>JAUMJL010000654.1:713324-1426649 GCA_033558185.1 Dromococcyx pavoninus | reverse complement strand
TTTTAAAGCTAACTTTATACGTACTATTATGATTTTTGGGAGAGTGAGAATTTTACTCTGCATAATTTAAAAATGCTACTTTATGCAAGGGGTTTCTGGAAGTATTGGCAAAAGCAAGCATGATTAATGTGTCAAAATTACATACGCTGACTTGAATATTCACGAAGTATTTGAGAGTCGGATGTCTAGCTATTAAAATTTGCTATCTTTTTTTTCTATTTATAAACCTCCTCACAGGTATTTCTTTTCCATCCCCTGGCAAAATATTGGCACTACTAAACCATTGAAGTATTTGTCATTAACTTCAAATAGGTTAAGATCTTCAACAACTTGCTGGCTCCACACCAGATTTTGGCACTCCCTTGGCTCCCAGGTGATTTCAATCACAAACTCCATCAAGTTGGGACATAAATGGTGACCCAGCTCCACCCACAAAACCAAAACCATTGTAATTGCTTATACCACAGCAATGTTCTGGACCCTGTAAGAACAACAGTCCCTAAACTGAAGAATTTAGTTTTTTCCACAAGGAATGAAAAAAAATGAAAAAGCCCATTAACAAAATGAAAGATAATGAGAAAACCTATACTTGCTATGGAATTTTTTCATATTCAACAGGATATATGTGAACAACAAAAATGTAGGCAGGAAAAACCCAAACATACATACAACAGTCCAACAAGATATATTTAAGAGAGGGAAAAAAAAGCAAGGAATGTTTTTACTACACAAGTTAGAGCAGCAAGAAAGCCATTAATGGAAGAACTGCTATCTAGGGGTGAACCTTAGTTCACAAAATATTTTCTTGTTCAGAAATATTTTGAATTGAAATCGCCACTTATCATCAGAAGAGCAAGTCTGGAAATGACTAAAGCTCCAGCATTTAAAGTGCTGTTATATATAGTAATCTGAGATTCTTGGTATGGGTGTTGAAAGGGTAAAAAGAACGAACCCAGAAATTAATCAAGTCCTCTACTGGGACAAAAATCTTGTTTGTTTTGCTACAGCTACCACTACAGTGGCTATTCAGATTTCTTCCGTATGTAAAGGAGTATGAAGTAATAATAAAAACAAAGTTTACTTCACCTACCACTTCACTTTGCAGCACTGGCAAAATCATTTAACTCTTAGTCAAGGCAATATTTGAGTGATGGTGTACTAGTAGAAAAATTTATTTCCTGCTGCTTCAGATTAAATCTACATCAAGTGCCTGCCATAAAAGCACTGTCCTCCAGGATATAAGTTTCTGCACTTAGTCCCATACACACATCAATGAATATACTCAAGTGATGCAGAGTTTGATACACATATTCTGCTTTTGTAAAACAGCAACATTTTAGTACCAATGATTCGAAAAAGAAACTATGTTACATTTTACCTTAAGTTTTCAATATATACAGAACATTATAAAAAACACAGAAACATTTTTTACCTTCAGGCACTCCTGGCCATGTCTCTGGACTCGTGTAGGAGTAGAAAGAACCAAATCATTATTTTCTTGTACATTCATTACACCAGAAATGAATTCCAACAGTTGAACCTTTAATAAAAAGATTAGAATAAACTTAAATATGAAGATGACGAAGAAGCAAAAGTAGTATTAAAACCTAGTGAAACTATGTCAGTTTGCTAGTGTTCTGAGGTTTGAGCAGCCCTCACAACCTACTTTAACAGTACACTTGTTTTAGTAGAGAAACAAGGTTTAAGACTCAAATTAACTTAGAAAAGATATCTCAATCAGTTATGTAATACACTTACATTAAAGCCACCACATGCATTTTGGAGAATATTTAATACGTTATGCCATGTTTAGGAAGCGCTCATTAACCCATCCAAGTTCCATCTTCCCCAACAAAACAGGAACAAAAAAAATTAACTAAGTTGTAGTTTCCACGCTCTTCCTGAACTTCAGTTCTCCTTATAATCTCTTTTCTGTCTAATAATTACATGGGTGTTTGAGTGTAGGTTCTCTGAACCCTTAAGGAAGTAGGCAAGCTGGTTATAAGCATGCTCATCATAGAAACATGCAATAATCTAGGTTAAAAGAGACCTATAGAGATCATCTAGTACAAACCTATGTTTGAAGCAGGACCAGTCTGACCAGGTTGCTCAGTGACATGCTGTTTAATATATCCAAAGATGAGATTCCACATCCTCTCTGGGCAACCTGTTTCAGTATTTCATCACATTTTCATGGAGAAAGCTTTTCATTCTCACTAGAGCAGGGAAGCGATCATGTCTCTGTGCTCGGCACTGGTGAGGCCGCACCTCTAACACTGTGTCCAATTTTGGGCCCCTCAGTACAAGGAGAATATCGAGTTGCTGGAGTGTGTCAAGAGAGGGGCAATGAAGCTGGTGAAAGTTTCCATATACTGAGGGAACTGGGGTTGTTTAGTCTGAACAAAAGGAGACTGAGGAGAGACCTTATCGCATTCTAGAACTACCTGAAAGGAGGTTGTAATGAGGCAGGTGTTGGTCTCTTCTCCTAAGTAAGAAGTGACAAGACAAGAGGAAAAGGCGTCAAGTTGCATCAGGGAGATTTAGATTGGATATTAGGAACAACTTCTTTCCTGAAAGAGTGGTGAAGCATTGGAACAGGCTGTGGAGTCGCTATCCCTGGAGGTGTTCAAAAAAATGTGTAAATGTCACACCTCAGGACATGGTTTAGTAGGCATGGTGGTAGGTTTAAGGTTGGCCTTGATGATCTTGGAGGTCTTTGTCAACCTTAATGATTTTATTATGTATTCTATAGTAAACTGTTTTAATCATGCCGTAACTAGTAATACATAGTATGTTCATAGCATATGTTAGTTCAACTAACGTTCCGTTACTGATATAGCTACCCTCAACTTAAAATGATCATCTACTAAAACACAGATCAAATTCAGAAGATGAAATAAACAGCAATCTGTTTAAGTCTGCAACACTGAGACTGTTGGCAGTAAAAGCAGATGATTAACTTCTCTCTAATTTGCATTACAAGCTAGAAGTATATGCTTCTAAATCCAACATTCAATATTTTTTCATTATCAATATGCTTTGTCTTTTGACCTCTCCATACTCTAGAGAGTACAGAATCAAAAAAAATCATTTGGAATGCTTGCGTTTCAAACTTATCTATATTTTTATCCAGTAACATTGATATTAGTCAAATTTATTTTTCATAGATTTTCACAGTCTAAGAGTGGAATACACACTTGAGCTTCTCAAGCCTAGAGTATGCCCTCACATGCAGTGTTGTAACACCTGAGCTGCAATAAACTGCAACAGAGCTGCTTGACTGAATGGTTGAAGTGGAACTACTTCTGGTTTCAGAAAAGATCTAACATGGAACCACATGTAGTGTAGCAATGTTTGTGCTTTTAAGAGCGTAGTACGATAACCATTAAAAATATTATGACTGTATTTCAACATACAACCAAAACTCCATGGTATGTGTTAATCACTAAATTTTGTTCCAGTCTTATCCAATCTCTACAGTTCATTTTTCAGTTCCATTTCTGGGAAAGAGAAGAGCTTTGGGACCCACAGCAGTACAAGAGATAGAAATAATTTCTGAGTGAATTTAGGACCTCCTTAGAAGACTTGGTAATTTAAACTCATCTGCTTCCCCAACAGAAAAGTAACTTGTGAATAATTCAGAGCTCCTGTGCACATTTAGAAGGGTCATAAGTCCATAACTATGTCACAATAATATCAGAGATAAAAATGACAAAATACTTACAGGGGTTATACGTTCATCTTCAGCTACAAGTCCAAGATCATGACACTTCTGGTATACATCTATTAGATCTAACACATTGCTTCTCGCTAAGAAGGCATCATAGCCTTTTTTTAGGTCAGCATAATTTTCAGGTTCTTTCATGTATTCATATGATAACTCCAGTTTGTCATGTAACAAGTATTTCCAAGTTTCCAATACATCACTAAGTGACACTGTGAAATCTCCATGGTGCTAATATAACAGAAAAGAATAAAAAATATTATATTTTGCATTCAGCATAACTTTAAAAATAACATTAAAAGAAGCTGCAGATTGTAGATTTTAAAAACTGTTATAATGTAAATATTTAAGTTTATTATAAACAAAATTCTTATTTATAGTTGAAACTCTTCCAGTGTTTTGGTTATACAGTTGAGTTTTGTTACACACAGTGTTTACTCCTGATCTTTAAAATACCAGGTATTTATATTGAAATTTACTCATAAGAAAAGACATATTGACCTTCACAGGACTACTGCTTAAAGTTATTTATTTGCAGAAACAGTTTTCAGCATGGCAGGCATTTGCATCCCAAAGCTCTATTACCTTGCTTCAAGCAGTAATCGGGAAAAACATATGCCACGTCCAAAAGAAAAAAAAAAAGGTTTTTTTCCTGTGTTATTACAGTTACACTTTGGCATAACATTGATAGTGTTGCTACATAGTTCTAACAAATACAATAAAGCAACATACACCTATCCATTACTAGTACCATAACTAACATTAACTATACAGTATACGCTACAATCTTGCGCCCAGCTTCTGGCCCACTCTCCCTATCATAATTATTAGATTACATTCCACATGCCCCTCTGCCTTCAGTCCAACTTCCAAACCAAAAAAAACAGGTTATCTGAAATTAGCAGAATTTGACATTGATAAAGTTAATTTAAAAGAGTAGATAAAGTGGATAAAAGACAACGCATATGTGGTTAGCAAAATAACTAACAGCTTTTCATTAGCAGCTGAAGAACCTTTTTCTATTCTAGGCTAAAAAGAAAACTCAAGTTTATCACAAAGTAACTTAAAAGGGTTGTATCACAGCAAGCACTCCCTTTCTTCTTTCTAACTCTTGAGGAGTGCCCTGCTGACACTCAGTGGACAGAAGCAGAGAATGTATCTACAGGAATGGCTAAAGTCATGTTTAATTTACATATTAGTTTATCATATTTTTTTCCAAAGGATTTACATCAAAGTGGAGGCATCTGCTATTACTATATTTATATGTAGGGTTGCATTAAGTAATCATGCCTAAGCACTTCTTAGATTAGTGAACACTTAATTGTAAGGTAATAAACTTGCAGCTTTATTGTGCAGTTTTAAACTAAAAGGAAAAAAAGAGAATAAACTCCTCTTAAAAAGTTCTCCACATGGGAGCACAGAAGCAACTAAGAATGAAACTGTATGTAGTCCATAATACTACATGAAATCTCATTTTTAAGCAGAATAATTAAAGAACCAAAGTTGTTAGTAAACCTGGCTTGGTTGGAGATTACAAGTATGCCAGCAGGGCACAAATCATAGAATAGTTTGGGTAGGAAGGGACATTAAAGCCCATCCAGTTCCAAACCCCCTGCCATGGGCAGGGACACCTCCCACTAGACAAGGCTGATCAAGAACCCATCGAATCTGGCCTTGAACACCTCCAGGGAGGAGGCATCCACAACTTCCCTGGGCAACCTGTGCCAGTGTGTCACCACCCTCATTGCGAAGAATTTCTTCCTAATGCCTAACCTAAGTCTCCCCCCTTCCAGTTTATAGCCATTCCCCTCATTCTATCACTACAAACCCTTGTAAAAAGTCCCTCCCCAGTTTTTCTGTAGGTACTGAAAGGCCACTATGAAGTCCTCCCAAAGCCTTCTCTTCTCCAGGCTGAACAAAGGGCAAGCAAAAGTTGAAAGTGTCATAGCAGACAGGAACAGACAGTAGAGCTGGAACTCACAGAAATGTACAAACAAGCTGAACAAGGGACAAAGCCCCATTATTTGAGTCACAAACTGAATAACATGTTACTGAAGGAAGTAGGATTCAAGCTTGCTACAATGAGTTTTATCAGTAAGAAGATACAGGACGAAGCAGTTATGGCTGCACTTTGAAAAAGAAATAATTTAGGTAGAGCACAATCTTATTTGTTTCATTCCTGTCATTGTCTTTTTTAATCTCAGTAAAGTACAGTTTTTTAAATCAAGTGATTCACAGTTGCGAGCATGGGGGGGAAATCGGCTCACCGAGCATCAGACATTTTAATGAAGTTCTCTAATTCAGTGTGGGTGTACAAGGAAATAGAAGAAATCTGAGCCTGTCTCTTGTGGCTGCCAATAAATGAGATAAGTGTATTGTCAATGGTTAAAGACAACAAAACTGAGGAAGACAGAAAAATCAGTTTCAATCCCTGTAAGTCAAAACATTACACACAAAGAATTACATTAAGGGGTTATTAGCGAAAATACATAGTAGCAGGGTATTCTGCCACTAATTATATTGAGCTAAATGTAACAGAGACAAAACAGGGGGTCTGGGATGCAGGATTACATACATAATTCTGGCCTCTGTAACTCAGAATTTAGTCCTTCATTCACTATTTACTTGTTAACCTTTTTCATCTCTTTACCGCTGACCCTGCACTTTCACTTCTGTACTCTACTTTGCCTTTCCAAAATCCTAGCTGGGAGCTGCTAATCTCCCTACACACGCATAATTCATCATATTCTGTGCCCATTTTCAACTTGCTTTCAAATTTTGGTGTCTCAGCTAACATCCACCACAATATGTTTTCTCATAGGCATGTTTATTGCAGACCCTTCCATACTACCATGATCTACATCCTCCTGATGCCAGCTTCCCCACCACTGCTTGGTCTTTACCTGGAAATATGAGACTTCCTTTCTACTTGCTCAACTTCAATATGTTAAGTAGGAAGTCAAAACCTTTCCTCACCAAACCAAGGACCAGCAGAGACCAGAAATGTTTATATCAGTGCCATAAAAATATTTTAGATTCAAATAAAATTACACTTCAGATATTAATCTTCATGAGCCAGTGCTCACTGTGACAGTGTACTCTATTACTTATACAGTCAATTTGTCAAGCATCTCTAGTTTTAAAATTAAATTTTAAAATACTGTGGCGTTCTGCAGTAAGCATATGCCAACTGGTTAATACCTTGAAGTTCAGAAAGTTCCATATTTTCATTCCATGACAGACATTGCAACTATTTTGTTTCATAGCCATAAAAACAATAACATACTATAAAGCATCTTCATGTCTTGGTAGTGCAATATGTTAAATTTCATTGGACTCTTATAGTATGTCTGAAATCCAGTAGCTACATTTCATCCCTAAAGACACCATTTTTTTAGTATTTTTTAGGAACTGCAAGCTTTCTAAGGCTACCTAACACAGCAAAGCGGCTTCTATTTTGACAGAAAATTGTTTTAAAAACACGAGAAAGTGATAGCAATAGAACAGCAATACCACGTTCTCTTCTGCCTTCTCCAAACAAAGGGTCATGAATCATTTTTGGAATATGTGTGTTCAAGACTGTTGGGTTCAACATCACAAGTGTTGTCTTTAGCTCTATTATTTTCAGTGATACGCCTAGACCACAGTATTGCTTAGCATTGCCCTCAGGTTGTGCAGTTCTGCATTTTTTGTCACCTCTGGATCTACTGAGCTTTTGTTGCTTGCGCATGCTCTCACACAAGAGAGAAGTTTCCAAACTGTGGTGCATAAAACACATTAAATTAGCATAAACCAGCATTGTGAATGTTTCCCATTTCAGTGAATGTTGATAGTGTCATGCACAGATTTAGAAACTAGTTCATACAAACACACACATCTGATAGTTTTTATACTGCAAGCCTAGAGAAATGCCAGTAGTCCTTGGTAATAGTGTGAGATTGAACTCTTTTTTTTTTTTTTTGGTGGGGGACTGTCAAGCAGGAGAAAGTCCTATTGGCAAGCTAGGGAGGTTGCCTTAAGATTTAAATAGCACGAATTCTAACTGTTAAAAAACCTCCAGCTGTTAAGCAACACAAAAATATAAGAAAACGTAACTTAACTACTTGCGAGATGGTTACACATGGTATGGGAAAGACAGTAGAACACACTCAGTATAAAACTTGCTTTTAAAAAAACTCAATGAAACATCCATTACGTCAATCTTTTTTCTAAGAAAGGGCCTGTCCCTTGTAGAGAGGGCAACTCGGCACTAGTGAGATCGCACTAGAGTACTGTGTCCAGTTCTGGGTTCATTGGTATGAGAGAGACACACCAACATACTGGAGGGAGTCCAAAGTCCAGTGAATCATCTACAAAGATGATTAAGGCACAGGAGCATCTCATGTATGAGGAAAGACTGAGAGAGCTGAGGCTGTTCACACTGGAGAATTGAATGCTCAACTCCAAAAGAAGAGATACTTGCAGAGGGAAGGAATGTTTGCTGGAGGAGAAAAAAAGAGAAACTGGAATAAAGTAGCTAATTCCAGGAGAAAGAAAGTGCTTATTGTAAGCTGTTAGTAATGAACCATAAAAATATCACCTTTATAGTGTCTTTAATTATTGGCATACAACAGAACACATTATATTTCCCAGAGCTGGCTTTGGAAGGATGTTTTTAGTTCTCCCTTGAGAATCATGATAAACGGTGATTGTCTCCACATGTAACTTTACATTACAGTCCTTTATTATTTCTCTGAGAGTTCATTTTGATGCACAATTATCTTCAACTTTTACCTACACAGGTATTGTGAGGCCACAGGGATCCTGGCTGTTATATACTACATTCTAAGAAGTACTAGTGTAGAATCTTGGAACTGTCATATTTCTGTTGTAACACTTATTACAGTGAGGATGAATTTATCAGTTTCATTTTTAATGTTTAGACAAGAGATACCCCCATTCTGCACATTTTATACCACAAAACTTTTTCTGATGATGAATTTGGTTAGGTTAAAGACATGTTCTGGAAATACTTCTTCCACAATATAAGCTTCTCCTAGTACAAGTAGGAATTTTTTAAATAAAACATTGCAACCAGAAATGCACAATTGCAACCAGAAATGCACAAACTGAAGCGGTTTTTCTGTTTGTTTGGGGGGATATGCGTTGGTTTAGAGGTTTGGTTTTGGTGTAGTTACGCCATTTGTAATGTGTTTGCTGTTTTGTGGGGTTTTTTTTAACTAAAGATTTGTACTACGTTTAATTTACTATGCAACATTTGGGCAAGTCTTGCAACAATGGTAATTTACTTTCATCAATATTTAAAGATATATTTTTAGGTCAGTAAACTTAGACCACAGTGACTATTGCAATTGTTTTCATTTAATGAGACCCATGCAAAGGCCTGACTCTGTGGCAACACTTTTTGGAAAGTTTCAGATGATTACTAATCCCACCCTCCCAACTGTGGCAAGCCACAGTGCATCTTACGGAGACTGTCAAAGGGTTACGTCTCCTGTTCATGACTAGCGAGATATAACTTGTACACATGCAAAGGCAGCCATGTATTTCCTACTGGTATTGGCAGCACATTCATCACTTATACATATAGGTCTTCATTTGAGGAGCCTCAGGAAAAACAGCAGCCAAGAATGGAGTGCTGCAACCACAATGCATGCAGCCTATATCAAATCAGTTCTATACTGATTTTTGTCATGTCATTCCAAAGCATTTTCAGAACACTCAAGTGCCATAGTTCTCCCATCCTGATTTACAGCACAGAAGAAATATTTGATGAAAATAAACAGAAGTTACATGATCAGGAAAAACACACTTGTATTTAATATTAAAGTTAGAACTCAGATATACACTTAAAACACTTCCATCCTCCTGGCCATCTTGTAGTGGTTCTTCTAGTGACTTAAATGGACATTTCAAGCAGGTGCTTCAGCAAAAAATCCAGTGAGTGAACCAAGCTTGAGATGTACTAAGTACCAAGAACATAATGAAAGAATGCTAACCTGTTTATTGATTTCTGCCATAGACAGTTGTAATGCTATCAGCATGCAGTCTGCTCCACACACAGTAGTCCTGTCAGAGTTTGAAAATAAAGGCCATTGTCTTCTGAAACACTTGATTAAGTTCAAAATTTTTTGCTGGAAAGCCACCATTGTCTGAAGTAGAAGACAGAAATAAGAGAAATAAAAATTAATACAGGTAAGCAAAAGGTCTATATACTTCTTCACTTTCCAATAAACTGCACAAATCCTATTGTATCCTCTTGTAGATCAAGCTCCTAGAATAAACTCTGAACTGCAAGTCTAGTGTGACTCAGCTCAATATGGCACAGCAACTAAGACGACAAGAGGTTAAAAGTGCTTATGTACGACATCATGAGGACCCCTTACATTCCTTGTGTATTATGCCAACAAAAAAGAAAAAATGTTACCATAAATATGACAGTCTTTTGTCTCTGAGAACAGACAGTATGACACCCTGGAGAGGGGTCTTCTCTATTATCCACATTCACTATACAATCAGATCAGCATCTATCAGAATGTTTTAAACCTGGAAACAAAATAATTAATATTTCTAAGACTTACTAACAAAGACAACTCTAACTGCTTTTGTTACCTACATAGTCTTTTTTTTTATTCCACAAATCATACCTCCCCTATTTCCTTTGGCAATGAGTTTATGTATCAGTTTTGAATTTGACTGTTTCATGCTTTGGTCATTTTCACCTTCTTGCATTTGTCAAGACAGAGATATATGAGACTTTTTTTAAAGTTTGCTTTCTTTAAACCTGTTTTTTTTCGCTGAAACATAGTGTGGGGCAAACAAAAATCTTTCCACAGGCATATCCCCTTCCCCCACCCAAACACAAAATGGTTTCAGATGGAAAAGACCATGAAGGTCATCTAGTCCAATTCCCCTGCAATTGAGCAGGGACATCTTCAACTAGATCAGGTTGCTCAGACCGCCATCCAACCTGGCCTTGAATGTTTTCAGGGATGGAACATCCACCACCTCTTTGGGTAACCTGTCCCAGTGTTTCACCACCCTCAGCAAAAGAAACATTCCTTCTAATATCCAATCTGAACTCTTTATTTTAAAACCATTACTCCTTGCCCTATTGCTACAGGCCCAGCTAAAAAGCTTTTCCCCCATCTTTCTTATAAGCCTCTTTTAAGTATTGATAGGCTATAACTAAGGTCTCCTCAGTCTTCTCCAAGCCGAACATCACCAGTTCTCTCAGCGTCTCTTCATAGGGCAGATGTTCCAGGGCTTTAATCATTTTTGTGACCCTCCCCTGGACCTGCTTCAACAGCTTCACGTCTTTCCTGTGCTGAGGGCTGCACAGCTGGACACAGAACTCCAGGTGGGATCTCATCAGAGCAGAGAGTAGAGGGGCACTATCACATCCCTCGACATGCTGGCCACACTTCTTTTGATCTGGCCCAGGATATAGTTGGCCTTCTGGGTGGCAAGCACACATTTCTGGCTCCTGTCCAGCTCCACCATCCCTGAAGGTATTTAAAAGACGGGCAGCCAAGGTGCACAGGGATATGGTTTAGTAGTGGACAGGTACTCCATGATCTCAAAGACCGTTTCAAACCAAGCGATTCTATGGTTCTAGAATTCTCATCCACCAGGAGCCCCAGGTCCTTCTCGACAGGGTTGCTCTCAATCTCTCCAGCCTACAGCCTGTATCGATACTGGGGGTTGCCCCGACCCATGTGCAGGACCTTACATTTTGCCTTGTGAAACCCCAGGAGGTTTTCACAAGCGCACTTCCCCAGCTTTCCAAGGGACAAAACTTGTCACTCAGCATTAACGCCAAGGGCAACAGCCCCAACACCTGCAAAACGAGCCCCAAACCCTCAGCCTGTAAGAGGCGGCATTACGACTCCCTCCTCCCAGCCCCGCTCCTCGTGCTGAGAGCCCCCCAACAGCCGTGGTCGCTTCCTGGCGCGGCTCCCCCACCCGCGGCTCCCCCACCCGCGGCTCCCCCACCCGCGGCTCCCCCACCCGCGGCTCAACCGGCCGCGGCTCAACCGGCCGCCGACTAAAGCTCTCCCGGTTTTCCAGAGGCGCTACCTGAGAGACCCACGAGGACAAAACCACCCAGTCACTGCGCCTTTGCCCGGCCGTTTGAATTGAGCCCTCCCCACACTGCCCAATGGGGAGCGGGGCCACTGACCCGGAAGCACGGGGGCGCGGCTCTGGAGTGGGAGGGGCGGCACGCTCTTGGCGGGAGAGGCGGTGGGTGATGTGGGGGCCTGGGGGGCAGGGCAGGGAGTGGTTTTTGTGTGTTTTTGTGTGTGTGTGTGTGTGTGTGTGTGTGTGTGTGTGTGTGTATATATATATATTGGGGTGGACAGGGTGGTGTGTGCGAGAGAGGTGGTGTGTGGGAGGTGATGGGGAGGGGAAGGGACGGGGATGTGTGTTGTGAGGGGGCGTGTGGGGGAGGGTAGAGGTGGGGGGGCGCGGTGTGGAGGGGGTGGTGTGTGTGTGTTGGGTTGGTTGTGGGTAGGGTGTCTGGGGGGGCGTGGGGATGTGGGGGGCGGGATGTTTGAGGTCCTGAGGCATGTGTGAGGCAGCGGAGTGTGTGGTGGCGGCGTCCGTGGGTGTGGTGGCGGCGTGTGGGGGTGTCCTGTCCTGCTCTGCCCTGTCCTGTCCCCTCCTGTCCTGGGCTGGGAGCCTTGCCCGGTCAGACCCAGTCGCTGGCCCGGCCTCGTCTGCGTGGTGTGCGAGTGAACCCAGGCCCTCATCCTTTCCTGAGGATTGGTAGCTCTGGGGGATGAGCACAGGCTCTGGCAGCCTCGACTGGGAGTAGCAGCTGGTCCCTAAAGGGAAAAGGAAGGAGTAGGAGGCTAAGAGGGCAGGGAAGATAACATAGATGGCTCATTTGCCCAAATTGTGTTTCCTAAAGGAATGGAGCTAATAGCATTCTTGATATTTTCACTTAAAGCTAGCCTAGTGGCCTGTGTTCATGGGGAGTCTTAAAGGAAGAAAACTGAGAGATTGATTTAAAATTTGCATGTGGCTTTAGGAGCACAGTTGTACAAGTTATACAGCTAAATTATTTATGTAAATGTAGTGGTTTGTCATATCAATTAATAAATAAACGCTACAACGATGGGAGAGCCTCTGCATCTTAGTGATAGCTCTGTCAAACCTGGGTGGCTTTCAAGCAAAATATTTTGTCTTGGGTGCTGAGTGGTTAACACAGCAAAATCTGTCTGAGATTGAAAGCTGGTTTTCCACATGGTGTGTAATTAAAGGACTAATTTCGCAAAAAGCCTTAAACTAGCATCAAATCTGTACTGCGACTAAAAGGAGTGATTGTCAGTTTCTATCTCAGCCACTAGTTTTATAGCACAGGAACCTGATTTTCTTGATAACTGATTTAGTACAGTAAAGCATAAGGTCGTTGGTACAGAGAGGTATAGGTGCTCTCTCCAGTTGGAGTGGCTTAAATCATGAAACCATGTTTATTTATGCATGACAGTATTCTCATTACAGTTTTGCAGCCTTAATTAATTCTGCTTTTAGTTAGACACAGACAATCTTTAAAGAGCTACAAAAGTAAAGAGAATTTGAAGATAATGTATCATTTCATGTAATTTGGTTGAAAATGTAAAAATTTCTGGTGCGTATGGTTACTTAATGTCTTGGTGTTGGGTTGCCAGCAGTGGCACAAAATCTGCAGTTATTGTGGAAGTCTGTAGAGACAGTTTGAATATGTGATAGTTTGATGAAACTACATGCTACATCTGAAAATAACAGGTTTAAGTGCAACTTGTGTGTTCTTAAATATGAGTTACAGGAAATGATTTCTTGTGCCACAAATAAGTTTTGTGGGTTTTTTTTTTCATGCGAATGAGTAATGCATGCTTTTTAAAACTTTATGTGTAGGAATGTAGATTTTTCATTCTGGAGAAGACATCACTTCCTTGATACTTTGATTTAGTCCACTGAAAATGAAGCAAGATTCTACTAGAAATGCTGCTTACGCTGTGGATTGTGAAGATTATGTGCACGTGGTAAAATTCAATCCATTTGATAATGGAGATGCATGTTCCCTCATTGCATATGGTGGCAATAATTACGTAGTTGTTGGGACATGCAGATTTCAGGTTAGTTTGTGTTACTGTTGATTTTTTTTTTTTAGTTCCTTCCTTACACTTGCTTTGCCAGCACCTTTGCTGCACAAAGACTTCGATTGCATTCCTGTTTCCTCCCCTCCTGATGTAATCTGTGAAAGTTTTTACTTTTTTATTACATTAACAAGAATGGCATAATTGTTTTTCAAGAAAATATATATAAAAGTATATATAAAAAACGTACGTAGGTGTAAATTACCACCCTGCTGGTATAAAGTTTCTTTTGCATAGAGTCATAGGATGGTTTAAGTTGGGAAGGACCTTAAAGATCATCCAGTTCCATACCCCCTGCCATGGGCAGGATCACCTCCCACTAGACCAGGCTGCTCAAGGCCCCATCCAGCCTGGCCTTGAACAGCTCCAGGCATGGGGCATCCACGACTTACTTCTCTGGTCAACCTGTTCCAGTGCCTCACCACCCTTATAGTAAAGAATTCCTTTCCAATATCTAATCTAAACCTATAGTCTTTCAGTTTAAAACTGTTACCTCTCGTTCTATCGCTGCAGTCCCTGAACAGACTAAAGAAAATAGGATGGCTCAACTGGAAGCGTAATTCCGTTTTAGTACCTCTTGCTAACATTGGTGATTGCTATCTGAGAACTTAAGCATGCAACTTTGTAAATATGTGACAATATTTGTGGTACCTTTTTCTTTATCATCATAGGGTAATGGCTTCTTTTTTGCAAAGTTATATTTCATTCTAAGTAGATTTGCTATTTAGATTTAATTATTTTCTGAAGCTTTCAGCTAGCCTCTAAAATCACAAAGATTACAGTTACTTTCAACTTTACAACTAAAGTATCTCTGTTAATTTTGTAGACATTCCTTTTAAGGAGGGACTGTAGAAACAATTACCTGATTTATTTTTTTTTTTTGCTTTCCCAATTGTTTTTATTGAATCTCTCTCACAGACTTTTAGAAACAGTAAAATACGTTTTCTTACCTTGAAATTATTTAGTCATCATATTATGGAAATTTTTAAATGTAAATAGTCGCATACTGTATATTTTAATACTATATAAGATTTTTTCAGTCAGTTTTGCATAGATGCTTGAAAATCAATAGGAGATAATTGTTATCTTTGGAATCTATTTTTAAGCTTTTTTTTTACTCACTTCCCCATTATATAGTGTTATTTTTGTTCTTTATCTAATATGAATAACAACATAATTGGCATTATTATTATTATTCCCCAAAGTCTTACCGTTGGAACTTTTATGAAAAGCACCCAGTGATAACCAGAAAAACCTGTTGTCATTGGTGTTGCCCTCTATCTCTTTTCTGGTGTAGATCTTGAGAAGAAAGTAAAATTTTGAAAACTATTGGTACAAGGTAATTTTTCTGTAATTTTCTCATCCTCCCTTCCACATGTGAAGTAATTGGCATTTCAAACTAGGGGACGAAAATGCTGTTCTTGCTCCTTGCTTCAAGAAGCATTGAAAAACTCTGGATAATTTCACGTTTCCTCAGCTAGGTTCTTCCTAGCCTCTACATTATACAGAGGGCATACGGAGAGGTTCTTTACCTTAAAGCAGAATCATGACATAGACAAAATTTTGTAGAAATTTCCTTTGAGGAGATCAGCTGATTGAATCCACAACCCCAGTTCTTGTTTCATCTTTCCCACCATCCAGTATGCTCACCAGTGGGAAGAACAGTCAAGTTAGTAATTTTGGTCATGACAGATGACAGAGGGTAACTTTCTAGTTCCTGCTGTTTGAAGAATGTTGTTCTGGAAGTGCAAGCATTTTTTCCACATTGTAAAAGCAACTTAGAGGGAAGATAGTTTAAATTACATACTTGCTCTTGTTCCCATTGTTTCTTCTCATTGCAATGTATGCTTACTTACCATGCTGTTATAAGTGGCTTTAGTTGTATCTGTGAAGATATTACAAAGAATCTGTACAAAAATATTACTAGTAAAAAGAATCTTTATAGCTCAGTTCTGATTTTTGTACTCTACATTGTCTTCTGGCTTAAGACTGCAGTCATTTCATATATTTTTAAGTACTTGTGCATTTCAGGTTAATGGTTTCTTTATGTTCAAGTTTTCATTTCTAGGGTGTAACAATCTAAAAATATCCCAGATACATGTAATTTTTAAAGCTTTTGAATTTCACATCAAGCTGAATTGTTAGAAGTCATCAAGATGCTGTTCTGGATTTGCTGACTGCAATATTTCTGTAGGAGGAGGATGCAGAAGTGGAAGGCATGCAGTATAAGACACTAAGAACGTTTCATCATGGAATTCGAGTTGATGCCATAGCATGGAGTCCAGAAACTAGACTTGATGCTTTACCTCCTCAGATAAGGTATTTATAATAAATGAGTACAACAAATCCTTGTCTCTTCTATTTTTTCCTAATTCCTTTATACTGGACTAAAAGCTTATGGGTGGAATTTAACTCTCCAAAGTCATCTTCAACACTTCATTAGAACAAAATTTTCATTCTTAGTCATTCCTTTTATTCTGGTTTCTTTTTGTTCTGCTTCTTGTTCCCCTTTCCCCTCCCCCGAGTGAACTAGCAGTAAATATTTCTTTTTCCCTTCTGCATTAGTTGGATGGACCTAAAATGCAGTTATTTATTTCTCTGTATATCTGAAAAAGAACTCTATTTAAAAATTTGACTAAGGTTGAGACTATTGTAATGGCCTGCTATTTCTATTGATAATGGTCTGCATAGTAGGGACTGTATTTAGGAGTAGGTCAGATGCTCTTTGTGAGACCTGTTGAGTTGTAAATCTAGAAGGATAATTACCATTAAATATGCACTTAATTCTTAAAATTATGTCAATAGCTTGTAAGCCTCTTAGAAATTATATTGGTTACCTACTGCTGCCTTTTTTTACTCTTTTGTTTAAAGTGTTAGGAATTGGTTTATGAATTTGTCTTTCGGTATTTTAAAATGCTGATAATAATGGTTGAGTTTTGTGCCTTACCACTTCTTCCAAGAGAAATTTCTGTGGCAGTTATGAGATGTTTCAGATAATTGATAGTTTATTCAGTTTTAACTTTGTAAAATGTTTTGCATTTCTTTTCATAAAGAAGTATTCTTGTCACTCGATACACACTATTTTATAGATAAGTTCCGATTCTAACTCTGCTTGTTGCCAAAGTGGAAAAGTTAAGATAGAAGCTTTGGGGTTTTTTTTTTTCCAAAATCTGAATTTTCCTTTGCATGTCACTTTGCAAGTTTAAATTGAAGGGAAACTGATAAATAGTCAACTATTGCAGCGTTAATTGACTGAAGGGCTTTTCTGTTAATTGCAGGTTTTGTACTGCGGCTTCTGATAGGAAGTTAAGACTGTTTACTTCAGACCTGCAGGACAAGAATGAATGTAAGGTAAATGCAGCTGAGGTGGTTTTTTTTAAATTATTTAGTCTTTAGTGAAGTCTAATTTTTAACTGCTCTTCTGCCCCATTTTGCTTAATGCACTGTGTGAGGTAGGACACTGAATTGTGACAAGATCCTATATTCATCACCTGTAGAGAAAATCATTGTATTGTATATAACTTTCTGTCTTTCAAGTGTGAATAACTGTAATTATCATCCACATGATCTTTTGATTTAGAAGTATTTATGTAACAATTTAAGCACATTGAAGAAAAGCATGAAGAGGCTTATGTATCATCCAAAATATACTCATAAACAGAACATTCCACACGTGAATTTCAAGAACAATGTTGGATAAAATTCCTTTACATAGACACCTGTAAAATTTTATGTGGTGTTGGTTATTAGACTCCTCTATAAGAAAAGCAAATTCAGTAATTTCTCTTTCATGGGGAACTGTAAGTTCCAATGCAACTCTTTCAAACAGTAGAAAATTGAAAGAAAGAATACTGAATTTATCACTTAAGTGCAGACAGTTACACTAAACATGCCCATAGATTGTCACTTGTTTGTTTCTAAGATAGAAACAAAGGGGATGTTTACTCTAAATACAATTTCCTGTTCTTTCAGTGTAGGTGCTAGTGTTCTTAAACCGGTGATAGAAAAAAGCCAGGTCTAAATACTGTCTTCACTTTATAAGATGAAGATTGGTTTTCTGGAGGTTGCTTTTATTTGCGAGACGTGTCAACTCCTGTATCATTTGGATGTGTACACATTCTTCCATATTCTGTCTTTGAAACAATGTCTTAGTCTTAAGAATAATTAGATGTTTGTACTAATCAGTTTGAATTTGTTTTGTTGAGGTCTCAGCCAAGAATAAGTAAGTCTAATTAATAGTAAAAATTGGGGGAGAGGGTTCCTTCTTTTTTAGTGCCTCTTCTGGTGAGAGTTGTGTATTGAGTATAAAGGAGAAAATTAATAGACTTTCATTTGTGCTTCGGTGATTTGTATTAGTAAGACAATTATATTTGTCATACAGAAACTAAGTGAATTACAGGTGTCACTTATGTGGCCATACTGATAATGGAATGTATAAAGGCATGGCATAAGAAGTAAAGATGAATGTTGCTTAAAAACAGAACGTCTTTTCTCTAAATAAAGTACTTTTAATGTTACTTCCTACATGCACATCCCCTTAATTTCCTTCTTTCATGTTTGGCCATCTTGTATAGTTTTGCCATCGAGGCAGTGGGATAACAGACATAGCTACTGTCAATTTGGGTGGCACTTCAGATAAAATATTTTTAAAAGTTCTTATTGCTGTTTGCTTGTGAATTGATGTCTGTCATTCCTTTTAAAGTTCTCTATTTATGTAATATCTGCCAGTTTTATGATATTGCAGACAAGAGATTTTAATGTTGTCATGAATTAAATCTTTTTAGTAGAATGTAAAGTTTCTTATTGATTATGTACGTCTATTGCAAATTGAGAAATTTATAGAACTGTTCATAAGCATGCAGAAGACAGAATGGATGAAATCACTAATGACAGTGTGGGTAATGGATGGTTAATAAGTGGAGTCAATCAAACATATGGTTGAACCTGGTACTGCAGGCTCTGCTCAGCTAAGTTCAACACCTAAATTCTATTTTTTTATTTATTTTCGATTAGCAAGGGACCTGGTGGACTGCTAAAATCAGTCTCTTGGCTTCACTGTTCAAGCCATGGATGAGTGGTTTTTCCCACATGTTTAATAAATATGAAAGCTGTTAATTATTTTTATTGGGGGTTAATTATTAATCAAAAGTTTTATGTATTTTTATGAAAAAATTGAACACAACTGTTGTGATAGTTCATAACTTTCATACCTCTTCCTGTCCTTACATCATCTGGTCCTTAGCAAAAGGTACTATTCTGAATCTTCCAGAGCAGGCTTCATGTCTACACTAGCTTTCAGGCTGTCCACGCTGATGTAGTGTACAGCCTAGACTTCAGGCTAGGGATTACCAGTGGGACCTACAACTTTGCTCGTTAGGAACTAATTGCTTCCAGATAAAGTATTACAACTTCACATGAACACACCTTTAATAATTGATTATCTTAAACTTTCAACTTACAAGTTCAAACACACAAGTTTATTCTAATAAAGAATTCTAATAAGCTATTTATTACTGAATTAGAATGAGATTGCAAACAGCACACTTTTAAAATAACAATAATTTTGAGTATTCCCGATGAGCTGATTCTTTTTAGCTTATTATCAATGCATAAGCTATATTACAACCAGAGAAGCAAAAGGTGCAACTCAATAGCACATTCTATTTGAGTGCTACTCTTTCAGAACCAAATTTCTGTGATGAGTTATTGTTTTCCCAATTCTGACAACGTCCTTTTTTCTGGTATCTGACCAACACAAATGACACTTTAAAACATGCAGTTGTAATTTAGGGGAATTTATTACACAGTAGCTTTGACTGGATGCTTAGAAATAAATTGGAAATGTCACATTTACATTTCCATTAAGATAGTGATTATTTTTCATACAAAAAGTTCCATTGGAGAACTGATTCATCTACCCTTAGGACTTCTTTCTACACAAAACTCTCTGACTTGCAGCTATAAACTTCTACTGCAAAGGTGTGGTAATAGCGGAACACATCAGAATAATTTTTTTATGATAGGTAGTGAGTGTAGAGACCACAGAGCATTAATGCAACAGGTGTTGAATGCTAGATTGTGGTATTTAGGCTGAACAGCCACAGCTCTAAGTACTAGGGTGTGGCAGGAAGGTGTGCCAGGGGAGGGTTAGATTGGGTATGAGGAAAATGTTCTTCACCCAGAGAGTGATGGAGCACTGGAACATCTCCACGGGGAAACAGTCACGGCACCAAGGCTGTCGATATTTCAGAAGCATTTGGCCGTCACCCTCAGACACACGGTGTGAATGTTGAGGTTGTCCTGTGCAGGGACAGGAATTGGACTCAACGATCCTTGTAGGTCCCTTCCAACCCAGGACATTCTGTGATTCTGTGATACTGGAAGGACAGAAATTAATTTACCCCTGAAGGAAACAAGCAATTACAGTATCTTAACTATTCAACTCCACTTGATAAGAGTAAGCTCCTTCAGTGCCTAATGTAGACAGGAGGATCATAGAATTTGACTTCTGTCAGCTGAAGATATCATGGATGCTTCGTTTTTGACACTACGGAATACTAAAGATCATTTGGTGCTTATGCAATACAAATGAGAAGCGTTGTCTTGAATCTAACAGTAAAGCTATTAGCTTTATTTATACTGGCTCCGTAATGGGAATTAACAGTATAAGAACTTCATTAATGATGTACTGAGACTAAGGGGGAAAAAAGTCCGTGTTGTTACTAGATTACATCTTTGTCTAATGTTAAAAATAATCTGAAAACAGTTAAAAATATGTATTTTTATGACATAGCAAAGAACTCATTAGTGAAAAGAAAGTATGTGGACTACATGTGTGTTTATATTAGAAAAAGTGTTGTCTTTGAGACTACCTTCTGGGCATTTTGACAAAAAGTGTGGAAAAACTTTCTCAGAGTAATCTAATTTTTTAAACCGGAATGATCATGTTGTTACACGACTATATACTTCTTGTAACAACTAACTCCAGTTTAACATATTTGCAAAATCTGAGCTGTTCACAAGTACTCTGGGCTGTGCTGAGCTGGCTTTCAATGAAGTTCGGTGCAGTGTTTTTTCAGTAACAGTCAGAAATATACCTCAGAAAAGCTATTTCATAAACCTGAGCTTGAACTCACAAAGAGCATGTGGAAGACTTTGATCCATTGCTCAATGCACACTTTACGCATGGGATTTTCAGGAGAGGTACAGAACGTGCAAACAAAGCTGAAGGAATTGTGTGATTACAGTCAAAATGTAATCTCTGAACATTTTGTAGTATTGCTTCTAGAGGAATACACAGTGTAATCTTACTCTGTTTTCCCACTGGAAAAACTGTCTTGATGTAATTATCAACAAGAAACTTGAAGCATACTAAGTTTTCCATTACTTTGTCAACACAACTAATCCAAAATTTATAGGTTGGATCAAGTCCAGAACAATAAACAAAAGGTAAAATATGACTGATGGATCTTCATGAAATCATTTTCTTCTTTTGAGGTTTTCATGTGGAAATGAATTGTGACTTCCTTCTCCTGCTTCAAATTTTCTTTAATAAAAAGCATGTTGCATCAGAACAGTGGAAGTAAAATGAAGCAGGATATTTGAATTCAGAATGCTGAAAATTTTCAAAAGACTTGGCATTTCTGTCTAAATAGTTTAGCATCATCTTAGGATCTATTAGTTCTAGTATAACCCACTAGATTTTAATTAAATTATGAGCTATTGGAAAAAATTAAGTTGGCTGCTGAAAATGTTTCTGTATTGATTTGGTGCATTCATTAAATTTTTAGAGAGGGCGATTTAGTTATTGTGCATGCTTGAGAGATTTTTTTTTATTGATTAGATTTGTTCCTCAAAATAGCTACACTTAGAGAACAGACAGTGTGTTTTCCTTTCATAAAACTGTGGAACTGGATGTTTTCATTTGACCTTGTTTTCCTCTGCAAAGTCTTCATGTCATGCTATTATCCAGAGGATATTTTTGTCTCCTTTTTATGATATCTTGCTGGGCAAAACAAGAGCAGCAATGCCTTGAGAATTAATCAGTGGGACTGAAGAGGATACTTATGTAACAGATACAAGTACTACACATGGACTTTTGCCTGACTTAAAATTTAAAGTGAGATTTCTGTCAAAAAGCTCATGGATGTAGTTAAAGAGGCAAAATACATGTAAGTCCTCAGATGGAGCATACTGGTATCTTTACTAGCTACAGATCTTCTAATGAGACTAGAGGTGATTTATTCATACCTAGCCCCCACGTGAATGAATTTGAACATGTTTTAAACTATGACTGGACCCTAAATGAGGTGAGTTTCCCATGCTTGCCTAATGCTAAATGTATCTAAGTTCTTTCACTTAGGTTTTTGAGGATACTGTAAAGTTCAAAAGATTATCCATGTCTGTAGATAAGTACAAAACACTTAATAGAATTGAGAAGAAAAATGTATCTTGATATTATGACCAAGACAGCTGAAAAGCCTTCTAACTTTTAATTTTTATTAATACTAGGACTTTGCTTTTATTCAGAAAAGCTATGTTGCTCATTTGTTTTTTGTTACTGTTAAATTATTAGTACTTTGAAATAAAAATTTCATGATTAAGAAGCTTCAGGCAAGAAAAAATACACAGTGATAAGGTTCCCTTTGAAATGACTTCATGCTTTCTGATATAACTATAGATGTTTGCTTTTGAGTGATAGTTCACATGTACATTCACACCATGAGTGCTTGTATGCTGTTATTTGACAATTAATAATCATCCATTCACAGTGAAGGAAGGGTGTGCCCTGTGCCCCATTTTCTTTCCTCTTCAACACAACAGGCTGTAAAGCAAAGAACATAAAGCACTGTCTGTTCTTCTCAAATGCTTAAGAGAAATTGTGCTTAGTTGCTAAGATGTTGCATGGTTTGCTTGGTTTTGCTTGTACTGTTGTTCCTCATGTTTTGTTTTCTTTAAGTCTTCAGCATGCATTATCTTCTGTTTTGTCTTCTTTTGATACAAGCAGTGGTTGTTAACAGCGAACTAGCTTCAAAGCTCTAATGAGCAAAGACTTGGCTGTTGTGAAGTGCACAATAAAATTAAGATTAATGCTTGGAAAGTAACATAATATGCATGAGATTGCCGGGAGAACTTATACATGTACGTGTATGTATATTCTGTAATCAGCTCTTGTCTCGTTGCGCATGACAAATGGAAATCATTCCCTCATGCCACCCAGTGCTGAATAAAGGATGCTTGCTTTCTAAAACTCCAAAATGAGTGTTAGAGAGTTTATTTGCCGGCATTTTCAGTATGACTTTCACTGAGAGCTTTTTCACTGTTTTTTTTTTTTTCCTAAAAAATGTTCTTGCTGCTCCCAGGAATGCCTAGTGAAAACTACAATTCAGAGATGAAAGTTACTTCCGAGTAATCAGAGTTTTTTTAAGATATGTAGATGATGCATACATTCACTTCCTGCTCATTCTTCTCTTTTTATCTGAGATTTATTATCTTCTACCTTCAAAATTCAGTGGTTGATAGGAGGATAATAAGTTCTGATGTAATTCACTGATTTTTTTTTTTACCTTACATGTAAAATGATAGCTTTATCTCAACACTCATACATCTTTCCTTCAGTGGATCTATTACATACATTGTGGACTGATGGAACAGTCAACTCTAAGGTAATTTTTTTTTTTTCTGGTTGACAGACGTTTGATGGCCACTCAGATTATATTAATGATTTGGTGTTTGCTCCCAAAGAAGGTCAAGAAGTTGCAAGTGTAAGTGATGATCACACCTGCAGGTATGCATTTTGTTCAAAACATTATTGAAATAGTAGTATTTGGGGTTTTCTGTGTGTGTATGCTTTATATGCTTGCTTAAATAAATATTTATTTTTAGTAGGCCTTCATAGTCTGCTAACAAGACTTGTCCATTAACAAGACAACAAGTGGACTAGTCCTGTTAACTAGGTTGTGGACTGGCGTTTTGTTGTGACTTGGTTTTTTTCAAAGCAGCCTTTTGAACTCACTAGATATAGTGTGAAGAAAACTGTTCTGTCTTGAAATTGTGTACTCTATTACTGGGACAGGAATGAAAGGCATGAGAACAGGAGACAGAAGACATGCATAGCTCGGCACAGACCCTCTCTATACATTCTGTCATCAGACAAGTCAAGTTTAAAACCAGTGTAAGAATTTGTCTGCTTACCCAAAGTTATTAGCCTTACTAAGAGGTGAGATTCCATAGACTGGGGACTGTACTAATACAGTGGTACTGGCAGTTCATAATACCATGATAATAGCTGCTTCAAACCCATTTATTTAGTTATTTGTAACTGGAAGTAAAAGAGAAATATGGTTTTGAAAAAACACTAGTTAAGGTTTTGCAGTACAGGAGCTTTTCCTTGTCAAAAGGTGTCCCCCCTCCCTCTTCTAGTATTGCACATGAATCTGTAAAGCTACTGTTCTTATCCCTCCGATGCAGCTCACAGTTGGAGAGATCAGGAGGGCAGCTATGCAGGCTTTACTAGTCATTACAGTAGCAGCAAGAAACTTGAGAGTACCGGTTTTGACTTGTCTTTGTATTAGCTGTGATAATTCAAAACTTGTCTCTTAGTTAAGGAACTGTTTTAGGTTTTTTTATGATAATATGAATTATATATTTACTCTTTGAAGTTGCCACTGTATCAATTCCTATATAAATTACTAGGTAGTACTCAGGTGAAAAAACCATCATTTTTCATTAAGCCATCTTCTGCGTGCTAAGACAGAAGGGAATAGTTCTTGGAACAATTACTCTTGTAATGGGTAAATTGTTAACTGGTATAAATCACAATTTAGTAGCTTTAGTTGAGATAGTCTGTCCTACATAAATTGAGTATCTAAAAGGTCTGTGACTTTAACACCCCTAGGGAACTCAGAAATACTAGTTTGACCAGGAAGCAGATTTTCCATGTATGCCCGGTCTATATTCCCAACAAAAGCATTACGAATGAATAGTAGAAATGTATGTCTTATCCATAACTTGTTCTGATTTATTTCCTATTCTTGACTTATTCATTAAATCCAAACTAATATTTGGCTTAATCAGTAAAGAGCTGTTTGAATGTGTGGCTTTTTTTTTGTTTATCTTATAAAATGGTCAGTGTTCCTGGGATGAAAGAGAACTGTTTTAAAACCAATAGTCTAATTGATACAAAATTAAAAAGAAATAAAAATTATGTAATTAATGTATATTACTAAGATTTCAACTTGGTAACTCTGAAAGACGTTTTATACAGTAAAACATAAAGTCTTTGGTTAAAAGCCATGTGAAATAAGTAGGATTTTTTTTTTGGCTACTTGTGTTCCTATTTTTTTCCATTCATGCATGTGGAGCATGAAGACTTTTTTTATTGAATTTAAAGGTTACACTTTCAGAAGTAATGGAAAATGCATTCCCTGAGACTTAACAAAATCATTCCTTACTTACTGTGTAATTTGCTTCAGTAGTAATGTAAGAAGAGGAATAATTCTTCTGTCTGTACTGAATTTCTACCCTGAAATTGTTCTTGGGATACATTGTCTGTTAATACCTGTGGAATAAAGTTCTAGAACAATTAGTACAAGAACATGAATTTTTGAGTATTTGAGTATTGTTCTTTTAGAGTTCCACTTTTAAATCTTCATAATGTCTTAATACAATGTCCTAGTATGTACAGAGTATATACAAACATGTTTAGATCTTTCCTGGTTTTCACTCAGTAGTAAGTATAGCAGAGATCTCTAAGGAACCCAAATTTTCCATTTTCATGCACTAAACAATCTTGCCACAAGCTGCTGTGTCAGTGACCTCTCACAACTGGGTTCAGTCATTTTGCTTTGAAGATAGTGTAAGTCAGATACTGGTTGAAGAGGCTGTGGTGAGATATTCAGTGTTCCTACTCTTAAATTCCTGCTGTATCATTCAGAAATTCTCGTTTCTTGCACATAGTCTTGGTTGGCCTTGTTGATCTCACAACACAGGACTTTTTCCCAGCTGTGAAGTAAAACTGAATTAAAAATACTCCTGCATAAAAATTAATTGCATTACCCATCTATGTTGTGTAGTTGTGAATAAAGGTGTTGTTTGCATTCATAGACAAGTGAAGACGTGTTGGTATTTAAATATGCTCTATGCTTTCATAATCTTACATTTCTCTGCACTGAGAATCCCAAGACAAATATAACCTTAGAAAGAATTGCTTTTCTGAAAGAAGACACTTTTGGAAGACTCTTAAAACCCACTATGTTGCCATTATTCACAACTGTGATCAAAATTTCTGTAGCTATAGTTACATCTGCAAAGTTGGTAGAAAAAGCTCTGGATCCTAAATACTTTATATTACTTCTTTCATTTTGTCCCACAGATGGCTATGTTTCAAAATAGCCATCAGATGGATGAAGCTCTTCACAAGCATGTAGGTAATTTGTATCTTTGGCAGGACATTGTAATTTTCATATTTCTCTTATTTTATACTATGATATACAGTAAAGTAATTTTGAGGAATTCACAGGATAGTTCCCTGTATTTCACTTCTTTACACATTTCATAATTGCTTTACTCTTTCTTAAAAAATAGGATATAAAATTATTTTTGAAGTTTGGTTAACATTTTCTTTAAATGTGGCAGCAGACTGGCAGAGAAAATAGCTAAAATAACTACTATTACAGTAAACAAAAGTTTGTATCAGTTTTATGTCATATCTGTTAACATATTGAGTACAATTGAAGTAAAAATTAGTAAAAGTAAATATATAAAAATTTTTAAAAATCAGGTTTAGTGTATTTATACATTTCTGCTGGAAGCGAAACTTGGACAAAGTCAGAGAAGAGAAGTAAATTACCTCTTGGATTTAAATCTATTGTTTTCCTCCAGATCTAGTTGTTCTTTCTTCATGATATACCTTTTATGTGTCAGTTTCAAAATTTAGAATATTTATATGTAATTGAAAAGTTCTTCCACTTTTTCATATCATAAGAGCACGTCTAATGAATAAGAAAAAATTTTATGATAACTTTAAGGAATATTTCTTTTAATTTCTTAATTATAATGCATTATACTCTTCTGTGAACATTTGCATTTTGTGTTGGAACATGTTCATCCCACTTCACTAATAAGAACTGCATGTGCAAGTCCCTGCACCACTCTTAAGGAAAAAAATATTCCTGCCTTTTTCGTTAAAATTTGGAAACACAATGTAAGAGGCTGCAGGGATTCAGATGTGCAAATAAGTTTGTTCTGATACTTAATGAAGCCTCTGCAAAAAGAACATGGGAAATGTTTGGAGAACAGCATGTCCTTAACAGGCACCCCCCTGCTGTTGGTAGGTTTTGATACTATCTGATTTTTCTTGAAGTATCTAATGCAAAATACCATCCTAGTAAAACCCACTGAACTGACATGCATGCTAAAAATTAACCTCTGAGCATTAAAAGATTGATCTGTTTGATAACCACCTCATACTCCATCCTCATATTGAACAGAAAGATTACTGACAGTGTCCCTTAACACTGAGAGCATGGCAATTTCTTATGGTCATCAAGTGCTGGATTGGCTGCAATGCCTCTCTCTCCCACCCTCTATCTTTTTTTTTTTTATTGTTCCTTAAACTACATACTCTTCCTCATTTTTGTGTGTAATGGAAAAGAATGCACAGTTGACTTATCTTCCACTTTATCTGTGAATGTACTTGCCCTTTGATTCCTTTCTGAGTTCTGTTCACTTATGCTGTGGCTCGTGTTGCTTCATAGAGAAGGACTTTGTGAATTTATTTATCAGCCACTGTCTAGTCCAGCCTTCTCTGTTGCACATACCACAAATGCCAGTCCCTCAGAAGGTTAGTTTTTGCTCTATGGACAGGGAATCAAGGGAAAGGTTTGATATCACTGGAGACTAAATTAACTAGAGTCTAACAATTTATTGTACTGTTTTGTCTGATTTTAGGGTTTTTTAATCTGCAGTGTCTTTGTTCACATGATACTCTTATGTCTTAGTTATTTTGTGGAGGTCTTTCTGGAGGAACTATAAATGAAAGCCAATGGTAACTCTTGTTTGGATTGTTTTTGTGTTGTGTTATTTACTGTGTTGCCTGCACTTGTTGCATTTGAGTTTTAACTTGTTAATTCAATAAATATTTCAATCTTTGGCTATATTGAGAAGATGCCATTTTGACTTATTCCTGCCTCCAAAATTACATTTTATTTTTATATTCCCATTTCCAGTGTACTCAATTATGGATTTTTGCCAAAATTTTAAAAAAAGGTATCTGATTTCATGTCGTTCTATCTGCATCTGTTCGTTGGGATAGAATTCCCCAGCAGCTCCTTATCTAAGAAATGTCATACCAAAATATTTATCCTTTCTGAGGTATGCAGATTACAATTATCAAGCTAGTTATGCATTATAATTTATAGGAAGAAAAAGGAGAATCTTGGATTTGTAAGATTCTTCTTTTTGACTTTGCACACTTTTTATATGCATCCCTGTATGTATGTCCCCTAAATGTCACCTGACACAATTTCTGTTAAAATTTACAGCAACAACGCAAGTATTAACCAACAACTTCTGCTGTATTTCACAATGACTATGGGAGTATTAACTGGTTTCCTGTTACACTATTCAGTCAACATAAAAAAAAAGAAAAAAAAACACTTTCCGAATCAAATATTTGGAACGTTAGTTCAGTCTGGTCTTAAGTGTGAATGATTAAGCCTTTAGTTAGGAAGTCTTCAAAATAATGTGGATGAAATGGTAGCTGTTTTCTGTGTGATGCATTATGACTTACGTTAAGGGTCACACAGTCCTGGAGCATAGCATAGCCTATAAATATTTCTAAATAGAAGTCATTGCATGAGATTTGTTTAGCAGTTACCTTGTATTTTAGAAACTCATTGGCAGAACTCTAGTTGAGTTTCAGTTAATCCCACAGAAGCATTTTGTTTCATGTCTACATTGTAAACAATAAGCTGATAACTCTTAACAGCTAATTTTTCTTTAGTTGAAAGGATACAGCTGAAACTTCACATTTTTGCACAAATACTGCTTTGTCTCTGACTTTGCTTTAGATAATATTAAGGATATTTCAGTAGTAGTGTGTATTTCTAGGACTTGTTTCTGAGTGCACATTCTAAAATGCATATTGGCATTAGTCCGCTGAAGCCCTTGAGATAGTATGTGTGCAGCTCCCCTGCATCTCTTACTTCTACCAACACTGTAGAAGGTTATCAGAATTACATCCAAGAGTTACCAGTGAAAAATAGATCAATCCTTGTCTATCCAAGTAGATATTACAAGAAACTAGAGGTAACATGGATTTTAATGCCAAAATCCAAA
Organism: Dromococcyx pavoninus; assembly: GCA_033558185.1. NCBI lineage: Eukaryota > Metazoa > Chordata > Aves > Cuculiformes > Neomorphidae > Dromococcyx > Dromococcyx pavoninus. The sequence goes on along the minus strand of JAUMJL010000654.1, from coordinate 1,397,444 downwards.
ACCTTCAAATTACTAGGACTTCAATAACATTGACATTTTCTTTGACCACCAAAATAAAATGGTGACCATGGTTAACTGTCTAGAAGAGTATTTATTTATTTACACATTCACACTATGAAAAGTCTTTTATTTCATGGATCAAAAATAAGTGAAGGAAATACTGTGCTGACACAAATACAGGAATTTCTGTGCTGAGTCAGGAGATCATTTAAGATGGCTGTGCCTGCAGGACTAGTGCTAGGCAGCACAGATGAATTTCCCCTTTCTCCCCATGCAACTGTTTGTAGCTTGTTTTGCACAGTCCTGCTACCTAATTCTGCTATGTTCTGTAGTGGTGAACTGTTAGTTGGGCAGTGCATTCCCTGATTTATAAAAACTTAAATTCCTTGGTTTGCCAGTAAAATAAAATAAAGTACTAGAAATTATCTTTAATATTACACGTTACTCTTTCTCTGAACCAACAGAGGGGATTTATACAGTGCCACTTAAGCTTTCTGTTCTTTCATTTCCTGCCTAGTATCCTCTTTGGATCTTTGATAATCAAACACCTACATATGGAGTTGGCAGAAGACCTGAGAAATGACCAACATTGATTGTGTTCTCCACAGTGTTAACTAATTTCTGCACTTCTGTTTTCCTGTCCTGAGAGCACAGAATCATAGAACTGTTTGGGTTGGAAGGAACCTTAAAGCCCATCCAGTTCCAACCCTCCTACCATGGGCAGGGACACCTCCCACCAGACCTGGCTGCTTAAGGCCTCATCCAGCCTGACCTTGAACACTTCCAGGGAGGGGACATCCACAGCTTCCCTGGACAACCTGTGCCAGTGCCCTCATTGTGGAGAACTTTTTCACAATGTTTAAACTAAATCTTCCCCCTTCCAATTAAAAGCCATTCCTCCTTGTCCTGTCACTGCATGCCCTTGTAAAAAGTCCCTCTGCATCTCTCCTATAGACCCCCTTCAGGTACTGAAAGATCTTCCTCTCCTTGCTCCTTTGATCACTGAAGAACAGCTTAGCTCTTTGCCTTTGTTGTGTGGTGTCTGTAACAGGAATCTCTCCCTTCTCCATAGTCCTCTAGGCTTTTCAGGGGTGATAGGAATTTCCTCATATGTGTAGTATGTCTGATGGAGATACAAAGAGACATCAGCAAGGGGTATGTAAAGCATTATTTAAAAAAAAAATTGGGGATTTTTAAAAGTAAGTCAGACAGTAATCTATAAGTAATGGTTCAAGTATAGCTGATCATGCTTTGTGGTTGGAAATGGCAGCAGATGTCAAAGGTTTGTCCTCACTAAATGTGCACTAAATTTTTTTTAAATCTTATGTTGAAAGATTTCCCTATTTTCCTTCTATCTTCTTGGGATTTGAGAAATGCCTGAAGGTTGCAATATGGTTTTGTTCTTTTGCTGTTGCAAATCATGGTTTTTATTCAGTTATAATTTTATTTTGCTCTCTAGTTAGAATTATTCGTAATTCAGAAAGAATATAAAATAAAGATCATCTCCATTGCCTCGAGATGGGTTTTCAGATGGTCTAGTGATTACCTTGCCAACTTTAATAAAAGTCCATTGTGTGATAAAATTACTGCACATATGCAGCATGTCATTATCCATATTCATGCACACAACCTAAAACATAGTTGTCCAAATGTGGTTTGGATATCTTTGTGCTTTGAGATAACTGCATTTGTCATTTGCTTGTTTAGTCATAGGATGTAAGTGACAAGAGAAAAATACTACTATCTCAAGAATTTTCTTAAACAGCATTGCAACTATCTGTATGTTGTGATAGTTTAAATGTGAGCACTGCAGCATCCAATTTCTCAGCCCTCAGTTACTTAAAAAAATAATGAATTTACTGAGAAGATTACATATTATTTTTGAGGCTTCCTGTTATTCAAACTTTGGCCCTTAGTTCAATTGTGGGTATTCAAACTTTCCTCCTTTAAATTTATTGTGGATGCTTTCTTAAATATCAAAAAAATACCACAAGCCAAAATCTATACAACAATGGTTGTTGGGGGGAGCAGGGAAGTAAGAGAGTGACGCACTGTGGGGTTACAAGAAATAATGATGTTTGAAGAAAAGTAGATGCTAGTTTGCTTTGGTATAAAATGGTAATATTAGTAATGTTGGAAGGGCTTTGATTGGAAGACAAAATGCTCACTCTGGATTGATTTACATGATAGGAATGTGGACAAAAGTAGAGGGTTTATTTAGCATCTGTAGCTGATTTGGTTATGATTATTGAGTAATTGAGTAAGTGCAATTCAGTTTGGCTAAATTTTTGGTCTTTGCACATTTTTTACTTGAGTTGGTCACAAATAAATATTGAAAAGAGTTAATTGAACACATATGTAATTGAAAACTTCTATATGAGTATGGACTTGATGTGTTCAGACCAGGATCTATTTTGATATGCATTGTCTGGGTCTTGGTTTGGTTTGGGTTTGGGGTTTTTTTTCCAAAATTAAGTGATACCATCTTTTTTTTTGTCAAGAAACAAAAAAGAAAATATAAGAAGGCCATTTATCCTTTTTTTGGTAGTGTTTGCTCCTAACAATCTTACCATTCCTACAAAGTAAGAGATAAAAGTTTGGCATTTTATAAATAACAAAGTTAGGGAGGTAGAAAGTATAAATTTTTGTCTCAGCACCTAATAACCTCACTCACTTCAGGGAAGGAAACGATGGCATGCTTCTTTGGCCAAAATGATTCACTGTCTTCTATTATATCATAATTTTCTCCCTGCACAGTAAATACACATGGAAAGTGTTGATTTGACTTGGGCAAATCTACAAGGCAAAATTTTTGGCAGTAGAAGAAAGTATTGTATGTTTCTAAATTACCTAATCAAGTAGATATTTCATTTTTTATACGGTTGTCAGGTTTTTGTTTTGACTTTTTTTAATAAGGACACTGATCCTTCAAGATTAGAGACCCTGTGTTTTCTGCAGGGAAAACAAATATTTGATCTGTTGTGGTTTGGCATAAGAAAACAATGTTGTTCATTAAATGTATTTACTTTGTTCCCATATATTTTGTCTAGACTTATGATGTATTATTCAAAAGTTTTTTGAAATCTCTTAAATATAAGGCTCTAAGCACCCTGGTGAGATATAAACTGAAAAAGTCTGGAGGAAGTCAGCAAAAATCCTCTAAAATAAACAATAATAGTACATAGTCAGTCGTCTAAATCAAAAGACTGGGCAGAACTACTTAAAAAATTGGCTGTTTCTTAGGGTGTGTGTGTCAGGGAGGAATGATATATGTGTGTATGTTTCAGTGTGAAAAATGCATCTGAAATAGTATGCTGCCTGGAGTTTGACTGATGTTCACAATTGTGATGTCTTTGTCCTACGACTGAGCTACTGATTTTTAGGAAGAGAGGCAGCTGAGTAGTGGCTGTGAGGTAAAATAGTCTCAGTTTTGTTTTTGTTATGTTTTATAAACTAAGCAGCTTCCCAGCTCACTAACGCTCATATCACATGCACCCAAAGAAACCTCATTCATCACCTAACCTAGTTCTGGTGTTTCAGCATACACTTCCCTACCAATCCATATTGATCAAATACTTTTGATTTTTAATTTTTTTTTAACTGTGTGGTATGTACTGTAGGTGCTTATAAAGGAAGAGGTTAAACTGACACATCGTTTATTTGTTGTAAGCATGTCAAGGAACTTTTTTGGGCTGGTGTTATCTCTACTGTTGATCCTATTGTTTGCCTTAGCTTCATTTTTAGATTCTTCTATTTCCATTACTCAATCGTGTCTTACTAGGAAGAAATTGAAATTCATATATTAGACAAGCAAAATACTTTAGTGCATAGTCTTATCCTTTACATGGTAATGTGAATGATTTAAGTTGCTTGATACTTCACTCTAGGTTGCTCTTATCGGCTAGACCAATGCTCACTTTCCTGCTTTGTATTGTCTCACAATTATTTATGGTACAGTACAAAGGCTGTAGTGTTGATTTATAAATGAAGAGGGAATGTGTCACTAGATTTCATGTCTAGACAGCTAAACTTGTCATGTTATTTGGATATTGCCCTTTTAAACAGAGGCTTTGCCTTGTTTATCAATGTTAAAATACATCATCTTCAGCACTGACCGCTTTTACTGACTTCTTGAAGTGATAAAGCACAAGCAGTATTTCATTTAGTCACTTTCTTTGTGTATGTATTGAGGCACTGAAAGTTAATGTATTTGCAGTGAAGTGGCAATAAATAATTTATTACTTTGCTTTTTTTTATTTTTGCTTTAGGGTCTGGGATTTAGAAGGAAATGAGAAGGCCCATTTTGTTTTACGTTCTCCTGGAATGAGTGTTTGCTGGCATCCTGAGGAGGCTTTTAAGGTTGTGGTTTCCAGCTCTTCACCCTAACTGCCTTTAAAATAACAGGAGGGGGGAGTTATCTAAACTATGAATCTTTGATGCTGTAGTAAGATTGAAGTTTGGGGAGCTAGTGTACATTGTAACTGGATATTGTTTGGATCTGCTAATGTGAAGTCACTATAAATGAATTCTCATTCTCATCATTTTACCCCCAGTTCCTCACTCCTCCCATCAGAAATATTCACTCTTGATTACATACATCAGTTGTTGTTGATAACTATTAGCTGATTGCATATTAACTTGCATTTACCAGAGAAAAGTTCAAGTTTTTCTCAGTTGTGGTAACACAGTTCACCAATAACGTAGGCTTTTATAAAGCATGCCAAACTTTGAGAAGGATGTGTTTGAAGTTAGCAAAGGATTTTTTTGTTGTTGTTCTGGCTTGGTATATATGAAATACGTGCTGAAAAATCAAAACAAATGAATAAATTTACCTGCTTGTTTTACTGGAGAAGATTAATCAGCTGATACATACCAAAATATTCAGCTTCATTAATGGTCTAGTCCCTGCAACCTTGGGTTTATTATTCCTCTTGTGCCAATCATTAACTGCCTTAAGCAGCTACAAATAGTTGTTCAGATTACCACAAAAACACACACTTAAAACACACAAAAGTAGTCTAATAACGTATAAAAATATTTATATAGCAATAGGGAAGAAGGGATAGGTATTTATTCTCACTACACTTTCCACCAATATCATATCCTGTCCTTACTAAGAAAAGTAGGAAAAATGTTGATTCAGGTTTTATCACAATTGAATGTGTTTGCTACTCTTTGCTACTGGGTGGCTTTGTTAGTACAACAAAATTACTGCATTAGCTCAACAATATTGCAATATTACACCAGTCTTTCATATTATCTTATATTTTCTTTGACTCCTATCAAAGAGTAGGCAGAGGAATTTTATTTTTTTCTAAAAGAAAAACCACTTCAAAAAGCTAATAAAATTTGATAGACTGATAGTTGCTGAAAAGCTTATTGCAGGTCACAGTGCTTACTGCACCATGTCCCTTGGTTTGCAGAAAGGCATGTTGCAGTGGCACCTGTCTTTTTTCCATGCAAATTTGGTTGTTACTGAAGTATTGTTTTTAATGCTTCTTTGCCTTCCTTAATTATTGTTCATGACTATCTGAGAACCATTGTCTCCTCGTGGAGAAAAGCTTTTCCATCATTTAATCAGAAAGCTTTTTCTACAATACTTCAAAAACAACTACTTGAGTATATTACTTCAATAGAAAAAATTTAAATAAAATCTGTTGTAAACTAATATAGGATGAAGCAGGAGATAGTATACTAATTCACTAAGCATAAATCCAAATTCTACAGTTAGACTGATCAGTATGAAGATGACCAGAGGGCTGGAGCACCTCTGCTATGAGGACAAGCTGAGAGAGTTGGGATTGTTCAGCCTGGAGAAGAGAAGGCTCTGGGGAGACCTTATAGTGGCCTTCCAGTACCTGAAGAGGCTACAGAAAAACTGGGGAGAGACTTTTTACAAGGGCACGAAGTGACATGATAAGGTGGAATGGCTTTAAATGGGAAGGGGGAAGATTTACATGACTCATTATGAAGAAATTCTTCACAATGAAGGTGATGAAATACTGGAATAGGTTGCCCAGGGAAGTTGTGGATGCCCCCCTCCCTGGAAGTGTTCAAAGCCAGGTTGGATGGGCCTTGGGCATCCTGGTCTGATGGGAGATGGCCCTGCCCATGGCAGGGGAGGTTGGAACTGGATGATCTTTAAGGTTCCTTCCAACCCAAACCAGTCTATGTTTCTGTGATGTTACTGTTGTTTCTTTTTACAGCACTATGTCTTTTGTAGTCAGAAGAGGAACTTCTTAGTTTTAAAAGAATAACTTTTTTTTTTTTTTTAATAATTCTAAAGTACAGTGCATCTGTGGTTAAGGACTGGTGCTTCTAAGTACCAGTATTATCTGAAGATATATATAGATGAAATCATGTAACCGCTATGTGTAACAACGGGACAGTAGTATAGATTAAAGTGCTTTTTATTGGAAGAATGTTCAGTCGAATGCTTTTGGGTACAAAGTTAAAAATCGTACCTATTTTAATATTAATAATAGCTTGAAAGTATGCTAGGCTTGCTATAGAGTAGAATCATAGAATGGTTTGGGTTGGAAGGGACCTTTAAAAGGTCATCTAGTCTAACCCCTCTGCAATGAGCCCCCTTAAAGTATTGAAAGGCTGGATAAGGTCTTCTTGGAGCCTTCTTCAGGCTGAACAACCCCAACTCTCTCAGCCATCTTCACAGGAGAGGCGTTCCATCCCTCTATCATCTTCATGGCACTCCCGTAGAACCACCGCTCCAACAGATTCATGGGTTTTTTTGTGCGAAGGGCTTCAGAACTGGACACAGTACTCCAGGCAGAGTCTCTCCAGAACAGAGCAGAGGGGCAAAATCATCTCCTTTGACCTGCTGGCCATGCTTCTTTTGATGCAGCCCGGGATACGGGTGGCATTCTGGGCTGCAAGTGCACGTTGCCAGCTCATGTCCAGCTTTGCCCTGGCACCCCAAAATCATTCTTGGCAGGGCTGTTCTCAATCCCTTCATCCCCCACTCTGTATTGATATGGGGGAATTGCCCTTTCCTAGGTGCAGGACCTTGCGCTTGGCCTTGTTGAACCCCATGACATTCAGATGGGTCCATTTCTCAAACTTTTCCAGGTCCCTCTGTATGGCATCCTGTCCCTCAAGAGTGTCAACTACACCACTCAGCTTGGTGTCATCTGTAAATTCACTGAGGGTGCGCTCAATCCCACTGTCTGCATCACTGATGAAAATATTAAACAGTACTGATAAAAATATTAAGATTTATAGACGCTAAATTCATGACATTCTGTTAATTTCTCTTAACAGCTGATGGTAGCAGAGAAGAATGGAACAATACGATTCTATGATCTAATTACACACCAGGCCATTCTTTCCCTAGAGTGTGACCAAATGCCTCTGATGTCAGCAGACTGGTGTTTAAAAAATACTTTTAAAATTGGAGCAGTTGCTGGAAGGGATTGGCTAATCTGGGATATCACTCGCTCCAGGTATTTTTATACACGAGATAGCTTCCTTTATTCTCTTCTTAAGCAATACATGAAGAGATGTGGCTACTTTGCTAATATAGCACTTAAACGTACTATGTATTATATCATCTATTCCAGGGGTGTCAAACTCATGGTCCATGCTGAACTGCTTGCACCAGTCACGTGTGCAGCGAGTGTGATGCACTTTATGCTGCAGGAGCAGGAGAACAGTGGGAGACCTGAGTTTGACACCCCTGACCTATTCAGTAAATAAATGAACATTCATCAGGAATTATGAACTCAATAGAGATTATTCTCTGGCATTCTTTGTTACATCTTTATGTATCAATATTTATCTATTAAAAAAAAAATTGGTATTTTTGTCTGTTTGAGACAGCATCTCACTACTGTTTCCCTCTCACTGTAAGTTCTATCTGTTTGTTAAAATTTCATTCTTAGTCATAAGTATGTGATTATTGAACCATAATAAACTGGATAACTACCTCAGTTTTCCTACTCTAAATTGAGATGTAAGCTGCAGGAATGCTCTGGTTTTCCCTCAGCTTCTTCACAGTAGATAATATGTCCCTTTCACTGTTAACATGATACGTGTTTGTGGTGGTTATAATATGAGCTGGAGGTGTTTGCAGAACGGTTTTTTACCCTTAATGTCTGTTTTAGTTATCCACAGGATAAAAGACCTGTCCATGTTGATCGAGCCAGATTATTCAGGTATAAGTGTTGTCTCTATTTTGTGTTTTTTGTCTATGTGAAGTTGTGAGTTTAGGGACCTGATTGTGTCTCACTTCAATAATTCTTAGGAGGATTTGGTCTATAAACTTTGTAAAATTTGTGAATGACTTATGTACGTTTAGTAAATATGTGTAATGTTTCCATGATTTTTTCTGTTTTGCAACAACATACATACAGGGCTGCAGGTCGTGCATCAGTTACAAGCCATTTCTCTGATTTTGTTTCTCTGGTTTTAGTGGAATATCTGAGAGAACTCAACTTTGTGTGCACTTTTGATAGTCTGATAGAGATATTTGAAAAATACGTTCCTTTTATTCACAGGTGGTCCCAAGTGAATGAAAATCTGTTTGCCACCACTGGATATCCAGGAAAGACAACTACTCAACTGCTTATTCATCATTTAGGACATCCCCAGGTAAATTTTTTAGTTTGGCTTTTGATTGGAATTGCATCTGTTCTCTTCAAATCAGGCTCATAAATAGTTAAAAGCTACCATTGAAAACTAGCCCAAACAATATAGAAATGCTGCCTATTTTATTTTTGTTTGTGCCATCCCTGCTAAGAAAAAAAATAATCACATCGCAATTAACCTGCTGTTTTAAAAGCTGTTTGATCTATATATTTTATTTTCCTTTGCCTCATCAGTGCTAAGGGGAAGAAAAAAAAAATTTGACCTGTTATTTATAAATTTTTCAGTATTTCTAATTCTAAAGAGGCTAAAAATAGCTGTTTGTGTATTTTAAAGGTTTGACCTAATTATATTTTAAATCATTAATGAAAATATATCCAGAGACAATGAACATAAAACATAGGTAGTATTTTGGTTTTACTAGAGTTCAGTACACATTTGTAGTGCTTACAATAAAAACATTACTGCCAAATATAGTAGTTTGAAAGTATGGCTTTAAAATAATAATAATAATGTTAATAGCAATGAAAATAGTTGAAACAATTTGTTATTATGCAATATTTTGTTTAAACTTATTTAATTGTAATAAGTAGCTACTGGAAGTATATAGCAGATAATCAGATTTTTCAGTTACATTTTTGTTGTATTTTAATTGTATTTGTTAACGAGTACTAAATCCATGGCATTTATTTGTCTATGAAACTTGGTATATGTGGTATAGAAATCATTTATATGGTAAGTTGTATTGATATTTCCCCTTTTTTTTTTTTTTTTAAGCCCATTCTTACTGGCACTGCAGCTGTAGGATCTGGGTTGACCTGGCATAGAACTCTCCCATTATGTGCAGTTGGAGGAGATCATAAAATTTTCTTCTGGGTAACTGAAATGTAAAATAAGCGTTTGCCTTCAATATGAAACTTTACAGCATAATGTCCATTTTCTAGTGAAATGAGCAAATTTACTCTTTGTACTGGTATTTATTCACTTGGAGAACATAAGAAACAAGTAAAGTAAGAAACATTTGTGTTTATGATTTTTAGCTTGCAAATACAAGTGCTTTTGTAAAAGTGGTTATCATACCTCTGATATTTGGTTATTTCCCTTAAAATAAAATGTACACTTTTTTAACCTGGTATTTGGTGTAAAATGAAATTTTAAAGCGTTTTTTTTTTAAGATATTTTCTGTCCTGAAATCTCAGTCTGGCAATCTCACTCAGTTAACACAGATCAAATACTTTGAAATTGTTCATAGTACTTACAGAAAGAATACCTATCTCTGTATTAACTTTCCTGAGCATCGCTGTCTTAGAACAGAGAAATGAAATAATGTACTATCATAAAATGTTGTCTGTGAATGTATTTGCTGAATAAACTAGTTCCCTCTAACAGTGATGAGAATGATAATTTTAAGGAAGTATTCTTTCTCTTAAGATGACAGAGGGATTCACTTCACATATGCCAAACAGCCTATGAGGGGTTTTTTTTCTGTTTACAGCATTTTGCTTCCAGCCTTTTACAGGAAAATCAAAGGCATTCTGCTTTCTAGGAGGACATTTTTCTTGCCCTTCCCATACAAGACCTAGAAATGAAGTAAAAGAGCAAAGAGTAAAAAGACGGAGACAACTCTTGTCTTCAGTATCCTTTTTGCATGCTTTAGCAAGTGAAGCGATATCAAGCTGTTCAACTAGTGTAATAGCTCCTTACAGCATAGCAGTCATCTTTGTTAGCAGTAGTTAAATTTTAAAATATTCTTCCATTTGTCTCTTTTTATGCTGGACACAAGCAACCAATTCAGAATTAGGATAGCAGAAAGTGAGAATACAGAAAAAGTAAGACCATATTTTATTTCCCATCATTATTTCTTATCCTTGAGAAATTTTGCTTTCCAACAGCCACTAAAATTTACCTAAAAGATGAATATAAACTTCCTCAGAGAATAATCTATTTTCACTATTGTCTATTCAATCTGCTTTGTAAGAGAAAGCATGTAATATCCTAAAGGTTTTAAAGTTCTGTTTATTTTACTCACAATGGTGTTGTTCTAGCTGCCCATTTTTAAAAAGTCAAACATGCAAAACAGTCCTCTAATGTTTCTTTTTCTGGAAAAGTAATGCTCTGTTTTTCTGTTAAGTTTTAGTCTACTTTGAAAGCGTTTTCCTCCAATTACGATACCTGTTGAGATTTTTAAGTAGCCCTGAGTTGTGGACTAATTTTTTTTAAGTCATTCTAATGCAAAAAAATTTTAATACCTGCAGGAAAGCAAATCAAGGTGAGCTCTTATTGCGTACATTTGTAGATTTACATGAATTACCAACAAACTAAAAACTGCTTACCACCTGTTCCAAGATACTATAACCATTGGATTGTATTTATCAATGTAAAATACTTATAGAAAAATTCTGTAGTAATTAAATTTATACTGTTATAACCCTGGAAGGTCTTTTTAAGCTCTTAGGATTGTCATATGTACTTTAAATTGAATTTGTTTGCCCTGTTCTAAACAAGAAGGACTTTTTGTGTGTTATTACCATTTTCTTCCCTGTTAAGCTTCTCTATTCTTCTTTAATATTGCCACAAAACAAACAAACAATCAATAATTAGCATCGCTCATGAGTTTACATTTGTGTAGCTGATAATACCCCAGTCTTCATAAGCTGTGATATAATTTGACAGTTTTAAACTATTTGGAAGACCTTTTTTACTTTCTCCAGTAGTGTTACTATCTGCTGGTGCTTGATCTCCAGTTTTGCTTAATAAGGAAACAAAACATGAAATTAACACAAATTTAGTTTTGCTAATTTTAGAGGCAGTAATTCTAAGTCCCAAACTAAAACAACTTCTATGGATAGAAATTGTAGGAGTCCGAAATACTAAAATCTGAAAGGCCACTCACTTTTCTAGGCTTTCAATGAAAGAGGTAATTTTTAAACTGTTATTTGAGATCCTTGTATGGAAAGCAAGGTAATTAGTAGATCCAATAGCTGGATGCCACAAAGACAGAGTAATTAGAGTTTGTGTAAGAGTATCCAACAAACTTAAGTGAGGATAAATAGTTTGGTATTATAGTAGAGTCCAGTCAGAATCAATTGCATGAAACCTTTTGATCTCTCCCCTTTTTTTTCCAAGTCATTCAGCCACCCCCATGCAGTGCAATCAAAACAGATTTCATAATAAAGAGAAGATAACCTTATAAACCCCTTTTGGGTATCCCAGCTGGCTATAAGAAAACATCAAAAGTGCAGAACAGGCAAAGTAGCATAACGAAGTTGATAAAAGTGCAAGTGCATCGCAGAAGTTAGTAACTATTTAACATCCAACCAAGAATCAAAGTCTCACTGTCTTTGCTGTAGTGTTTTCTCTGGACAGTCTTCAGTCATAGAGGATCAGACTCCATGGTTTGCATTTGACTGTGCCACTTTACTGAGGATCTTATTTCTTGTCTCAATGTTGGAATTGTCCAGTGCCTATTGGTTTTATCCTGTAATAGTTTGTTGGGGACTGTACTTACAAGCAGTGGTCCTGGATCAAAAGCTAGCATCTTCCAGAATAGCATCATCATGCCTTTGGTATCATCTTGATTTGCTTTTGATTGTGTGCCAACATACCTTCTGTCTCTGTCCAGTTAGTTGTTAATTTTGAGCCAAAATACCACACTGCAGTTCATCTGAGCTTTTCCCCTACCTGTGTATGTCTTTTTCCTGAGACTCCTGGAGAGATGTCTTCCTCCCTCAGAACTAGAAGGCCTTCTTAAGTAAAGGGAGAGCAACATGTTATTTTTTTGATCATGGAATGAGGCATAAAGATGGGTCTGCTTTGATTTTCATGACAAAGCTGCAGGTTACTACTTCAAAAATATTTTTATTCAATCTTCGTTTATGGGTCTCTCTCAAAAGTATCTGATCACTTTCTTGGCCAAAACTGATACAAAAATTGCATCTTAAAACCATCTCAGAATACTGCATTGTAAAGTGGAAGTGGTGGTAGTCCCACTAAAACTCTTATTTCAGTATTTTTTTTCTTATATTACTTTAAGACAGGATGTCTTGGTCTGATACTTGCTGAAAGTTTCAGACTGCTTCTTCCTGTGATACTGATGGAATTCCCACTACGTTTAGCTTTCAGTTAACAGGTATGAATTAATCAGACCTCACCTTCCTCTAGGTGCTGTTGCTTGTGCAACAGGAGATTGCTTTCATGGCAGGCCTCCAGCTGCTCCTTTCTGTTTGAACTTGTCCTCTGTGTTCTGGTGTAGGGACCTTCACCAGTCTTCCCTTATAACGCAGCAAGTGGGCTTACTGTGTCTAATATGTTTCCTGTACTGAGCAGCAGTCCGTAGGCTCCCTGCTGCCATCCAGGGGACCTTTTCCAGGGAGGTACAAATAACTGGTGTTACTATAAGACTCAAGTACTTGGAGTCCATATGATGTAAACTCTTGTATATTTTGTTTGCCAAATACAGACAAGTGTTTGCCATATGGACTCAGTTGACTGAGACATAAATTAAGTTTTCCCTTTTTTCGTTTGAGCAGTAGAGAGAAGCAACAGGCTGAATATATGCAACAAAAAGGAGATCCTAGTACGTAGGAAACTAGAAAACACTGGGCTGGGACTTACACAACTTGTTAACTTAATGATGGGTTTGGAAGACTCCTCGAGCTCGACTGGCGTGTGCTTAAACTGCAAAATAAGCAAACTGGAGGATGTTTTGAGATACAGCACTTACTTAATCTTCTATCCATAGTTTGACCAGAGAGTACAGGCTTAGCAGGAGGTTTAATTGGCTAAAAATCTTGGTGCGCCTGAGACGAAGGGTTGAACTGGAGCACTGCTATCCTTGTGGATGTGTAGTGAAACTGAAACAGGGTTTTTTTCTGCTCACTGTCCAATCAAAGCTTCATGTAGCGCCCAGCTTTGCCCAGTAGCCATATTGTATTGACAAAGGCAATTTGCATTAGATATGTGCAGGTGCATTTTGACTAAAACTTTTTTAATTTAGAATTGCTTAAAACCCACAGGAGCAGAAAGGAGAAATTATTTTCTTCTGTAGTTAATTCAGAAGCCAGGATGTTTGGTTTTAATACTCTGGTTATAAGGACTATGTGAAATTATTTACCAAGGATTGGGATGATCTTGCCAAGTTCAAGGTTCTTCATAATACTTCTTTCCAGTATAAAATGAGTATTCAGAGGAAAAAAAAAAAACCTAATGTTTCTAGCATGTTCCCCATGTTCTTCCATACAGAATGAAATAATTACTTAATCATCTGATGTTGCCTTAGCACAGTACTTGGAAAAATTGAAACTTGAAGAGCCATTTTCAGAAAACTGCAGACCATTTATCATTTAGTTTCTGTGGGTTTTTTTTAAATGAACCTATGTAACACCTGACATTTTTATTTCTCAGTCTATTTAAGTGTCAAGGGTTGATAATTCTCTGAGCCTTCTGTTTGCTAAATTTGTACATATTCTGGCGTACCTAAATTATGGAGAGAGACTCCTTTTTTTTCTTTAATACAGTTGAAGGAAAAATCATTGAGGCAATATCAGTTTCATGTAGAAGGCTTTGCCAGAATACCCTTTGCAAGCACGGATTTAGAAGACTCCATGGGAAATCAAAAAATGTTAATCCACACTCTGACCTTTTCAGCTGTTCATTGGACCACCTTAGTAAAAACAACTGTTGCCCCTATGGGGGATCAGGTGACACCATGTCTGGAAATTTTTTGGATCAGCTCTTTGTTTCTGTTTAACTAGCCTCTCAATTGTATAGCTATTTGAGTTCTGTGCTGATTCTAACAGATTACTGTGTCTTGAGACCTGTAACAGTATATAAGCATACAAAATGCATACAAACATTGTAAGTTACAGTAGCACTTTCCAGTTTTTTCAGCTTGTGCAGTTTTGTTTTGCAGTTGACAAGAGGGTTCGATTTTGTGCAATATAAAAATAATATGTAGTAGATCAGTTCAGTGCTTTGAAATGCATGCTGTTGCCCTCACTCTTTAGTGTATGCCAATCACGAGACAAAGTATTTTTTTACTCATGATGAAAACAAAGCTTCAGTAACTTTTATTTATACACAGCTTTGGCTCTCTGAATTAGCTTGAGCATCTTTAAGGTTCACATCTTCAAAATGCTGATGTTCAACTGAAGTACGTTTCAGTAACTGTTGAACAGTCATTTTTAATCTTCCTTCACTGAAAGGTGAAGCTACGTGACTGTGTCTTTAAATACCTGAATATGTATGTAAATACACATAGGGTACAAACTGCCAGCAGATACTTCCTGGACAGTATTTATTCCTTAATTTGGCAGTTATCATCCAGTATGGGTGCTGCTATAAAATATATTTTTAAATGATGCACACTGTAAATCTGGATATTATCACTCAATTATTTTTTATAAATCCTCCTATTGGGGGTTCAGTCATTAGTTTAGTTTAACAAACCAGTTCAATTAAAACATTTTTTAAGAGGTTTTGAAAAAATTTGGATCATTTTCCTCTATTCTGTTTTTCACTTTTCATAACCTTCATTTCCTAATTCCAGCTGGGAGAAAAAGTGCTGTGTTGCACTTTTCTATGCAGTATTTTTGGCCAAATTAAAAGCATGAAGTTCACAAAAGAGGATTTTCTTGTGAGATTTAATGCCCAGCTTTACAGACCAAAAGATTCAGATAAGATATGGCTAAGCATTTACATTATTAAATTTCTGTGGCATTGCCTGGAAAACTTATATTAAGGACATTTTATGGTATATGAGATTAACTCTTCTTGAAGATAACTTAGGGGATTTTTTGAAGTAACTAAGGTGATAAAATTCTTCAGTTAGGTAACTTAAACAAACAGCTCCTTTCTGCAACAAAAAATTGCACAGTTCCTGTAGGCTAGATTAAACCTATTGAACTTTGTAGGCAAAACCCCTATAGTTATGGGAGATATGAGAAATTGCCAACTACACGTCATTGATCCAAAATATAGTCTGAAACACAGGTTGTTCAATAATTCAAATGGTACAGGCAAATAGACTTTGCTGTAGTATTTTAGTTAGAAAGTAATAACTGTGCATATGACAGGAGGTTAGTAATAAATATATTATGAAAGTAATAAATATAAAATGAAAGAAAAGCTGCATCAACACATAAATGACCATTTTATGTTAACTTGAATAACAGATCTAAGTGCTGTGTGTACAGCTACCATGGATTCTGTATATGGGTTTGTAAAATTCTTAGCAAACTGAAATAATTTGGAAGTAAATTGATGATTTTGTTAGAATTTAAACCAAAATTAGCATAGCACATTTGGGTTCCAATAATCAAGGTATTAAAGTAATTAGGTCATTTTTATTAATCTCATCACATGAGAAGATTCCTATTTGTAGCCTCAGACTATGGTAGATTCTTAAGTGCTCTAAATATAAAATGGGGGGGGTTATTAAATGTGGCAGTATTTAGATGTAGCCATGAGGAATTTTCACCAAGTATTTTCTCCACTACACCCTATTTGGATTCAGTGCCGTAAACAAGGACCCCAAATCACCCTGATTTGCCTTGCCTTCCAGCACCAGAGAACCTTAGAATTTAAATGAAGTAAAATTTTACTTAACAGGTTGAGCTGTTGGTAGTGTTTTGTTACACTGTTATAACAGACATAGCACACATGATCATTCTAGGATTTTTCATTGCTTAGCCTAGATTCTCCAAAACTTAACCCAGATATCGGTACTGGGAATTTGGTTTTCATGCTTCTATCTTTTTCAGAAGATCCGAGGGTCATTCAGGCCTTGCTGGTTTTATTCTTCACTTTCGACGTGCGGCCCTTCACCACCCAAATGATGCCGAAAACCAGAGAAATCATCACTGGTGTTTGTCGTTATTGCTTTGATGTCTGATCGCTGGGGGAGACGCTGAATCTTCACAGCCTGCATTACCCAGGGCTTTGCCGCAGCACTGTGGCGCATGTCTGTGCTGCCTTGAACTGATCTCTGAAACAGGACCATACCCAGGCCCCTCCTCTTCTGACTGGGACCTCTCAGCAGCAGGGATGATTTACAGAACAAACCACCCAGCTTTGGGAAAAGCAGTGCTTTTCTTTTGTATTATTTATATTTTATATTATTAAATATCAATAATTAAATATATTAAATAGTAAATAAGTATTAATAATTATATATTAAATTATTTAATTTTATAATTTTTTTTCTTAAGGAGCATCTGGCCACGACGCCTTGCCCTGCACATTGTCCTGCCGTAGAGGTGGGTTACAAAGTGTGTCCAGTTCTGGAATCCCCAACATAAGAAGGATATGAACTGTTGGAACAGGTCCAGAGGACGGCTGCAAAGATGACTAGAGTGCTTGAGTGCCTCTGCTATGAGGACAGGCTGAGAGAGCTGGGGTTGTTCAGCCTGGAGAAGAGAAGGCTCTGCGGAGACCTTATAGCAGCCTTCCAGTACCTGGAGGGGGTAGGGGAAAGCTGGGGAGGGACTTTCTATAAGGGCAAGAAGCAATAGGACAAGGAGGAATAGCTTTAAATTGGAAGGGGGAAGATTTAGATGGGATATTAAGAAGCAATTTTTCACAATGAGGGTGGTGAGACAGTGGCACAGGTTGTCCAGGGAAGCTGTGGATGCCCCCTCCCTGCAAGTGTTCACAGCCAGGTTGGGTGGGGTCTTGAGCAGCCTGGTCTGGTGGGAGGTGTGTCGGCCCATTGCAGAGAAGTTGGAACTGGATGGTCTGTAAGGTCCTTTCCAACCCAAACCATTTCACGGTATCGGGAGAGACTCCTTCCCCCTCAGCCTACAGCTCCCGCCATGCACTGCTCTGGGAGAGGGCACCGCGCACGCGCAGACCGGGTTTTGCTTCCGGGCCGGGGCCGCAGTGCGGGCGGGAGGCGCTGCCGGTTTTGGGGCCGCTCTCTGTCCCGTAGCTCCGGCCCCGGGTGGGGATGGACGAGGACGGGCTGCCCATTGTGGGCTCCGGCATCGACCTCACCAAGGTACGGGCTGCCGGGGTGCCCTGCGTCCTCCCCCGTCGGTAGCTGCGCTGAGTGAGCTCCATCCTTCCCTCCCTCGCCCCGCTGCCCGGGTGGAGGGCTGGGGGTACCGGGGCCGGGCCCTCAGCACCTGCTGCCTCAGTACGAGCGGTTTGGCTTACCCTGTCTAACGCTACAGGCTTGGGGAAGTGTGGCTGGAAAGCTGCCTGGTGGAAAAGGACCTGGGGGTGCTGGTTAACAGCTGGCTGAACGTGAGCCAATGGCATCTTGACCTGTATCAGAAACAGCGTGGCCAGCAGGGCAGGGGAAGTGATCATCGCCTGTACTCAGTGCTGGTCAGGCTGTGCCTCAAATGCTATGTTCAGTTTTGGGCCCCTCAGTACAAGAAGGACATTGAGGTGCTGGAGAGTGTCCACAGAAGGGCAAGGAGGCTGGTGAAGGGGCTGGAGAACAAGTTCTATGAGGAATGGCTGAGGGAACTGGGGTTGTTTGGTCTGGAGGAGAGGGGGCTGAGGAGAAACCTTATTGCTCTCTACAGATGATTAGGAAAAATCTTTACTGAAAGAGTGGTGAAGCACTGGAATAGGCTGCCCAGCGAAGTGGTGGTGTCAGCATTCTTGGAGCTGTTCAAAAAACATGTTGATGTGGTATTGCAGGACATGGTTTAGTAGGCACTGTGGTGTTGGGCTGATGGTTGGACTTGATGGTTGTAGAGGTTTTTTCCAACCTTAATGGTTCTGTGATTCTGTTCTGTGATTAAGTTGTGTCTCCAGTAGTGCAGTACTAATTAATTCCAAAGGCATTTTTCTGGGATAGCATTACGTTTAAGGGTTGAGCCACTTCAGTCTTAGAACAGTGAGGCAAATCCAATGCAAAGCTGCTTGGTCATATCTTTTAATGATGCAAAAATAGGTTTTTAGCTTTGTTTCTCAAGTACAGAGTGTTAAATATAAGGTAGTTCCAGTTGCCCCATTGATCCCTCCATCCTTTGTGCTACCCCATAAACTGATTATTTCATAAGCACTGTTTGGCGGTTTTGGAACTACAAAACTGAACTGTATCAAACCACGCCACACTGGTGCACAGGCTGGAAACTTGAGATAGTAGCAACAAAAGTCTCACAAAACATCTGGATGGTTTAAGATTGACAAAGTGATTGACGAGAGGCTACACTGACAAATGGAAGAGCAAAGAAGAGGTGAAGACTAGAACATTACTATATTCACAAAGTGTTGTTCAGTACAGCTGAAGCCTGGCTGCAAATATTTTTCCCAGTAAATCCTTCACTTTAACCAATTACTATTCCATAGAGTAATTTCCTCTGTGAAGTTTATGACTTAAACAGTTGTCCAAAGTAATTAACCTTGAGACGCTATAATTTTACACCTAAACATTTCTGTGACTGTTCCCAATTCCAGTCTTGTGTAGCGGTTTCAATACAAATGCCAACTGTCTCTTATGTTGTGAGCACCAGACTTTTTTTGGACAAACATAACGTTCTGCCTTTTAGTCTGAAAAATATGTGTGCATTTGATTTGACTTAGATGTAATTTTAGGATAGTCTGGGCTTGCAAATAAGAAAAAGTGCAGGTATCCACTAAAGACTGAGACAGCAATTTCACTTCTTAATTTTTTGTTAAGTTGTTGGTTGTAATCAGTATTTATATGGATGACCAAGTTTTCTTTTCCTTCTTAAGCTTCAGAAGGAAAGACTCTGATTTCTTCTCTGTTCTTTTAAAATTTTACCACCAATTTTCAGGAATGTTTGCATTTTCATCTAAAAGTGTTTTCTTAAATAAGATAACAGTCTTTCATTTATGTGCATCTTGTTGCTTTTTCTGTGTATCTTTTTCAATTGTCATGTTATTTGATTTTTAATGAAAAAAGGATTTTTATACATGTATACATATGTAGATATTAAAAATCTGTGTATGTATATACAGATGTATATATACACATTGCAAGCACACTTAAGGCAGATTTCTAAAATAATTTCTTCTAAGAAGTTTGCATTTTAACAGACCTTTGAATCTAAATGTGATAGTTGACAGCTGTCTATAATTTATTTTTTTATTATTATTTAATGCAGGTTCCTGCTATTCAGCAGAAAAGAACTGTAGCATTTCTAAACCAGTTTGTGGTTCACACTGTGCAGTTTCTCAACCGCTTTTCTACTGTTTGTGAAGAGGTATGTTTATTACTTTTCCGGCTGTTTATTTATACAATGAAAAAAATCCTAGAAATGGGAACCATTCACTTCAATATTTTTGATATAATACTGGTAGCTTAGACCAAAAATTTACTCTGCTTTCTGTTCAAGATTTTTCTTAAGTAGGTGCTTAAGACAGATTTTTTTCCCCCAAGATATCCACATGAACTGCTGATTACACTACACTTAATCCTGTTTCCTTAAAGTTTTGCGTTTGGCACGATATTTGAACTTTTTGATACATGGAATTTGTTCTAAGCTGCTCCATCTGTGGATATCTCCTTGTTTTGGAGGAAGGATTCCCTATTCCTGTGGTACTGAGTCTATTTTGACAGTATTCCTCTCATCTGTGTTCTAGGATATTGCATCAAAACTTGCTTTCAGATTTTAGCACCTTTTATTTAAGTGTGATACACGAAGCTCTGAGTGTAGATAATTTTGATGTGGAAAAGACATTTTTAGCAAGTGATTAGTATGGAACATGAAGCAGTTGATTTTAGTACCTTGTAAAAAAGCGAAAAATAAAAATATTTAGTGCTAGTGAGTTTTTGTGGTGACTTTAGTGTCAATGGAAGTATACCAGACTAATAGGACTAGAGTTGTCCACTGAACAGGACAAGACTACTTCCTTCCTTGTGTTTTCTAATGTGGCTTTGAGCTTAACTTTTTTGTCATTAGTGGTTTTATTTGTAACTGCTCACTAGTATTCAACAAAGACAACTATACAGCCCTAGCCAGCTGTCAAATCCAATTAGACTAAGCCATTTATTCTGAGAAATTCTGTTATTTGTTAGTAAAGTTTAGAGCCAGGCCCGTGACAAGTATAAAATTTAGCTACCACATCAACATATGGAGCTTCAGCAGAAGAAAAGTATTTTTTCTAGATTTTTAAATTTATTGGAATTTGATATGTGGACAGTGTGATTGCCTGGTGATGCTGTTTTCACTTGTCTGAAACTCAGTTGTCACATGATCTCGATATTACCTCTTGCATATGCGCTGTAGAAATCAGAACACAAAGCCATCTTGAGAGCGCAGCAACATGGAGTCTAGTTAATAAAACACTTACTAGTTAACCTAAACATGTTGTTACCCCAGAGTCGAAATAAACATTATAAATTTGAAAAGTTTCTTGTGTTTATGAAGGCCAGAAGTATTTTTAGTATGAAAGGTCCCAGTGTAAATCAACAGAAGCAAAAGAATTCAAAATTAGGGCTGACACTATCCATGACTCTAAAGTTCTTGGTTCTTGTCTAGTCAAACTGGCCTGTAAAGTTATATAACTGCTTTTTTTTTTACATCTTTGCTCTCCTTTCCCCAACTACATGTAGTTCCTTTCAATAGTAACTAACTCCTCTTACTTGAACGATGTAAACAAGTCAGTGTACTATAGAAAAAGACTAATTTCTGTCAGTCTCTTTTTACTTTTCCTAGCATATTGGCAGAGCTACCATTTTCTTAGGGTGTTAAAATTCTCCTTCAGAGCCAGCAGAATCTTGCCAACATGCCAGAAAGCTGTCAGTGGTACATATCTGCCAGCCAGTGTGCTAGCCAACTACACTTGGACAGGTCTGGTGGAGTATGGTAGTGATCAGTTAAGAGAGTGACAGTTCTTACAGAGTAATTTAGGAAAGCTTTTTTTTTTTTTAAATAAGTGTCAAAACTTGACTGAAGTGTGCCTGGAGCATATAAAGCTTCTGGTTAGTTCTGGCTCACTGTGCATTTTGACCATATAGGACTTCAGATCACCTGCTGTATTCGTTATCAGATTTTTCTAATTTGTATTTGTTCTGTTACATACACACACATCACACCTCATCATCCACATCAGGAAAAAGCTCTGAAGAAAGATATTTTGGAAACTGCAAGAGTACAATGTGTTTACTATTGTTCTCTAGTTGCCCCAAGTAATACCCTATTAATAATACTTTGCTTTTGTACATAGTCTTCATTTCTGTCAGTCACTTGGGAAAACTAACTGCCTAGTAAAATGATTTAAAAATTTGAACGAGTGTAGCTGCTGTATTAAAAAGGGATGCTGTTGCTTCATTTACTTGATAGTGTCATCATCTCATTTACTGTCTGCTTTGCCTCCAGCCGGTAGAAGACTAAAGTGATTTTCTGTAGGACAATGTGAACTGTTTGGTATGTACAAGTGGCCTGGAAGAGCGTTCTCATGTCCTAATTGTTTTCTATTCCAGAAATTGTCAGCACTCGCTCTACGTATCCAGCAAATTGAAACTACGCTCAATATTTTGGATGCAAAGGTTTGTATGTGTACAGACTTTGTCTTCTAACAGTGACAGCCTTCTAGGCTACATGAACTATCTTTGTTTACATAGTCTGAATTGAGCCAATTTTCATAATGATTTGAAGGAGCTAATACAAAATGCTCACATGGTGAATTCTTTCTTTGAATCCCTCACCACTTATATTGTGTGACATTGGAATATGTGGTTGATGTGGAAGAACAGAACCAACAGCACATGGAGGAGATGTTGATTTTGTCTCTGTTAAGCATATTGAACAGGAAAGGAGCACTTGGATCTTGAAAGGGCAACCAAAATACATGGCAGTTTACTTTTCTAGATTATATTGCAATATTTGGTTTTAAGAAAATGGAAGTTTTCCTGTTTCAAAATATGCAGCTTCTGTGGCAGGATTGCAGTACAAAATTGCATTTGCCACGCAGACCCTTAATAAGACACTTTTGCCCCCTTTGAGAAGCAAAAATATCTTTGTAAGTGTTACCAGATTGTAAGGGTTTCAACTGTTATAAGTAACCGGATAGATGCTTTGTAAACCTTTTGATATTGAGATGTGACCTGGATTTGATTTAAGTGAACACAGATGTTTCTGATGTATCTTCTTTAGCCAAAATGACAAAAGAATATGATACATTATCACTCAATTTTCTAAAAGCAAAAAGAAGCAAAACCAAAAGAACGTCCCATGTACAGTTTTAACCAATCTTGCTTTCAATAATAATGGAATAGGACATTTTGATATTGTCAATTTCCTTTAAGTAGATATTCGGCCGATCCAATATCCGTTCTCAGCATTTTCTTAAAAGAGTGAAAGGTGTAGAAAATTGCAGTATGTGTAACCAGTCGCCCATCTGTTAGATATTAGACCTGTTCTTGTCATGATTTCTTTTGCCGTAGAGGAAGTAGCAGAGGAGATGGCACAGCTCTTCTATGGCTGATAAGTGCAGTAGCAAAATTGTGGCAAGCTGTTGAAGCCTTCTCTGCGCTGCATCCTGTCTTAACAGTGAAAACTCCAATGGAATGTTTTGGGGGTTTTGTTGTAGAAGCCACCTAAATAGAAAAATCTTTTTTTTTCTGCCTATCAAAATACCAAAACTAGTGAAAAAAAGTTACGATCTTACTCATGTGAAACCTACTTAGGGTATATGTGGTAAGGAGCATACTGCAGATTTTATTGTACATATAGACTTGCAATATGCTCATTGCTTATTGTGTGATGTCTTGTGCATTCAGTTATCCTCTATTCCTGGCCTAGAAGATGTTAAATTTGAAGTGTCCAGCGCAAATATGAATAGTGTTACAAATGGTCCTGTGGCACAAGCTACTACAGATCAACAGACAGCTGTATCGCCTCAATCAGAAGTAAGTAATTCAATGCAACTAATACACAGAAGGAATGTACCTCTCCATGATACCTCAAGTTTCTGGTCTCATTTGAAATAGATGGAAGAAGCAAGTCTATTGGAAGAGAGCAATCGGTGGCAATGATCTAGAACTATGTTTTTCACTAATGAAACTTTTTAGATTAGTGACTTAAAGAAGGGTATACCTTTTCTTGAATATGTGGCTTAAATAATTATAACAAACTCAAATCTAGTGGTAAATGCCTCTTTCCTCTTCTTCAGTCACACTAAAATATGAATGTGGATTACATCAGGTGACTGGGAAGGTCATGATTTAAAGTAAGAGTTTGAATCACATAATTCCAACTCTTTTCTCCTTCCATGAGAATGTAAGCTTTCAGCTCAAACTGGAGTTTCCAGTATACTTTATTTTAAAGATGTTATTGCAGTGAATGTTTTCTGTGTATTGTAATCTATGTACAGGAAATGCCAGCTTGTTTTAAGTGATCAACATTAAGATGCCATCCTGCAGTTAGGTTTTTTTGTTGGGTTTTGTGTGTAGTGTGTGTTTGGTTGATTTTCTTCAACCCAGACTTAAATCCTGTGATAGCCATTTCACTAAGTGAGGCTTTTTCGCTCATTTGTAGATGGAGTTCTTTCTCCAGTTTCCTTCTATAGTTTCTTCTCTTGGAATCTCCAGTTGCAATCTCTGCTTGTTCTCTTATTTGATGGAAGTTGCTGTGGAGCAGCAATCGCTGGAGTGTTCTGCTGGTTTTTCCTGCTTGTTAAAGATTGTGATGCTAATTTGCAGCCAGCAACATGGGAGACAGAATGTACCGTTCACACTGCGTGTTCCAGTCATGTTAGAGAATGACTCCCAGTTATTTTGTTTTCTTTAGAATGTTCCTACTCTCCAATATTGTAGTAGGTACAGATATTTCTGGAAGGAGGTTTCCGGTGCTGCTTTCAAATAGTTATTGAATAGCAAACGCACAGTTTTCTGTTGTCCTTTTAATAGTACTATAGCTTCTTGTAATTTTTCAATTCTTTTAAATTCATTTCTCTCAAAGATTCTTTCATTTTGGTATGTTATCCTTTTGTAATGGTTTATACTAAAAAGTATATTTCCATAGCTCTATGATCTATATGAAACATTTGTCAGGTAATCAAATAAATATTTTGAGGAGAAAAGCATTGGATCACTGGGGAGATAGCTATATATCATCCTTAAAAAATATTTTTTATGAAGTGAGAATTTAAATTTAGTTCTCGTATTCATTAAATACAAAAAAATTACCATAGGCTATTATAGGCTCTTTTTTTCACATATTGTACAATAACAAAATTGTGACTAAAAGTAGGAAGTTGTAATAGCCAGCAACAAAAGAGCTGGGTTTTGTGTATTTGTATGTCTTGGAAATCAGTAGTACTATAAGTGCAGTTCAGAATAATATTGATGTAGAAAAAGTTGCACTTTACTGTTAAATTACAAATTTTATGGATTGAAATCTCTCCATGCTGCTAGTCCGCATACCTGACCATTAAAGTGTTAACTTTGTATACAGCAGAACAATATACATGAAGAAGGGTTACAGAAAACAGAAGTAGTAACAGAAAACGTCAGAACTGTGTCCAAGGATCCAAGATACGCCAGATACCTCAAAATGGTACAAGTGGTAAGTCAGTTCTCTTACCATTCTTTGGGTACTCCATTATTTTTAAAGTGTAAGGTCACACAGAGCTCTAAGTGTACACTGGTCATCTGAAGACATGTATTGCATCAGTATTCTTTAATCTGTGATAGGGTCACAATATTTCTAGCATGTCTTCTCTAATAAATGAGTTGATGTAATCTACTTCTCCCTCAGACAGCTTCAGACAAGCTCTTTCTACAAAATTCTGCCAATATACTTGTGAACTGAAGGTGTGAAGATGTGTAAATGCAGAGTGATATTAACTGGAGTCACAGAAGATGCCACTGAAAGCATAGTTATTCTGGTAGAATTGGTTTCATTCGCTACAGACAGACATGATTACAATTTGGTTTTGCTGTAGGGTACAAAACATATCTTTGCTGGTATGGTTCAGAGACACAAGAATTGCTTTGCTGCTTGGTTCCATTTGAATTTCCTGTTATTCATGGTGCAGGTTTTGTTTGTGGGCTGTTCTATGGATGAGTAGGAAATAAATGAATGTAATCTCAGTATTTACATGAGTGAAAACTAATGAAAGGGTTTAAAAGTTGAATGGGAGACTCTTAGTGCCTTTTTTAGGAGCTCGTTTTTCACATAGTGAGATTGGAAGCAAAGAAAAAAAATCTGTATTTTCAAGCTGTCAATGGAAATTTTCCTCTGAAATGTATGTTATAATTCTGGAAAGTATGGCTGTGTCATAGTGTTAGTTGTAACATAAGCAACATTTTACTAACTTCATGGTTTCACTCCCTCTTTGGAGCAAGTTTTACAATTGGTCTGCTTGGCATTTTGAATGATGTTCCAAACCTTATTTTTCATTTGAATCACAAATTGGTACTTGATAGGTAGCTTCTTACAAATCATTTGGAAAACCTAGCAGTGGGGTAGTAGCATGGAGTAGAGCACTATGTTAGTGTGTTGATTTAATGCCAGACTTCAAAGTGGATGTGAAAGTGCTGGATGGCCTCAATTACTTTGACTTTTTTTCTTGGTGACTGTTAGAGGAGTGAGATCTCACTTTCCACATTTATCCTTTGTACTGGCAGTTCATGGTGACTCCTCTGCCAGTTCTAAACAGTATGGTAGGAAAGTCAAACTAACATACTACAAATTAATGTGTTTTTGTATTTGCCAAACTTGTCTTCTTGTCCAGTTAAGTATTTCAGTTAGTGTTACTTTTTTACCCAAATCACATTTCTAGCTGAAGATTTGTTTGAACTGATCATTTCTTTATTGCTTACAATATTTGTAGTATTTAAGAATTAGCACCGTGAAGACGTGTTTCTTTTAAACTAAATATAGCTATTCTGTGAAATAGTAACAAACTCATTTCGATGGAGTGCAGTTAGGCATGCTAAACTCATATTTTTTAAAATATACAGTAATACTGAAGCAAATCTTACAAAAGCAATGTCGTATTTGCTACAATTAAAGTTCCGAACACTTCTATTGACAGTGTAAGAGGAGCAGTCACCGATTTCAGGTAGACTTCATATTTCAAGTACAAATACTTTATTTTTAAACACCAAATGTGACTGCATAGATGCCAGGGTACTGACTGACCTGATACAAATTGATCCTTGCTCTAAAGACTGAAATTAAAATCAAACATGACGAGTGCACTGATCTTCAGGAACTGCCCGCACTGATGGTACGTGATCTCTTTCTGCATTATGGAGAAGCAAAACCTAATTTGCAACAAGATTGCTCCTTGCACTGTGGCTTCTCCAGGATCTGCACACTTCCGAGCTGCAAGACCAGTCTGTGAGCAGGGCTAGGGTTCCTTGTGTGGTGATTTAGGTTATTTCAAATCTTAACTGGGCAGAGACAGATGCAAGGGAAAATTAGTTTTGGCTCCTACATTAGAAAAATACACAACTCAGTCTGGTTTGAATTGATGCATAAATACTTCATTGGTGACTTCTGCACTAGGGAAAGGAACCCTATGCAATCCCTGTATACACGCAATCCCTGGTGTCCAAATCTGTACTAGAATAAATTAATATTTTAAACTGTCATGAAATACTTAAATGCTTTCCCCTTTGAAATGTACATTAGTTGTGAATTACTGAGAAATTCTTTGCTACAAACTAATACCTCACTACTATTTGAGTCACATTTTTGTCAATATGCCTAGCAGATTGCTAAAACTATGTACCTGTCTGTGTGTTATTCCAAAATCTTCAAGCGAAAGTCTTCATTGTGATTCTTACTGTGAAACTACACAAGGAATATACAGTAAGACAGCTAGAGCTTAGCTCTCACTTTGCCAGCTACTACAGCTGTCACTAATATCACATGCTTCTCTGGAACATTAGTCATGGCTGCCCTTTATTTTATCACTATTTTACTTACTTTGGACAACAGATATTTGTCCTGTGCCAAAAGAACCCTACACTACTTCTCACATAGGTCGTGATACTTTTCCTGAGTTTCCTAGGCCACCAGTAGCTTTGTCTCTGCCCCCCTTGTTCGTGCCCCCCTCAAGTTTTGGCATGCTGTGGTCCAGGTGGTATTTCTGATGTTTTGCAACAGGGGATGATGGCAAAGCCAGAAGTTGTCTTTGAGCAGCTCTAGTGGAAACATAGGAGTAGTTGGTTGGAGTGTATCTCCTAAGATGACATGGCTCAAAGTGTTCTTGGGTATGTGATCCAGGATGAGGGGATGTGTTGCTGAAAAAATGCAGAAGCTGTGGAAGGACTTGCAGTGAAAGGAGGAAATTTTTTAACATGTATGTAGTTAGCTAAAATCTGGTCCACAAGTTATAGGAGATTCAAGCCTGACTGTACAAAAACTTGTATTCAGAGGAATCACTTTTAAATTGTCCTGTTTGACTTTTTCTGCATGCTTTTTAAAGACTTTATCGATTTTTAGCACTGCCTTAACGTATCGTTCCAGAGCTGGAGCTGATGCACTTTCCCTGGTTTCCCTCTTTGGCTATACCTTTGGCATATCCAAGCTTTCTTCATCTTTCCAGTGCAACTGTTCTCTGCTGTCTCGGTGCTACTTTGTGCTAACTTCAGCATCCTGGTTGTGTCTGCTTGAATTACAAATATATCTGTCCATTCCTGATTCTCTTCCTGCAGCTTTCTGTAGATGTTTTGCCATAAATGTACGAATGATTAAAAGGATCTTTGACCTGAGTTGTTTCTCACTTCTCTTGTTCAACAAGTGACATATTTAAATTTGAAACTGTAGTCCAAAAGATTCTGTGGAATTCAGTTCACCTGTTTGTGTCCAGGAGTTTCATACGATTTTTCCTCCTCCTACACAGGGTGTTCCTGTAATGGCAATACGAAACAAAATGATTTCTGAAGGGCTAAATCCAGATCTTCTTGAGTAAGTAATTTGTCACTTTCAGTAGGGCTGGAATTCAAGCATGTGCTTAAAAAACTTGGAAAAAAGTGTGCTTGGAAAAGCTTGTTTATTGTGCATCTAAATTACCAGCATTAAAACAGGTTTTGAAGTCTTCTGCAAAACGTGGTTTTAGCATTTTATATGTCTGAAGAGGGTGATCAATACCAAAGGAGGAGGGACGCAAGCTCAAGCATGAGCTGTCTTTTCAGTATTGTCTAGTCCAAGGCAAGGCCAGGAAAATACAGAGAGTGGAATATACATGGGTAGGTACTGCACCCTCCCAAACAGAAAGTTGCAGGACTTCACCATTCAGACTTGAGAGTAGAATGGGTTGGGTTGGATGATCTTTAAAGTCCCTTCCAGTTCCAGCCCCCCTGCCATGGGCAGGGACACCTCGCACCAGACAAGGCTGCTCAAGGCCCCATCCCACCTGGCCTTAAACACTCCAGGGAGGAGGCATCCACAGTTTCTCTGGGCAACCCATTCAAATGCCTCACCACCCTCATAGTGTAGAAATTCTTCTTGATATCTAATCTAAATCTACCCTCTTTCAGTTTAAAGCTGTTACCCCTTGTCTTATCACTACATGCCCTTGTAAAAAGTCCCCCCTCTCCAGGTTTCTTGTAGGCCCTCTTTAAGTACTGGAAGGCTGCTATAAGGTCTCCCCAGAACCTTCTCTTTTCCAGGCTGAACAGCCCCAACTCTCTCAGCCTGTCCTCATAAGAGAGATATTCCAGCCCTCTGATCATTTTTGTGGCCCTGCTCTGGACTCGCTCCTGTCTCATGGGGTCTCAACAGAGTGGAGTAGAGGGGGAGAATCACCTCCCACGACCTGCTGGCCATACTTCTGTTGATGTAGCCCAGGGTACAGTTGGCCTTCTGGGCTCTGAGTGCACATTGCTGCCTCATGTTGAGCTTCTCATCAACCAACACCCAAATCCTTCTCCTCAGGCTTTCTTTCAATCCATTCTCTGCCTAGCCAGGAAATGGAAGGACTTCTTTGAAGCCAAACAGAGCTGGTGCCATTTAAGGAAAAGGATATAGCAGTAACGAGGTAACATTACACAATGTGTATTTAGTGATAAGAAATCAAATAATACATTAGTAGCCATTTTTACTGGACTGTTTAGGTTCTTCCCAGATATTTTCTTCCAACCCTTCAATAAAAAAATGTCATCGTTGTAGATTAATAAGAACAAAGTCTATTTTATTTCACTGGATGCATGAGGTGCAACACAGTTGTTTCCAGATTCCCTCAGTAGATGGAGTGTGCAATTTGGCTTCAACATTGACGGCCTAAATTGAATTCAGCAGTTTGAAGTTGTGACTATTGATTGAGCTAACCTGATGAGAGGACTACTAAGAACAGATACTCATTTTCAAACCTCTTTTTGTGGACATAAGCAGACAGAATTCGTTAAACTGATGAAATTGCTAACTTTCTTTTTTATATTATAGCCACTAAACTGTTTGAAACACTTCTGCATCCTCTTCAGAAACTGTCAGTATACTAGGAAGTCCACTTCTCCTTTCCAGTGAAGTCTTCCTACATTTTGGAAAGGCTTACTCTGAAACTAGCAACTTGTTTAATAAAATAAATGAAAATATAGGAAAAGTGAAGTGTTGTCATATGTTGAATCACTTTGTCTCCCAGCTACTCCTGGTGTCTAAATAAGCCTAAAGTAGTTATTCATCATTTGATGTTTTTACTGATTGAATGAAATAAGAAAAAGAACACAAGTAAGAACCTGTGCAAGTCTGAGACAGGGTTATCAAACATGGTTTTAGTCTATGTGTGTGTTAAATACGTTTAATTTCTTACTCTGCATTTCTGGTCCATGCCTTTCTGTAAATGCTGCTGTTTCTTCATGTTTGGATGGATTTTTGTAGTAGATAAAAATAAGATAATAGGTTAACATTTCAAAAGCTTCTTAAAAAAAAGGACCTGCTTTTGGATTAGCTCGTTTGGGTTAAGACAAACATTACTGTGGAGTAGGGCTCATGGAATATGTTTGGGGTTTGGTCTTGAAGACTGTCTTTAAAGATACCATGTTGCAGACCTGTTTTGGTTCAAAACCTGTATAGCAAATCCACTTGGTTAAAAAAAGCTAATTATTTGATGAGGTGCATAATGCATAATATTTTAAGGAGTATGGGGTTACCTGTCTTTTAAACTTTTTTTACTTTCTCGTCTCAATATCATAGACTTTTTTTTTAATATGTGTCTTGCCATTTACATCACATTCTTTGGTTCTTCAGGTTCCTTAGGCCTGCTCACTCAGTCCTGGTGAAAACTAGGAAATGTACGTTAGGCTGTGTGCTCAGTTGCTTACTGCAGACTCTCCCAGCTACTTGCCAGTGACTGAGCATGGTTTTCCTGTGCCCACAGAGATGCTGATTATAATAATGTGGAGTTTTTTATACTCTCTTCCTTTAGTTGTTTTACTTCTGTTGCCACGCCTTTCTCCACTTTTTACAGTTTGAAAACTGCTATTCTATCAAGCTCCCCATTTATCTATTTTTAACGTCTGTTTCTTATCCTTCCTTTCTTGCCTGTCTACAATTCCAGGAGAGTTTGTTCTGCCCTTGCGAACTAAAGGAATCCGTTGCCATCTTCCTCTGCTTACTAGAGGAGAGTTTTTGCACCGGTCTCTCCAGATCACATGTCTTTGCACGGTGTTTTTGTTTTGTCATTACCACGGCAACAGGGAATAATATTGTGAAGTGGTATTTGCATGAGAAAGCAAGTGCTTTCTTACTTTATTTTGGAGGTGTGCAGGGGGGAAGGAGAAGGGTCTCTTACAGTACTTCAATGCACTTCTCATTTTTACACCCAAGATGTTTAGAAACACTTTAAAGGTACCTTAGGGATGTCCAACAGAGAAATTATCATAAACAGAACTGAAGCTGGAAAAGAAATTCTGTGTTGTGACACACAGGGATAAGTGACAACAGGACAAGTAATACAATTGTCAGCTTAGTTTAAAATGTAATCTTTTATCAAAGAGAGCGGTTAACTATCATACGGGAAACTAATTTCTGTGAACATCATTCTTCTCCAGGTATATTTGTATATTTTCTGCCTTGGTTTCAGAATTTACCAGGCTCAGTCTTGCTTGTATTGTCACACTCATTACATTCTTAGGAGGGAGACCCCAGGCAGAGGCAGCATCTTCAGTCAGTAGTGTGTGTTATTCTTTAGATGGCTTGCTTCTCTCCCCTTCATCCCCAGTAGATTCCCTGAGCAAGTATTTTGACACAAGGTTAAGATCCATCTTAAATAGTCTCTTCAAAAGTAAATACAAGAGATTTGATCATTTATAGTCAATAAAAATCCCATGGCTGCTCTTGCATGTCAAATTTAACCCAGAGTTCTAGCCAAATTCCATTCTGAGTAATTCTTTGTTGCTTCTCTAAATTATCCCTGCAGTTTTAGTTGGATACAATATTGTTCATTTCCTGTCTTATTTTTTCATGTACTATTTACACTGTTTAATGGTGTACAGTATGTTCCTTTCAGCCCTAGAACCTCTGAAGATTGAAAAAAAAAAATTGAATTAATCAGTATTGTCTGCTTTCCACTATTTCTACAAGTGTTTGCCACTTCATAGTGTTCTGTCATTATTTCCGATAACCTCAAAGGTGTGCATTCAGATTGATGTCTACAGAGTTTTGATGTCCAGTGGGTTACAACTGAAAGATAAACACTAGAAACTCTAAGTGAAGCAGTACCAGTTAGGTGTGAGTTTGTAAATCATCAGTGGTTAATGTGCTAAATGTTGTGGATATAAAATGCAGACAGTTGTAGGGAAATGACATGCTGAGTTGCTTGTGTTCTCAGCCACCTTTTAGGATTTACAACATGGAACTTTTTTGGTTGCCTGTAGGACACCAGATGCTCCCGTGCCTGCCTGGGGAGATGATGGGAAAGCAGAAGAGAGTTCTGATAGTGAATCTTCATTTAGTGACTGAAGAGACTGATGTCGGCCTTTGGAAACCTCTCCTGAGTGCTAATGTGTTTGGAGCTTTAGCAGACAATGGTTTTGCATGGGTCACGTGGGTGATGTGATTTATCTGACAGCATCTTTAAGAACCAAGATCCTTTGTGTTCCCTCCCAGAAAGTTTGAACAAGCAGTGTGTTTCAACCTGATCCTTTCCACCATGAAGATTAATCGTGAGACCGTTGTGATTTTTATGCTGCATCATTTCAGTTTCCTTTCTGATTCTTCTGAAATTACTTTGTAAAACTCTAAAAACTCTGCACCTCTAAACCTCCAGGTCTCTTAAGACTGCATTCTGGTCATTATTGGAGTTTCTATGTAACACTTATAACCTAAGTTGCCTTCTTTCTTTCCCATAACGTACAGGTGAAGTAACTTTTCAAAATTAAATTTTATAACTGTAATCTGATGAGCTGTGTTTTTTCCTAATATATTGTATTCTGAGGTGACACAACAAGAATTACACAGAAGCTGTCTATCATGGTGACTGAAAATTAGTGATGCTCTGTTTTTGACAGAAACTAAAACACAAGTGAAAAATATATTAAAATCCATTGTGAATCTGTTTTCAAAGTGTATACTACTATTCAAATTCACATTAGAGTCTGTACAAAGTTGTTATTAGAATTCCTGCTCTGTAGAGGAGTTGATTTTTCACATTCAGATTATAGTGGTATAGAAAGCCACAAACATTGCCAGATTGGTTTGAAAATGACCCTGTGAAAGAAGCAAGTGACTGGGAGATTATGAAAGAAGTACCAGATTCTCACTACTTGTTCACTGGCGCATGAGTCAGTAGAAACCACATTCTGACAGCTGTTGGGCTTACTCCAAAGGAGCTGTGGCTGACCAATTTCCACAGGATAAGAAATCACCTCCAAATTGGTGCCCTTGCTGGTAATTTCAACAAAGAAGCCAAAATTCAGTTTGTATACTGATAAAACTTACCTTGCTACCTCTTGAGGTGTGCATTGGGGAACAATATGAAGAAATTCACTTGGAGCCTGATTGGCTCTGACTTCCTTCCAAAGTGCTTGTTCTACTGCATGAGTGAAAAATGACATTTCCTGAAGAATTTTCTTTAATATAATTTGTTACACATAAAGTGCCTCACAATCTGTTTGGCTTCCCCAGATTATTGTGATTATACCAGAATGCTGTGGACCAAGGAGTCATTCACATCCTGGTGTTTCACAAACCAAGAAAGACTAAAACTGAAGCTCTAAGTATATAAGTTTGTTAGCTTTTATGTCTGAGTCATATTCTTTCTTAGTTATTGATGTCGCTTCAGTAGCTTAGCTGCTTTTTTTTTTCCTGTAATTTAAGCATGGCTCCCATTTGAGTCCAGTAGACACATTTATGTTTTTCATAACCTGTAAATCAGAGTAATACCTGAATCCCTGTGAAAGCATATATGCACTAGCAAATGTCTAGAGATGGCATTTCCATGATGAGTTAATTATTATTGAATATTTAAACAAAAATATTCAATAGTTAACACTTGGTAACTCGACAGATACTAACATATTAGCAATAAGTATTTAAAAAGTAAATGTTATAATGTTATTTCAGAAAGCATATATTAAAACACTGGTGACTTTTTGAAATCTATATTTGAAAACTCATTGAAGCAGTCTGTATAATTAAAGCCTTGTTTTGTAAACTAAGATTGTAGTTCTATTTTATTCCCATATGTTGTTTTAAACTCACTGAAAAATTATTCTGGAGTCTCTGTAATACTTGTTTCTCAAAAACTGACTATGCTGAAGTTGTATCAGTCTGCTAGCTGAAGGGGAATGTTATGAAAATAGTGGATTGGAGTAACTAAACCATGTTAGCACTCTAGCTGCTATTTTAACAAAGGAAGATCAAAATTAATGAAAACAGTATCTTGAATATTCTTGAACTGATATTGACAAGAATGCCATTTACAAGAAGGGCTGGAGAGAGGATCGGGGGAGCTGCAGATCTGTCAGTCTGAGCTTGGTGCTAGGAAAGGTCATGGAGCAGATCACTTTGAGTGCTATCACACGGCACACAGGACAACCAGGTGATCAGGCCCAGTCAATGTGGGTTTATGAAAGGCAGGTCCTGCCAAACTAACCTAATTTCCTTCTATGACAAAGTCACCCGCTTGGTGGATGAGGGAGAGGTTGTGGGTGTAGTGTACCTGGACTTTACTAAAGCCTTTGACACGGTTTCTCACAGTATTCTTGAGAAACTGTCTGCCAATGGCCTGCAGCTGCTGGGTAAAAAACGGGCTGGATGGCTGGGCCCAAAGAGTGGGTAAATGGAGTTAAATCCAGTTGGAGGCTGGTCATGAGTGGTGTTCCCTAGGGCTCAGTGCTGGGTTCAGCCCTCTTCAATATCTTTATCAATGATCTGGATGAAGGGATTGAGTTCACCCTCAGTAAGTTTGCGGATGACACTAAGCTGGTTGGCAGTGTTGATCTGCTTGAGGGTAGGGAGGCGCTGCAGAGGGATCTGGACAGGCTGGATCAATGGGCTGAGACCAGCGCTATGGGGTTCAACAAGGCCAAGTGCCATGTCCTGCACTTGGGACACAACTCCATGCAGTGCTACAGGCTTGGGGAAGAGCGACTGGAGAGTTGTCTAGTGGAGAAGGACCTGGGGGTGTTGGTTGACAACCAGCTGAACACGAGCCAGCAGTGTGCCCGGTTGCCAAGAGGACCAATGGCATCTTGGCCTGTAATGGAAATGTTGTGGCCAGCAGGACCAGGGAAGTGATTGTGCCCTTGTACGTTGGTGAGGCTGTACCTCGAATACTGTGTTCAGTCTTGGGACCCTCATTACAAGAAGGACATTGAGGTGCTGGAACGTGTCCAGGGAAGGGCAGTGAAGCTGGTGAAGGGGCTGAAGAACAAGCCTTATGAAAGACAACTGAGAGAACTGGGGTTGTTTAGCCTGGAGAAAAGGAGGCTGAAGGGAGACCTTATCGCTGTCTACAACTACTCGAAAGGAGGTGGGTGTTGTTCTCTTTTGCCAAGTAGCAAATGATAGGACAAGAGGAAATTACCTCAAGTTGCAATAGGAGAGGTTCAGGTAAGATATTAGGAAAAATTTCTTCACCGAAACAGTTATCAGGCACTGGCACAGCTGCCCAGGAAGGTGGTTGAGTCACCATCCCTGGAGGTGTTCAAAAGACAGGTAGATGAGGTGCTCAGGGATATGTTTTTTTCAACCAAATGATTCTATGATTCTAAAATATGTAAGGAAGTAACGTGACTTAAAGAATTTACTTGAGACGTAGTAAATTATTTTTTTAAATAAATGGACAATGTTACCAAAAACACACTTAAGAAAGTATGACTTCCATTGTTTATAATTTTGAAGAAGGTTTTAGAGTAATTTTAGTCTGAAATAACTAAAATCAATAGTCTTCTATATCACTACAGATGTATTTTTATGGGAAATGAAAAGAAAGCCTCTAGCCTACTGTCGCTTGTTATAATAAGGGATAATTAATTAGTAATTACATATGCATATCACAGAACAACAATTTAACTAGTAGGCATGCTGAATTTAATTGCTTAAGACTTGTGGGTTTTCTCAGGGTAACTGTTTACTTTGGAATTATGTAATCTTGGTAGGCTTGCAGAAACATTAAAAAATCATGCTTCTTTGTCTCCTCTCTCACATAAGTGGTGGCACACTGCACCATAAAAATCCAAGTATCTGAGCTGCAAAGATCCAGGGAGAAAAATGATAAAACCTTCCATGTTTACCGTCAGTACATAGTGCTTCCACTGCCTTTGGAACGTCTGACTGCATTAAACTCCACTGTTCCTGCCAGTCTCATCTGCTAAACACATCCCCGTACTCCTAGGTTGTAGCCAAGTTCAATCAGAGATGTTTCAGTTTAGGACACATGCTGCCACAAGAAGCTATTAAGTATGGGAAGGTTGGTTTGAAACTGAATTATGTCAGCTGTGCTGGTCCTCCTTGATCTACAGGAGTTTTCTAGGGAGATGGAGTTAACACAGAAAGTTGGAAAGTCCTTAACCACAAGCTAAATACTATAAGCAGAGAATATTCCAACTTGCTTATTATTTACCATCTGTTTTGCAATAGGAGATGGAGGGCATGTTTCAACTTGGCCACATAGTAATCAGATATACATAGTGCTTTCAAGGGGTGAAGTCCATTTTTAAGTGACTTTTACTTCTAAAAGGCTTCCAACAGCAATGAGCTTTTAAAAGATGCAGTGTACACTAAGAGGTGTCAGTCATACACATCTACCCAAACTTCACATGGATTTAAAACCCTCTGCAGCGATGTTGCAATTTGTAGGCATGAGAACTACTTCAGCTTGTTGCTGGAAAAACTGAATGCATCTGTTAATGCTAGTTATGTACTAATCATGAACTATTAATAAATTGTGTACTCAGTGTTTTAACAAACTTTTTTACTTTATCCCTTCACCATCTTCCTCATTTGCAGGTGAACTGGAGTGTAGAATGTAGATATTACAGGCATTTTAAATGCATGTAGGTGCCTTGAGGCCAGATGTATATGAGTATTTATGTAAGTGAAACCTCAAATAATGGTCAAAAGCTAAAACAACATCTGGACATGATAATAATTTTATGCTGAAGTCCTAGTTTAGTGCTCTTACTCATTAATCTGTTCCCTCTCAACCCTCCTGTTCAGCTACATTTGAAGAGAAAATTGATGGATCTTTTTCCAAGCTGGGTCTCTTCCTCCCTCTTGTTTCTCTTTCCAGCGTGTGTCATTTACATCAGGGATTAAGTGTATAGTTTGACGTTCTGTGAAAGAAAAAAGTCATAAGAAGCTATAGCCTGTACTTGGAAAAAGAGAACATCACTAAGATCAGCACTTTGAGTTATGCATGATCAGGTCAATTTTTCTTTCCACGATGTTATGTAGCAAGAAATTGCAGATCATCACGGTCTTAAGCTTTCTGGGAATCCAGCTGCATCTCTGAAAAGTTAATGCAAGGTTACAGCATTACAATGGATTCGTCTGCAAAACAGAATGTATATTTTTTTACTCTTCAGAAATTGTGGCAACCTGATGTCTGAGATGACTGCAGGTCAAATGTCTGCACTAATGCCCAAAGTGGTGTTCTCTTGATACTTTATGTGATGGTGTTTCCATTCAGAGCACTTTACAGGCAAGACAGGAGCTGCCACAATATCTCAGGCCTGTGGCTCACTTAGTCTTGCAGTTCTTACTCTGGTAAAAAACAATACTTTAACAGAAGGCATAAAGAATACCACAGTGCTCTGCTGGTCCCTTTTCCTGCCACCAAGATTTTACTCCAGCTGTGAGCAGAGATTTATTTTCAGTGGTAAATTATAACTTTGTTAGTACTTCCAAAAATGTTTCCATTAATTCAGGAAGCTTTGGGTATTCCTGCCTTGCGTCTGACTGTGTAACTTTGCTAATACATTATTGTTTTAAGGAAGTTCCACCAGGCAGTTCGTTATGAGAGAAACTAAACAGAAAAGAGAAATAACATGCCCCATGCCATACAGAAAATAAGCGACAGAAACAAGCTTTGCATAGGATGTGTCTCCATATGCCTATAATCATTTTGAGGAAACAAGTTTAAATGGGTATAAATTAAAACGCAAGCCATTGGGTGAGGACAGGTATAGCACAGAACACACAATTTTATGCCAGTGGGTTTTTTTAAAGTTGTTTGAATCAGTGTCTTCCCCTTGAACAGGTGGATTATTTTCTCATTCAGTGTATTTCCCATTTTCAGGTAAATGAGTGGAAAGGAACATTCTGAACAAACATACCTTCTGTTCCCTGTGCATTAGAAATCCCTTTTTTTGTGCTTCATTATTGCCTTCTGCCCTGGTCTTTGAAATCAGAAGTTGAAGTAAAGTGGATGCTTGGCTTGGGACCAATCAATTATTGCAAAGAGCATACATCCAGCTGCTGAAAAGGACAGGTCAGAAGAAAGGGATTTGGGAGCAATTTTTTATATTTATATAAG
Organism: Dromococcyx pavoninus; assembly: GCA_033558185.1. NCBI lineage: Eukaryota > Metazoa > Chordata > Aves > Cuculiformes > Neomorphidae > Dromococcyx > Dromococcyx pavoninus. The sequence continues at coordinate 1,358,990 of JAUMJL010000654.1, read as the reverse complement.
CAGTTTTTCTTCTAAGTGATTACCATCAACTCTTTAATAATCCTTGTGCTTTATATCACTTGTAGTGGTGAGAACCTGAGTATAATTTGTTACCCTGCTGTGAAGAATTGGACAGTGGAAAAAAATTCTAAGGCCCATTTTAAATGATAAGTTGCCTAAGAATCATGATTATCCTTTTTACTTTCAAACAAATGATCTCCTGAGTTCAGCTGACTCCATGCTCCCAACAGATTCCATAATCCTTGTGTGATTTCTTGTAGCATAGTTTACACCACCTTTTAATGGTGTGGGAAGTCCCTCCCCAGTGGGAGCTAAACTGCTCACAATGAACACCTTACAGTGTTGATTTCTCTATCCCATTTCCCAACAGTTCTTTGAAAAGGAATACTTTGCACGCAGAGGTGATCCTTTGATCTTCTGGATCCAGAGTAGAGTAGAAGTAGGGAGGGAGATGAGCAGAGAAAATTAGGAATGTCTTTTTCTCAGTGGTTTCATCATTTGCTTTTTCCTCAGTGCAGTGCTTTCAGGGAACTGCCAAATAGTAACAACAGAGGGTTTTTTTCCAAGTAACCTTGAACAGCATTGTCTTGTTTGCCCAGCATGATGTCTGGCATTGTCAAAAGCAAAGGGTGGGATAGGCAACAGCCAGTATTTTTTTAATAATGGATTAGGTGAAAAATGCTTTATCATGTGTTCAGTGTGGTTTAGGGAACTGATGTCAAAAGCTTGCCTGCCTACACAAAAGCATATATCAAGAAGACAATTTCAGAGCAGCAGAATGCAGTTAAAATATCGTGGGCAGGATGATTATTAGTATTTTTCCTACTGTAACTTCTCTTGTGTCTGACTCCTCTTCTATTGTAAACATTAGTCTTTGTTACTGTTCTTCCAGCCTCATGGCATCCTTGCTCTTCAAACAACATTGAGTTGACTTATTACTGTAGTTTAAAACCATGCAAGTCTCTCTTTTGAGCTCTTCCATTTTATAGGATGACTCTAGGATAGCTTCTGCATAATATTTTAATTGTGGAAAGTGTTTCAGTTAGATTTACTATGAAAACGCCATCACTTCGTGCTGTCTGTCCTTAGTTTTCCCAAACTTTTGGAACGTGTTGGCTCATTTCAGCCATGTTTTAGTAGGGGAGAGAGGAAGACATCTTGAAGATTGGAATCCCTGTGGATTTGATGAAAATACATAACTGGGTGAAAAGGAGAGGTAATGTAATAGCATTTGACCTAAAGAAAGACTGCATCCCTGGTTGATCCCAAGTGATCAATGTCAGAAAGTGGTGTCAAGAGGTACCTGTTCATGTTTTTTCCCTTAAAGTTAGCCCCTCTCATCAGCCAGAAGCCTTTAGACTTCACAGAATCACAGAATCACAGAATGGTAGGGATTGGAAGGGACTTCCGATGATGATTTAGTCCAACCTCCCCTGCTAAAGCAGGTTCACCTAGAGCTGGGTGCACAGGAACATGTCCACGCGGGGCTTGAATATCTCCAGAGAAGGAGATTTCGCAACCTCCCCGAGCAGCCTGTTCCAGTGCTCTGTCACCTTGTCGGTAAAGAAGTTTTTCCTCATGTTCAGGTGGAACTTCCTGTGCTCCAGTTTGTGCCCGTTGCCCCTTGTCCTGTCGTTGGGCACCATTGAGAAGAGTTTGGCCCCATTCTCTTGACAACTGCCCCTTAGATATTTATAAGCATTGATAAGGTACCCTCTCAGTCTTCTCTTTTCCAGACTAAATAGATCAAGCTCACTCAGCTTTCCCGCATAAGAATAGTGCTTCAGTCCCCTGATCATCTTCATAGCCCTCTGCTGAACACTCTCCAGTAGTTCCTTTCTTTTCTTGAACTAGGGAGCCCAGAACTCAATACAGTACTCCAGGTGTGGCCTCACTAGGGCAGAGTAGAGGGGGATGATAACCTCTCTCAACCTGCTTGCTACACTCGTCTTGATGCACCCCAGGATACCATTGGCCTTCTCTAGTTACAGCCCTAACTCATTTCTAGGGTCGTCTCGTGGATTTTCTTTCTTCAGGCAATGGGTCAATCAGCAGAACATCTCAGCACTGGTACCCTGCCAACCAAATTATAAACCAGCGGCAACCGCTGCGCTTACAGCCAATGGCAGCCGGTCTACCCAGCACCTAAAATCTGAGGTTCACTAAACAGGGTTTCCATTGATTCCAACAGAATTTTGTAAGCATAAGGCTATGGTCTGTAGCCCTGCTGTAGCAAATGTACACGTACAGCTTGCATGTTAGATCCAAAGCCAGTCAGGCACATGCTCAAGGTCCCTAGGAAATCAAATTCTGTTCATTTCCCTGAAGTTCTTGCTGTAAGTATAGAGTTACCAGAAAACATTTCAAAATGTGACCAGCTTGGATGAAGAGAAATGCCATGCTTTTGTGGCAACTGAAACTTTGGCAGAGAGGACAGGAACAATAGGACAGTTCTCTTTGAGAATTATTTGTATTGTGCTCACGAGCAGACCACACTGTGCTAGTGTTGCGTAAGGCAATCCTCAGAAAATCAGGTGGGAGTAGAAACTTTCCTTTTGCTCTATAAACAAAGTGGATTGCATAATTGAACTTGTCTTTCTCCTTTCTGGCTGTTTTTTCCATTTCAGTTACTGTGTCTATATCGTCATACATATCAGCACATGCTCCACTAGCTGTTTTTTCCAGGATCTGCCTTTCCTGGGCATCCATCCCTTTGCTCCATTACCTGCTGTTGCCCTCCAAAGGACTTCCAGACAGTACAATTAGCCTCAGCCACCAGCAGCATGAAGTACAGCTACCCATCCGCAGGCCCCAACTGGCTGCTGCACGGTGTGCTGCTAATTTCACCTCTCCCAGGGACTGAATTGCTCAATCTTGCCCAAGTATTTGACAATGGATTCTTTCATTGGATGCCTTCACTCGGGCAGTGTGATAAGTAATGGACGTGTTGTCAGTACTGAGGTTCGCCAGACTATGTACAATGGGGCTCTGCTGACCCAATAACCTGACTCCAGGAGCCATGAGCCCCACCTTTTCCCATGAGGGCTTCCTTTTCCCTGTTTTAAAAGATGTTATGATTTCTTTTTGGCTGTTATCTTTTAGTATGTCTCTGTTGGACATCTTAACTATCCTTCTAGTCACACACAGAGCACACAATCAAGCTATAGCCACAATTAACGTTACATCATCAGTTCAGGTACTGGCTGTGCAATTTTGAATGCCGCACTCTGTTTTTTTAGTATGCATCCTTATTGTGCGAGGTTCCTTATCACACAGGAGTCATGCCAAGAGTGATGCTCTGCCATAAGAGAGAAACTTACGATCAGACATCATTTTGCTCACTCCTTCCAGGTTTTGTATCAGTCATTTGCAAGCAACTGTCCACCCACACAGTTTCTGTCCTTTCTCTAATAACACATGCACCTCATTCTTAGCTAGAAGACAGACAGCATTTCGGATCTTACGTTCATGTGGCAGATTCAATTTATTGCCAGTCTTCACTTAATAGTTTCGCTCCATTTTTTTTCTCTGGCCTACATATGAAAACACGGTGAACTGGAGAGAAAAAAAAAAGCATTTGTTGATGGGTAGCTTGATTGTGGACAGAGTCTTTGCCCTTAGATTTTGAAAGTTTTTATTGTATAAACTCTTTCAATTCACAAAAATTGCATCCGCACATACACATTCCTAACATGTTTACAGTTTTAGTTTCAATTTGCAACACTTCATTTGTTCCTGAGCAGTGCATACTATTTGTGTCCAAGACCCAAGCAAACAAAATTCCTTCAAATATCTTTCTGAATTAGAGAGATGACAGTGAAACATAGCAAGAGAATTAAATTCTCTCCCACTTAAATGAAAATTTTACTGAAGTTTGTTTTGTTATATAGCATTATAGTGGAAACAGATGATATTTGAAACTTGGCTTTGAAGCAAGCTTCCCTTCAGCCTCCACAGGCAACCAGTCATTACCCCTCTGCACATCACTTCCAACAGCTCTTTAGTGCAAATTATTTCCATGTTTATCCTCCAGACAAATTATAGTCACTAATCAAGTCATTCGTGTACCAAGAAAATGATGTGTTGTCAACCCCAAATCCCATTCCTCTTTATAAATCCTTTCTTTGATAAAGAATTAAATGAAATGAGGAGAGTATTCATTGCATTTCTTTCTTTTCTTTTAAAATATTAGGCTGGCTTCAGTGGAATCAGCTCAGCGTATACAATTAGCCTACGTAGCTTAACTGACCCAAAGCACTCTGGTTGCTTGCATATTGCCCAGGCAGAGGGAGCTGAGGTTCAGCAGTACTGCTGACACTAGAGGAGCAGCTGTTGGATGTATCTCCCCTAATCTGGGTGTTTTACAAAATGTCTGTGACCATTTATGACATGTTTAGCTTGTTTTCATAGCTGGATTAAATTGTAAACAAATGGTAACCACATGTTATTTACAGCAGAATAATTTTGCTTTGTTTGGGTTTATGACAGCATTTACACAGTGTTTTATGCAACCTTAGTGACCTACATAAGGTTTTGGTCTACAAATTATAGTCTTTTTCTAAAAAAACAAAGAATTAATAAAAACAGTTGATGGCAGGATTTGCTTTTAACCATAGAGGCTGGTAATCTGATGGAAAAAAAAACAGTACAACTTCTTTCATGTTTTCAAAGATCAGAAATTTCTTCTTCTGCTGTCCCAAAGGCCTTTAAAAGTGTTTAGGCTTGTTGAAGTTGTTGAAGTTTATTAAGTCATGGAGCAATAGAAATATACATTAGCATCCCTAATTTCAACTAAGTTCCCTTAATTCCTTTCATCACAAACCATTTCCTGGCTTCTCCTCACCTTGCTCCAAAGTGGATTTTTTTTTTTCTTTGGTTTATGTTTTTTTGTTACTCAAGAATTGGGAAGAAATTACAGCTCTGGTCCATTTGCCTTTAGGCACAATCCAAGATCAGATGGTTCTAGATCATCAAAGAAGGAATAGGGAAGGGAAAGCCACATAAAAGCATTTCTCCTCCCTAGCACTTCCATTTAAGAGTCCCAGAGGGAAATCACAAACGCATTAGGTCAGCCTTACAAAAATCATTCTTTAACAAAACACTAGTGAATAAAAAACAAACCCCCAAACACTCGAGCATGCAATATCTGAATTATTTCATAGTAATTTTGGGAAAGTAACAGCTGAATAATTTTGTGGCTTGGTGGTTGTTTGTAAAGCTGCATGAGAGGGAACAGAAACCTCTTGGTTAGGGTTTGTAAATAGAAAACATCCTAAGGCTGCTGCCTCTTTCCTCTTCTGGATCATTACTCTCCAGAAACCACCTGTAATTCTCTTTGTAAATGGCTTATGCTGCATGCAAAAGGAGGAAGAAAGGAAAAACAAACCAAACTAAACCAACAAAACACCCAAGCCCTCAAATTTGCTGAACAGAACACAAAAAAGTACATATTTTTGTAAAAGTTTAATTTTCCAGAAGGGAGATCTCCAGTTTTTGGTTGTCTGGTACGTGGGGAGATTTGCAGCTGCTTTGAGCACTATCAATCAGCTCCATTTTACTGCCAAGCTGATGTACTTACACATGAATTGCAAATCTAAAAACACCAGTGTTAATATTTCTCAGTATTTTTCTATGTTTTTTGTATGTTAGATGCACAAGTTTTGCCAGTGAAAGGCAAAGGATTAAGTCATTAACAAAGGCTTTCTTTTCCCCATAGTCAATTCAGTCACCACTTAAACAAAGGCTAAAATTGAGGAATGATTTAAGAGTCCCTTTCAATTCTACTACTAAGTTCAGTGTCTTGACTTACGCGCTGTCACATTCTTCATTCCTTCTAAACCCTTTCTGCAAGACATTCATTTGCAAAAACAATCCCATATCAGTAGCAGAAAAAAAAACATTTAGCTCTCTAAACCAGAATGTTTGTATGTATTTCCCAAACGTATATCATGACTGGTTGAGGTGCCACCTGAAATTCTTTCTTGCTCTCTTACACTGTGATGGTGAACCTGAACGGGTCGCAGCAGCTTGAGTCAATTTTCAGCTCATGTTTCTTTCATTGGAACAACTGGGGCTCACAGAGAGGAAAGACTGACCTTCTGCTCCTTCTGCTTTCTCAAGCTTCTTCATGATGTGTTGCCTTGCCCAATCATCTCTTTCCATGTTTCTTCTCATCCACTGTATCTGTTTCTTGCAAAATGGCACAGAAGTATTTATAAAAATTTCAGCACCACTTAGGGCAGATTTTCAGACCTGCCATGTTTCAGCTATTGGGGCAAAATGTTTCACATCAGTTGCCCTTCTTGGGATGATTTTTTTCTGAAAAGTTTAATTCAAAATAGCTTCTTGAGAAAAGGGAGAAAAAATCAGGGTTTTTTTTCTGTATTTTAAAAAAATTATTTTTCAGAAGCTTCAGTGATCACACGGTTTGCTCAGAGGGGAAGCCTTTGTCAGAGTGCAGCAAGGGCAGGTTCCCTTTCCTTGAGAGAGGATAAGCCAGGAGCTGAGGCTGGTGGCAATGCAGAAGCAGGGCACAAAGCTGTCCAGCACCAGGTGCAGTCCCACAGCCTCTGGGCAGGGTGAGTAGAGAGAATCCCGTGACTGGAGCCACATTTGAGAGTCCAGATTACCAGGCAAGTCCATAGAGATCAGACAGGTTTGAGGTCAAGTTGAGTCTGCAGTTCAGGATCAGGTCCGGAGAGAAACACCCTGGTTATTACACAATCCGGTGCTCACCAAGCATGTTCATAGTGTGGAGGAAAGTCAAGCTAGAAAATCATATCTGAGGGTTTCCTCAAAGAGCTCCAAGACCAGTGATTGGCCTCCTCAGTCATCTCTCTCCTCCCAGTGAAGTTCAGCCCCACCACAACTTTACAATCTTCAGTAAAATCTTTGCAAGCCTCGTTTCCCGCTTGTACTGAGTGGGGATGATGCCTCTGGCAGCACCTGGCCCAGCACCACAACACACCAGAGCGGGAAAAATGCAACATCTTTGAACAGCCCTGGCCATTTCTGCTGCAACATTTTATCTTAAATCCCTCTCAGCTTAAAAGCAAAACCATGAAAGTAATGGCTGCCATATACCACTGTCCAGGAAACATCACGAAATGGGAGGCTCTGTATGGAAATGCAGAGCATAACAGCAAAACAAAAAGACAAATGGCAGTAGACTTGCAGAGGAGCCTCAGACTGTACTGTACCACAGGTAACTTTAAAACTGGCAGTTTACAGCTTGTATGTTTATGGGGATAAAAAACCCCGTGTGATGGTTGCAAAGCCCAGTTTTGGCTTGAAATTTTAATGTGTATAAGCAGCAATGACAGGGAGAAAAGGGTTGATTCATTCTTCTTGTGTGGGGAGGGATAGTGTGGAAACGATACCAAATAACACCTAATAAAAAATAGGCAGTGGTGCATATAAATTACATGTTGGGAAGAGGTCTGGTAAAACTTTATTTTTTGGCACTAATACCACACACCAAAAGGCTCTCTGAATATTGGAGAGGTTTCTTGAAAGAAAACGTAAAATTCCTGTTGTAATAAAAAGAAATAGTTTTCTGACAGAGCAGTAAAAAGGTGCAACAACAGATGCCCTGATAAACAGACCCAGTTGTCACAGGCACCTATATTGTATCCTCTAAACACTATTTTTTTGGCCAGTGAAGTGGAAAAGTAGAAAAATCCAGGATTAAAGAAAATTGTGTCCTACTTTGAATATCTGGAGAATGCCTGAATGGTATAAACTGTGTATCTTGGCCATCCCCAAACGTACAGGCAAGCACTTGAGAGAATAAGTTAGAAATGCATTTCCTCAGAGTCAAAATTCAGTTGCAGCCTTCAGTAAACCTGTATTTTTCCATCTAACATGCTTAGTGACTTGGATTCCTAATGAAGAAAAAGATAGCAACAAATAATAAAACACAGAAGTGGTGATGTTTGTCCCATACAGTAGTGAGTTTTCTCTAATTAGTTAGGTGAAACCACAGAGACACTAAAAGTTAGTTTTTCCCTAAAAAGAAACAACATAAACAAACAAACAAGGAACCTAGTGAAACAACAGGCTGGTATGAGTCTGTATCATTCATTCGAGACCTAGAGGGCCAATAGATTAAATTCCACAAATGCAAGAATGTTTTCCTTGTTTGTGTAGATATTTTGTGTTTAGCAAGCGAGTTCAATTTATTTGACAAAGTGAATGTTGAATGGAAAGATCTGGATTTCAAAAGACTTCAAAGTACTTGGAAGGAGGTATAATTGATTTGTATGAAACTTTTAAAAAATGGTTTTGTCACATTCCCTTTAGAATACTACAGATTTTTATGGTCAGTCAGAAATAGTTTTGTGGAGCTTCTAAGATTGCCTTAATGAAGATATGATGTATTTCTTACTTTTTATGTTACACTGTGAGATGTTTTTGCTTTCATTTTCATCCAAATCCTATCTTAAATTAAAAAATAGGAATGGAGAGACTCCTATTTGTTCTACACATATAGCTTTTTAGATGGGAGGTGTCCTTTCCCATGTCAGGGGTTTGGAACTAGATGATCTTCGAGGTCCCTTCTAACACAAACCATTCTATGATTCCATGATTCTATGATTCTATGATTCTATAAATACATACTTAATCTAAATGCATTTTATTACCAAAGAGGAACTAAATCATCAAGAGATTCCATACTTTTTCTTATATTTAAAATGTGCAAATAGGAAGTAACGTGTTATGTGATTTTGCCTATTTGAAAAACCCTGTCTTTCCAGTCATTATTAACATCATCAATAAAATCAGTAACCTCTGCTTATTAACTTCCCTAGCATCCTTAGTTAAAAAGACTTGTCCTTATAAAAGGATGAATTGATTTGCACACTTGAAGTCATTTCTGATTGACAAAGTTCTACTATCATTGCATTGTTTCATTTTCTTGTCTAGTAGACGATTTGCAGGCATGGGAGAGAAAGACCCCAGGAGAAACCGGGTCTACGAAACAGTGTATTGCAGATATGAACTTTCCTGGTTTTGGACATCACTTGCTCTGATCATATACTCATCATGACAAGACAGAAAGAGAGAGCACAACTCAGACAAGCATTACAAGTGTTCTTTAAGGTCCCCCGTAGCTATAAGTATAGACAAAAGTATGAGCTCCCATTGAGAAAAACCTTTGTCCCGCATCAGCACGTGTATGTGTGGCCAAAGGGTGGCTGCTCCAAAACTTTGCTTGGTATCACCTATTTTAAAACAGCAAGTACAATAATACTTGAACTGAGGCAAAAGCAAAGATATGCTATCTAAACAGAAATTATCCTGTCTGACTCCTTCACTATAGTTGGGCAAATATATGACAAAATATGAAATGCCAAATATCACGAGAAGCAGGACCTTTTCTGCTGTCAGATCACTGTAAGGAACTTTAAAAAGATTTAATGTTAATTTTTCAGTTTTGTTTTCCTTAGATGTCCTGACTTGGCAGCATTCAGTTCCAAAAGTGTCTGGTTTTGGTACAAATGACTCATAAATAAAACTTACTGTAGAAGCTTTAAAGCTGGCGCATAGTTTTCCACAAAGCAAAATCATGAGGAACTTTTTCTCAAAGTGGTAACAAAAATACTAGAGTAAAAACACTGTGTAACTGGGGGAATGAGATGCAAGAGAGTTAATCACCTTACCTTAGAAAGCTAAATTCAAAAGGTGGGGGGTTTTCCCTTTTTTTTTTTGCTCCTTTATTGCTTCTTTTAAAGGGAAACAGCCCAAAAGTGCTCAAAAATCACATTCAATCCAAACTAATTCAAAATTTAAAATATTTGCATTCCTTCTTGATGGTTTGAATCACAGATACTAATCATGGATTAAGGACAACTGTGTTGAGAAGTGCCAACAGAAATGTGGCAGACTAGTCAGTAAGAAAGCTTTAGTGATAGGAAGAGAATCAGGTTTTACTGCTTTATGGTAATAAATGAAGACTGAAAACAAAACTTTGTATAAATTCAGATTTTCCACATTTCAGACCTTTCCAGCCAGTTTACAGTTCCTGCACTGTGTTTTCTGCTAAAAATAACAATAATTGCCTCCCACTGATTTTGATACACCAAAGGCAGGGAAAGTTGGAGTCCTCCTGCCATCAGGCTGCTGGGAGCTGCTAGAGTTTTAGCTGCCATGTGGTGTAACATGCTGAGAATAGAGCTGTACCTGAGATTAAGAGCTGAGTCATGCCACTTAACCAAGCTAAGCATTGCCAGCAAGACACCAAAAACTGAGCAAGCAGAAACAGAAATGGGAGTTTATAAGAGAAAACTTTTTAAGAATCTTGCACGCCAAGATTATTGTAGTGACGAACTGAAGTTAGGATGAGGGCAACAGTAAAGATGATGGATTTTTATCTTCATGGTGTACCACAGTGGCCCCTGTTTGGGATTTTGTCCCCATTGCACTCAGCTTTCAGAAAGAGCACAAACCTTTCTGCCATGTGGGAGCCTGCAGGTGTCTGCCACAGCCACCATTCTATAGTATCCTGCTGGAGACAGACCCGCGTAGGTTTTCGTCTGGCTCACAGCAGGCTGCCCTCTTCTCATCAGCTGCTGCCGCCAGCGGTTCATGTTTCCTGCTTCTTTAAAACCACAGCTAAAACCTTCTTTTAGTGAACTAAGATAAAGTAAATGTAGCGTGGTTCCATCCTTCCTGCCACTGTTAGGCTGGCCAAACATGGAAATACCTGCCCTTCTTCATCCGCTGTCAAATCCCACTGCCCTTTAATTTGAAAAAGGCAAATATTCAGAGCGCAAATTGCCTTTCCAGTCAAATGGAGTGAATTACTCAAATTCTCATTTGATTTCAGCTTTCATGTTTACTGATCTTCCAACATATGAACATTTTGGAAAAACACTATGTAAACTTTCACCATTTTTAAAAAAGAAATTATGTAGACAGTACGAAATAAAGCCTGTTTTCTCCAGGTACAGCATTGGTCACTTTTGAAAAACTTGTCTCATTTCTAACTTTTCTGCAGGGAATTTGCAATAGCTGATTACATGGTAATGACAAAAAAAATACTCTCCCTAAACTACACGCTGTAGATTAAAGTCAATGTAATAGCTAAATGACTGAAGAAAGAATTTAGTTTTGTGGAAAAAAAAAGAGAGAAAAATCAATTCAAGTCAGTAATAATTTAAAAAGTTAAAGCAATAAACTATTGTCAGCCTCCAGATTTTGTCTATGATTGCCAAGTGCCTGGAGCATCAATGGTCCTGAGGGTGGCTGTGGATGACTAGTGGTCCACAAATTCTGATTGGGCATCACTTTTCCAATCTGCAACTGAAATTATGACAACTTGTAACTCCAATTTGGCTGCTATATGAAAGGCAGAAATATGATATCATTGTACAATTATTCACGTATTGTTTGGTTTGGAGGGAGGGTGGGTTTGTGTCCAAGGACAACTGACATTCTGGTTGTTTCCCTGATGAAGGAGTGTGAATGAGGGCAGTGTCTGCAGCTCAGGCTAGATATCGATTTACTTGGATACGGGAATACTGATGGACTTGACTTTCGTTTGAAACCTGAAGAATGCTAACTCAGCGTTGTGACAGCTGTGCCTCTGCTCACGTTTTGAACAAACTTTGTTTTGGATTCCTGGGCCTGACTGCTTGTTAGCTTTGTATTTATTTTACACTTTAAAGTTCAGGTTACAAGATAGGTGTTCCTGCCTCTTTATTCTCCAATTTGTTATAAATAAACAAATCTCAGCATCATGCAAAGTTCATGGTGTTTGCAGTTTGGTTTTCTTCATTTTGTTGGCCTGCCTCCAGAAAAGGAATAAATACTTTTTCTTATGTTCTTGGGTTTAGGTGTATTCTTTCAGAGTGAATGCACTTGCCTGCCCAAACTGTTGCAATTGATTCCTCAAAAAGCTCAGAGTGATTCCTGTAAAGACAGCTTTCTTCTTTCATCTCATGAGATGTAACCTGCTGTATTGGTAGTTAAGGACATTGGTATCACCACAAACTTCCTCACTCTCAGGGAAGACTTTAATTAATAATAATACTAATATAGTACTTCTCTATTTTAGTCTTTTTGAATTTTGGTGCAATTATATTTGAATTGCTGCAAGAACAGAAGTTTTGGTACTGAATGGTATTAGGTGACACTTAACAGCCAGGGAGAATTTCTTCATTGCTACTTCTACCCTCGTGCAGTAAGACTGGGGGTTCTGTTTTCTGAACAAAGGTATTAGTTACTCCTCTCACAGGTGAAACCTTGTGCCTCTGAACCTGCACAGCAAATGAGCTCTGTTCTGAAACTGTGAGAAAGCTTATGTGCTGGGGAAGAGAGAAATGTAGCCGTACTCTTTGGGATGCCTTCCTAACTAAAGGAAAGTGCTTTGAAGCCCATGCGCTTACTAGCCTTCAAAGGCTCCATCCACATGAATATTGAATTTCTGCTGCCCTAATTAGCTCCAGAGGACAAGGTCTAGCAGCTTCAGTCCACACACATGATTTTCCTAGCCTAATGTAATCACAGCATAAGTCTGGGGAGCTTGCTTTTGCCATCAGGTCTGATGTACACTTGATTTTTGGTTATCTGTTCTCTAGCTCTCTGCCCCCATGGAGCAGAGATTGATTAAATTCAGGATTGATTAAAAAAAAAAAAGAAAGGGGAGAAAAAAAACATTTGGAGACTGTTTCATGAAAACCAAGACAAACATCTACTGATTAAATTATATCAGATGGAGGAGTATCAGCCATTTAAATGGATGTTATGCAAAGGTTACTATTGAAACTTTACATCCAGCAGTCCTTGTGTTTGAATCTGGATACATGACCCAGATCACATTTGTATAGTTCTATTTGCTACCTAATGAGGTAAGATATGTTTTTTGACACTATTCCAACAGCCAGGCCAAACACGAGGTCATGTATGTAGACTGGACTGATAAAGACAGCTTATGAATGCTAAAAACTTAGCCTGCCAGTACTGCTGGGCATTTCAACAACTGTTGCCATAAAGGTATCAGCAAGCTCTTTTATGAAGCCTGTAGTGTTTTGGCAGCATGTAAATGAGCACAAATCTTATGTCAGTTTCAGCTTTAGGTTGTCTTGCAAATGAATATGTTTTTATCAGTCTTGCTTTACATGAAGCACTATTTCTGGATAAAAGATTGAAAACAAAGATGAATGGAATGCCAGTTGTAGTCATGTAATTAAATCAGTGTGTCTCGGTGGATAGTCCAGGGCACATGGTGCCACCTAACCTCACTTCTGCAATAGCCTTAACATTATGCCATTGTATGGTACAGACAGTTATTTCTTTTCAGGAGAAGCTCATTTTTATTTGTTGTTTCACAGCAGTGCACAGAACTCATAGCCAGCCATTCAAACATACCTAAGCTCAACTATAAACACGTATGTGTTTGTAGAACGAAGGACAAAATTTAATTACAGCATTCAACTGCTGGACAGGTGATAACAAACCAGCCCAACTAGTAATATGTTTGCATTGAATAGTTAAATAGTAGATAAAAGTAGATTAAAAAAAACTTAGTCTTTCAGTACCCACTGCTGTTTACCTGCCTCAGAAGCTACATTCAAAAATACTAGTAAGCAGGAATTTTTTTTTGCAAATGGCTCTGAGCAGATAAGCGTGACAAGAACAGAATGCGATTTAAATCCAAATGAAGTTGAAACATTTCATGGGATTTTGATAGTGTTGAATGAGTTCTCTAGTAAACAGCCTTTTTAACACAGCTACTGTGTAGCATGGTTAGGATATCTCATTTTCTTCCTGAGGCCAAATTTAAGTACTCCCATATTCCTTCTCTCCAATGAATCTGGAAAGGGTGACTACTGTGTAGCCCACTGCTCAGTCTGGTTCTTAATTTCTCATAATTGCACTATTATCACCCATAAGGAACCCATTAATGTGGAAGAGGTTTTGAAACCAAAAGTCTCTCCTTTCAGAGCCCTAATCTAGGAATGCTTTAAGGGTATGTGCTAGCTCAAGAATTAAATTCATTTTGGTTCTGGGAATCAAATCACAGCCTCTGAAAAACAATGGAATTCATGGCTCATTCCAGAAAGTTAAGCAACAGCCTTAGCTTTTTGCTAAAACAAGGCTAATAAAGTTTGATGTAACATCAGAGGAGCTAATTCTGATCTAATAAGAATAGTTGGGTTTTTGAGCACTTTAGCCTTAACATGAACAATTTCTCACTTTGTAATTTTCTTTCTTAGGACCTTCTTTTGGAAAATCCTGAAGGCAGATGTCCTAATTAACAGGAGACCCCTCATATTCTGCCAATTTCCAGTTATGTTTAAGTATTTACTGATGGAGAACATTTCAACCACTAGGCAAAGAATCCTCTCTTTCTGTGGGCATGCCAGATGTCAGCTGCAGCAGAATCTGCAGATAGCCACTCTGACTTAAGGCTACCTGGGCAATTGTATGATGGACTTAGTCATTCCTGCCTCCTGAAACATTACTGTCCCTGGTTGGAAGTAGATGTTAGGTAACAACGAGTTGTATACAAAGCAGTGTGTTTTGCAACAGAGTTAAGTGGCAGAGGAAAATTGTAGCTTACACTGCATCCACGGAAGAATTACTGTGAACAATATGGAGAATCAAAAGCAGTATCAACCATGAAATTATCTGAAGGGAATGGACATTTCAAAATGTGATTAGATTTGTATTTCGGATTTAAGAAGATTCATTACAAAAAAAATCTCCCATTGCTGTAAATGTAGTTGCAAGAAGTACTGCAACCTTTATATGCAGCCAGAAAATAACATAAGCCTAAATCATTCCAGTTTTTCCTAGCATCTTAAATTGCAGTTCTGATAAGGGGTGTTAGCAAAATGGGAGGGGGGGGGGAAGATGACACCAATTGATAACCTTTAAAAAAAAGCAGGGTTAAAAACAAAGTAAAAAAAAAAACAGGAAAAAAAAATAACAAAACTGGCTAGATTTTCTGAAAGGAACTTGCACTAGAATTCATGTTTACAATATTTGCTGTAAACTTCAGCCTCTATAGCTTCCTGTTCATAACCTGCACAGTTCTGGTGTAGCTGTACATGGCCAAAGCAAAACTAGCTCTGTGTGCCTGTTTATGCACAGGGAAAGAAGACCTCAAGTGGTAAATTAGGTTGGTTTAAGAACAGGTTTTGTGATTATACTTTAATTACTAATGAATCAGGTATCCTCTGTTCAAATTTATGCAAATCTGAGAGAAGTAAGTTGGTTAAAAAATATTTTAAAATCCTAGGAAGTTAAAAGCACTAATGTGGCCATAAATAAATGTTAAAGAGTAAAACTAGATGTTGAAAAACAGACTCCCCAGCTATGTTGGACAAGAGCCTACAAAAGCCTTCAAAAGAATTTTCTTCAAAACACTGTGAAAGTTAACAGGAAGCGCTCTATAGGAGACTTCATGATAATGATAAAGATGTTGTTTAGCACTTTCTGAATAGTGCACTCCCTTGTTTAAAGAAATGATACTGACAATTCACGATAGCCCAAAAATAAATGATCGGGCAGCAACAAATGTATGATAAGGAGTGAGTTCAGTTTAGCAATATTTTTGTGTTAACCAGTGAATCAGTAGTAGGTTAACAGAACTACCCCCCTGTGCAGAGCATCTAGGAGATGAGAATTAATTCCATAGGTTTAGTTTGATGAAGTACAACAGCACATTTGATTGGTCTGAATGTAGCTCAATATAAACACAGATAACAAAAGCCTTCTCTGCCTCTTTCTGCTGGAGTCTCTATCTTCCTTTTGATTGTAAACAGATGTTTTAAGTCTTCATTACGTATTATTTCATGGGTGGTTGTTTACCTTGTGGCTCTTATACTTGCATCAGTGTAGTGCTCTTCCCTTTCCTCCTCCCCATATCAGTCCTGGTCCTTTAGACTCACCAAAGGTTTGTAGTTCTGTATGTTTCAATTCCAATTTCACTGTTTTTCTTTCCTTATTTTATTTTATTATTTTTTATTTTGTTAATTTTCAGTGATGAGCATGGGACTCCTGACTTAGGTTTCTGTTTTCCCATCTTGTGATGTGAAGGGTTGTTTTACATTGACACTTTGAGATGTACTTCAGCCATCACTTAGCTGTCAGGAGTAGAGAATGAATCACAATCAAACCCTCCTTGCACCCACAGTGGCACCCTTTTCAGAGTCCTCAAATGACACTGGGTACACGAACAGATCATCACAAACATCTTTACTGTGTAGCCCATTTCTCTGTGTTTCACTTCAGAGGTTCTGTTCCTTTCCTAGTTCTCTCATTCTGCAAGAAAAGAAATCTCCTGTGTTCCCCGTGGGACTATCAAACCAGCTGGTGCCTTATCACCAGAAGCTACATGGGAGCTTTTGCAAGCAATCACGCTCCCCTGTTACCACAAATTCTACACTGAAAATCCACTGATGGGAGAAATCCTCCTGGCTCTGACTAATCCACTACAATCCATGAGCAAGTACCTCTTCTCCAGGACCTGTGACTCTAGTTATAATATAAATTTGCTCCTAAGAAACCTACCAAGGTATTGATCCTTAGTATCTGGAAACTGGGAAAAAAGTGGTTCCTGCTCCCTCTATGTAATGTGCTGTCATTTCATGTAATTGATTGTATATTCAAGTTCTTCATGTTTTTCTGTTTTCACTGAGGTCAGCAACAAGTGGCATGTTCATTTCCACAGGCTTTGAGACAAACTCTTGTAGCCCTGTCTTTCCCTTTCCTTATTTCCTGTATGGGAACTTGTCTACTTTTTACCCATTCTCTCAGCTTCTAAACATTAGATCTATTTCTGAGTCCCAATGTCTTGAGAGTAAGTGACAAATATACAGGGAAACTGCTGATTCTGTGAAAAAGTTACTTAAGTTATTATCCCTTCTTGAGCTCCCTTTGAAGAAAATGGAGAGAT
Organism: Dromococcyx pavoninus; assembly: GCA_033558185.1. Classification (NCBI taxonomy): domain Eukaryota; kingdom Metazoa; phylum Chordata; class Aves; order Cuculiformes; family Neomorphidae; genus Dromococcyx; species Dromococcyx pavoninus. Next base: position 1,342,084 of record JAUMJL010000654.1, on the reverse strand, counting down.
CATTAGTTCCCGTTTTACCGCACTATTTAATTGCTACCATGATTTATGAGATGCTTTCAATAACCCATCCATGATATTGCTAGGATTTTGGTTTCTGAGATTTCTGTTTTTTCAAAACCTAGAGGTATGCACAAAGGCAGTATTTCCATTCTTTACAGAAACCCGAGAGAGACTTATCTGTCCCCTGTCCCGAGTTGAATGCTTGATGAACAGTGCTTTCTGCTCACTGAATTTAACTGGGTGATTTGAGAACCAACCTCCTTTCATCCTTCAATCCCTACTCAAGAAGACTCAGCAATCTGCAAGACTGCATTTTTACTCCAGAAACTGTTTTTTATTTGTCTATTATTTGTGCATTTTTCCATACTGCATTTTTATCTGACAGTGCAATGAACAGTTTCCAACCCTGTCTTTCTTTAGTTTCCTCTCACTCGTCTTTAGTCCTAACATTGTTAAATATTTTTGCAACCAGAAGGTATTTTTGGAGTCAAAATATTGCCATGACTCTCTGTTTTCAATGGCAACACTCAGTTCTGGCTGCCGTCAGCAAACACAAAATGCCATGTAAAACTGCAAGTTGATTTTTAAAAAAAATCTGATTATATAATGTTGTACCAATTCCTTTTGGTTGAGATTCCAGGAAAGTAGCAATAGGGATTTTGTATGGCCTATCCTAAACAGCAAATATGTTTTAAATTCAGTTCAAGACTAAAAAGCTATGCTAATACAATAATAATGTTTAAATTTTAAGGCTTTTTGGCAAGGAGAGGTACTGAAAAATGTCAACTTCACCCTTTGACAGCACTGGCAATCACCCTTTAAAATCTGCTATAATACTATAATTACCCCAAATATTTGGTTTAAACACCAGCCATGCCAGCTGTAGGCAGGATCTCAGTTGAGAGTTGATTTTGGTCAGCAGTCAGGTCAGAGGGCACCCATGACTTACTACCTGCATACGTTTAAATTCCCCAGACATCAGACTGAGACCACAAAATGGAGGAAAGTAAGGCTAAATTTGTTGACTGTCATGAAGAAAGATGATTTCTGGATCAGAATCATAGAAACCACATCCTAATACTAACACACTAGGAGAGCCGTTTGCCAACACAATTTGTGTGAATTGAGTATTAAGTAACACAGAAGGACAGAGGACAAAGGGAGAAATAAGAAATGGCGCCATCTCTGTGCCCCTAAAGCCAAAAGGAAGCCATGTCAATGGAAAGCTTCCACACTCCTGAGAAAAAGAGTGCTGGCTGAAGCCTGACTCCTGGTTCCTCAGCTGCTGCTAACACTGACACTGCTACTTGGGTACTTCTCAGATCTCACCACAGTGCGATGACCTTTACGTGTAATATCTTTTACACTGAGTTTTGAATTAAATGTTATTAGCGGTTTAATCAAAACATCATCATTTTGCTGTCTGCGGTATCAGTTCTGATACCTCAGGTCTAAACGCTTTGCACTGAGCACTCCCTTTCCATTCCTTCAGTAGGAAAAAAAAAAATGGGTTAAACCAGAAGCAGACTGTCTTAGAGCTTGATGTCTCCTTCAAACTGCTTAGAGAGAAATTACTTATTCTACTGACTCCATAAGCAATCTAGGAAACATTCCCAGGCTCTATGACCAACGTATGCACTTGCTGAGCAGAACAATAAATAATAATTAAAGCCAGTAAAAGGCCTGTAATCTCATTTTAGTCAATTAAAGGTAAGAAGATCACCTCCCCTTTAAGTTAAAACTCTTACCTCTTGTTGAGTTTGGATCTTCAAAGATTAAATAGCTGTCTATAGGAATAGAGTGATATTTCATCGGGGGAATTTTTGGGCATTACATTTTTGTGTTGAGATCAACAGCCACAGTTAAAATATGTTCTAAGCAGTAAAGACAAGATCGTCCTAGTGAAAGTTCAAATCTGTTCATAGTTCTATTTACATATCTTAAAGAAAAAAAGGCCACAAATTGCTATGAAGAACTATCCTGGGCAAGAGGCTAGCTATCATACAAAACAATATTTAAGGTAACCCCAGGAAAATAATCTTTTACTTTCCCAGGTCATCTAAATGAATTAAATATAGCACAGAGTACTAGAAAAAAAACAGAACCAGCCTAGAAATGCTGGGATATGACAAAATCTAACTGTGTAAGCCCTTGTTTCAGATCATTTGATTGCAGTATAGTCGTTTTTTAGCTATCTACACATTGGGGGGAGTTGGTTCATTCAAACAAAAAAAAAATCCTTTGAATTGTGGTATTGCTCAAGAATTGCATCGCCCTGTCACACACAAATAGATAGAAAATAGTTCCAGCTTTAGATAAAATGATAAAAAAGAGCATTTATGCACAAAGATAAAAGCTAAAGCACATATTATGTCTCACTACCAGTGTTATTTCCTTTTTCCATCATCCCCAAGACCTTTAAAATTAACTTTAAGCCATTGACTAAATTTTGTGTGTTTTCCACCTCTATGAAGCAAAATGACACAAAACCTCTCTCAAAGAGAGATGATCTTCTCATACCTACCCGCCTCTATATGGGACACCACACTTGAGTGGCACCTGCTTTGACCACCTTAGCAAGTTGATGTTAACCTGTGCTGCCACCACTCTCTTTCTTCCCATTGCCACAGCAAAATACACTTGAATAATCCAAACCAAAAGATAAAAGGTCCATGAAACCATCTAATGTGTTTCAACTATTATTTGGTGCAATATAAGAGGAAGGAAAGATACCTCTTTGCAGGAAGATCTGTCAGCTGCTTGTGTCACTAATAAACATAGTGTTCCAGAGAGATTGTTCCTGCAGATATCATGATGAAAGTCCAGATGTTCACCAGAGAAACCTTCTTTTTAATGTACCTTCTACATACAACTAATTTTATGAGTGTGTGTTGGGGGAGGAGTCATGCTGTAGAGGAAGAAGGTTCTACCATGTTAAAGGTGTTTGTCAATAACAAAGCATCTATGCTTTGATAAAGCACTTTCTGTATTATATTTAAAAAAAATATGTGAAACATTTGATGAGAGCTTTCAGAGGAATATCTATGCTCAGCGTGCCTTATTTAAAACTGAGAATGCTGAACTGCTATGACTCTAGGTAAAGTAATAGATGTTTAGAGGCCTGGATTGTTGTTACATTTCACAGAAGACATGCAAAAAAAGCTATCCAAGTATTTAGTTAGGCAAGAATGTAATTGAAAGCAGATCTAGTATATGTAAATAAAAGTGGATTTTAAATAGATATAGGAGTTGCCTTTGATTTTTTTTTTGCTACCTGACATGTCACAGATTCTGGATGCATAATGGCTATGATTTTGAAATGCTAATATCTTGTTCTTTTTGTATTGTTGTTCCACTAAAATAAGGTCTATATTGTCTTCTGAAGCGCCATTGCAAACTGACAGAAGTCTACTGAAGCTGCTGATTAAAATATGTCTTCTTTGTAATAGGATAGGAAAAACTTCCCAAGGGAAGTGGCTTAATAATAACAACAGCTGAATTGCAGCTTGCATCAGTGCTAAGTACAGCAAGTGGTTCCTTTTAGACAAATTAATTCGAATATTGAAGTTGTTATGAAACTACATGTTGCAGTAGCAAAATGTTTTACTGAGATTAAGGCAGAAAGGGATGGCAAGAAAACTTAGATCTGACTTGTTTTTCACAAAGGCATAATAAAAAAAATCATGTAACTAGGTCTCCAGATGACTATTAAAACCAGTTAAAGCCACCTACAAAACTATTGCACTTGCTAGCAGCAACTTCTGCCTGAAGGCGAAAAATAAACTCTGATCATATGGTCTACTAGTGCCATCTATTGTGTACAGGGAAAAATACAGATACCAAAGGTAGAAGCTGCCTATTTTCCCTTTAAAATGAGAGAAATACTCTTTCTGTGTTACAGTACCAATTAGAAAACACTGCTAAAGCTCAGGAAATCCCTTCTGTTTTTTTATAAAATACAGCAATTATTATAATTTATATGTATTACAGCAACATGTAGGACTTCAACCACTGTCAGGCTTCATGATACCAGTACTGTTTGTGTATGTATATATATGGACCACATGGGTACACACACAGACAAACACAGTGAAAGACAGACCCAGCTATGACAGTTTTACTCAAAGCTACAGAAATCTTAAAAATTGAAACCTATTGCAACTTCCTTCTGTTACATAAAATTTCTCCCAAATAAAGACACATTAGCTCATCGTCCAAGGAAATGAACACCACTCCTTCCTAAAATCCAAGCGCCATGCCGCCTTTCACCATTTCTTGGAGGAGAACAGCTCTTCCAGAAAGAAGATTTGTAGTGGACATTGTAAACTATTAGGATCAGCTCACTGACCCCTGACACACTGAAATCTTCAAGTAGACCCTACAAAACCTGAAGGCTTATGAAAATGTGGCATCAATATTGAGACTAAGACTCAGTTTGAAGTGCCAAGATCTGAAATGTCTTTACATACTTCATACTGAGATGTCCAAAACTTAGTGATGTATATTACCATAATCCCTCTAGTCTGCATGAAACTTTTGCAGCCATTATTACCACCGAAATACCACCCTTGCCATCAAGATCATTTTACTACTATCAAATATAGGCTGCTGTCAGAGATAGGGCAAACTGAGCAGATCAGAAATAAACATTTGGAGTACTTCATGAGAAAACACAAAGGTGCAATATATGATGATCATTGGCTGAGCACACTTGTGAGAGAAGAGCAGAGAGTGACAGTATCCTAAGACAAAGTGGGGTTTAGGTATTTTGAATTGATCAAGTTTCATCTTTACACATTTGGAACTGTGACTGAGACTGCAATAGTAGTATTTCATCAGTAGATGAAGCTGCAGAACCTAGAAAAATGAAACTCTGCACTTTTGGAAGAGGTAGAGCAATGATATAGTATAATCAATAAAAATAGCTGTCATGTGATTTACTGTAATTTATGCAAAAGAAGTTTCTCAATCACTCATGATGGGCTGACAAATAGAAAACATCATGCAAACAGAGTAGATGGGAAAAATACTTCTAGCAGAGCTCCCAACAAAAAATAACTATTCCTTGTTTCTAAGAAATGTGAAAATACAGAAAAAAGGGTCTGTTGCAAAAGAACAGAAGTGTACTGTGATGTTTTCTATAGTAACCTGTAGAGAATATTTGATTGTAAAATATTAAATAGCATTATTTAGCAAGAGTAATCCACAGCTAAAGTGGCACAATTTGGTAGAAGAAAATAGTTTTCAATTGTTTGCAACATGTCAACCCATATTTCAACTGAAAAAATAATTAGGAACTTGACTGAGAAGCAGCCTGGAGCCAGAGAATAATCAAAGTGTTCAGTACTTGTTCACTGCACAAATGAAAAGGTAACAATCCATTGTCTCCACTTGTGTGTAGATGCAGGTTTATATTTTTAGCCTAACAAATTAAATAGGTGTGAACTTGTTTTAGGACATGACAATGATTTAATGATTTCTTACTCTTCTGTCACCTTGAAACTTCTGAAATTTATTGTGGTGATTTCCTGCCTAAATCAGAACAATACAAAGCATTCTTTTCCTGTTTAAGTGTACTTGGATTCACTCTAAAACCACACCAATATTAGTTAAGGCTGAACTTTAAGTTAACCTAATTCTTCTATCCATGTAATGGGTTTAGTAAATTGATGAGCTCAAATCTGATATAATTTGAAATAACTAATTCAAGTGCCTTATAGTTTAGTTTAAGAAAGCTAAGAATAAAAAGCAATAAAAGGACAATATACGATGCACTAAGAAATAGGGTCTTTTCTTATTTTTGTGGTTTGTGCACATTTTCTTATGAGTATTTCTAATCTTCTTGAAGGAACGTGTACTCCTTGCAAGATACCTAATCAGTAAAACATAATCTTTGCATTTAGTCAGTACTAGATTTGATTTTTAACATTATTGTAGCTATAAACCTCTCCAAGATAACCTGAATACTGTGGAAAGCAAATCTTGCATCGAAAAACATTTTTACTGTTTTATTTGGAAGAGTTTATAGAGAAAGCATGGACTCCTTAAGTTGTGAAACAGCTGAATTTAATACAGCTTAAAATACACATTAAAAGAAATATCAACAGATGGCTAGTCTTAAGACATCACTGTCCAAACCACGCATTTTTTTATCTCATAGAAAATTAGCAAATGACAATAATCAATATTTCTGCATAAATTGTGACAGACCACAGCAAATGTAATTTTCAGAGAACTTGATTCATAGGCAAGTGGTTAATGTGCTAAATGGAGGTAGTGAATTAGTTCACAAAAGGTCTTTTTGCCTACAGATACGTGCAACATTTGACTTCTTGATTAGTTCCTCTCCAGGTCTTTCATTACAGAAGTAAGTTTACAGCAGCAAATACACCATATCTTCACCACAAAAGCTCTCCAGAATTTTTATTTTCTTCCGTTTCATATATAAAAAAAAAATCATACATATATAAACAAACACCTGGGAATTATTGATGCCTCTTCTTGTTTTCCATTCACTCCCAGTGACTTTTTGGAGGACTTCTTCATTCCATTATTGTAAGTTAAAACACAGGCTGGAAAACTTTTCTTACCAAATTACAGTAAGATATCTCTTTAGCAGATTGTGCATGAATGTAAATTTACTTTCTATTCCCACTTCAGTTTTAAGCAGTGCATAAAGGGGAAAAAGTGGTAGACTTTTATAATATACATTGCAGTGGTGATTCGAAAACATTTTTAAGCAATAGTTTAAACTTCTCTTAGGATTGGTATTTGTATACAGTTGTCCATTATCAGAGACAAGTAGCATAGTGTTGCAATTGACTAAATCAAATTTCTAGACTTGAAATAACTCAGAAGATCAGAAATAAAAATTTAGAGTACTTTATGAGCAAAAACAAAGGTGCAATATATGGCACTCACTGGCTGAGCACACGTGAGAGAACAGCAGTTTAAGATGCCCATTTCTGCCAACACCTTGCTCCACAGTCCTTGCAACATAACAGAGTGGGAATTCAGCCTTAGTGTTCTCCAGTATTGATTTTCCTAACTATTTGCAAAATATACTTTCTCAAGTTAAAAAAATAATGTTGCTAATCAGACCGGAAGAAATTAAATAGTATGGATATGTCCAAAACAGAAGAGCTGAGGAGATCAGTCTTTGAATAACTCTCAACTGCTTTTACAGATTGCTTCTACTACAGTATTTTTAATATATCACACAGTACAAAAATTACAAAATATTACAAAAACGTAGCAGGGACATTGCTGTGAGTTTTAAAAATATTTATCAGTTGCTGTCATAGATGTTGCAGAGTTCATGGCATGGGTTCTTTACAGAACTTTGAAAATCTCTGTCCCTCTGCAACATTTTATGTAAGTAAAAAGAAACCTAGAGTATTCATATATATATAAACATAATTTTCTCTACTACCAGGAGTCTTCACGTATTTCTGTAGATATCCTTAAAGAAACTCTCTAAAAGAAAAATAAAACAAGGTCAGCTTAAGATAAATTAATTTTACAGTTCTGTGATATAAAGTACAAGGTCACAAAACAAACAAAAAATTACATGAAATACATACTGTGAGAAATAAAAAAAAAGATGCCTTATTTTTTAGAGTTTTGGCAGGTTTTTTTCTGAATTAATACTTTGGCTTTTTGTGAGCACTGGTCGGGACAAAAGGAGGATAAAATCTAAAAATACTTTGTCATTGTCAAATACTAACACTGGATTTCCTGTTTTATAGTCTGTAAATCAAAATGTCTGCAATTCTATGTAGTTTCATTCCATTACTTTCTCTTATTTATTATGTTTAAAGTATTTACATATAGTTGTTTCCAATGTTGAACAATTTGTGACTTGTAATCTGAAGCTGATGATTTATCAACTCAACTGCTCTGAGGACTACAGCACTGTCTGCAAATATGCATCTCCAAGGGAAGAGTATGACGTTTCATAAAACAGATGATACCATCATACAGGCAGACATCAGAGACTGATGGACTGGCAATAAATACCTCCTCCCCAAAATGGTACATTTAATGACATATTACATTTCTGAATAGTACTTCAATATTTGTGTCAGTTTTAGAAGGCAATTATACGCCTTTAAGATAATGTATTCTGAAATTTTAAACAATTACTTTTTTTTAAAAGACCATTTTGTTCTGCAGAACATAGCCTTTTTTTAATAAGAGAAAGCCCCACAGGTGTGGTCTATTTAGTACTATCAGTCAAAAATAAATGGGTGTAGAAATGTTTGCTATTGGTTAGCAAAATATATGTCAACTCCAAATCCTTAGTTGAAATTTGATTTCTCTATATGCTTATGAAAGTTACACACCGATTACATGCAACTATTAACCATTCCCATGCTGAGGAAGCATGTAAGCGAAGAAGCAAGTAAATTAATTACAAAGTTTTACATGATCTGATATCAAACTCTGGTTTTACACCAGAGGATTTAGAGGGTTCCCACTATTTTTGCTGCTCCCTCCCCCCCTCCTCCCCTCCCCAGATTCTGGATATGGTTTCCAGCAATTTATCACAGCACCAATTGGCTCACATATGTGATCCTGATTATTAGTTCTACAATTATGCAGGAGCTTGGATCTGGTTTTCTACTTTCTGGGACTTGTGGGAGGCAATGGAATATACGAAAGACCTGTGCATGGGGTATGACATCTGCAGTTATTACAAGTGAGATAGTTCACCTTTGTAATTATGGTATAAAGCAGCAATTCTCACTCTCTTCTACCTTAAGCTCTCCATCCTCACAAAGATCCAACTATTTAATGAGGAAACAAACATGCAGAAGTCTGAGAAGGATAAGGAGGCCATGATCCTCCTGACACCTACAGTAACATCCAGAAGGTTTTGTCTTCAAATCTCCACAAGGTACCTGCCATGAGCAACATTTCTTTATCTTTTTTTACAAGTTCTCTTGCCAAAGTTAAGCCTCACCAATTGGTATTTTCAGCATCCTGTACCAAACAAAAACCCCTTAAAATACTACAGCTAAAAGATTCTGTGTAAACATCAAGTTTGTGAGGCAAACCTTGGGAAAGTAAGTTCAAGGTATACCTTTCACAAATGATATAAAACTGTTTTCTTTTTAACTACTCTAATATTCTTTCTTCCTTAAAGTCAGGCTTCATGCATCACCAGATCCAGCTACCCAAAGTAGAAGGTTTTCATGTCAATACTATTTTATATTCTTTGCACTGTGAGGGAACATATATCAAACTATATAATTTCTTTTAAAAAATCAAACATCTATGGTTTAAATGCACTGGATTATTTTATAAAATCCCCCCAGAAGAAAGAAATTCAGTTTTAGTTGCATCACTTATGCCACCTTTTGAGGGCTTCTTTCTACAAAAAGTTTGATAAATAAGTAAAAGGTAACAATTTACTAAATATTTTTCAAGACCAGATACCTATTAAAGTATTAAATTGATCTATAAAACTAACTTTTATGTTTCAAAACCCAGGGGAAAAAGTATTCCTTAGGTAGACAGAAATCAGTTCTATGACCAATAAAATTTGTTTCTATATAGCTTTGGTGCATCTAAATGAGAGTTTTCTATTGCATTTTTTGTTATACAATTCATAGCACTTCTTAATCACTTCTAAAATATAGAGATACCAACCTGAAAATCTCTAATGAATGTTAAAAAGAAGAAGATAAAACCGAAGGCCACTGTCCATTCACAGATCGCACTCAGAAAATGGTAAGTGTAATCCTGATAGCATGGGACATAAAACAAGTTTTCAGATAAAAGAGCTAAACAAAATAACTGTGGAGCGCTATAAAACCAGGCATTGCCCTCTGTAAATTCAACACATATTCTAAGACTTACAACTTATCATCCCATTACCCTGTTGTATAAAAGCCAATTCAAATTTAGATTTTACAGAAAGGCAAGTATATTTATCAAGGCTGCATATGTTCCATTAAGCAACGTCTTGTGCAATAACACAAAAATAGTATAAGAAAACTACAATTAGAACAAAATCAAAGCATAGCTTGAATATAATTTGTACCTGAAAAAAATTAATTCTTATGTGAAGAATACCAAAGTGCCCATATTAAAAACTTTTACTCAGAGCCACTGAGTTCAGTATTACTGTCTGTTATAGTAAATTGTCACAATGTTTTAAAGTGGAGGGCTATCCCTGTATGAAAGTTCCTGACAAGACCTTTGTTTTTAAGTACACTGTAACAGCAAACCTATGTAATACGACACAAACTGAATGTAAAGTGTTCCGTAATATGATATCAACAAATATGCCACCTGCTTCAGTAGAAATCTTTTCTCATCCTTGCATCTCCAGTGAAAGAAAAAAACCCAAACCAACACAAAAGGAAGATATTTCTAAGATTACCTAACTTGTTGAGATTTATCTCAGCTTCCTTGCCACCGTTTCGTTGAAGCATATTTGCCAAATTTGCTTTTATTAAGCTTTTCAAGCAGGATACACTCTCTATACTAGTTAACTTGCTTTTTTTAATACTTTCATGTGGCAAAGTTTGTCCAAAAAGAAAATTTACCTTTCATAGTTATCATCATGAGAACACTAAAATAATTTCAGATACTTGATATTGACTTTAGTATGCTTCAAATTGGACCCCCAATGTTTATCACAATAGTAAAGATTATTTATTCAAGAATGGTGGAAAAAGCTGAGAAAACTAATGTTGTAAAAAACCTCAAAAACTTCAGAATGAAATTGGCCCAGATTTGTTTCATGTGTGAAGTTCATTTTCAAGAAGTGTGATAATAAAAGGAAGTGGAAAACTCACTTGCAGAATTATTATTTTTTTCTTTACAATTTATTCTACGGGTAACTTTCATGTGCTTGCTTAAAATCAAAGTTTAACTCTGAAGATTGACCCATCTGTGACAAGTTTTCTTCCCCAAGTGGCAGACATTTTTCTAATGAAAAAATAAGTGGAAACAAGCATTGCATAAATCAGTGAGATTTCACAAATTTGCTGATGAAAATGTACTATTTAAAGTCTCTGAAGTGTTTGTAACGCTATACACTTCTAGACAAGCATAACAGCACACCCCATATAAAACGATACCAGGCAAGTTGGCTACCTAATGAGATTTTACCTTTTCACCTGGAGTCCAATCAATTTTTGTCTTGGAAACTTCTGAAGCAAACACAATCACTGGGAAAAACACAGTGTAAAGGAAACTAAAAGTTTAGTGAGTAATAATGCAAATGTCTGCTTACAAGAACAGACCTTATCTCCCCTCTCTGTAACACAGGAGATCCTGAGCAATGAGAATATCAAATCAATGTATCAACAAGACAAGTAAATGAAACACATCATTGAAAGGTAACTGACAGCAGCAAACAAAACAAATTTCTGCATAAAGGTTTCTGTGTGTACTTCTTCCAAAGTGCAGAGGGTAAGGTATCGGAGAGCCCCTTGAGTCACAGACGTATCCTCACAGAGGTAGAGTCAGTGCTCACTTTATTGCGCTTCCACACGTTACTTTAGACTCACAATCTGTGTTCACATGCTACAAGTGTACATATAATTGGCTACTACATGCTGTCCATTTGGTATGTTCTCTGTCTTAATCGGTTATAAGTTTCTGTCCATGCGCTGTTACCTGATACCCTGCAGCCCCCCTTCTTTTGCAGCTAAAACCTCCCGTTTCACATTCTCTTTCTTATCTATCAGCTAACATTCCATTTTCTCATAACATGCCAAGGTCACTGTATCTTTGTCATTTGGCAAGTAGGCAGGGTTGTGCATACAGGCCTCAAGGATCACAAAATGCCCTGATTCTTCTAGAATATTTTCTACAGTAAGGGGAGACACCACTCCAAAACGTAGATCACATTCATGATTGAGAACTGTGGGAGCAGAGTCCTGCATTGTTGGTATGGGAACCATGTTGGTTTCCACTGGTCCACAGTAAGTGCCTTATTATACTGGTACAACTGTCTTTCAGGACTGGGGTCCTCTTTAAAAGCCCTTTCATAGCTGCTGAAACAAAAAGCAGGCTGTAGCTGACTGGCTGATGCGATGATCTGCTGTGACCACTGTTCAGCACTGTCAGAACACCCAAAGTCCAATTATTATAACAGAAGTACAGAAAGTTCCAAGCAAAGATTGTAACCTCATTTTCATCCTTTATCAGCAATGGTTTAACTGAAAGTGAATATCATGAATGAACAAAGGGGAAAACTGTGAGATAGACACACCATAAAGGATACTGGGGATGAATGCAATGCATGATATTACAGATATGGCCATCCTTATGTGACACATAACGTATGTGTTCCATTGTGGACAGGACTTGTAAGAGATTATAGACTGAAGCGTAATGTACACAACACCAGAGCCAAATGCCACCAAAGCTCCCATGTCATGGACACAAGGAACAGCCAGCTCCTGGAAAGAGAACCAACACAATGGTTAGCCACTACTATTTGTACAGTGGTAGTAATCCATGAGCCCTGAGAAGGTGGTAGCCACAATATGCTGTGGGAAAGGTAAGCAGTGGGAAACAGTCCCTTCTCCCAACAGTCTACGCAGGGAAGGTGAAAGAAAAAGGAGAAAGGATAACTCAGAGAGGTAAACTAACCATGTCCAAAGCCACCAGGTCAAAGTCCTTTCCCATGTTCCAATAAAAGCGTAGATCAATTTTAGTTCTGTTCAATAGCTGGTCTAGTAGCAATTAATATCTCCACAAATATGAAGTGGCTTGTAGATTTCTTAAGAGCCTTCTATACAACCTTCTTCCCTTTACCTTGATAAAGATTATCATCCTTTTGCATTGAAAGCCTAATCTGCATTTGTGTGGCCGTACTCTTTCAAGTTCTAAATAGTGACTTGTACAGCTCCATTCCCCACCCTCCAGTGGCCAGCCACCAGTCTTCAGAAAATGTCAGCAAATTGCAAATACACTAATTACAAATACAAAGTTATTCCACCTTGGAACTCAAACCAGACAGGTAAGTTAGTTTTGGAGTTCCTTTCTGTCACCAGAGCAGAGCAAAACATGTGCTATAATCTGACTACTACAGTTCTTGTTTGGTGATTCATGAAAACACACCTACATCCTTTCATTACGTATTTTAACATCTTTCCTGCCTGGAGGCCACTGTTTTCTTTCTCTTGCAATGGTGATTATGTTCACATGCTCTTTTAAATTCTTTCTTCCTGTGATTTTCTTTGTACTTGTTCCCTTCTATTCCTCTGAGATGTATAAAGTTCTGTCAGCTTTTAAAGCAAGTTTATCACACAGATATCTAAGTGGCATCTCATATATATTTGCCTTTTTTTTCCTCTATCGCACTTTTTCTTTTCAATATAGGAATGACAGGATTTGTTTTGGAAAGCAGTAGGCAAGCGTTAATTGTTGGCTTTTGAATTTATCCCCACATACAACATACAGAGCTTTTCTACATGGCTCTCATGATCACTCCTATCAAACTGCCACAGCTTCCTTAAATAGCCCATCACACTCAGCCCCTACAGAACCTGGGAAATATTGCTGCACACCCTACAGTAAACTTCTGAAGTTTTCTAGTCAAAACCAGGAAGACCCTTCTTTAACCATGTGTAAAAACTAGACCTGCTAAGACCTGGGTTTTCACTTTGCCTCATTCAATAAGAGCTATGTGATTTTTCCTCCCATATCCAAATATCTTCTTAAATCTAACCCTCCACTGTCTTGCATTTCTGTATTTCAAGCATTGCGCTACTTAAAACAGAGAACAAACACTTTATGCATGACCATTACTTATTTTCTCAGAAACCCTTTTGCTTTTAGAAGACACACTCCTAGTGTTTTCTCCGACCTTGTTCCTCACTTTTGCTAAATGTTCAGAGTCCAATATCAATTCCATGCTACCTACCAGATCTTAGTGTGAAAAAATATTCCTCACAACTAATTCTGCTACTTAAAGGACTCATTGCAAGTGGTACTAGATCTGACTAAATAAAAACAAACCTTAAATATTTCCAGCACAATTTCACACTGAAGCCTTTTTAACAAACCAGATATTTCGCTTTGGGGAAAGAGAAAATAAACTGATCCCCAAGAGTATCAACCAGCTCTACTACAGTACTCATGTATGGTGTACAAGTAGTGGACATGAATACGAATTTTCTACATGACCCACTGATTAGAGCAGGGGTGTCAAACTCACGGTCCACGGGCTGAATCCAGCCCTCCACCTTGTTTTATCCAGCCCAGCACCTTGTTTCTAACCGGCGGCAGCGCCGAGCTCCTTGTCCCCTGTGCTCTTGCCAGTGCCAGTCACGTGTGCAGCGTGTGACGTGCATTACGCTGCAGGAGCAGGAAAACAGCAGGAGCCATGAGTTTGACACTCCACAGCAGGAGCCGTGAGTTTGACACTCCTGGATTAGAGGAACTAGACTGGATGCCAAAGAAATAACTTCCAATTCTAGCTTTGCTTTTGTCTCCTGACCTGAAACAATCACTTGACCTTGAGAAAATCTCACAGTCTTCATGTCTCAGTCATTCTACTGGTAAATGGGGACAAGAGTGTACTGTTCACTAGTGGTATACCATACAGTTAAAAGACCGAAGACTTGCAAACCACCATTTCCATCTTCTTGGGCAATCAAGCATATTCAAAAATCTGCTAGATCAGATCTTTAGCTAGATTAGATCCTCACTGTGTTCCAAACACTTCCTGCAAACTGCACCTAACATAAAAAGCAAGGTCAAAGCAGAGGAAAGAGAAATTAGGTGAAGAAGGAGTACATGAACAGGCAATAAAATACAACAGAGATTAGATAAGAGCCAATGTTATAACTGTCAAGGAGCCCCTTTGGAAACCTTAGGATGAAAGTTTCTGCTTTCCTAACTCTCCCAAATTATTTTGCATTCTTTATTTGTCTTTTCCTTATTGAAGTTGGGTTTGTTTTCTATCTCAGACAAGGAACACTGTTCCCCATCATCTACATTTCTTTGTGCCACATACAAATTTAATCTATAAGAGTACAGATACTTAAAAGTACAATAGAATGCTTAGAATAGACTGCAGTGCCTGTAGTGTTTGCAATTCACACACACTGCCTGGAGGTAAAACTAAAAGAAATAAGATACCAGTCTAAGGCAGAGGTTTTTGTCTGAAAATATGACGTCAATTGCATGCAAAATTGTATTGGCTACTGAAGGCCTGACAATCTTTATTTTCAATTTCTCTGTTAGTTGGCAGGTCTGTATATGAGCATAACACTTACCAGAAATTTCTACAAGGTAAGACCATCCTTTAAAAGAAATAATTCATACTCTCAGTGTTCTAACCTGTCAGATAAGTCTATAGAAAACACTACTAGTGTGTGTGCCATCGTTCAGGTAAAAATACAGGTGTTTTTGCTAGTCTTACTTTTTCTGTCCTACCTGACTGTAAGCAAACTAAACTGAGAATACCAAAGCTTTATTAGAGTAAAGTTTTCATAGTAAATATTTTACATCAAAAGCACCTATATTAAGAAGAGAAGGCTGCAGTGAGACTTTATAGTGGCCTTCC
Source organism: Dromococcyx pavoninus (assembly GCA_033558185.1). NCBI lineage: Eukaryota > Metazoa > Chordata > Aves > Cuculiformes > Neomorphidae > Dromococcyx > Dromococcyx pavoninus. The sequence goes on along the minus strand of JAUMJL010000654.1, from coordinate 1,326,546 downwards.
AGTACCTGAAGGGGATCTACAAGAAAGCCGTGGAAGGACTTTTTACAAGGGCAGGGAGTGATAGGACAAGGGGGAATGGCTTTAAATTGGAAGGGGGAAGATTTAGATTAGACATTAGGAAGAAATTCTTCACGATGAGGGCAGTGAGGCACTGGCACAGGTTGCCCAGGGAAGCTGTGTATGCCCCCTCCCTGGAAGTGTTCAAGGCCAGGTTGGATGAGGCCTCGAGCAGCCTGGTGTGGTGGGGAGGTGTCACTGCTCATGGCAGGTGGTTGGAACTGGATGATCTTTAACGCCCCCTCTAATTCAAACCATTCTGTGATTCTATGATTAAGGGAAATATATATAGGAAAAAAGCATAGGGAAAAAGCAAATCTGTCTTTTTAAAACTACTGAAAAAATGCATAAGCAAGAAAGGACAAGAAGAAATGGCCTCAAGCAGGGCCAAGTGAGGTTCAGATTAGATATTAGGGAAAATTTCTTCGCTGAAAGGGTTATCAGGCACCAGAATGGGCTACCCAGGGAAGTGGTTGAGTCACCATCCCTGGATTTAAAAGATGGGTAGACAAGGTGCTCAGAGATATGGTTTAATGCTGGACAGGTACGGTTGGAACTGATGACCTCAAAGGTCTATCCAACCAAACAATTCTATGAATGACATTCTTACTCCATTTGCCAAGTATACACGCTAGGATATTGTTAACCATTCTGATTTATTTGATAATTTTAACTGGTAAAACAACTTGAGTTTAATTTATGTTATGAAATTTACAGTCATACCTGAAAAGTTGCAACTATGCCCATTCCAGTACAGCCCATCCATCCAACACATAATGAAAACGTGTTGCATGAAGACTTAACGAAGTGTGATGACTCGTTTTGCTTCTCTACTAATAAATATCTGATGTACATTGTAATTACAGCTGAAAAACAAAAAATATTTTGTTCAATGATGATGTATTACCTATATTTTAATACCTTGGTCTGTTACATATTTGCATACAGAATAAATAATACAATCAATGATATTGCCTTTAAATCTACTGGGATGAAGAAGAAAGGTAGTGAATTTCAGCTATATTACTTTCAGATAGAACTATCTTAACATTACCTTAGTCTTAACATCACACATTAATACTATCTAGAAATAACTACATCACTGCAAGAAAAACACCATATTCCATTCTCCTCTGTGTTTTAGGCACAGAGGCATCATGATTCCCCATTACGAATAGCTGTTACAGGGAGATTAACTGTAAGATAGAAGTGGCAGAATTTATTGTGCTCTGATATGTAGTCCTATACCAGAACTTCCTGTCCTTATAATGGATGCCCTGAAGAATTAATACATTTTTGTGGAGTACAAACAGAAAAAACTAAATATTCAGAAAATGTTTTCAAAGCTTTGCGCCAATTATGGCTGCATTTTAGTACAACAGAATCCCCAAACCACTACAGAAAGATTTTATTGCAGCCTATATGACTACTATGTGCAGTTCATTCCTGACAAACACCGCTACTGAATTAGATCATGGTGTATCAGGATATAATAAGCTCTTGACTGGATCCACAGTTCAATAACACATAAGATAGTTTCAGTCCATCTACAGTTAGAAAAATAAATCAGCTAAATTTGTTCAGGCACTATGAGGTTGCATGAAATATACTAAGATATTGTGACTGAATGAGGATCTAAGAAAAGGTAAAATACATAATTTTTACTTTGCATGAAGGCTATCATGGGCTACCTGCACACAGAAGTACACAGTCCTTGATACTCCATCCCCTAGAAGTGAACACAAAATGCCAGACCTCCTGGTTCAAGGCCACTAGACATTTAGTGGAGGAATAGGCATCTTGCAGAGAAAACTAGGCGTTGCGTCAACACTTCCTCCCTCTGCTGCACCATCCTAGTATCTAATGTCTCCCTACATCAAAGATACAGTTTTTGCAAAGTAATTATACGACCTTTATTCCACTTGTTATTTCCAGCTGCACTGACTACTTGGCACTGATGAGGTACACCTGAGAGACAGAAGTGCCTCTAAACCTGTACTTACTGACCCTAAGGATATGGTCCCTAGATATTACTTCCATCCATCTGATACTACAATTTGACTGTGGAGTGCTTTTTCTGCAGAATACTGTATAGACTGCAATGTAACCAGACAGCTTTTGCTAATCTTCATTTCTTTGCAGTGTTCAAACCAAGTACCTCATACATACCTAAAGCTGCTGAAATATTAATCATAAACCCAAAGATACCACTCTCTGGAGGTTTAGTTCCAGTGTCACTAGAGCAGGAAGAGAGAGAACAAGTTAAAAGTCAGTTGAGATCTGAGAAACATAAATGGCGTACACATGAAACCTCACTACAAATGTTATTTGTGTGAGTTATTATTTGCATAGAGCTTTTAAGTAGATAAATCTGAATGTTGCCAGCTGCACAATTAAGCACAATTTGTAGTATTGTATCTTTCTTTTCAGAAAGAACTCATTGTATTAGAGTATACTATTGGAACTGTAATTTTTCCATTTCTGTATACAATACAGAGAGATGTGACACTGATATTTTGCTCATGAATGACAGAAATAATTACATAAATGACATTTTAGAAATGACATTGCTTTTATCTGCTAAACTAACACTGTGATAGACCAAAACATATCTAACATCATTCAGTATCCCAAGATGTGAGAGAATCTAGCCTTATTTCCTGATTTGTTTGAAAGGACTTTACCCTGGGAAAGCAATTGCATTCCAAAGCCTGGGAGCATTTCTAGGCACTGTTTAATTTACTCATGTAGACAGAGCTCAAGAGTACTCTAGGTCCGAGGTGTTTTAAGTCTCTTCTGCTGTAGCAATTCACCCTCATAGGAGACAATTACAAGTTTATTGGGCCGAACAGAGAAAGCAGGAGTTTGAGAATATCTATCAAATTTATAGATATACGTACATTTATATTAAAGATGTTATATAAACAAAATATATGTTATGTAGAAATTTGAATACGTTAATCATAGACTCCTTTTCCCTCTTTTCTTTACATGTGTGCAAACACACACACAAACACCCATTCCAGAGAATACCCTTTCCTCACAGGAAGGACATGCTCTTGGGAATACATGGATTCAAGTTCCCTCAAGCAGGACGTTCTCATAAAAGGGAAGTGCTCTGTTGAAAGAAGAATACTGTGATGCCATCACCTCTTTACACTATTTTTTGTGTCTGAAACATATCCAGTTGATATCTATTTGATCAGGCTCTGTAGGTGAAGCCAATGGAAAACTTGGAGCTCATAAATCTTCACATTTGGGTGTGAGATGAGTTTTCGGTTACTCAGCAGAACCAAGAGGCACAACTGTGTGTGTAAACGAGGCACCCAAGGAAGTCTCCTGTCAGAAATGTAAACATGTAAGGATTTTAGCTAATGTCAAAGTTCAGTGGAAACAGAGGAAAGATTCTGAGAACATATCTTTCTCTTACATGTATGATGAGGCAAGTCGGTACTAGCTAGAGATTTTTTTTAATGTGATTCAACAAGATGAATACTCTTCACTCCAACACTGTGGCCAGGTTAGTTTGCAGCGGTAAACTTCTGAACCTACCACTGAGTGCAGTCAAAATGACAGGTACTCAGCGTGAATGCCTGTGCTCTTAACACTGGAAAGAGAAAGCACTCTCTACATAAGTAATCATTCTTAAAGATTTTGGCAGTTTTGTTAAGTTCAAGCCAGAATAATGTGACTGTACAAAGATTTAATTTTCTATAAATTAATATTTGCTCTCAAACCCCTCCAATGTAACACAATCATTTGGTAATCAGTTGCTAAGATGATTTATCAAGAATGAGAGAAAGCCTTTTCAATGAAAAACTGATGGAAAAAATAGAGAAAAATCTTGTATTTCTTTTTTCTAGATTGGTTCCAAATTCTGAGACAACAAAAACCTGGACCAGGCTTTTAGACAAGTTTTTACAACTTCTCAGGCATTATGAATCACTATTCATCTGTATTTTCTTGTTCTAATGCTTTCTGAAGACTTGTTCCAGCTTGTACTCAGTATTAGTCTTGTTTCTCTTTGACAGTGGAATTGATGAAAAAAGTATATAACTCATTTTTTGTTTGACGTTCTGAAAATCATCTTAATCCATGTTTCTTTTGGCCCATTTTTTAACCTTGAACTTCACATCTTTTTCTCACATTTCTAGAGTGTTCTCATTAATATGACAAAGAACTCCATTTAAAAAGTTAGCCACTTGTGACCATCTTAACTTTTGCAAATCAGAAACTGCTCTATGCTAAGTACAGGACTGTGATCACTTCAAAGCTTTTGAAGGACTTTAGGCAAGAAGAGCATGGAATCGGCACATGCAAAGAAAACCACCTGAAGTTCTCAGAACACTTCAGGTCATAAGAGCAATACAAATAACCTGAAATTGCACCAACTCCATTTTTTTTTAATTAAAACTTTTCTCAAGTGAAAGCTTTATAGATGAGTTTTGCTGCTGTTGATTTTTAAACTCAATAATCTTAGATTTATGCTCTCAAGAAATTTAATACCAAGAATACTATATGATATCTACAATGTATTTACAAAGCACTGAACTTTTAAGGGCACAATCTTTTTAATGCTGTATTTTCCACCAAAAGACTTAAGTACATTTTCCTTTTACTTCTAGTCTGCTGCTTTGGGGAAAATAAGTGATAGTTACTGTCTTTTCATGAAAAAGAAAAAAGCAAATGGCACAGATGAAACAAAAAATGTGCTCACTCATTTGCAATGGTGCATAGGAGAGCAAACCACAATAGAAAGGATGAGGGAGCCTGTATGAAAATGACAGCATCTGTATCACTGTCTCATGGAGTAGAATTCTACAGTCAAAAAGTCTTCTGAAGAGTGGAAAGACAAGAAACTAAAGGAGACAGGGAATAAATATTTTAGGGTCAAATGATTCTTCATCATCAAATTTTCTTCATAATCATCATAAACTATTTCTCTCCAAACTGAAGCCTCAAATATTTAAAGTAGGAAGATTATATTCTGCCTAGAGGTACTCTGATTGATTCAGAGGTACAAACTGGCAGCAAATACCTTAAAGAAAATTTACTTTACTCTTCCACTGAGAATTCAAACCATCAAACAGCCAGCCCAGCACATCCAAATTAGTCTGGATTTTGAGTAGCATGAGTGAAAGAAGTAACTTGGGAACAACCTAATCATCTTTAAGGCCTCGGCTGCTACAAAGCACAAAATTGTATTAATTTCTAATACCCAAAAATGTATTTATATAGTTTACTTGAGGAGACATTAGCACAGTTTTGATGACAAATTTAGAGATGTCTTTCTCTCACTGTGACAGCTGTTACATGGCAAACAAATAAAGCTAACAAGTTACCTCAAGGCATATACAGGATTCTTGACAAATACAAATAAGCATTACAGAAATGCTTCTCAACACATTTCTCTTTCCTGTAATGGAATTTCCCCATACAAACGCTACTTAATTTTTATAGTTCATTTTAAGATATTGCACAACCAAAATGTTGCAACATTCTTCCTCTTTCTTTTTTATCAGTAAGTTCTAAATCACATTCTTAATCCCATGATTCAGCTTCTTAAGTTAAAGAAATGACCAGCAAAATAAGCATATGAACCATGTTATGACTGTTAGTCTGAGAACTTAGAAGGAATGATAATATTATTCCCAAGCGCACCATCTACAAAGATTATATGCTTAGACCATACATCTTTAGAAGCATTACAAATTATTCACTGACACCCAATATTTATCCTTAGTCCAAATGCTGTGTTAAAAGGATGAAAAATAAACACTGGTCTTTTAAAAAAGCTTTAGTAACAAATACAGAGGGCCTGAAATATGAGTGAGCTTGTTTTTTTTTAAGTCACTGACATAGACTCATCTGTCTTGTTTTTTTAGGGTATGTGGACATTTATTGGTATTACCTAGTTAAAAGATAAGAATGATTTTTTTCAGTGAAATGTTCTGTTACATTGATATAACTACAGCAGCTGTGAGAGTTCTACCGCTGCGACTTGTAGGTTTGGTCTATGTCTTTAAAAACAATGGCACTGAGATACCTGGGCTGTCAAACACAATTATACAGAAAAAATGCCCCTCCTGTTCTCTCATAAGTTTTATTCAAGGACATGACTTCAACATTTGTCAAATTTCTTACTACAGGACCTTAAAATCCTTCTGAGTACAAATCATGTCCTAAGCGTGGACGCAGTTATATCAAATTGTTTATTTTTCTTGGTTAATAATGGATAAATTGCACTGGTTGCAACCACTTTTGTGTCAGTAAAACTGCGGACGTAGTGAAGGAAGTGCATGAGTATAACCATAATTGTTAAGGTAGCAGGATATCCATGCATGTACAAGAATAAGGCTCTCCAAGAGCTAAGTCCAGATTGGGCAGATAAGCTTTAAAAGTTTTGCTAAGTTAATACTAAAAGTTTTGCATGAAGCCCAACTTTCAGCTTAATTTGAAAGCAGCTCCATCTCCTTGTGGGTTGCAGTGTCGTTTGCACCACCTCAGTTGCCTATGATGACAGACCCTAATTTTCAATCAAATTTACATGTATGAACAAATCACATCAGCAGTCTTCTGAAATTATGCATGTCCATAAAGTCCTTCAAGGAATTAGGCCTAAATTTATCTTGAAACACGCACTTTAAAGTCTTTATTAGGTCTTCTATGTATCAGAGACCGCTCTTGGATTTCTGGCTTAACTTACATCTACCAAGAGCTCAATACCAGCAATCCCACAGCTCAGACTTAAATGTTAACATAAGAAAAGTATAAACAATGATTTATACAGGATTGCACTTAAATGACTATGGTTATGGAATAGAGATGCCAGTCATCTCTTGGAGACACTCATTCTTCCTATGCTGAAATTGTAGAACTGCATGTTTGTGGGTGTGTGTCCTAGAAAAGCTATTGTAGGGCTCTGAGTCCTGTCACCTTTCAGTGCAGTTTGCCCAAGTTCTAGAGCCACACAAACAAAACTACATTTCTACCACTGACTCCAGGACAGATACCTTTAAGTTTTGCTAGAATGGAGCCTGCAGCACACTTTGGCTACTGCAGAAAACCCTTACAGGTCCTTTCCACCATGTCGGTCAGTGCTGGGGTCCTGTGCTAGAGGTGTGATGGGTGACAGGAGTGCACAGCGGTTCCCTGCTCTGCTTCCCCTGCTTCCACAGCTCAGATTTAAACGTTAACATAAGCAATGTATAAAAAATTATTTATACAGGACTGCACTTAAATGGATATGGTTATGGAAAAGAGATGCCAGTCATCTCTTGGGGAGCCTCATCCTTCCTATGCTGAAATTTTTTAAATGCATGTTTGTGGGGGTGTGTCCTACAAAAGCTATTGTAGGGCTCCAAGTCCTGTCATCATTTGGTGCAATTTGCCCAAGTTCTAGAGTTACACAAACAAAACTACTTATCTACCACTGACTCCAGGGCAGCTACCTTTAAGTTTGGCTAGGATGGAGCTTGCAGCACACTTTGGCTACCGCAGAAAACTCTTACAGGTCCTTTCCACCAGGTTAGTCAGCATTGGGGTCCTCCAGCTCTCAGAGAGGGCTGGATGCTAGAGGTGTGATAGGTGACAGAAGCACACATCAGGTCCCTGCTCTGCCTCCCCACCCCACGAGGAGGCCTTGCCACGGCTGCCTCTCCTCTCCGAGGGAACCCCACATCCCCCAGCCGTGGGGAGAAGGCGCCTCTCGGCGCCTCCGGGCTAAGCCACCACTTCAAAGCCCCGGGCATCACCCATTGCCCCCGCACCGCAGCCGCCTCACCTGATGTAGGGGACGAGGGGCTCGACGTGCCCCGCCAGGACGGCGATCACATAGGAGATGATGAAGGCTGCCGAGGACCAGGCGACCAGCAAAGCGGGGACCACCGCCACGCCGGGCATGCAGCACAGCATCGCGGGCGGGCGGATGCCCTGCCCCGAGCAACAGCGGCGGCGCCCGGCGGCGTCTTCCAAGGCACAGATCGTGACCGAGGACTTGCGAGAAGCTCGCATCCCACACCCACACCCCCGCGGGCTACAACCCGCCCGCCCCACACGCGTCTTCCTCGCCGGACAGCGGCGCTGCCCTTCCCCAACAGCGCTGGGGATGGCTCCCGCAGAGCCCTCTCTGCTTTCGTTTCTGCTCTGAAACTTCCCCCGGTGATACAAAAAGTAGTTATTATTACAAAAAGAGGAATATTTTGACTTAAGCTAAAGTAAAGTTTCATCTAAGTAACTGTATTTTTTTAAAGTTAGACAGAATGTCCGTCTGACAGCATGTTTTCTTTAAAGCATTTTTTTTTCAAACAGTGCTTTTCCAGACACTGTTCTTGAGAAATGATAACGCTTTGTGTTAAGTATGGTCTTTGCTGAACAGATGTGTCTTCTTCTATAAGCACCTCTGTTTCCAGGCTTTCCCTGTCTAAAATGCAAGGTCAGTCAGAGAGCTGGTTCCAAAGATCCAATCGGCAAGAGATTTGGCTGTTGTGAAGTTCATAAAAATATTAAAATTAGTCCTTGGGAAGTAATAGAATATGCATAAGATTTCTGGGAAAATTTATACATATGCATGTATGTGGGAAATATATTCATAGAATCATAGAAGCATAGAATGGTTTGGGTTGGAAGGAACCTTAAAGATCATTCAGTTCTAACCCCCCTGCCATGGGCAGGGACACCCCTCACCAGACCAGGCTGCTCAAGATCCCATCCAACCTGGCCTTGAACACTTTCAGGTAGAGGGCATCCACAGCTTCCCTGGGCAACCTGTGCCAGTGCCTCACTGCCCTCATCGTGAAGAATTTCTTCCTAATGTCTAATCTAAATCTTCCCCCTTCCAATTTAAAGCCATTCCCCCTTGTCCTATCACTGCATGCGCTTGTAAAAAAGTCTCTCCACAGCTTTCTTTTAGCCCCCTTCATGTACTGGTAGGCCTCCCTGGAGCCTTCTCTTCTCCAGGCAGAACAACAATATTTTGTAACCAGCCCTTGTCTCGTCACACATGACTGATGGAAAGAATTCCCTCATGCACTCAGCACTGAAATAAAGGATGCCTGCTTTCTAAAACTTCAAAATGAGTCTTATAGAGAAAGTTTATTTATTGGCATTTTCTTTATCAGCAGGGTGGCAGCACTCGTCCCGCCATTGCTGCTACCAGGGGGCACTGAGCAGCAAGAGGTCCCACTGGGGAGGTCCCATTCGCCTTTCACCTCTGGCTTCAACTCAGAACTCTTCAGAGGGTTTCTGATTGACACCTGAAAAGTCTCCCCATAGCCCCGGTCCCAGCTACCCGGGTGGGCTTGATCGGTGCCAGCTCTTGGGTAGTTCTTGGAAGGAGCTCTGGGGGGTTCCCAGTGTTTTGTGTTGTATTCACAGTTATCTTTAAAAAGGAAAGGGCTAAAAATGCCTCCAGTGTTTGTGTTTATTCGTCATGGGCTTCGCAGGTTGTACTGGCTGGCAAGAAGGCAAGCATTGGAACAGGTTGCCCAGGGAGGTGGTTGAGTCACCATCCCTGGAGGTATTTAAAATTTGAGTAGATGTCATACTTGAGGGTATGATCTAATTGCGGACTTAGCAGGGCTGGATTGATGGCTGAATTTGATGATCTTAAAGGTCTCTTCCAAACAAAATGACTCTGTGATTCTGTGAAGCTGGCAGAGATGTCAGCAGGGCCTGTTTATGGGGCCATAGCCAGAGCACAGGGTGCTGGGAGGGCACACTGGCTCAGAAGCCCTGGGATCTGGAGCTCTCCGTGTGGAGTCCTACACAGTACAAAGAGCTCATCTGCTTTGGACCTGCATTTCAAGCATGTGACATAGCCTTGATTTGCACATCTTCTGGGGGATTCACTTTTTCACACATTCTAAAGGAAGCCACAGTTTACTTCAAAATCATGCTGTGTTCCTCATTTTCACTTTGGTTTGACCTGAAGCCATGGACAAGCTAGAGAGTTGTCAAACACTGAAACAGCCAACCCAGGAAAGTGGTTGAGTCACCATCACTGGAGGTATTGTGTCAACGTGGTGGTTAGGCACATGATTCAGTGGCTGTGTTAGGTTTACGGTTAGACTTAATGATCTTAGGGTCTGGACAACAAGCATTAGGAGGAGTGATTTAGGGAACTGGGGCTGTTTAGTCTGGAGAAGAGGATGTTGGGGGGAGACCTTATCGCTCTCTACAACAACTTGAAAGGAGGTTGCAGTGAGATGGCTGTTGGTCTCTTTTCCCAATTAAGTAGCAATAGGGTGAGAAGAAATGACCTCAAGTTGTGTCAGGGGAGATTTAGATTGGATATTAGGAAAAATTTGTTTACTGTAAGAGTGGTGGAATATTGGAACAGACTGCCTAGAGAAGTGGTAGAGTCACCATCCATGGAAGTGGTCAAAAAACCTGCAGATGTGGCACTTAGAGGTCTTTTCCAACCTTAATGATTCTATGATTCTGTAGAAGTCTTTTCCAACTTAAATGATTCTAGGATTCGATGATTCTAAGGTTGCCTCTGTTTATTTAACTGTTCATATTTATCTCCTTTCCAAACTAACATCCAAATGCATGGTCACCATTCTGAAACAAAGACAAATAGGTGCATACTTCACCTCTCTCCTGTCATCTGCTTGACAATTTATTGTGAGTCTTACCTTGCTACCTTCAGTACACATTCCCTGTAGTCTAAGTGTAGTAAGTTAGAAGTTAAGTACTTTGCATGCCTTTGAAGATATTAGGGAGCAAGACAGAAATTTAATATAAAGGACTTGATACACTGTACATTGGTGTAAGTACAGAAAGGCAGCCACACAAATCATTCTGCTGCTAAGACTGAAGATAATCTATCTATGCCTTTCGGCAGTAGCATATTGCTCACACTCTCACATATAACTTGAGTCTAATACTTCACCGATACTTCATGATTACACTCGAGCACTTTTTTTAAAAAAGGCCTGTCCCACTACATATCGGCTAATGCTTTTATACTACTCTGAAAGAGAGGTATTGTAGGTATAGAGAAAGCAACGCTTTGGAAAAAAAAAGACAAGCCAAAAATTCATACTTAATCATTCCTTAAGTAATCTGTCTTCTAGTAATTTTGAGTGGCATAAATATCAGGCCGAAAGAAAGAGTTTATTTCTTTTTAAGTTAGAGATGCAAAAATAATGGAATAAAATTTTTGTTTGAGCTGTCTTAATACATGGATTGGAAACTTTTTGTTTAATTACCCCTCAGTATCAGGTATTGTTCTTTTCCCTTGAAACAGAAAATTGAAAGAAATACTATGCAGGCACTGTGTCTAGTCTCTTTGGTAAATAAATGGATTGCAGGAATGTATCGATTTTCACTCTATTTGTAGAAGCAGTACTTGACTTTTTTTTCAATAACATATGTTTTAGTTCCTTGTATACAGGACAGGATTCACTTTATTTACTGCATGAACATTTAAGTGACAGTGTTGGAAAAATGTTCCATCCACCATTCTGCAAAATCGCATTATACTAACTCTAGTTTTTCAAGTAGTAAATAACTCACTCTTAAGTGAGAGTTGAGTATTTAAATTCTTCACATGACTTTTTACAGTGCCTGGATGTTGTTTGGAGTGAAAGAAGGACACGTGTTTGGCTCAAGCAAGTGGTGACTTACTATTTGGCGATCACTAGCAAAGGCACTTTGTTGCTATGTAAACATTTATTATAGCTCATGTGATGTTTCTTTATACTTTTTTTGTAGGACATATAGTCAGTAACAACATATAATTTGAGTGGTACTCTTTCAAGTGTTTTTGTCAGTAGCATTAGCATTTTTTTCTTCAAAAAGTCATTAGGAGGCGCAACAAGTAGCAAATACAGGTTACTCACAAACTGGAGGGAAGTCATATTTACTGGAATTGAGAACATTTGTGTGATATTGCAAAGAAGATGTATGTATTTTGATTTATTGTGCTTTGGAAAATTTATATTAAAACACAGGTAGTATAAAAATACAAAGTAACTACGGACTTTAATGTATCCTCTCATGTTTTTTGTAGTTGAAAAATTAGACAGAAGCCAGCAATGTGTTGCTCTCAGCCCAGAAAGCCAGCTGTATCCTGGGCTACATAAAAAGAAGCGTGGCCAGCACACTGAGCGAGGTGATTCTGCTCCTCTACTCTGTTCTGGTGAGATCCCACCTGGAGTACTGCATCCAGCTCTGGAGTCTCCAGTGCAAGAAAGATCTGTGGAGCAAGTCCAGAGGAGGGCCATGAAAATGCTCAGAGGGCTAGAACACATCTCCTGTGAAGACAGGCTGAGAGAGTTGGGGTTGTTCAGCCTGGAGAAGACTCCAGGGAGACCGCATTGCAGCCTTTTAATACCTAAAGGGGCTTATAAGAAAGATGGAGAGAGCATTTTTACCAAGGCCTGTAGTGACAGAACAAGAGGTAATAGTTTTAAACTGAAAGAGTCACGGAGTCAGAGAATCATTTAGGTTGGAAAAGACCTTGAAAATCATTGAGTCCAAAAGAGGGTAAGTTTAGATAGAAGGAAGAAATACTTTACTATGAGGGTGGTGAGACACTGGAACAGGTTTCCCAGAGAAGTTGTGGTTGTCCCATCCCTGGAAGTGTTCCAGGTCAGGTTGCAGGGGGGGGTTGGAAAAACAAGTCTAGTGAAATATGTTCCTGCCTATGGCAGGGAGGTTAGACCAGGTGGTCTTTAAAGGTCCCTTCTATGATTCTGTCGTTTAACAAAGTGGTTGAACTACTTTCTATATGTTTAGAACATTGACATAAATTTATGCTTGTCAGTGCAATATCATATTACAATCACTGGAAAAAACAGACATGTCAAGGTGTGTAAATGTTAACATCCATGCCAGTGATTTGAAAATATATGAAGGTAAAGGAAATAGCCATGAAGAATAATCTATGTTGGTGACACCTGTATCCCCACTTTTCTTCTATTTTATTCACAATCTGGTTTCCATAGATTACATATTTCTTACATGTAACTATTTTTGTTATGACATTACCTTCTGAGGAAAGTCAAGTAATTCCAATTAGCTAAGGTACATAAAGACATCTTGTATGCAAATCATCATGCAAAAATCTCAATGTTTTGTTATGCCACTTACATAGGGCTCTTCAGTTTTTAAAATACTGTGTGCTAGAATAATTTTTGCCTTGGCAACTACAATTTGAGAATGGTTATACACTGATTTTTAAACCTATCTTTTTGCTGTTCTGCTCTACTTATTGTGCCTACCTGTAATTGATCAAAAAACCTCCCCAGCACATATTACTCAAATGCACTTCTGCTGCCTTGTGGGTATGTACTCCATGGAATTTTTCAACTGTAGTGAAAAGTTTATTTGTTATTGACCTGTCATTCCCTTTTCTAACAGAAAACAATTTGAGAGGAAAGGTTGATTTGAAGGCTTTGGAACTAAAGTGAGGCAATCACATTTTCAAGATACACAGGCATCTCACTTTGAGCACTGATAGAATATTAAACAGTACCTTCTAAATGTAAACAGATTACTTGCACACTTGACTTCTCTGGTATGTATCTATCAAACCTAGACTATTTCTTTTGGTGAATCCATTCTGCTATTTAAACAGTGGAATCTGGGGGTTTCTGGACTAGTTGGTGAACAGTCCTGGTTTGCTCTGAAAGAAGCTGAGACAGGCACTGCAATGGTGTCTCTTGTACCAGCATGGTCCTAATACTGTCTTTCCCCTGTTATATTTTGCACACTTAAACTGATCGATGCCTGAGAATTGTGTTTACAAGAAAGCCTTTCAAAGGTATGGAGAAACATCATAGCTTAATTTAGGCAGATTTTGAAAGAGATCTAAACAAAACAAGAAAGTGGAACGTGTAATTCCAAACTCACTTGTTATAAAGTGATACGGAACATGAAATTCTTTCTTAGAAAACCCCTCCCCAAAGGAGGGGCTGGTCTTTAATACCTCTGCATGGTTTTCAGATAGATCATGTGCAGAATACTTGAGGTAGTTCTTAATTTCCTGATCTGATAAAGACCTTGCTGGAAGATGGAAGACAAGCAAGAAGAGAACATGACAGTAATAAGTCTGAAACATGAGCATGAGAGAGGTTAAGTATTTCAGTTTCTTCTTAAAATCTTCAATTTGCTATATGCAAGCACTGGAAAAAACAGCCTTCATCCATGAATGGAATGTTTACATTTTTTTTTACTAACACCTACCAAACCTTTAGCAAACTTTACAGCAAAGCCAAGTGACTTTTGTCTTACATCACATGTATTTTTTAAAGATGAATAAATGGTAACTCCCAAGCTTCCTTTGGCTGTCATACACAGGCATTCAAAATGCTAAAATTGAAAATACAATTTTACTTTGGCCTTTTACTTCACTGTTCTCCTAGCATTTTTACCCTTTCTTTAAACTTGAAAGTGTTTCAAGTGCAAAAAAAACCCCCAAAACCAAAAAAAACCCTGAAAATCTGGAGGAGATTACGTTTAGAATATAAAAACATAACATCTGCAGATTTTACACTTGGAGATTACTTATTGGATTTATATGTATGTAACCAGCTCCACTAGAATGACATACCCTTTAGAATTCACAGACTTATGACTGCTCATAAGCAGAACTAGATCTTCCCAGGAAATAAAGTGAGAGACAAGAAAAAGAGTTTGTTGCTTTTATAGAGAAAAGCAGCGTATGGAGAAATAATGAGAGGACGGTGCAACGCCTGTGCAGCAGCTGGGGACTGCTGTGGTAAAGCTGGTGTTGGCTGGAAAGAAGGAAACAGTTGCCAGCCACAGGTTGTTAGAAGGACGTTTACAGGAGGAATCAAACACACAACCTTTAACTTCTGCAGATTACTGCGTGAAGTGTTCAAGCTGGTTTGTGGCATCTCTTCCCTTCCTCTTTGGTCACATGCCAAATGTCTGTCTGTAATGTCTCAGTAACAAAAGCATATGTAAGCTATTCTCACTCTGGCATGAGATTAAGAATGGCATTAATAACAACTTACAACATCTGTGAAGGCATTCATGGCATTACGTTAATATTTCTGGCAAGAAATGAGGTTTATTATTGTTGCAAAGTAGCTGTCAGGTGTTACTGTCATAGCAAAAAGATTTTGCTCAGTTTGTTTCGGTTCCCTCTATAATTAGCTAGATTATGACATCTAACCAAATGTCTAACCAGATTATAGGTAAAGATGTCTCAGCTGTCAAAAAGAGTGGGCAATTAAAAAAAATTAAAAATAAAAAAGGTAACTACTGGGTTGAAATTGTGTAGTTTTCTCTCCAAAAAATGGATAAAAGCTTTCTGTGCTGTGGGACAGATTTGTGTCAATATCTCCTGATAACCCTGAGATCTGAAAAGTTTTATTCCAGAATCTGAGAGAAGACTAGCTCTCAAAATGTATGTTTTTAACTCCTCTCCTCTTTTATTTTTATGTGATTTTTTAAAAAGAAATGATTGTTTGAAATCTTTGTTTCCAGAATTCATGTGCTGTAGTCTGATGTGGGTTATAAAGGGCAAGGAAAAGATTCTTTAGCTGCAGATGGACCATTCTGCAGTGGCTTTGTTCTCTCTCACTCTAAATAAGGTAGTCAACATGCTGAAGCAGTTAGTGGGAGAATTTGGCTCTAGAGTTTTAATAATTTGGGCATTACATTTCTAGAAAAGCATATTTTTAGGGAAAAGGCAATCATTCAAAGAAAAATGGTAGTTTTTATGTGGCCTTGCCATCCGAGAGAAGTACCTTTGCAGTCTTCTTAGTGGAACGCAGTAACCGACACTAAGTTCATTTCTGAAGAGGAAAGGGAAGTAATGAAATTCATGACCTTGAGTCCAATTAAGATGCAAAGGGATTAAAGGAACCAGTCTAAACAGAGAGAATGTAATCAATCCTACGAAAAGCTATCACAGATATCTTTTTCTCAACATCGGAAATGGCTAATGATGTGCTCCAATGTAAAAGCTCCTGGAAATGGGGAGTACCCACTCCTGAAAAATGTTAAATTAGATTTGTCAGAAGAATTTACAGATGTTGACTTGTCTGCTTTTACTGCAGTGTATTGCTAAAAATAGGGCATTCAAGTATTTCTTCCTGTTATATCATGCTTTGCACATTGCTGGCTGCATTACTGTTCGCTCCTTTCATAAGCTTCCTTCTTTTGTGCCTGGTCACAGCTGAAACCGAACTCTAACAAGGCCACAGAGAGCAGCTAAATGTGTTTCAGGGTAGTATTGCAAAACCTCATTATTCCATTTCAAGCTGATACAAATGTAGCAAACAGATTTAATTAGTAAAATGTAATTTTACAAAACCTAAATATTTCGCCTAATTTTGTCTTTTCAGTTTTAACAAACTATATTTTCCATTATTTCTTGGCCTTCGCCAACGTTCTTGTTGTTCTATGCCAAAGATGTGTGCTGTGTAGCAACTCTGATTAAGACCACAAATAATATGGAATAAAGGCAGAAAGATTGGTCTTGTTAATTAAAGTGTAGTAAAATCTTTCTCCTGAGGCATAAGCAAGTGTTCACCTTTGTACCCTGGCTATGAGCACTGTGATAACCTCTGGGAGAAGAGCATCACTGCTTCTTATTTCAATGGGGAACTTTGGATGGAGGAAAAGCTGGGGCAGCACATGGAGTCCAAGAGAAAAGATCATGGCTTAAAAGATGTATCAGCTTTTCCACACTTATGAATGACAATAGGTTTTCCAGAGGTTTGAGTTGTGCATTGTTACAGCCCATTATCAGGGTTCAATGGGAAGCGGGAAGTGATGTCATAGGCAGTAATGGCCAGAGGCTGCCCATAAAAGGCTACCTGAGTGGGTTGGTCCATTTCATAGGGCTACTTCTCTAGGGCTGCCACTACTCTGATGGAGAAACCCCCCCTTGGTCCTTCTCCTCAGGCAGGACCAAAGGGATTCAGGTGTATCCTTGGAGGCTCGTGGAACAAGAATTCAAAGTCCAGTTTTTCTGGGGATAACAGAGTAGTTCACTGTAGTGTAGTGTACAAGAAAATAAAGGACTCATGATGAATTCTTATCATATTCTGAAATAAAATAGACAGGATAGTAATTATTTCCACTTTACTCTCCTTGTAGTCTCTTGAGCATTTTTAGACACAGAAAATACATTTCCAAGTAACAAAGGAAATTATCCATCCTAAATAAATCCTTTATCTGTTCCATGCTTTTGATTCTGTGATCCGTATCAGGTGACTGAGAGCTAAGGAACTAAAATTAAATGCTCTTCTAATGTTCTGAGTCTCCATCTTATCACTGTTGTGTAAAAAGTACATGACATTTGATACAGCCACAAAATCTTCTTGACAATTGCTCCTCACTAAAGGCACCTCCATTTTTTTCTAAGTATTGTGCTGAGTAGGTTTAAAAGACTACCCTGGACATCCCCTAATCATCAAACCCATGAAGTCAGTTCTCTGTGCTATTACAACTTTGGAGGATTAATAAAAGACACATAAATTCCACCACTATTATTCAACAATGACATCAATGTATTAAAGGCCTTCTGTTTCAGTGTTAAAATACAAAATAATACCTCTTTAATCTTTAGAATAATCAACTATTTCAGAGAATCAGACTTTACTCTCATAAATTCCAGGCTGGTTTGGTCCAGTCTATTCTATTCCATTTTGTTCAATTCAATTCTAAAGTAATCGTTGAATATCAAGGATAATGAATCCTAACTGTATGTTTTTCAAAAGCATGATGAATTTTAATACTTAAAAATTAAGATTATATTTATATACTACATATATTTTAATATATTATGCATATTAAATCTTGGCTTGGAGACACTTGACAGGCTCTTTCATCCACTCCATTAGTGACTCTGGAAACAGACATATGGATATGAATTTGTTTGAAGGCCATAATCTATTTAAATTGTCATTGCCTGTTACTAGGAGCATATTGCTTTAAAAAGCAAGGACTTGCTACCAAAAAAACCCTCCAAACCAAAAAACCCCAGGAACAAATGCCAGATTCTGCACTTGGGACACTGTAATGCCGGGCACAAGTATAAACTTGGAGAAAAGTGGCTGGAGAGCATTCCTGCAGAAAAGGATCCAGGGGTGCTGCCTCAACATGAGTCAGCAAAGTGCCCCAGCAGCCACGAGGGCAAACCGCATCCTGGGATGCATCAAATACAACATAACCAGCTGGTCAAAAGAGGTGGTTATCCTGCTGTATTCAACATTGGTGTGGCCTCACCTTGAATACTGTGTGCAGTTCTAGGCCTCACAATTTAAGAAGGCTGCTAAGGTACTCCAATTTGTCCAGAAGCCACAAAGCTGGTGAAAGAGCTGGAAGGCATGTCCTGTGAGGAGTGGCTGAGGACACTTGGGTTTGCCTAGTTTGGAGGGAAGGAGCCTGAGGGTCGACCTCATTGCTTTCTACAGTTTTCTGAGGAGGGGAATTGACGAGGGACATGCTGAGCTCTTCTTCCTGGTACCCAATGACAGGACAGGTGGGAACGGTTCAACAGTTCAACAGTGCAGCAGCAGAGGTTCAGACTGGACATTAGGAAGCACTCCTTTTCTAAGAGGGTGATCAAACACTGGAGCAAACTTCCTAGAGAGGTGGCTGATGTCCAAGCCTGTCAGTGTTTAAGAGGCATTTGGATAATGCCCTAATAACATGCTTTAACTTTTGGTCAGCCCTAATGTGGTCAGGCAGTTGGATTGGATAATTGTTGTAGGTCCCTTCCCACTGAAATACAATACTCTGTTCTGTGCTGTTCTAAATATGCTGCAGCCTAAGTCCTTGATTAATTTTAACTCATTTCAGTACTTGATAGTTCTTCATCCCTTCTTCCACAGAATACAGGGCAGCTGACATTCTGCAGAAGAACAGGGCCAGGCCAAGTTGCCCGCTATTTTAGCCACAATTACATTGCACACTCTCTGCAAAGTTTCAAAGTTTTCTTCTGGGTTTCTGCAGGCATTAGTTATTTTAGTTTGAAGTGCTCAGAAAATAATGGGGTCTTTCAGAGTTAAATGTTGGTGAGTATTATGCCTTGAAAATTTGATTTTGGTGCCACATGCTGCCTCAGCCTCATCTAGATGCTCACTTTCAGAAAGTGCCATCCTTCCAGTCCTTTGCTCTCCAGTCATTGCTTTTCCTTCTAAGATATTACTGTTTTCATTTTTTCTTTAGTTATACCTCATATTTACCAGCCATTCTCTTCAGCTTACTATGAAAATCCTATCTAGTAATCTGCACAAACAAAAAAGAAGTGGAAGGAGTAGGGTGAATGATTGCTGTTTAAGAGATAATAAAATGTTTTTCCTATTGAGAAATGGGGTCTGGGAAAAAAAAAAGATTCTATTTTCTATCAAAAAAATTTTCAAGTAAGAATTCAGAAATGTTCCTTGCATACCTATCCAGAGGGTTAGGAGTTGAACATCTGAGGATTTTCAAAACTAGTAACTAGTAAAACACTAGTACTGAACATGATTTTCCAACTTACACTTTTGCTGCAGTACTAAGTACTAAGGCTCAAATTACTGCAGACTGATCTGGAGATAATCTATTACAAGACATAATGTCAGGATCTAACATCATCTCTCAGAAACTGATTATGTACATTCGATCTCTATTTTAGAGGAAATGTCAGTGGGATTGAGTCTTATCAAAGACTAAGATGTCTATAAATGGTGAATCAAAATGAGATTTTCTTTTTAAGGATAGAATACTTCTTGGTCAGTGTCTTTTACTCTGTTACGTTCTGAATAACTGATGTGATTTAATTATTGTATTTGATAGATAGTGGTACTACCAAATTCACTGTGCTATACCGAACTACTCATTCCATTATGCCTAAGGCTACTGCTTTAAATTCCAGAAGCACTGATATTAACATTCAGATACAGATTTTGGGAGGCTGGAGGTGTGGGGAGAGAAGTCCTAGAAGGCCCTGATGCCTCCAATTTTCTTTCCACAGAAAGTTCTAATGCAACTCTGCAAAATCCTGACGAGCACACCAGCCTGGTTTGACTGCTTGTTTAGGGCCTACCCCTCTGCAAAGTCTCTGTTGGCTCCTGCGTGCACAAAAGTTATATAAATTCTTACAGGAGCTGGTCCTTAAGAGTACATTAATATAGAAAAAGGATGTGTAAGTGTAGCAGAGAAACCTTTGATGGGTTTTGGCAGGGAAGAAACGGGCTAGAGCAGTCTGGGCTATAGATTCCTCTTGATGGGTCAGCAAGTATGCCCAGCTGCCAAACTGTCCCAGCTTAACCCAGCTGCTACAGATCATGTTATTTGTGAAGATCTGGCAACACAGCTTTTGCTGTAGACTATTAACTCATATGCTTCTTACCAGAAGCTCATGCTACCTGTCCTGAAGCTTCACTGATACTCATCTTCTGCTAAACAGGACAAAGCTACTCTAGATAATTACACATGCCGTTTTTGCATGATATTAAGATGCAATGTCAGTAGTAGGTGCTGACAACCAAGTAAAAGTTAGGAGGATTTCTGGATTATATTTACACCACCAAAACTCTTTTAATTATATTTTTTTCTCAAATGTTACTGAAAAGAGACTGTTTGGACCAGATACACAAAAGTAATTGAGCAACAGGCTTTTAGAAAGTGGTCTAGACTGCACTAAAATCAATAGGAATTTAGACACTTTTATAAGAGCTTTTGAGGACTGAGCATGTGCATTACAGTAGTGGTGAAATAACTGGCTGCATTTTTCTCCTCTCTATCCTTCAGTGCATGGAGTGAACCTGTTCCCAGCTGTGTAGAAGAACTTTTAGGTTTTTTACAAAGGTTTTTAGAAGATCTCTTGTGAATAGGGCAGAAATAGAAATAGTGCATGCATTATTTCAAGAAGCAAATATAAATTGCCCCCTGCTTCTGCTGCAAAACTTTTCTATGATGACAGCCGAGTCGCTTCAAACAAACTTTCCACGGGTAAGTCCTTATCTCTATATTCTTTACTTCTGCTTGCCTGTCTTGAGACACCTCTGAATGCTCAGAAGTTCTGAGCATTCACAAATCCAACCAAAGTCTCTAAGAGTAAACTCCTGAGCCTTCAGAGTGCTATCAGTTAGATCTTGTGAAAAATCAGTCCTAAAGTGGAAGCAGGCATCAAACTTGCTGAATTTTGTCTTGGCTTTTGTGCATGGTAATATTTGCTTCACAGAAGTGCTGTAAGATTAATTCATGTTTGCAAAACAGACTGTACAGTGATGCACACTGGAAGCTTCTCTTTGCTTTCTGCAAGATTCAGTAAGTATATTATTCTTGGGTAACAGAGAAGCCTGAGATGCTAGTTTGTTTTTTTCTGCTGCTCTGCTTCAAGAAAAGCTAATTACATTATTGCCTTGGATATTTAGCTCTTAGTCTTCTTCCCTCCCAGTAAAATACAACACAAAAGATATGGAAAGAGTATTCTACGAGACTTCAGCTTTTCTAAGGAAGGAGCAGTGTGAGTTATTGCTGTTCTCACAAGGCAGATATAAAAAAGTAGCAAAAACTCCTGCCTTC
The DNA here is from genome assembly GCA_033558185.1 of Dromococcyx pavoninus. Lineage (NCBI taxonomy): Eukaryota > Metazoa > Chordata > Aves > Cuculiformes > Neomorphidae > Dromococcyx > Dromococcyx pavoninus. The sequence goes on along the minus strand of JAUMJL010000654.1, from coordinate 1,304,988 downwards.
ATCAAGCCTTTGAACATTACAACATACCTTCAGTCCCATTTAAAAGAAGTAGTTATTACTTTCCTTTGGAAAGTAGCTTATATTCCCTCTTAGAAAGGATGTCCAACTGTAGTAGGAAAAACATCTCAAATTCAGAGAGCTTTCTGAGATCTAAGAGATAGAAAATGTTGGTGGAGGCAATTTGCAGAAAACCATGATCAAGATAAAGTGTGTTTATAATTATTTGACTGCTTATTTAGTTTACTTCATATTTGACAGAAGGCATATCTTTGCTTTAAGTGCTGCTATGTGCACTTTCAAGTTAATACAAATACAAGTAGAATTAAGTAGATTATTCCAAGACCCCAGTGGTTTACAAGGATAGTGATTTGGCAAGGCCCTTAAGTATATGTTTGATTACAATGGCAGCATCTAATTTTCAGATGTCCTGACATCTAGTGGAATTATTTGCTCCAAGCAGAATATCTGGATTCATCTGCTTGTACAGCAACTGGGGAAAATGAAGAAAGATAATTATCCCCTTTTTGGGTAAAATAGCAAGATACTCATAAGGACAGTTGCCGAAGCAATGCATACATAAAATATGAAAGAATAATTTGGCCTGAGTCATGCTTACAAAGCTGGCTGCAAAGTAAAACCAGTCCCTGATCTGGTTTCAGGTTTTGAGTTTGGAAAGAATTTTTACTCACACATGTAGAAGGTTCCAAGCAACTTGAATTCAGATTCTCTCGAAAGGGATTTGAACCTGCACCTACTCTATGTACTCTATAACTTGCAATGAAATAGCAAGTTGAGGGTGGCCTTGTTTTCATCAGTTTTCTATCATGCTGTTTCTGTATTGCATGGAATAAGTAAGCCTTTGGTGTGCTGAAAATGGCAACAGTATGTGAACACATGGTAATATAGGGGAACATCTGGAGAACAGTTTTGTCTTCTGTCACAAGCTGGCTAAGCTGTCTCTTAAGGCTTGATGGGTATTTCTGGAATTCCTGTTTCTCTGGAACATTTTGAGATTTTTTGTTTCGTTGGTCTGTTTGGTTGGTTTCGTTTGGTTTTGTTTTAAGCTAGTTACAGTATTGCATTTAGTTTAAATAAATTTCTAATCTTCATTCCTGTGATGTGAACAAGTCAAAATCTTTTAGTGTCTTCTCAGAAGGTAGGATTTGCTTCTTCCTTTCCATGCATCTGTTTCAGTTTAAATATATATTCCTTGAATGCGTATTCTACAAACCAGGGAATATATAGTCCCATCATGATTGGTACAGTAGCTTTTTACATCTCTATATCTAGTGGAATACTTTGGCTGATAACTTACAAAATCATATAAAGATCACGTGAATGTTAATGGCTTTATCACACTGGTATTGTATGGAAGTATTATTAGTCTGTATCAATGTATCATTCTGCACTTTGCACTAATTATTAGTTCAGGCTTTGAAGTAATGCACTTTTTCCTGACTGATTTGCTTTGGTGTGATATCTCTCAGCTCTGTATCTTCAGCACAAGAAACTTTCCACTTCTGCATTTATTCTGTGTTGTTGACCAGAACTAATGTTTTTGTTTTCATAATCTGCGTACGTGCTATACCCCAGTTCTCACGGGAAACCTCAGTGTGTGGACTTGGAATACCAGGCCATCACTAGTACTGCAGATACAATGCTGTAGGCAGTGGTAAAGAAATGCTCCCATTCAGTCATCATAGCTCAATAATAATAGTGCAGTGCCTGAACAGAAGGTGCAGGTGAGGGAAGTACCAGAAAATATCTAAAGACTGTATTCCTCCAGGGCACTACTTTGTCACATTGGTGAAAACATATGAAAGAAGAAGACTGCATATGTTAGGAGAAAGTGCTGGCTGTGCACAACAGGTGATAAAATGTTAACTATAGGCTTCTGCATACCAAGACTGGACGGCTGGGTTATCATGAAGGGCCAAATAAGTATAATCATGCTGACAACACATAAAGAGGTGGAACACAGCAGTGTGTGTTGGACACTGAGACTCTGAAGGTACTGCCTAGTGAATTTGCTATCATGTCCCACAGCCCACGAAGAAAGAAAAAATACCATGACACCAAAAAGGTAAACAGAAGTAGGGCTCAGTGGATTGGGAGAGCTGTGCCAAAGAGTCATGCACTCTTGGACACTTTTTAATAAAGTACCATCAGGAGCAGTCCTCTCACAGCACAACTGTGTAAATATATTAGGACAAACTTCTGGAAGTGGTGAGGCATTGTTTCTTTACACATGGAAAAATAAGAACATATAGGTGATGGTAGTTACTCAGAAAAGTTACTGCATTGAGTTGTAAGAAATACTTAAGAAGATGACCTTTCAATGCAGGGATAAAGGAACAACAGATGTAGGTGTTACCATCCTTGGCCTCGTGAGGGCCTACAACACCACTTTATTCTGCTCTGGTAACCAGATGTGCCTCTGCCTGATGAAATTTTTGAGAGTGGTGACACCAGCAGTATCCTGTGTAGATGGCTGAAAACCATGGCAGAAACCAAACTGATGCAGATTAAGGACTTGCAGAGTTTGCTGTCAGCTAGCAATCTGTAATTAGTTTCCTGTTATCATGTTTTTGCCTCAAAAACCGTTTGTGAAAAACTCCATGAATAACGCTTCTAACCTACTGGTTTCCCTTTCACGAACCTAACCCTGCACTTCACACACATGGAAGTGCTTTAATGAAATCTCAGCATATAGCTCTCTACTTTATCCTTATGATATCCAAGATTCCTTCCAATCTTTTTTAGATAGGGAAATCAAATTTGCTTTGCAGCATATCAGGAATCATGAGATGATGGTGCAGCTGTGCTGGACACAGCTGGAGAGGTGTTTAGATGTGCAGAAAAATTGTTGTGGGGTAAGTAGTACCAAGATCACCCAGGACATTACATATCAAAATGTTTAAGTTTTATTCTATAGCCAGTAGGTAACAAAGAAGATTGATTCTTCAATCACAAGTATGATCATGACAATGACATGAAACTGGTGTAATTTTTCTTTCCTGGATCCCCTTTTGATGTGCATTGATTGACTTTTCAAACATGTGGGGCATTACTGTCAGCAACGGACTGCATATGCATACGATGTTGCACATTTTGTGGCCCATTTGCTGCAAACACAACACTGGATCCTGATTCCTTAATAGAAGCATAGAATGGATTGAGTTGGAAGATACCTTAAAGATCATCCAGTTCCAATCCCCCTGCCATGGGCAGGGACACTTTCCACTGGTGGTTGTTCATAGCCTCATCCAACCTGGTCTTGAACACCTCCAGGGATGGGTCATCCATGCTTCTCTGGGCAACCTGTTCCTGTGCCAAGAAATCATCATTTGGATGCTTTCTTGAGAAACGTCAGGGATAATCTGCCATCTCCGGTAGGTCCGCACCATTGGGCATGCATGAGTGAGGAGCCAAAGAAGTAAAAAATCCTACATTCTGACCCCTTATTTACTTCTGGCATTGGGCCCTTAGAGAAGGCAGAGGAACACCCTGGAGAAGCAGGGAATGGCAGAGACCAGGACCCGTTTGATGTCTACAGAGCTCTTTGGGAGGGGAGCACTGCTTCCTTCAGCAGGAAGTGCAGAGGAACTGGATTCACTGAGGCACATGGGCATCCACCAGGATCCTGCCCCCAGGAACCCATGCACCCGATGCCTCCCAGAATCACAGAATGACCGGAGTTGGAAGGGACCCACAAGGATCATCAAATCCAACTCCTGTTCCTTCCCAACATTCAAACCCCGTTGTCTGAGGGCACTGTCCAAATGTTTCTTGAATATTGTCGGGCTTGGTGCCATGACTACTTCCCTAGGGAGCTGTTCCAGTGCTCCACTACCCTCCGAAGGAAGAATCTTTTCCTAATATCCAACCCAAACCTCCCCTGGCACGTCTTCCTGCCATTCTCTCAGGTCCTAACACTGGTCACCAGAGAAAAAAGATCAGCGCTGCTCTTCCTCCTTCCCTTGTGAGGAAGCAGTGAATGGCTATGAGATCCCTCCTCTGTCTCCTGCTCTCCAGGCTTAACAGACCAAGTGACTTCAGCCGCTTCTCATACAACTTCCCTCGGCAGTGGAGCGCTACTCCTTCCGTGGGAAGCGCGGAGCAGCGGGATTCGCCGCGGGGGCGGGACATCCGCCCCCTTCCAGATCCCTTAGGGAGGGGAGCACCTCCCCCCTCAGTGGGAAGCGCGGAGGAGCGGGATTCATCGCGGCGCTGGGGCTGGAAGCGCGGAGGAACGTGATTGGCCCCGGCGCGGGGGCGGGGGCACGCACGGCGGAGTGGAGGGCGTGGCCTCCTCGCCGCTCCGGCCGAGTCCCGGTCCCCGCCCCTCCCGCCGCCAGGTGGCGCCGCGGCGCTGCCGGAACCGGGGCGGGCACTGAGCGCGGCGGGCCCCGCCCGGCCGGCCCGGCGCAGGGCAGCGCGGGGAGCCGGGAGAGGCGGCGGTGGGCGCCGCCAGCGGGCCATGCTGCTAAAGCTGCTGCAGCGCCAGACCTATACGTGCCTGTCGCACAGGTATGGGCCCTGCCTCTGCCTCGGGGGGCTCGTCCTCATGATCGTCTCCGCGCTGCAGTTCGGGGAGGTCAGTACGGCGCCGCGGGGCTGCGCTCCTTCCCCTCCCTTCCCCGCATTCCCGCGGCTGCGGGGCATGGAATGCGCGGGTGCGTTTGGGGCTTTTTTCCCTCTTATAGGAGCCGGGTGGGTGAGGTGCTCAGGGTTACGGTTGAGCAGCGGACAGGTGCGGTTGGACTCGATGATCTCAAAGGTCTTTTCCAACCAAGCGGTTCTGTGATACGTCCTGGAAGCAGCGACTGCCTTCAGCAAGCAAGGAGTGGGAGTTGGTGGGACAGCTCTCCTGGCACCCCTAGGTGTGACACAGGCTTTCAGTGCCCCCCGCAGGGGTTATTTTGTTCCGTGTTTTCCACGGCTTCAAGTTGCGCCAGGAAACGTTTAGATTAGACATCAGGAAAAATTTCTTCGCCGAAAGGGTTATCGGGCACTGGAACAGCTGCCCAGGAAGGTGGTTGAGTCACCATCCCTGGAGATATATGAAAGACGGGTAGATGTGGTGCTCAGGGATACAGTTTAGTAGTGGACAAGTAGGGTTGGACTCGATGATCTCAAAAGCCTTTTCCAACCAAGCGATTCTATGATTCCAGCACCTTGGCGGGCCCTGGCAAATTGTAGAATGATTCGGGTTGGAAGGGACCTTAGGGATAATCCAGTTCCAACCCCCTTGCCATGTGCAGGTACTCCTTCCCCTGGAAGAGAAGGAACCGAGGAAAAACCTGCATGCTGCAGGGGCTGGTGTTTTTCTTGTCTCGTGCAACTCTTTTTTTTGTTTGTTTGTTTTTTTTCTCCCCACTTCCCTTATGAAGTGATTTATTAGTGCTGCGTTTTATTTTTTATTTGAGTCTCTTAAAGCTTATGCTGGATGTAACCTTCAAATGGCAACCAGGAATGACAGAAAATTTTTCTCTTCTGGAGTTTAACGAGTTAAATGTTAGCCCCTCACCTGCACACCTCATCAGTGCAGTGCAATGCTAGCTGCTTTTTACTCGGTTTGCCTGGGATTTTGTAGATGATGCACTATAACTTCTGTTTTTTGAAGATATGGTTTTATGTAGATATAGTTTTTAAAGCTTCATTTCATGTCACTCTGTTTTGGAAGTCATCGGTGAAATAATCTGAAGGGGGAAAAAAACCAATCCTGCTACAGTGTAGCGTTTGATGGATGTAGGAAGTATTCAGGGAATTAAATAAAGTATTTTTGTCAGTACAAAAGGACAGCAGTGTTAAATGCAGACAGACTCGAATTTCCTGATTCCTAAATTGTTCTTTTTTTCCTCTCCTTTTTTTTCTTCACTTTTTTATTCCGGTGGGCTCTTTCTGATACAGAGAAAAATGAAGAGCCACAACGATCATGATCTGAAACTCTTGAGCATAGCACAATCAGAACTTTTTTTTCTGTAACCTTGCATAAAGTACTTCATTCTTGCTGTCTTGCAGGGTTCGTAAGTTCCTGAAACACTTGAAAGCCATCAGTGAATTAATTAATTTTAGAGTACTCTTAGAGGCACTTGTTTGTACATGATTATCAATTTGGATCTGTGTATACCTCTCGGTGCTGTGAAACTCTGAGTATACTTTTTGTTTTTCTTCAGAATGTGGACTTAAACCCGTCTTTAGGATTCTTTGGAACTTTGAAGGTTTTTTTAAAACACTTCAGTAGTTGTCCAGGTTATGTCTGATTTCACCGAGAATCATACAAAATCGCTGCTCAGAATTATTTTCCTACCACATCTTAGTTAGTTGCTTCCGGCATTTAGAGCTATTTAAGCTGTTTTAGAGCTATTTTAGATACTGTTTGGACAGTGAGCAAAGAACTGGTGGATTCATATAGGACTAAACTTTAAAAATTTTATGCTAAGGAAAAAGAAACGTTATGAGAAATGTTTAAAAAAACACCCTAACAAAATGAAACACCAACAAAAGCCCCACGCTTTGTGGAGTAACCATACATAAATAGGAAAAAAAATTTATGTGATGGTACAGGAGCGTGGTAAGAGAAGTTTGCATGCACTTTGCACTTTTATGATTTGAAGTGTCATGGTTTATGTAGCTTAGGGACTTAGGAGTGAGTAGGCTTGTGAGAGTGAATGCTATTAGACCTCTTCGTAGTGGGAACAGAAAATGCTTCTTTAATGCAGAGTCCTCGTGGCAGCAACTAATAAAAATGTACAAGACTGTTTTAAGAATGAAACCAGGAATCTTTCCAGTGATTATCAGGTCAACCAGCCTGTGGGCAACTGTCGAGCAATAAAAAGCAATACTTCTCAGAGCCTGGTGTCTGGGCAGGGTTTGCAGTTCTGCTTTTATCCCACCCTCGGAGCCAGCTTTTGCATCCTAGTAGGCAAAACTAGATCTGCTTGCTTAGATTCATAATATCAGAACTAATGCTGGCATAAAAATGAATGGCTAGGGCAAATAATTTGAGGTTCGTAATGATATCCTCACAACTTTGAAGTGAAAATGAGCTTGATTTCAAGAAAAAACTTGAGCTCAATGAAATTTAAGCATGCTTCTGGAGCGTTTCTGCACAAACGTACAGAGTAGCCAGGTCTAAGCCAACGATGTAATCTAATCATAAGATGAGCTGTGAGTTTTAGGATGATTTAGTTGTAAACCCTTCTTGGCTGTCCTTCCATACAGGGCTCAGCTTTGCAAAATGTTTTATGATTGAAACATGCCAGAGCCACTGCTATCACCTGTCTGATACGGTATCTCCTAACAGAGGGTGTGCCTCCCATTTTTGAATGTTGTTCCCTTAGTGGTTTTATAATGTTAGTATATGAAGTTGAAGCAAAGTGGCCTTCGGTCATTACTGAAACACAAGTAATGCCTCAGGAGGAACAGTTTCAGGGGGGAAAAAATTATCACGTGGGAAGAGCTTAAAGTTTTTACTAAATATGTTTGTAAAGATAGCTGCTCCCGGGTCTTTTTGGTTATAGCTGCACTAAGACAAAAAGCAAGTGCTTAAATAGCTTGTGTTTTTGTTCTGGAGAGCCCTATTATTCATATAATAAATTCTATTCTTATAAAAATACTTCTGTATTTCTTCTAGAAGCAGAACAGTGTCTGCCAATTAGTTATTATCAGTCGTAGCAAATGTTTCTGTGTGAGCATCTTTCAGCATGTGCTGTATTAAACCACTGTATTTGGCAGAAGGATGTAATGACTGCTGCATGAAAAAGTGCAATAGTGTGTGTTAAAGATAATTCCTGACTTTGGTATTTAAGGGATGAGATTTTATGCTTACCTGGGAAATCATACGTCCTTTGTATAAGGGGAATGAACTTAAACACAAAGGGACCGTTTACAGCTTTGACAGGAATTGTGTGTGTGTGCTTGTCATTCAGCCACATGGTGAGGTTTCCCTGCTCTCTAGAAGGCTTTAATTTGCCTTAGAGGGTGTGGAGCTGTGTATCTTAAAAGGGAGGAAAGTAGTCTTTATGTTTTTAATGCTATCTGAGAGAAATGGGATATTTCATAGTTTCTATAATACAAGAAATAAGAAATAGTAAAATTTAAATCTAGGAAGACTGGTTTAAATTAACTATTATCCTTTCCTGGAATTTTTTTTTCCTCTCCAGTACATACAAATATGTACTTATCCTAGTAAAACAAGCCACTATGCATTCATCTCTAAAGCAGCACAAGATACCACTGTTCATAAGGTTAGACTTTCACTGTAAAAGATATCATAGCAAGTTTATTTTGGAGTAGAACCTAAATGTTTTATATTATTTTTATCTCAAATTAATTATGCTTTTTTTGCTATATCAAAGCTAATTAAGCATTTTTAGCGTTGAAAAGTCTGATATTTTTTTTCTTGTTAGAACCAACATGTCAACTGTTTTGTTAGTAATGGAAGCATAACCATGTGTCTTTTTTTTTGTGTGTGTATATATGTACATCTAACAATGGAATTGTAATGTAAAGTTTAAGCTTTCTAAAGAAAAAACCAGCTTGTAATTGGTTTCCCATATAGCTGATTTATGAAAATGTCAGACGATGGGGACAACTGGCAAAGGGCATTTAATTGGGACAAAGTTTGACATTTTAGCTAAGCAGCCTTGATGGCTGGGTGAAGGTGGGGAAGACAACTCTTCATTCAGCTCTGTGTTCCCAGCATTTCTCATCTGCTTCAACATCCAAGCAGAGTAAGATCAAATGCTCTCATTTTTGAAGGTTCATCTTTCTGTTGGTTTAGCTCTGTGACTTGGCTCACTGCAGGGTCAGGTGAACTTGTGTCAAGCTAAAGGGGGGTGGAAGAGAGGCTGCAGCCTTACTTTGCTGTTGGGTTAGTCTGGCTGCAGTGTGAGACATCACCTGTATTGGGAAAGAGTTATTGTGTTTTAAGTTTGTGACCAGGTCAGTTTGCATAATTTGATATGCCTGTGCGTGGCTGTTTGTTTGCAAAGCTCAGATTTCAGAGGTGTGTATACCTCAGTCTGTCCTGTATGGGAATGGAAAGGAAGATGAGCAAAACTATGTGGAGGTAGGGCTTTCCTGCTTCTATTGAAATGTATTTGTTTTAGGTCTTAAGTTTTGGGGAAACATTCCTGAATTTTTAAAGGCTAAGAGACATGGGGGAGAGATAGCCAAAATGAATAGTAGCATAAAAAGTGGGTCTGTAAAACATGAAATCCTTTCTTGCAGAGGGAAAACAAAGTTGATTTAAATCAACTGTGATCTTAAGTTCTGAGAGTGACTGCTCGCTCAGTGTAATAACTTAATTTGGATTAAGGACTGATCAGTTGTGCCTTAATGTGTAGATCAATTGGAATGAAATTGATTGTGATTAAACATTTCAAAAGGAGAAATTTAAGTGTCTAATTTTAGAAAGTGTTGATATTAAGTGTTTTTTCTTTCTTTGCAGGTTGTCTTGGAGTGGAGTAGAGACCAGTATCATGTCATGTTTGATTCATACAGAGACAATGTTGCTGGCAAATCATTTCAGAATCGGTGAGCTTTAGTTGCAGTTGACGGTATTGCACATTTTACTGTTCATTGAATTTTCAAATATTTATATCAAATGTTCTAGATGAAGTAACATACTGTTGAGTAGGACCTTATTGTGTGGGCTCTAAATCTGCAGCAAATCTTAAACTTAGTGGGTTTAAAATTGTGAGTTACTGCTTAATATCCCAGCTCAGAAGATGTTTGGTATTTGGAAGCTCCAGCCATGTAACAGTTTACATTTTAAATGCATTTAATTCATCCAGTCTCTAATGAATCATCCAAATGGTGATAAAGTTAACAGTGAAGGGAGAACATGACATGTTTTCCATATTAAGATAGGAAAACACAAGTACTGTTCCTGTACGCTTAAAATTCCAACTTGCAGTATTTTGAAAAGTTATTTTTCCTTTACCTTACATTTTCTGTAATGTTTAATGAGGGACGTTATTTAACAGAGAAGTCACAAAACTAGTAAGAAGCTGAGTGCATAGGAGAAGTCACTCACAGCCAGTTGGAAACTGAGTCATAAGGGTCATTTCTTTCAGTTCTGTTAAATGAACTGCTGCATGACTTTTTGTGGTCTCATCATTTGTGTGTGAATGGTCATGGGGTCTGTTGCTCAGGAAGTCAGTGGACTGTGAATTGGTAGGTGGAAGAAGCCACTAAGGCGATATCATCTGATTCTAAGTGTTGATACATTCAACTGGAAAAAAGAAAGCCCTGAAAGCAGATGCTTAATCTGGCTTGAGGTTTGTTGAATCGTGGGACAGTAGAAATCATAGAATCATAGAATGGTTTGGGTTTGAAGGGACTTTAAAGATCATCCAGTTCCAACTCCTCCTGCCATGGGCAGGGACATCTTCCACTGGATCAGGGTGCTCAAAGCCTCACCCAACCTGGTCTTGGACACCTGCAGGGATGAGGCATTCACGACTCCTCTGGGCAACCTGTTCCAGTGTCTCACCATACTCACAGCAAAAAAAGTCTTCCTAATATCTAATCTAAATCTCCCCTCTTTCAGCTTAAAACTGCTACCCCTTGTCCTATCACTGCACTCCCTGATAGAGTCTCTCCCCGCCTTTCCTTTAGGCCCTCTTTAATGATCAGATCAGTTCGTCACACTTTAGCGGAGGTGAGATAACTCTGTAAAAGGACGCTGCATGGTGTCAGTGAATCCTATGCACTTTTTTAGTCTTATCTCTTACTCCCCTCCCCCATTTTTCAAAGGATGATAGATGAAAGCCAAGTGATACAGCTCATATACACGATTAGCTTAATGTGTACGTGTTTTTGCAGTGCTGAAGTGAAAGCATGGTAGTTTGTCCCTGTCAGTGCTCAAATGCCCGACATCGTGATAATTTAAGTACAGCGCTTTTATAAAATGGTCAAGTTTGTCCAAAACACAATTGCAAATTTTACTGTTGTGATATAAGCTATGGTCAGTTCCCATTTCAGCTTTGTGTTTTCACGCTTCATTTTGGTTGTTTAAAGCACTCCTTAGCTAATGTTGGTTTCTGCGAATTCTGAGCAAAAAATCCAATGCCTGAGCAGGAACTATTGGCTGCTCAAGCAGAAGCTTAAGGTTTTCATGACAGGTGCTTAAGTTATTCCAGTTCACCATACACTTTTAATACTTTCTGTCAGGCCTCAGAAGGAGGGAGGTTGTGACATTTCTATGCAGATAGCAACTTGCCATAAAAATCCATATCAACAAAAAGTCTTTGCAGAGAGGTACTTACAGGCATCTGTTATTAGAAGTCCCTTGTAAGGAGTTCAATTTGTTTTCATTATCAAACCTCAGAAATGCAGTAGTGGATGCTTTCTTGCCATAGGCAGTGTATCAGTGATGGTTTGATGGAGTTTTTAAGGTATATATCAGTGCAGCATGTAGTGTGTCACGTGTTTTTTACATAAACTGCGCATTGTGGACTTCCAGTTTTGATCCTAGCTTATCCATTGATTTTAATCAGTTCCTACTTTAGCATTACAGAAAAATATCCAGAATTGGAGAACAGGAAGCTTGTTGGTTTGAAAGTTAGATAGATCCATTGTTTAGTGGAAAGTAAAAGCTATATGGCCTTTAAGAAACATTAATGGACCTTCAGCTGAGTCGTAGTTGTGTTATCTAGGAGGAAGACATCTCTGTTCTTGTCAAACAGTTGTGTTATAAACTTCTGTAATGAAAATCTCAGTATAGAATGTAGACAAATTTGTGCATGTGGGTAAATTCCTTATTTTTATGAACTCAAAAAAGCACTTCTTTCCAAGTAACACAAAACCAGTGATGTTGCTGGCATCATTACTTACATCTATTGAATTCCCTTCTCTGCCAGACAAAGGAAGACTTCTTGTTTTGCCTTGAGGTTTAGGAGTTGCATTAGTTTGCTTTTCTCTCCTGTTGCATGTCCTTTGGCATTCCAGCTGCTGCACTTGCCAGGTAGTCACATCAGCTGCCGAACTTCCTACTTACATTGCCCAGGCCCTTATGCAGCTTGAGACATGGAGTAGAAATTCCAGGGCTTTTTACCAAGCCACCTCATCCAAACCCGTTTTTTTGATGGCTTAGTTTTGGTATGAAAATAAAAGGGAGAAAAGAAAGTTAAATAATGGAGTTGTATGAATAGAGAACTTGAATGAGAACTCTCTTCATTACTGTCCATCAGCAAATTCTGCATTGTGGCAAATGCTGAAGTGTAAATTTGTTTTAAAACTCAAAAATACGTATGGAAACAAAATGTGAAGGAACAGTCCTTAGCTTTTAAAATGTACAGACTGATTTCAGTAAGGTACAGCAAGTGAGAACCATTAGTGATTGGGGAGCCACTGATTGTTGAACAGTGAGGCTGTGGAGAGGAAACGATGCACAAATGAGGGAGCCAAGAGGTGCTGGAGTGGGAACAGCAGTGGAACAGCTGAATTGCCATTGGTGGGTAATTACAGGGATGTAACAGGCAGGAGGGCTGGAAGGTTTACCGTAGGGTGCTTAAGGGTGTAATAGACTTACACTCATTTATAAAGAGGCTCAGCAGGGCTGGTGATCACCGTATGGTAGCTTGGGAGAGATCCAGAGGCTGCTGTATTGCTTCAGCAACAGTGGATGCTGAGACAATGAGGCTTTGTCCTCTAGCTGCCGTCTCAGCTGTGAGCATGGCTCTCCTGTGTAAAAAAATGTCATGGGTACGGAAAATGCTTCCTGGCAGGTACGTAGAAGAGGCAGCGTGTGACAGCTCTCATATCCTATCTGAGAGAGTTGGTGTCTCTGGCTTTGTCTTCAAGCAGGATCCTGTTATGTCTTTAGGTTTGCAAATAAAAAAATGGGTATGCTTTTGAAATAGGAAAATGTAAAGGGGTATTCAAAACAAGTCCCAAGTTATTAATTATCTGTGAATCTTCAAGGAGGTTTCCAAAGTCCATGTTTGCTGATATTAAAATCAGTAGCAGATAGGAAAATGGATTATTTTATGTAGAAAGGTATTACATAGTTCCCATTTAGGCAGTTTATTTTGGGCTTGTGTGTCAGACTGGTATTTGTGATGAAGACCAAACACCTAAATCCACATGAAGGAGAAACATAGCAACAGAATTTGAGGGAGAAAATTTTTGAACATTTCTGACCTTGAACAGTTTGCAAAATACTCCAATATTAAAAATAGCTTGAGGAGGATAATAAGGAAGTCACTCTCCTGTTCCTTTTTAATTTTAAAATGCCACTACATGCTTTTCAAAATATAAACTCAGTAGTTTTTCAGAAGCCATAAAACCAATCAGAAAGCATTGGCAAGGACCAAAAATGTGAAATCGTAAGTGTTATTGGTCCTAATTGGCAGTAACAATTTATGTATGATATTTGGTTTTTATTCTGATGTTTGGTAACCACTACTTTCTCAAATAATGTCTGTTGTAAAAAAAATGCATTAAGAATATTTAACTGAATATTTGGATAAATTTTGAGCTGTTAGACTAGTGGATTTGCAAACAGTTCACTTGCTTTAATAGCCTTTTTTTACGAGTCTGTATTGCCACTGGTAATGAAGAATGAACTTGCTATGCCAGGGTTAGTTCAGAGTGGACATATCTACATGTGACATGAATTCAATGCTAAAAAGTAAGTGTAGCAAATTACGTAAGTTGTATGTGCTATTGCAGAGAAACACACTTTCACAAACCATGAATTGGATGAGAGGCTTCACAGAAGTCAAAATTTCCTCATACCTTAGAAAGAGTTGCAGTTGAAGTGTATGGTTTTTTTTTTTTACTTTTATGTTCTTCAGTGAAGCCTGGGTAAGTAAACACTGCACTTTGCCCAGAAGACTGAGGGTTGATCATTTTTTAAATCAGCTGACTTGAGTTAGTTGCTTGCACCTGAAACTCTCTTGTCCTCCCTGTAGCAATTGAGGGACAGTCAGTCCAATAATTTAACTGATCACAACAGACATAGAAAAGTTGGAGGAGCTCCTTCCATTGCATTTTTACTCATGGAGGGCTTTTTAGTTCAAAACATGCCTTGAGCTACACCTGTTAACGAACCAGAAGCTAGTGTCACCTCCTGAGAAAGAGGTGAAATAACTGATCGGAAGGGTAGCTGTATTCAGTAAACTGACTTATTTTGCCATTTAAGGGTGTAGCCTCCTGCAGAGTGTTGCATGTCAGAGGTGAGAGGGACTTTCTCTGTAGTGCTGCTGGGGAAGGCTGTGCTGCTTCTTAAATGTTCAGACCATCTCAGAACGCCCCACTGTTATCCTCTTAAGTGTCCTAGCTCAGTGTTTCTAACTGAGGAACTGTGTACAGAATGTTCCTGTGTATTGTGCTGTCACCAGCTACTGGCTGCCTTTTTACAAAATTTTGTGCTTCAGTTTCTCTCAGCCAGTAGAAATTGAAGCTAGGTGGAAGTTGTCTGCATGTCATACTGTGCAATGGAAGGCAGAAGGGGTAATCATGTATAAGCTCTCTCTCTTTTTGAATGCGTTTTGAAGGATGTGGTGGGTGAAGCAGAAAAACCTTCCCTTGGAAACCTCATTGCGTGACCACATGGATCTTGGCGTCAGAGAAATGCTCAGTGTTTTCCAGACCACCTGCAGTTTAGGAATGTATCAAATAGCTTGGTTCTGGAGCTTTTGCAGCTAATATGTGGGGCATCCCATGTGGGATGTCTGGGACTGAGAGGTTCACCTGTGGCAGCAGACTGGAGTGCTTGCTGAATAAAAGCTGTGGGCCTTATAGGAGAGATTATCATAAACAAATAGGAAAAAAGATATCAAATCCCCTTTCTTTTCTTCTGCCTTAGGTATACTAGAAAATTTGTAACTGTCCAGAAACAGGTCCAGGATATTAAATTGTGTCAAGAAGGAATTTGAGTGCTGTGTTTACAGTCTTAAATTCATGTGCCCTAGTTAGGTTGTTGGTTTATGAAATGCCCTGTTACTAATATTTAAGAGGCATTCCTAGGATAGAGACCTGGTCCTGCTGAGATAATAATAGCTCTGTGCAATTAAATAATAACAAGTATGATTTAATTCCTTATACTTCGTGCTGTCCTGTCTAATGCCTTTGGTGAATTAAGCATATGTCTGGTTGCTGGTACTGATTTGTATGGGTTCAAGGGATTAGGGTTATAGGTTAGTGTCAGTGAAATTTAAAGCATGAAGTTCAGATTTCTTTTACTTACTGAACTGCTATAGGCACTTTATGTCCTTTTTGGTTTTATGTCTGTGCTGTTTTGCCAAATGCTGGGGTATAATTAAGAGATGATACATATAGCTAAAGAGAAGCTTTTTGCTTCATTTTATTTGTAGCCCAGACACCAAGTATTTTTGTTGGACAGAAATTGCTATTGTAGGGTGCCACAAATGCTTGTAATGTAATATTAAACAGCTCATGTAGCTTTCATTTGAATTATGTAGGCTTTGTTTACCCATGCCGATTGATGTGGTGTACACCTGGGTGAACGGCACAGATGTTGAGCTGATCAAAGAATTGCAACAGGTCAGAGAACAGATGGAGGAAGAACAGAAAATAATGAGGTAATTTCTGTATTTTTCCCCCTTTAGCCAACAGCAGCAATCTAATGCAGTGCTAGCTCTCTTTGGTTTTCTCCTGTGTTACTCAACATGAAAATTCAAAGCACACTATCTCACTTCTTCATTTGGTTATTCTCAAAACCTTGTTTCAGTTCTATGTTTAGCTATGAAGTGCTGTCTAATCAGAAGACTGTTTAAGATACAAAGCATAATAATTTAAGGTGATTAAGGCTGTTCTGTCTTTATTTTGTAAAATGCAGAAAACTGTTCTTTTGTATGTAATTTTGTATTGATTTCTATAACTTGGTTTGCAAATAATAATTAAAAACTCTCTTAGATGTATAACTTTTCTTCATTGCCTTCTTCCTCCTCACCCCCTCCAATTTTTCTTTTTGTAGGGGGCTTAATAAAATCTTAAGCATATGTTTCTTTAAGAAGCATCTTCTTTAAGAAACATATGCTTATGTTCTATTTAGATTTTTAATCTCCCAAACATTGAAACTGAGAAAGAGGAAAATAATTTATTCACGTTATAAAGGTATGAGTCAGTCTTCTAACTAAGAAGGGAAAAACATGTATTGCCACATTTGGTAGTGTTGGATTGTGCTAGACCTTTCTGTAAAATTACTGATTTAAGGTTTTAAACACAGGCCAGTTGCAGATACTTTTGATTGCCTCTTGTTACTCTTGATTTAGTTCTTAATAAGCAAGCCTGTGGTTACATTATCTATTTTGGCCAGAAAATATGCTAAACGGAAGAACAGGTTTGTATTTTAAAGGTGGCAATGGTTTATTTCAGAATAATACGAAGTGAGCAAATTGATCTGATTTTTCACAGGATCACAGAGCTATTTAGGTTGGAAAAGACGTTTAAGGTCATCAAGTACAGCCATAAACCAAACTTTGCCAAGCCCACCACCAAACCATGGCCCCGAGCACCACATCTACGCATCTTTTAAATACTTTTAAATACTTCCAGTGGTGAGTCCATCACTTCCGTGGGCAGTCTGTTCCAGTGCTTGAGAACCCTTTCAGTGAAGTAATACTACCTAAAATCTAGAGTAAAACTCCCCTGGTGCATCTTGAGGGCATTTTCTTTTGTCCTGTTGCTTGTTACTTGGGAGAAGAGACCAACACCTGCCTCACTAGGGCCTCTTTTCAGATAATTGTGGAGGGTGATAGGTCACCCCTCAACCTCCTCCAGACTGAACAGCCCCAGTTTCCTCAACTGGTCCTCATAAGATCTGTGCTCCAGACCCTTCCCTTGCTTCCCTCCCTTTCTTTACACGCGCTCCAGCTCCTCAATGACTGTCTTGTATTGAGTGGCCCAAAACAGAACTCAGTATTCAAGGTGCAGCCGCACCAGTGCCAAGTACAGGTGGATAATCCCTTCCCTAGTCCTGCTGGCCACACCATTTCTGATAGAAGCCAGGATGCTGTTGGCCTTCTTGGCCACCTGGGCACACTGCTGGCTCATGTTCAGCCGGCTGCCAACCAGGTCTTTTCCACCTGGCAGCTTTACAGTCACTCTTCCCCAAACCTGTACCGTTGCATGGGGTTGTTGTGGCCCAAGTACAGGACTCGGCACTTATCCTTATTGAAGCCCAGACAGGTAGCCTCGACTTATAAATCCCTCTGTAGAGCTTTCCTTCCCTCAAGTAGATCAGCACTTCCCAACTAACTTGGTGTTGTCTGTAAACTTTTGCATTTGATTCTGTTGTCCAGATCATTGATAAGGATATTAAACAGAATTGTTCCCAATGCGGAGCCCTGGGGAACACCGCTTATGACTGGCTGCCAACTGAATTTAACTTCATACACCACAGCTCTCTGGGCCTGGCTGTCCAGCCAGTTTTTTTACCCAGGGAAGATCACGGGTATGCATGTTTTGGCTTGCAATTCAGATGCCACTGGCAGTGTGATCTCAAGTAAATTTCTGGATCTTTGTTTTGCTACCTAAACAATGAAAGCATTAGTAGAACATTAAATCTATTAAGTTTAAATATCTTAAAGATAATCATGATCTCTGTTCCAAAAAACTTTCAAATTTCTATTAATCTTTTCCTAGTAGTACATATAGCTAATATTAGTGGGTTTAGCTTTGTCGTCAGTCATGCTGTGATTCCCATTGTACAAAGAGAAAAACACAAAATATTTTTTTCCATAACGCTGATTTGGAAAACTGGTGTCAGGCTTATGATTAAGACCATGTCCATGCCCTGTTTATTATCTACAGGGGCACTTGATTTTCTCCCTTCTGTGTAACTTTTTTCAGATATTTTGAAGTCAGTTAACACTGTTACAAAAAGCTATCTCATGGGATCAAAGTAACTGCAGAAGACAAGGGCAGGGATACTATAAATCTCTGCTAATGGGTGTATATTTTGTATTGCATAGCAAAACTTGGTAAGCCATGACTTTCTTGTTGATACGCCTGAGCTGAGCTAGTCGTGGTACAGGTGCGGTTCTCTTTATGTTGGTGTGGGTAGAAGGGTACTCTGCTGATATTATTACGATTATTATTTAGCATCAGTGCTGCACTACCTTTACATTAATCCTTATTAGACTCTACAATCATGTGGCAAATGCACGATAGACCTTATGAGAATATATATGTTAGGCAAAACAATCAAGTCTGCCTGGTTTCAGGTCACTCTATCCTGGTTTCTTACTAGTGTTTTTCATATCAGTATCAGTTTTGTGAAGTAATCTAATAATAAAGCCTGAAAATCCTGTTAGCAAAAAGAGTTCTGTTGCTGCAGCTGTCATCACGGCCAAGAATTTTTGATCTACACTGCATGAGGCTGAGCAGTGAGGGCCTTGTGTGTTAGCCTGTGTTCACCTTGGGAAGGCCAATTTCAAGGCCTTGACAGCTTGATAACTGGGTTATCAGTCTTTCACAATGTGTTCCTGACTCAATTAACAATCTGAAATTACATTGAATTCCTTACTGTCAACTCAGTGTTATTTAATCTAGTTGTTTTAATTTTCTAATAGGGAAATCCTGGGAAAGAATGCAACAGAACCAACAAGGAAGAGGTGAGTTTTTGTGAGTTTGGGCATAAATTGGAATAAATGATATCCTACTCATTGTTAGCTGAAAGCAGATGCTGGTTGGGGAGATTGTTTGGTTTTCTATTGCCTGAGCATGCTTTCCATTTATGTCACTTCAAGAAAAGTTGCCAGCATGATAAATATATATGTTGAATAAAAGAAATGTTATTGTGACATATATGGATGAACTTCTTAAAGTTTGACAGTTTCTGAATTTCAGAAAGCACACCCTTGTCACTAGTTTGGCATAGTTCCTATTCGGAGTGTGGATTTTCAGTGCCTCTGTACCTGGAGTTTTATAATTCAAAAACATGAAAACCTTTTCAATGTTGCTTTCACCTGCTATTTGTGCACATGACACTGCAAGTAATTGTTGAGGGTCCAAACCTCTTGTGCCTCTGCTGCCAGGAAGTTGCAGCACCTGGTTTGTCCTGTTCTTCATTTGGCTCGGTTGTTCTGCTATATAGAGATCTTTTTATAAGAGTTCCTGTGAGCAGACTTTGAAATCTTGAAGCCTTTTAAATAAACAGTTATGGGAATGAACTAAACTGTAAGTCAGATAGTCACCTTCTGCAGCAAAATACATATGCTTTTAATAATGTCTCCCTGCCACAGCATATGTTAGAAATAATTGATCAGATTTAAAAAAAAATTCTCATTGCATTTAACATTGATTTTTGTCTTAAACTTTCTACCAGTGTTAAATATACCTTTGGTATTTTGCTGTAGTGAGAAGCAACTGGAGTGTCTGCTGACACACTGCATCAAAGTGCCAATGCTTGTTCTGGATCCTGCGCTGCCTTCCAATGTCACACTGAAAGACCTGCTCTCCATTCATCCTGCTTTACAAGCTGCTAACAATATGTTCTTTGTAGCAAAACCAAAAAATCCTTCTACCAACGTGACAGTAATTGTTTTTGATAGCCCCAAGGATGGTAAGAACTTATTTGTCACATTCCAGCCAGTTTTCTAGAGGAAGATTTTTAGTAAGATGCTGTGAATTCTTTTTTTCTCCAATACTGACTGCTAATTTTCTCTTTGACTTTAGCAAGTCATTCAGTCTCTCTTGCCCTCAGTCTCTTTCTTCAAAGTGATGACATTAATCATACTGTTTGCTTACCTCCCAGACAACTGATTAGAGTTCTGTGCTTTAAAAGACTATTGCAAAACAGGTTTGATATCTGAATATCTGTGTTGCACTGATAATCTCAGAATGCTGAGGTTCAGACAGAGGAAGATTAGTTTTAGAAATCCTCTTTTAATTGCTCTGGGGTCTAGTTTGAATGTTGTGCAATAAGTTCTGCCCTTGCTCACAGGATTGCATACCTTAAAACAAAATTATCCATGTGTTCAGCATGAATAAGTAAGATCTTAGAGCAGGTATGGGCTTCTTTTTTTGTTTAGTAAGCAGTGCCTGACCACTGCCATCCCACTAGCTCAACCACGCGTGTTTATTTTACTACCAAGAATTACTTGCCAGTTATAAAGACAACTCTTCACACCATTAAATATCCAAGTCATTTAAATTTGCAAAAGTATATCTTAGTTACTACACTATACAAAAGAAGTGACTTTCAGTTTTTGATTTGTGATGCGTTTTATGTATTCTAGTTGAAGCTGCCCATTCTGGAATGGTAAAAGACAACAGCAAACAGATAGTATGGAGGGGTTACTTGGTATGTACTTTTAAAATCTGTTGATTAGCTTTTGGGTACGTTAAACTTTTCATACATTTTCAGAAAGTGTTTCTGTGCTATTGTCTTTCCATAGCTCAGATGTAGTAAGAAATGAAAGCTTTTTAAATAATGCTTATTTAAATTTTGAAGTTTGGGTTAAGGGGCAAAATATACACTATTAAATCTGTCACCTGATGAAGGTTTGACAGCTAAATGTGAATTACTGTAAGTTTCAGAAAGTCTTTATACCCCCTTTCTCCTATTTTAGACTACAGACAAAGAAGTTCCAGGTCTAGTATTAATGCAAGACTTGGCCTTCCTAAGTGGATTTCCAGCTACATTCAAAGAAACAAATCAGCTACGAACAAAACTACCAGAGAGCCTGGCTTCTAAAGTAAAACTGGTAAGGGTCTCAAGGAAAGAGTAACTTAGTTGTGTTATGGTTTTGAAATGGTTCACATAAAGGATCTTGCCCACCTAGGAGACGTATGATGTTTCTGATACTAATCTTTTTTTTTTTTTTGTGATTCTCTCTTCTTGAGTTATGAAGAGTAGTAAATAATGACTCAAGTGGTTGCCTTCAAAAGACCATTTGTGACTGCAATTTATTTGGCATTGGATTTGCCAGCCTGCAAGTGATTAAAAAGTACCAGCCTTATCAGTTTCTTTCAGCCATTTGCTCTAGGCTGTTGCCTTGCTGAAGTATACTATATTGATGACTTGCTTAATGTGACAAAATTTAGTCTATGTAGCTTCTTTTCTTCTCTCTTAGCTTTTAGAAAAGTTATCTTAGTAACAACGCTGGATCTTTTCACAGCTGAATGCTGTATTTCCCTCTGCCAGCTACTCTGTATGGTCTTGAGCAAATTGCCCTTCAGCTTGCCCATCTGTAAGGCAAGAGTAGGTCACAACTTGTGTGGCACTGCCATTTTGTGCCTTCTATTCTGCCCTGCCATTTCAACACTTTTTCCAGTTACAGACAGGTTTAACAGATAGGTAGAAGTTTCAAAAGTCTGTGAAAATCAAGACAGAGGTGTGGTTGGTGGTGTGAAAGGGGCTGAGGCCACGGAGTTTGTGGAGGAGAACAAGTTAGCAGGGGCAAAGGGATGTCAATCCATAGGTCTTTTGGTAGTCTGATGCCCACCTCCAGGATTTGCTAATTCACTTTCCAGTTTGTACTTGATACTTGAAGAAGCATATCTTCCTTTCTATGTTGTGTTTTTCTTTTTGGTAGGCTGAGTTAATAAATTAGGTATTTTGCTATTGCAGAAACTGTATTGTGTAAACCCTTTCATCGAGCGTGTCACACTCCAACTTAAGGCAAGCTGAATGTCTTCTTGTCTTGGCTTGTATTAACAGCCTGTCAGAATCTCACTAATGGCAGAAGCCTCTGAAGTAAAGACATTTATACCTCTTTTCCTTAAACAGCTTAATAGAGAGATCTCTTAAACAATTATTTAAGCTTAAATAGCTCTTTTCTTTTACCTTTGTTTACATCTGTCGTATTTATAGAGAATGGATATGACTTTTCCTAGCCTATGTTTTAGTAAGTTAGGCAGTGCTGACCCAGGGCATTGGCTCTTCATTCCTCTCATCCTTGTGACAGCCCTTTCCTGCCACTCCCACTGTGGATTTGTCTGCCTTTAACGCATTTGAGTGGAATTTTGTACAGCATTTTAAACAAGGCATCACCAGAACTTTTTACACAGTGGAAAAAAAGTAGTATGTAGCTAAGCCAAAGCCAGCAGACCATCAGAGACTTGCTGTGTGCTAGAATATGCTCATTGCAAGCAGTGCTGCCACTGTTTCTGTGTAACCTCCTTTGCATCCTTCCACTATTGAGTATTGGAGCTGTTCATAAAAATTCTCTTGCTGTCATGAATCTGTCACTAGTTTGGGTGAGTGAGGGTAGATATGCTCTGGTGTGACCAAGGTTTTCTACCTTCTTTTTCTTAGTGGCACTTCAGTTAAACAGCAGTGGATATTTGTATGGTCAGTCTCTGAGCTTCTGCTTGTTTTCTATGCTAGAGGTATATTTTTAATCACTTTAAAGAAATGCTGTTTTCTGTAGAGAAATTAGATTGTAATCCAACTGGAGATGGTACTTCAGTTTTGCTGTCTGAGATGCTATGTTCTTCATTTCAAGTTTGCATGAGAAACGTTGCTGGTTGAGTGCTTCCTGACTTTGAGCCATCTGAAGAATCTTCTTTGAATGCACCTTCAGCCATTTGGGTTTGGAGCCTTTTATAGTTACAGGTTCCTGATAGTTTTAACACATTTGGTTTAGTGGAGCTGAAGAGCTCACAATACCTTTGACTTCAATTACTAGCTTTTCACATTTCTTAAACTTGCCCTTTAGCATTCAAGAAGTTTAGTCACAAGGTGTTCCTTTATTATATTTTTCTCTTTTAATTTAAAATCAATTAGCTTATGTTTTCTTGACCTAGGATTATTTTTCAGGAGCAGCTGTTCTGTAATGGTCTCATTAATTAAGTTGGTATCTGAAATAACATTGCCTCTATCAGTTCAGAGATTATTTGGTGGAAAAGAAATCTCTATGCTTCCACATCTGGAAATATACTGAAGCACTATCCTAGTCAGTATTTGTTCTCTGGTTGAACATTATAGTTACAAACGCTCATATTAACATAGTTCCAAGCAATGCTCCTCCCTACAAACAATATATGGAATTTATCTCTAAGCAGATTTTGCTTTATAATATTTTTTTAAAATGATTTTGACTTAAATCGGTTCTTTTATCCATAGAAACCTAGTAGTATTTTTTGAGTTCTAGTACCTTGTGTCATGAACACTTGTTGTTCCTTTGACAAAGTAACTTTTATGTGTCTTTCTTGGAACCTTCAGTATCTTTTTTGTCCTCAGTGTTCTGCCGTCTTTTTGCCTCTGATGTCGTTTTTGCTGCTAAAATATACTTTCAATATAGGAACACCTGTTTATGGGTTTTTCCTCGTTTTTTTTTTTTCCCCTTCCTTGTTCTCCATCTGTCCCTGGACACTTTCTAACTTTATTAGTTCTGGTTATTTCTCTAATTGCATTATCTAAGTTCAAGTCGGTAGTCAGTGTTGATGCTGTCTCCTTAATACTCCTGTATGGATTTCTACTTCCAGCACTGAGAAGTTCATAATTTTCTCCAGGATTTCTATTGTAAATGTGCCAAGCCACAAATCTTATTGTTGGACTAGCCTGTGTCTCCTGTGCTGTAACAGAGCCCTTCCATCTTTCATGGACACCTTGGAAGAATGAAATATCCAGATTTCTTCTAATTGCTGAGCCATCTGGTAGTTTTTATTGTGGTTTTAAGGCTTATGGAGTGATTTTGACTGGACTTTATTTTTTTTTATTGCAGTCATATTTTTTGCATTTTCTTGGATAATCCCTTTCATCATCTCTTTTCCATTGCAGTAGGATGTCCTAGCAGTATTAGTCCAACAAAAAACATGATGAATGGATTATTTCTGTGTTTCAGTTCTGCTACTCGTGTTCGAGCAGCTGGCTAACCTGTTGTCTTTATCCATGCTGATCACTTGCTTAACTTTTTAGCACATTTTAAAATTATGTTGTTTCTCTGTGGTTTTGCATCGCTGCCCAGATGAACATAAAGGCTGCATCTCTGGGGTTCGAAGATAGATCTACCATCTCCTTGTCTGTTTTTATGGAAGTGACATCCCATGCCTGTTATCTTTCTGTGTGATTTTTCCTCACTCAGTCTTGGTTATGTTTTTATCCTTGTCATCAGTCATGCGTCACCCAGTTGATAACAATTCTTTGTGCTAGTTCTCTTTTAGTTGATGCGTTATCTTTTTGTAAACATTATCTGTTCCACAGAGCTCCTCTTCTGCATTTTGGTTAGGCACATCTCTGTATAAACACGTTTTTTCTCAAGCATTCTGCATTTTCTCTATCCAGTCATCATGGGTGTTTGTGTTTCTTTTCCCAGTTGTGGATACTTTAGAAAAATTAAATTGGGATTATTGTACCCTTTGTGGTCATAGCAGTGGATTCTTCCCCAACCGGTTCTCTGCTCTTAATAGCAGCAATTTTTTCATGTTATACCTACCATGGAAGATACATATAAAAATGTAAGAAGTTTTATTTGTAAGGATAAAAATTTTTACATATGAAGTGTGGATGAAGTTGTTTTGATAGAAGCATTTACTAAATCTTAGCTTGGAATCAGTATTTCATTAGGTGGAAGTTAGAGGTAGGCAGTTAAGGTAAACATAACTAAGTATGGTTTTCTCCTTATCAAGGAGGGAGATTCTAGGTTAATGCTACAGTTAAGTAGCTGAAAGCTTGGTTGTTTACAATCTCCTCTGAAATTTGCAGCCATTCTTCTGCTGTTCTCACTTCAAGAATCAAAAGTTTATGAAGTGGTAGGAGATGCTTGGTGGAGAGGAAGAAACTTGCACCTGAGTTTAGGCTAGACTTGGGTCTCCTAGCCAGCTCTTGATGCTTAATGGGTTTCTGCATGCTTTGAGTGGCTGTTTCTTAGAGCAATGTTGGAAGTGGAAAAAAAAAATACTAAAAATATTTCAACAATGCTGCTATTAGAAAGCAAGAAAGGTGGGAAAGGGAGAAGTGTAGCAGTTGGTGCATTTGTGTTGAAAGTTGGTAACACTGCTTTAACTGGATCGTTTGATTGAAATGACTTCTGAATCCAAAGAGGACCAGAAATTGCTGGGACACTTGGGCCAGGTGTTTCTGGTTCTAAAAATCTCTGAGAAAAGCAGCTGAGCTCAAATAGAGGGTTAAATTGTGAAGATTTAATTCACCTTAGAAATTGATTCATTATATATTATGTATGTTTTGGTCTACTGAAATTTTGTACTTATGGCCTGCACTGTAATGTATTACATGGAGATTTATTTCCAGATGAAAGGTAAGGGGCAGTGTGTCAGCTGATCGCTTTTATTGTTTTGGGCTGTATGTATTATGGCAGGTGTGGTTGAAAATCGTATTTGGCTGCTTTTTGTTTTCCATGCTTTAACATTGCATTAGTAAGCCACTAGATGGAGATGTTACTCTGGTTGTGGGGCTGTTTGCTGCTAAGCCATATTCCTTTAAAGGCTGTAAAGATATTGTATTGTACCTCTACATGAAGAATGAGAACTGAAAATAAATTTTCAGTTTTGCTTTTCCCTATTACTTAGATTTCTAAAGAAGACTATCATTGTTCAGCCTAAAAGAGATGCTTGTGACTTAAAAACTAGGTAGTGATGTAAAGACTGACAAGGGAAGGTTTGAAAGGACAAGGAGATTTGATTGTTTTTTTGTTGAGCCTATCATGATAACCCTGTTTCACTGAAATGGTATACAGCAGTGAATTTTTTTGGGAAAAGGTGCCTTTCCTTCAAGATTTAATATCCCGATTGCTTCAGGGAAAAATGAGATCTTGTATGTCTCCTTCCTTGGCAAAATATTGTTTCCTCTTCAATCTGCATGTGTACATGTAGACACATATATGGGCAAGTTATGTTGGAAAGGAAGGGTTGTAATCTATCTTAATGACCTTGTCTTTCTAACAGAAGAAAATCCACGTAGGAACCTGCTGGCCCAGTGATGCTGGATGTTTGCTGTCCTCACTGCCTTAAGGGTGGGAGGTCTGGGATTCTTACCGCTGCTCTCGTCAGTGTTGATGGAGCAGACAGGTGGCTTCAGGAGTTGGTTTTGTATGTTCACGTGGATATATTAAGTAAGCTTTGTAGGGGAAAAAAAAAACAACAAGGAATTGCATTGGTTTTGGCTCTGAGATGACCCTCCCTACCTTAAAAAATGAACTTGATAAATTTGTAAAGACAGCAGTATTTCATATTTATAAAGGTTTTTGTAACTCTTTAACACAACATGTGCCATCCCCCCTTCGCTTGCTATGTGCATATATGATTTTTCTTCAGTATCTGTACTGGAGTGTGAAAAAGGGAGCATCTTATTTCCTTAACAATCACTTTTTTCATTAAGAAGATACAGTGTAATGATTTAAAGACTGGTTATAAGTCCAAGTCCCACCTCAGATAAAAATCTGCTCTTGAGGTCTCTTACCTTGAGAACATGGAAGTGAAAATGTTTACTTCTGCATGGAGTGGCCTGACCCATCCAGCCTGCCTCCTAGCCTAGCAAGTCTAAGCATTGCCAAACACGTTGGCTCCAATGGAGAACCTGCATTTGAAGTTACCTGGTGCAGAGAATATGGTTTTCCTGACTTGAATTCAAGTGCATGATATAAACTTGCAAGGGTATTGATCTGTGTGTGTGTGTGGCATCTTTTCCACCTGCCTATGCTGGAAGCAGAAGCTCGCCTGATTGCACTGACTCTGTTTGTTTTTCTGTTCTATTTTTGCAATGTCTTGGACCTGCTGACCTGTTTTGTCAGGATGAAAACACGCTCTAGAAGATACTGCTTCAGGGCGATGGGCAATCACATGAGTCCCCACTGAGAATATGTTAATACCTTTGAAATGTTGTAAAATCTGCCCGGAGAGAATTCTGTTTTGATTATACCAGCAAGAAAATGCTCAAAGCAGAGCTTGCAATTTATTAGAATCTAGTTAGTTATGTGACCAGGTAACTTCGTTGAAATCTAATTTTATCGATAGCTCTGCTTATGACAAGACTTCCCTTAAAGAGGTGTTGGTGGAAAAAAAAAAGATGTAATAACTCCTGGATTGAATAGATTATTTTTATCTTAACTGCAGCCATGAGTAGTGCAGCGCATTTTTCCACTGCTTGTTTGTGCCTGAGTTGTTACATATTTAGAAACCTAGAACATATATGCTGTGTTAGTGGGGGGGAAAAGGAAGTGTTTGTAATAAATCTAGTTAGGAATCTGTAGTACAGGTATCTATTTTGTTGAGTTTCGTGGAAAAAGAAAACTAAATGTTCTGAAATGCTTTCAAACCTCTAGGATGGTAATATTTTTGGTTTCTTATACGTGTGATTTAAATGACTGATTCTGAGTGACTGTGTGACACTGGTGTATTCCTAAATAAAACACATACCCACTTATGGCAGCTTTGCAATCTGTAGCATTTCGATATTGATATTTTTGGAGGCTGCTAGATGCAGTCCGTAACTATACCTCAGCCATTTAGCTACTGAAGCCATCCTTTCCACCCATAGGTTCAGATGATTCCCTGGAAGGTCTGAGATTTATCAGATTTTTCTAATGGCAGGCATCATAAGTCAGACTGAAAGATCTCAAATAGCATATGAGTCAAAGCATCAACAGCTTTAAAATGTCACAAGTGGAACAGCTGGTCTTGCTAAGAGAAGGGGTGCTAACTCTTGGACAAGTTTTGTTTTAAAATGAGCAGAAAGGGTCAGATTTAATAAAAACTAAAAAAATCACTTAATGGTATTATGAAATAAACTGTGGTGGTCTTGTTGGTTTAGAACAGGAGAGTATTAAAAGTTTAACTTATGAATTGCTTTTACAGGTCTTATGCAACTGAAAATATAGTAATGTGCTTATTTGTCTTATGTTGCATGAAAGAAAAAATTAAGCGTAGCATCTGATAAATATTGTTAATGATTAACTGCATTTGTTCTCAAGCTGACTGAATGCATGCACTTGGAGAATCGAAGTGCAGCTCTGCCTTCAGCTTGTTTGAGTCCCTCGTGCTACTTTGTAGGGTAAACATAGCATTTTATTGGGCTATGCTATATTTCTAATGAAATGTTCTGGTGCCCTGCTATTTGTAAGCTATTCTGACTGTTAGAGAGGGCATGTAGTGCAAAACCCTTCTTATCCTGTGCATTATGAAATCTGAGACACAGACTTACTAGTGGCAAGAGATAAAAACAGCAAACAGATCAAACAATCCCCAACTAAGAAATGACCTTAACAGCATATTGGCAACCGTCATTAAGGACTTGGAGACCCACATGGATTAGTTCTGGAACCCTTTGTATCTCAGATTTCTGAGCTGTAGGTTGATCTATAAACCATTCTGAAAATTTCACGCTTCTGACAGCAAGTGAATTGATGACCTTAATTTTCTGAGAAAAGCATTGCTTGATTAAGATGTAAAAAAGTATGATTCTTTCAGTCATATAATAAAGTAATATAAATTTTGTTAGTGGGAATGGGAATGAATGGATGGGGACTTATAAAGTGAGCAACTTTGCTGTGCCTGGATCATCATGTAAAGAGAAATTTTCTTTGAAAAGTGAAAAGCAAATCTAGAAATGTTCTGTATCTTCAAATGTGTTTTCTTTCCCATTTTAACTACCTCTTCTCGTGTTCTAACAAAATTGTAATTGTTTAAAAACAATGTTTACCGGTCATTCTTATTAGTAACTCTAGTAAGAGAAATGCAACAAAAAGATGGAATTGGCTGTGGAAGAGTGCTGCTGTGGGTGCATGCCACAAATTTTCTCTGCTTGTATAGTTGCAGCTCTATTCAGAGGCCAGCGTGGCTCTCTTGCAACTGAATAACCCTAAGGGTTTCCAAGAACTGAGCAAGCAAGCAAAGAAGAACATGACTATAGATGGAAAAGAACTGACACTTAATCCTGCTTATTTGCTATGGGACCTCAGCTCTGTCAGTCAGGTACGTAAATTCTGTTACAACATGTAAAGGTCGTAGTATTTAAAACTGCAAGTAGAGGCTAACTGGTCAATGAAAAGGAACATGAGATTTCTTCCAGAAGTTTTGAAGAGTTAAGAAGCCAGTATTGTATTATGCTGTGAGAAACTACCACAAGAACACTGTCAAATTTTGAAATCAAGTAGGAAGAGGACGAGTGACATTAAATTTAAACTTCTGTGTTCTCCACTGAATGAAAAGTCTTGCCTTCTGCACGCGTTCTGATAAAGTTGTGTGCAGTCAAGTCCTGAAAGCCGTAACTGATACTGACTGGCAGATAAGCAGACTTCTTGTGTGTGAGAGACTGAGGGTTTTATTAACAAACATGATTATCTCCTTTCTGAAAGTTTCTTAGACTTTTCTTGCTTTGCAGCATCATAAATGCTGAGCAGATGCTTATAACTTCTCTTTCAAAAATTTTGAAGACCTGAAATAGATGTCTGTAAGGAAAGGAGGTTTACTTCGAGTACTTTTCATAGAAGCAAGGATGTTTCATTTAGCAAAAAGAGATAAAATAACAAGATGTCTGTTTCAAGATAAGTGCCTTTAAAATCTTGGGTTTTTTCCCTGCTAGAATTTAGTTTTGCAGTAAATGTCAAGTGGCGTGGGTAAATGTTAAATGTGTATGTCTTTGCATACTGTGAACTTGGCTTTTAGAATTCTTTTTCCTTTCTAAAACAAACCCTAAACTCAAACTTTATACTTCCCCATGTTGAAATTCCATATCATTTGGTAAATGGGTACCTAGCCAACAGATGCATATGCTGCTGGAATGTTTATAGTTGTTGTTTTTAAAATGTCTAAGCTGTGCTAATGTACATATTAGAAGGATAAAATGGTAATTGTTAGTGAAAGCAGTGAAAACAGTAAGAGTTAAATGTTCAAATTTTTCTTGAGTTTCCTGTTTCAGTTGGGCACACTCCTTTTAGAAATGTTACTTTTAGGCAGTCTTGATTTTCTTTTGAGAAGAGGTCATCAAGTTCTAATGAATGGGAAACGAAACATGTTACTGTGTCATGTAACCTAATTTTGTTACTTAACCTGAAGAGCTTCTAATTAAAATGCTGTCTTTTTAACAAAAACATATGGAAACATTTACCTATTTGATAGTAGATATTAGACTGAGTTTTGTTAATTTTCTCCTGATTAAGTTCTTTAAAATAAAAAAGCAGGAGATAACTGAAGAAGCTGCATCATGACACTTCCAGTATGTTTGCAGTAAGAGACATTTATATGTGGCTTATGATGCAATGTACTTGGAAGGCCTCAGCCTCTTACATCTGCATTTCTGAAAGGTGATGTTATGGATTTGAAATGCAACTTGGCTTTTGATCAAGATCGGGAAATAATTGAGACTAATAATCCAGGAAAACACGAGGGGGCATGTTTTCTCGGGCTCTTTCTTCAAGAGCTGGGATTGTATAAGACTGTTGTCTTGCAGTGTGGTCAACAGACATCCTAATGATACCAGGTGGTCAGCCTTTGGTGTCAGAAGATTATATTGTTCAGTTTGGTAATTCAGAAGAATATCATCCTTTGGAAAGAAGTATAACAGTACTTGATCAACGTGCTTTTTATTTTTGAATGTCTTAAGCCTCAAAGGCTTATGCACCTATATGCTAAAGCACGCTTGCTACCTAGCTGGATCAGAACTTGAATGTTCTATTTAAAATCTAAGAAAGGATTTTTTTTATAGTCTAAACAGGACGAAGATATTTCTGCCAGCCGTTTTGAAGATAACGAAGAGCTGAGATACTCATTGCGATCAATAGAGAGGCATGCCCCTTGGGTACGACATATTTTTATTGTCACTAATGGGCAGATTCCTTCCTGGCTTAACCTGGATAATCCTCGGATAACCATAGTGACACATCAGGTAAAAACCAAAGAACAAACCCCACCAAAAACCCCAAACAAACAAAATACCGGCATGGAAGTTCCAATAGTAAATATTCTGTGTTTGTTTTGACATGTGTTTATCACCTTTCAGCTAAAGGCTGCATTTATGTGGAAGGTAGAAGTGGCCGGTTCTTCCCCACCTGATCCATGGCTTTATTAAACCCCAGTATATCTTCATATTTTGATTAAGCAGATAGCTGAAGCCTCTGTTGTTGGAAAAGTGGGCGAAATGAAGACCTCATATATATTCAGTTAACATATAACCATGTCTAATATCCATATAAAGTCTATGTATAAAAAAACTGGGGAGAAGAAATTGTAATCTGAATCCATAAACTGTTTCAGGACCATTAGTAACTTAATAAACTTGTGTTGAGACAGGATGGATGATGATTACTGGAACTAAGAAGATTGCAGCAAAAAAAAGTAGTTATGCTTTCGAAAACCCTCATGTAAAATGAGCAAGAGAATCCTTCAAGCTTCCTGAATAATTGAAACAAGAGTACTGTCATAGCTTCTTATTATGAATTTGGGAGTACTTTTGGTATCTGAACATGCCATACGAATCCTGAGCAACCTAAGTGGTATCAAGATAATAATTCAGATTCTGTTGCTGTCTGCTTCTGAAGTTACTTGAAAGAGGTGGAAGAATCCTGACTTTTTTAATACTGGAACAATTTCAACTTGCTTGAAGTTTGGTTTAGCCTGTACTGTATGAGAAGTATAAATGGGCCTGATCAAGTACCCAGTGAAAGAGGAGTTTCTGTCTTTGTATTGAACCGGGTGCAGGTTTTGTGGGGCAAAATGAGACAGCAAATTTTGTCTTTTTTGCTACAATATTTTACTTTTTTTTTCTTTTATATCTCTTCTTGTTCTTCATGTAACTTTTTTTTTTAGTAGATAAGTATCAAATATATCTGAAGTGCCTGACCTTTTGTGGCTGGGAGAGAGGTGTTATTTATTTTTTGCCTTCTGAAACTGTGTTGGGTTGTTGGGGCTTTTTTGTTTTAGGAAATATTTCAGAATGTGAGTCACTTACCTACCTTCAGTTCACCAGCTATTGAAAGTCACATTCATCGCATCAGTGGCCTCTCTCAGAAATTTATCTATCTCAATGATGATGTTATGTTTGGGAAGGATGTTTGGCCTGATGATTTTTACAGTCACTCTAAAGGTCAAAAGGTAAGCCATTTTAAAATGA
Source organism: Dromococcyx pavoninus (assembly GCA_033558185.1). Taxonomy (NCBI): domain Eukaryota; kingdom Metazoa; phylum Chordata; class Aves; order Cuculiformes; family Neomorphidae; genus Dromococcyx; species Dromococcyx pavoninus. The sequence goes on along the minus strand of JAUMJL010000654.1, from coordinate 1,272,995 downwards.
CTTCTTACCAGAAGTAGATGTAAAACTTTTCTATGCCAATATAATGAAAATAAAAGAAATATTTCTTTGAAAGGGAAAGCAAATATAAGGAGATTTGCCTTTGCTCCCCGCTCCTCCTTTTACCTCTGAAGGTTCATTATTCTTAACTAGACAATTGCTAGCAAAGGTGTGGGGGGGGGCGAGCTCCTTTTTTTTAATTCTTTGTGTGCTTTGTTGATATTTAGGTTATAGAATTACCTTTCTTTGTATTAACTCACAGATTTCTGATAGTATAATGGCTCCCCTGTCAGACTTCATGCTTTAATTTATCAATGTCAATCTCTTAATTTCCTTGCTTTCTGTTTGAAGCACTAGTAAGACTGATGTGATGTTTGGCAGCTGTCAGTCTTCCCTCCCTTGTAAACTCATGTTGGTTTTTGGGAAATGTTTAAAACAAAACAGAATCAATTCTTTCCTGGGAACACTGAGGTGAGGAGACATTTGAACTGGTCTAATTTAAATTTTCTGTTAATTACCTCTGTTCCAGACACCAATAATATTTTTCCAATCTCTATATAATCATATATATGTAATTATTTACTAAAATATGTATTGTTGCATGTTTATGAAAATGAAATAATTTAGTCTTTTGACAGACCTAATATCAACAACTGGGGTTAAGCAAAGAAAGCAGGCTGAGGATATGTTAGCAATAGTAATGCATAGACTGCCAGCAGAGTTTCCATCCATGAGCTTGATCTAAAACAGCGGCAAGGAGGAGAAAATTAAGATTTATATTTATCTTTTTTAAAGCAATAAGTACAAAAGACACTCAGGACCACTGAGTTAAGCACTTTGTGCACGCAGATGTGTGTACTCATGTACACACACAGAAGGAATGTACAAAATTAGTTTAAGCTACCCTAAAATTACTATTTAAGTATTTGAGGACATTAGGAGGCTTTTAGTTGTTTTAAATCTTTAATGACATAGGCATGTAATTGCAAAATCATATTAGTAATGTAATTCTATTGTTCTTCACTTATTCTTCTCAGTTACGATAATAAAGTCAGGTTAGGTGCAATGTTGGTTATGATAACCTGATCCATAAGCGTTTCAGCAGGAGATGTGCTGCTAAAATCTTGAAACAATACGGCGTAAAGGAAAATGTGTGTGGTTTTTAATGCCTCCCCAGTTGAAAATATACACACCCACGCACTTTTTATCTTGGCAATTCTTAAAATTATTTAAGGCATAGAAGATCAGATGCTTCAGAGATTATGTTCAACATGTGCTGCTTATCTCATGACTGATTAGTAATGAAACATTTTGAGTCAGAAGAACAACTGAACTGTAGAGCTGTTTCAGAGTTTAAATTCTTCCTTCTTATCTGGTAAAACATAAAATATCAATTTTCATTGGAATATGGTTTGTAGAAATGGATTTGGGAAGTCCTGCTTTCTATTTCTGGCCATTGCTGCCTTGCTGTACGGCCTTGGGAGTTCTTCAGGTTTTCCTTCTGTTTGAAAGGGATAACATTTACTTCACAGGTAATAGGGTTTAAATGCTATTTGTAAAGCTTTTTTAATACTTAAAGGCACTGTACACAGGGAGGCGTTATTTTAATTCTCTGTACTTCAAGAAACAAGCTCAGTTGACATTTATTTGCCTGTCCTTATCTGAAGACTGTAATGTTGTTCCAGGTTTACTTGACTTGGCCTGTGCCAAACTGTGCAGAGGGATGTCCTGGCTCATGGATTAAAGATGGTTACTGTGATAAAGCCTGTAATAACTCAGCATGTGATTGGGATGGAGGTGATTGCATTGGTAAGACAGCAATGTTAAATTTAGAGAAAGTGAACTGTTTGTTTTTCTTATAAGAATTTTGTAATTTGTTGTTCTGCTATAACTGCAAAATTTCCCTCCTTTAATACTGAAAAAAAATGGCTTACAGATGAAAGCCTTTTTTCCTGCAAACTACATGTTTCTATGGAAAATGACAGCAAATAGATTTTCTTATGCTCTACCTTGGGTATGAAATTTGACTAGCTTGAAAAGAAGGGGTCTGGAATTCAAATTATTATATATTATTGCAGATATATAAACTATTACGTATTTTTTTGACTCAGAATCCAAACAGCAGGACTGTGAAGCTTCCCTATTAGTTTGTAGATTGAATTTTAAGGACAACAGGGTAGGGAAATAAAATGATAGGATTGAGGAAGTGGTACCACTCTAGGAGTCTTTAAAATCAAAACTGCAAGAACAAATAGTAAATCAGTTTTCTGCCTGTCTTTTTGAATTTAAGACAAAATATGTTGGAATTTTTGTTGCAATTTTAAGTTGGTTCCGGAACTTCTGCAGTGAGGTTGTGTACACTGTGGATCTTTACAGTAATTCGTAGAAGTCTGGTTAGCATTTGCCCCATTTTAATTTAACTGGTGATAAATAAGGTTGTCAACTCTTCACTCTAACACTGTGACTTAAAATGTGCTTTTCCTCAGAAATAAGAATTACAAACGACTGGGGGATTTTGATTTTCTTTTCTCTCCCTGTAGGTAATAGTGGGGGTAGTCGCTATGTTCCTGGTGGAGGTGCAGTTGGTGGTATCGGGAATGGACCACCATGGCAGTTTGGTGCAGGAATAAGTGGTGTTTCATACTGTAACCAAGGCTGTGCTAATTCCTGGCTAGCAGACAAATTCTGTGATCAGGCCTGCAATGTCCTCTCCTGTGGATTCGATGCTGGTGACTGTGGCCAGGGTATGTAAAATACATCACAGGTAAACTTTCTGTAGGGATTCTCTTGAACTGCCTGACCTTTGTGGTTCATCGTTACTCTTGGCTTGAGTGCCCTGTACAGTTGGTGCTTGCAGCTGCAGAAGAAAGTCAGATACATCTTGTATTCACTAATCCAAACCTGAAACAATATTATACGCTGGTGTATTTAATAAAACCATTATTGACCAAGCATGGGTGGGATGCCTAATAGTTTACAGAGCAGGAAGCATCAGACTCCTTGCACCAAGAGGTTTATATTTTAAATAGAGAAATTACATTTCAGCTATGAAAACAGTCCTTACCCAAATAAGGACAGCTGACTTGATGATTCCCGCAGTGGTTAAGAAATTTAAAAGCCTCTTTGATGCTCATGGCACAAGTTAAAGCCTGGCTCTGGGCTCTTGCTAAGGGTACTTTCAGTCACCTGTGAAGTTGTTTGGTGTTTATTTTGATATAAAAGCTAGCAGGAGTGAACTAAGTGATTGAGAGTGCTGTCTGGTATAGGCAGTGAACAGAAATGGAAGAATTTGGCCTGTTGGGAAGAGTAGATGCTCCTCTAGTACTCAGCTCAGATAAATGTGTTACTGGCAATTCTGTTGCTGGCAGGTTTTGCTCATCTGAGAGTTGACAGGCTTTCTGTCTTCTGTTGTGGGAGAGAGAAGCTTGATTTGGCCTATCTGATTTTGGAAGTCTCAAATCAAGATGCAGTTGTACTAGTGAAATGCAACTGTTGTAACGTTAATCTACTAAAATGCGGCAAAAATGTATATGAGCGTGTTAGTTATGACTGATAACGTAATTTTAAGTGATGTGTGATAACGAGCCACTTAAACTCTTCAGGTGGAGACTGAAAGAGTGGTTAATTTTATGGGCTTTTAGAATTACCACTGGAATGTCTGACAGCTTTTATATATCTGAGTATGTGCTAGTCGTTCATTATTAAAGATAGGTGACCAAGAAACTGGAAGCTGCAGTTAGCGTTCTTGCATGTAGCTGTCTCCCTGCTAGTTTAGTGACTCTAACTGGGCATATTACAATTAAAAAATGCTGAAAGATGTTTCACACTGCAAATTGACAGAAATTTGTTTTATTTCTTGGTTTTCTTTCTAGATCACTTTGAAGAGATGTATAAGGTGACGCTACAGCTTAATCAGACCTACTATGTTATTCCCAAAGGTGAATGTCTGCCCTACTTCAGCTTCAGCGAAATAGCCAAGAAAGGAATTGAAGGTTCATACAGTGATAATCCAATTATCCGACATGCTTCAGTTGCTAACAAATGGAAGACTATCCACCTCATAATGCATAGTGGTATGAATGCAACTGTCATCTATTTCAATCTTACATTTCTAAGTAAAAATGATGAAGAGTTTAAAATACAAGTAGCTGTTGAAGTTGATACTAGAGAGGAACCAAAACTTAACACAACTTCTGTGCAAAAATCCAACTCTGATTTTAAAGCTGTAACTTCAATACCAGAAGCTGAAATGATATTTGAGGATATTCCTGAAGAAAAACGCTTTCCAAGAGTCCGGAAACATCGAAATGGCACAAAAGAGAGCCTATATGAACAGGTGACCATACCATCAGTAAATGTGTCTCTCCTTCCTGAAGATGTTCAGCTAGCCCTGCAGAACCTGGACTTAAAACTACTAAACGGTGATATCACTCAGAAAGGATTTAACCTATCCAAGGCGGCCCTCCTGAGACCTTTCCAGTTCTTAACTACTTCAGAGAGCATTATAGGCCCGGAAAAGGTCATGCATAATCATTCAGAGGATCAGAAGAACCGTACTAGCTGGCAGAAGCCTTATAAAGCTGTAAAAGATGGCAAAATAAAAACAATTAAAGCAAACAAAGAAGTTCCTTTAAGGCTTACAGGAACAAAGGGGACTGTTGTCACCATGAACACAAATAAACCTATTTCTAAAGCAAAGCCTAAATCCACACTTCCCTCCTCCCAGAGCATGGGAAATAAAAATGAAACTCGAGAAAAAGTACTGAATGCACTTATATTAAGGGAAACCCAGAAATCAAAACATACAGGGAATTTAGGTACTGGAGAAGTCACACAGGCAATGGAAGGAGAAAAAGGACCTGTGCAGGTGGATGCAAATGTAAGGGAGGGGCTAGTAGGAAGGAAATTACAGTCTTATTCTGGAAGTTACCAAGGCTTTTTGCCATGGGAGAAAAAGAAGTATTTCCAGGATCTTCTTGATGTGAGTATCTTAATGTCATTGCTTATTGGAATACTTGCATCTTTCTGCATTTAGTGGAATACTTGTTAATATTATCCATGAACTTAATGTGTCTTGCCTTTGAGGCAAATATTGAGATTGTCTGAAACCTCCTTTTGCTTCTTCCCATAAAATCTAATTTGTTTATGATCTGGGCCTCTCTTAGCTAGGTGGTAAATGCTGAATAACCATTTCTGTTCCCTTTCTACTGCTCCTAATTTTTTTTTAAGTCAGATTTACTTTGTATTAATTGTATGTTGGCAGAATCCTATTGTTCAGAAAGCTTATTTTTATTGTTTTTATGTAAATATGGCTCCAGTCTTTAAAAAAGGTAAAAAATATGTATAATGGTTATTGCTTGGGCTCTAGAAGTTAAATTGAAAGTCTGCCAACAAAACTGAATGTCCAGACCATGTAAAGAAAACATGTAGGATGCTGCCTCTGCTTCCAGCCAAATCATTTTAAAAACCTGTACCAGAGTAAGATAGAGACTGTGTTTTAGTTGGTAGAGTCTGCTTTGCATTACTGGAAGTGGCAAAAGCGTTACATTTTTTAAAAAGTTAACCTCTTTCTGTTCATCTGGGATTGGATTTTGCAAGAGGAATCTTTCTGTTCATAGCATTTCAGTTTATCAAATTTGGATGAGTATTCAGCAATAAAAAGGGCAATATTGCAAATAAATCTGATAGCGTACAGGGACTTCAGTGTGTGTGTGGGAAGTGTCAGAGGACAAACATTAAGGCAGTTTTTTTACAGCCTACTTTTCCGTAAAACATGAAAATTTTAAGGTAAAGGTTACCTTTTAATTTTCATTTTAAAGCCATAAATAAAAATAAAAATTATTCAAGACTCCCTTTCCTATTTTCAAATACTGGAAAGAGTTGGCACCTGGCTGAAATGTCATTTTTCCTATGTATTTAATGTTTTCAGTCTTTGTTGGTAATGTAACCTTGATTTGTTGCCTGTCCTGCTGTTTAGGAAGAAGAGTCATTACTCAAACAAATGTCATACTTTACTGATGGTAAGCATTTTGGAAGGCAACTGAAAGATACATTTGCTGATTCCCTTCGATATGTAAATAAGCTTTTAAACAGCAAGTTTGGGTTTACTTCTCGGAAAGTCCCTGCTCATATGCCTCACATGATCGACCGCACTGTTATGCAAGAGCTACAGGATATGTGAGTACGTCTTTGCCTCAAATAATGTAAAACAATAATTAATTCTACCTTTCTATTGGTGTTTTGCTATTTCTGTTTCCAGTGTGTTGATACCTACTCATTAAAATTATATTTTGAAATGGCAAATAGGGAATTTATTGCAGCATGACAGTTGTGCTAAAATAAGGAGACTTTTGAGGACTTTTTTAAAATTGAATGAGAATTTTTTAAAATTGAATGAGAATTTAAAATTGAATGAGAATTTGTTTTTAGGTAAGGAATGTTTTCCTTTTAGAAACGGGAGTACTAAATTAATTTATATTCTTACATAGGTTTCCTGAGGAGTTTGACAAGACATCATTTCACAAAGTGCGTCACTCAGAAGATATGCAGTTTGCTTTTTCATATTTTTACTATCTTATGAGCGCAGTCCAGCCACTGAATGTTTCTCAGATCTTTGATGAGGTTGATACAGACCAGTCAGGCATTTTGTCTGACCGAGAGATTCGCACATTGGCCACGAGAATCCATGAACTACCGTTAAGTTTGCAGGTACTTTTTTCTTACAAATCACTTCTAGAGTAAATTCAGTTTTAAATTGCAAAACTGTTGGAATGAATCAATTTTTTATTTTTCCTTGCTTATAGCATCTGTGACATTTGGTAATTCTTAAGTTTTACCTGGAGATTATATAACATTGTGTTCTACTTTATCATTGTTATATGGAGTAAAAAACTAAATTGAGTTCTAGCGACGTCAGAAAAAATGGATCACTGGTGTCCAAGTTCAAGAAAGCAGTTAGTATGAATTTGTCAGAAAAGATGTTCACTGGTAAAAGCCACTGGGAAGAGTTGGATCCTGCTGTGCTTACTCTTGTTCTTGCACATGGTTAAGGACCGTTCCCCGAGAAACCTGTGGCCTAAAGAGAGAAGTGAGAAAAAGGGTAGCAGAGAGTTCATACTAGTAAACACTATGACCTTATACAAAGATGCACATTTCTGTGTTTCTGAGAACTGGTAAATAAAGAGTCACGGTCTTTGTAGGAATTGTGCTCTTAGAGACAGTTAGTAGAGAACCAACTGCACTGTTTCTGCTCTACAGAGAAGGAATCTGCACAAACCAATAAAATAACTTGTTCTAGAAATAGCCTATAACATAATTGGCATAGCTGGGACACAGCCCTGTCTTAACATATTCCTGACCTGTACCTTAGTCAGAAAAACTTCTTCCTGTCCTTTCAGTTAATTTTTCTGTTTCTTTGCTTGATTTGGGATTTAATATGCCGCTGCTGGTTTGGGAATTCTGTACTGTCCCAACATCATCAGTAAAAGTGTGTTTTCCATTTTGTAATGAAAATAACTTTACATAATGCTTTGGTCTTGGTTCAACTGTGCACTGAGCATTTTTTTTACTTTATGTGTACCAGGAGTCCCACTGACAGCCGTTACTGAATTGCATCTGCTGAGTATTAAGTCTTTTTTTTAAACAGTAGCACAAAAATTTGTTATGTAGATAACATTAGATATGTCTGCGCACCTTGGGTTGTTAGAACTCTGTCAGTGAGAAAATAGGATTATATATCTTTTTTTCTTCTCTTTCTGTTAGGATTTGACGGGTCTAGAACAAATGCTAATAAATTGCTCTAAATCTCTTCCTGCCAACATCACTCAGATCCATGTCATTCCACCAACTCAGGAAGCATATTATGATCCCAATCTGGTAAGAAACATTGGTTTTAAAAGATGCTTGGTTTCTTTACTGGGCATGTATTTACTGTCCTTGAAAAGCTGATGTGATTTCTATAAGGAAGATATTTACAAAAATTGTGTGTTCATGAAGTTAAGCTTTATAAAATTAAGATGTTACAAGCTAATTCCTAACTTATAAAACCATTAATTTCCTTCAAAAACAAAGAAAAGCTGAGCTTTAGAATGTTATGTGTGGGATTTAAAAAGTCATCCTTGCTAAGAAAACTGACTGTTGTGAAACAGAAAGATTGTAAACCCAATACCTGTCTGACAGGAACTTTCTAATAAAATAAGTCTTTATCTGAATTATAACACATGTATTTAAAAATAAAACAAAATGAAATAAAATCCAAAACCCCACCAAACCATCAGATGGACTTCTTTAGAATAATTCTTCCTAATTTTAACTACTAACTCCTCAACTTCCGAAGATGGGCTGACAGGAACCTCATGAAGTTCAGCAAGGAGAAGCGCCAAATCTGCACCTGGGGTGGAACCAAGCCACATAACAGTATTATGCTGGGGGCTACCCTGCTGGAAAGCAGCTTGGCAGGAAAGGACCTGGGAGTTTTGGTGGACATCGAGTTGAACATGAACCAGCAGTGTCGTCTTGCAGCAAAGAAGGCTCATGGTATCCTGGACTGCATTAGACACAGTGTTGATAGCAGGTTGAGCGAGGTGATTCTTGCCTTCTACTCAGCGCTAGTGATGAGTACCATATTCAGTTCGAGGCTCCCCAGTACGAGTACATGGAGGTACTGGAATGAGTCCAGTGAAGGGCCATGAAGGTGATTAAGGAGCTGGAGCATTTCTGTTATGAGGAAAGGCTGAGAGAGCTGGGACTGTTGAGCATAAAGAAGAGTAGTCTCAAGGAGGGAGCTCATCAATGAATATAGATATCGGGAGGTCACAAAGAAGATTGAGCCACATTCTTCTCAGTGGCGCCCAGTGATAGGACAAGAGGTAATGTGCAAAACTGAAAACAGGAGGTTCCCTCTGAACATCTGGAAACAATTTTTTACTGAGGGTGACCAAGCACTGGTGCAGTTGCCCATTTGTGGGCAGTCTCCATCCCTGGTGATACTCAAAAGCCACATAGTCCTGCACAGCTCACACTAGGTGGCCCTGCATGAGCAGAGGGGTTGGACTAGAAATTAGTTCCTGCATCAATACAGAATCATTTAGGTTGGAAGAGACCTTTAAGATCGAGTCCAACAACCTCTGCATTTGAAAAAAACGTGTGCATGTACTTTGCTAAATTGGTGACCTAGTGTTTTGTAGCTTCAAACTAATACTATATCAAAGCAAAAATAATTTAATGTGTACAGATCTCGAACTGGGTGGTAGAAAAGCATTACTGATCCCCAAAACATGCAAATCATATATACTGTATATTTCTCTCTCTGTACTCTGTAGATAAATTTATATGGACATTTCTTTTTCTTTTTGTCTTTTTTCCCCTCTGGACACTTATCCTGCTTTGTATTTGTAGCAGGCTATGTTACAAGGTTTAAAAAATATTTTCCTCTAAGTCTGAATTCCGTCAAAGTTATATATACCAAATAAAACCACGTCAGCCTGATTTGAAGAAATGGAAGTGTGGATTTGAGAATCCTGCACAGTCTGAGGGCATTAATTCCAGCTCAGCCTTACTTCATTTTGCCTCTTTATGACTCACAATTCCATTTGTAAAATTCTGTGAAGTAAAAATTTTGAAGAATAGTAATAAAGGGTGGCTGCAATGAATATGTTTTAAGATAGGTTTAAAAATAAGACTCAGTGCTTGGGAACAATGTAAAATTTTACTAATTTAAGCAGTAATACCTAATGTACTAATGTTATCAGTTGGTTAAAATAGTGACAAAATAGAGTTTGTGTTTAGCACAGAGGCCTAATTTATTTTTACTTCGGTTATCTGCAACAGCTAAATTTCTTGGAATGAGTCTGCTATCATAGAAATATCCCTTGAGAATAGGGATTTTATTTTGCAGAATTGTTTCAGGATAGGTTGTGATAGAAATAAGACCTAATGTGTATCAGCTGTTCTGCAGAGCTTTCCTGGCCAGTGTTACTGGCGGCATCTACCAGAGGAACGTCAGAGATAACTGTCAAACGAGCTAAAATTTCTGAAAATTTTATTAAGGATGAAATCTAAAAGTCACAGTGTTTTTTGCCAAAAATAATCTGTATTTTTCATATAATATTTGTGTGCATAAGAAACTGTGATGTTATGCAGTAATATCTTTATTTTGTTTGGGTTTTTTTATGCTCAAGAGTGGATTGAGAAACCAGTGCTTTCCATTCCAGGAAAGTAAAGTGCACATAGGCATTTCTAGCTGTAATTTAAGTTGTTATAAAGATATACTTTGTAGACAACTCTATAATTTTCAGTAACCTATAGTCTAAGCAACGTTTTCTTCCAGCCTCCAGTAACAAAAAACCTAGTGACTAATTGCAAACCTGTGACTGACAGAATTCGTAAAGCATACAAGGACAAAAACAAATACAGGTATGTTGTTAAAGTCCTGTGAAAAGCTGTGCTGGGTTGTGTAAAGTAATACATATATGACCAAAGTTTATGTGCAAATGTTAATAAATCTTAGCTCAATTTTACAGTGGAACTGAAGAAACATACTGCTATCTACTTACGTGTGTCTCATTGTGCAGAATGGTGTGAATTTTTTTCATAGTTTCTTATTTAAGAAACTAAATATGTCCATGCTACTTGTGTCATCTTGGGCCAGGTGCTAATTTGTGTTTTACACGTGTAAGCTGGTCTATCTTCAGATGGCTATATAAATTGACTGTATGTAGTGAGGACAGTTAAGATAGCATTAAGAGGAGGAAAGAGCCTGTCCTCTACCCAGAAGTTGTAAATCTTCTTTATCCTTTCTTCTACTGAAATGTAAAGAAAGAAAAAGCATTTTAACCCAAACTACCTTCTAGTTTTCTTGCAAGAAGGAGAAGTGACAGGGTGCAAGAAGAGATTTCCATCCCATTTTGGAAAGGGCAGGACAAACCACAATCGTGACCATGGGTTTGTTTGAATAACTGTATTTGCATAGATCTGCCTGAGATCAGGTTTGCTCAGGTCTTTCTTCTCTGAAACCTGCTAACCAATGACCTGCCAACAAGGTTGTCTGCTGGCGTGGAGCTTGCAGTAGTGGCTCCTGCCCATTGCCTCACCAGTGGTGTTGGGCAGGGAAGAGTGGCAGGGACTTTCTGAAGCATGTGCTTGCCCCAGGAGTGGTTACAAAGTCAAATAAAACTGTAGGATGACAGAAGGTTACTGGTACTGTTTGGGGCAGCTTTAGGATATTATTATTCATTAATTCATAGTACCTCAAGTTGTGCTGTAAGCTTTATAAATAATTCTCTTCCCAGGAGAGTTGATGCTATATATGCTCATACTATAAGCCAGTTTAAGAGATAAGCTGCCTTTTTTTTTTCTGTTTAACTTCAGTGTTGAATAACTGTATTATTAATTTTGTGAGCGTAAAATATGTTCTCAGGTGAGACTTCAAGGAGCAACAGGCAGGGTCTCATATCAAGATATGAAAGTAAAGTGTAGTGCCTCTAATAAGATAGTTGAAAGAGTGTTTAACTCCTTTTAAACTCAAAATATCCTTCAGAAAAAATATACTTCTGCATTTCATATACTTTTTTCCTGCAAGTTATGGATTAGGTGGGTGAGGAAGATTTTATTTGTATTTAAGTTGTCGCTTATGTACTATTCTGTAATTTTATTTTTTAAGATTTTTCTGGGATTGGTGTTTAGATAATAATAACATATTTTCTCATGTCTGATATGTAATTATGAATTACAATTTTAAGTTTTGTTTATTAAAAAAAGGCATAGTAAGTGTTATGTCTACTTTCAGACGAATTTTTACCTTTGTGCCAAAACTTTTACTTTACATAATTTGTATTAGAATTCAGTTGTTCAGTTTATGGGTGGCTACTTATAAATCTACAGGAAAGTAGTTCTGTACAAGAATATTAGCTGAAAAATATAAATACACAGATAGAAATCAAAGTATGAATTCTAATGAAGGTTGGACAGTCAAATTAGAAATAAGTTATTAAATAAAATATTCAATTAATATTTATTGAACATGATTTTAGGTTGTTCTATTAATGTATACATATTTTTTAACAATAAGGTTTGAAATCATGGGAGAAGAGGAAATTGCTTTCAAAATGATTCGCACAAATGTTTCTCACGTAGTTGGTCAGCTTGATGACATACGAAAAAATCCCAGGTATCCTGTTTCTTCGTTTGTATGAAGTTTTGAGGTAGTTTTAATTTTCTGCTTCAACTGTTTAAACTAAGTGTGTTGAGAAAAAAAAATTTCAATGTATTCCTACATTGTGTGTCACACAGCTTGACCAATTTTCACCAAAAGTACTTCTTATTTTTTCTGTTTAACTGAAGCTAAATGACTACTCTCTGTTATGCTAGGGATTATTTCATTAATTTCTTTGACATTTTTATATATCTAAACCTTTGAAAACTTCTAGATAAATTTCAGCTATTTTTGAGGCCTTCATTTTTGCCAATCCAGAGGACCAACTGTTTATATTGCAGTTTTATTTTAAAGAAAAGGCATTTTGGTCTCCTTTATGTAGCAGTTTTAAAACAAAACTTGGATGTGGATTGTTTTGTTACAAAGTCAGTTTAGTGTATCCGTTACGTTCTTGTGTTCTGTTACAACATGGCAAGAAGTAGAAATTTGGGTTTTTTTAAATATTTGGTGAGAAACCATCCAAAGCTGGAATGTAGTCCTCTGTTTCTCCATTTTGCACTGGTGAAAAGTTTAGATACCCCAATCTGAGAGTAGGCTCTGCAGTGTTGAATTATGGTGCTGAAATGACTGTGAGATAAATGGGGAAAATACATATCCTGGAATACATTTCGCAGCAACCAGCTTGCAAAGCACAGGATGCTGTGTTTGAGACTTGAGTATGTATCTGGTTTGCAGAAGCACTGACTGTAGTCCTGAGCCCACTGCATAAGACAGAAGCTCAGCAAGACATCAGAAGATAATTTAATAGCCAGCTGTCTTAAAAATGAGATAATGCCTCCACTCATCTCCTCTCTTTCCTGCCGTCCTCTCGGTTACACGCCCTTGTCTTGCTTCTTGTTTCTGTCTTCAGAAAATTAGATAGTTCTCTAACAGTTTAATGAGTTTGGCCTGAAGGAAGGGTCTGAAAAGTGTCAAAAAAAGAGAATTAGAACCAGGTACCTTGGGCCATGGAAACTGAAACCTCTTCTTGCAAGTCACAGCAAGCTGTTGGGTAATCTCAGCTGCCTGTAAAGTTACACCGCTATTACTTCCATTTGTAGATAAAGAGCATGTTTTCACATGTCTTTTGCACTGTACTGCTTGCTAGGCCATTAATTCAGGAAGGGGGATGCTACTCTTGAGACATTTTGCAACTGATAGTGGTTTATATCTATTGCTCCTCCTTACAGGAGTGCTTTCTGGCCACGTAACTTCTTCATTCCAGTTCCCACAATGACCCTTTTCAAAAGAAAACCGGGCAGTTTCCTAAATCATTCTACCTGCTACTTCCCCTTCCTCCTCCATTTCTTTGTATCTGCTGGCTAGAACTTTTTGTTGAATTGTAGGTGTGATTTGTGTGAATTGTAGGTGTGCCTTCTGTTAGGCCCATCCCATAAGTTTCTCGCCTTTAGTGTTCAAGTTCATGCTTGCAATCACTGACTTCTTATTTTGAAGGGTGGTTGCTGTCAGACTTGATCCTGACGCTGTGTCTGTTGTGGTATGAATATACCAAATGGATTGAGAACTTCTAGCAACTTTAAATGGAGCTGCCTATTCTGTGGAGTGATTGTATCCTTAGATGAGGATGTGTTTGAGTGAGGGTGTCTAGTCTGTTGTCTCAGGAACCTGAGCAGGCAAGATGAGGCAGGTGAGCTGATCTGTCTTGAATCTTCCCTAATTTTCATACGATGCACTGGGATGACGTTGTAGACTCAGCCTGAGACTCCATATATGCATGCCTCTTTTGTTTTTTTCTCTGTAAAGGAGCAGTAATGTTTTGTATTGTAGTCCCAGATTGTTGGCTGGCTCATGAAGGGCTGTATTTCTGTGCAGTATAGTGCAGTACTGTAGTTGTGTCTAGTTAGCAAGAGATTTCCTTCTCTTTGCTATGCTTTCCCTGCATATAAACCAGAATAATTATATTCAGTCTCTAAAAAGAGGTATTTGGTGCCTCTCTTGGAACTAATTAAATGTGTTGTTCACTTACTGATCTCCTAAAATGTTTGGTTTGCATTTTTAAGGAAAAGTGAAACTTAATTGTCTAGGCATTAATTCTGGAATATCTAAAGGAAAGTCAGATTTGTTTTTCATTTGAAACAGGTTAATATCCTCATCGCTTCCACTTACAGTGCTTTGGTTGGCTCTGTGGAGCCGCCTCTGTAAATCTGCATCTCTTCCAGATGAAGCTAAACAGGGATATACAGCCCAGGAGTGCAGCTACTGCATTCCCAGGACTAATGAGCTGTCGGTCCAAGGGACAAGGTCAGGGATGGTCCAGGGTGAACTCCCAAAATGCTTATTGGGTAGACACATGATTGCCATAACCAGCTGCTTTGCATAGTATTACTTGATAGTGTAGACACAGTCTGCTCATCTTTGAAGAGGTGTATTTTGTTCTCAGATGTAGCAATTGGAATGTCTGTGCCCTACACATAATTGTCTATAGCAAGGTTACCAATTGTGCCAATTCAGTACATACTGAAGAAAAGTGGGAATGCCCTCTGTAGGCCAGTTCACCTGCTCTAGAGTTCTGCTTATTTCCCACTTCATGTAGGAAGCCTGAACTTTGCTTTTTGAAAGAACACACCAGCTGACAGAACTACTTATTTACAAAGGTTAGCAATTACAAGGTATATGTCACTAGATGCAATTTCTCCCTCTGGGGAAAATGTGAGGGTCTTGTATCTCACAATATAAATAAAGCACATAGCCTTGCCCATATGTGGGAAAGGGAATTTTTGTTGTCAAGCTCTAGGTCAGGACAGCCAAGGGTACATAGCACATAAAGCACATCAGCTTCTGCTTTAGTTTCAATAGTTTGCAGTAACTTACATAGTTGTGTGTTTCTTATATGAGAAATAACTCTCTGCAAGAGGCATTATTGGGAGCATCCTTATTTGGTCACAGTGCTTTCTAGGTGGTGGTTCTTTCTATTTTGGTTGATTACAGGAGTTCAGCTTTGGGTCTGTGATTCCGGTCATGTTCTGCCCAGTTTATATAGTGTTCTCACAACTCAAAGCTTGGGACCAAGCTCTGCCTTCTGTTGTACAACCTTTTATAGTTTTTATGTTGACTTTCCTTGAAGAGTGCAGCATACACCGTGAAATATTAATATTTAGTACGTTTACCTCCTACAGTAGAGGTCATTTTGTTATTTAAGATACTTTACTCATGATGATTTATTTAAAACTATAAAAACTCTTTCCCAAATCATAATGCTGGCCTTCTAACCTGCTGTCTATGTCCAGTGCTGGGCTCTGGGATGATGCACACTAATGCCCATTAGATGGCAGCATTAATTAAATTGAAGAGAGAGAGAGATGTGGCTTGTTGTTGGATTCCTCAGCAGTTTTGGCTTACTGTCAGCCTTGATGCTCTAAGAATTAAAATCAAATTAATTAAAAATAATGCAACAATGAGGAAACTGATTACCATTACCATTACCAAATATATCCTTTTGACTTTAAAAGGATACTGTATCCCTTGTATTTAAAAGGATTCTTTTTGTGTTCTTGATTTGCCAATATCTTTGCTGTATTATTAAAGAAATAGACTAACAGTGACTTCTTGTTTTCTAGAAAATTTGTTTGCCTAAATGACAATATTGATCACAATCATAAGGATGCTCAGACAGTGAAAGCAGTGCTTAGGGATTTTTATGAATCAATGTTTCCTATACCTTCCCAATTTGAACTTCCAAGAGAGTATCGGAATCGTTTCCTTCATATGCATGAACTCCAAGAATGGTATGTTACACAGGTTCTCTTCAAGTTATTGTACTGCAATAGGGTGTAGTTATAGAACATTTTGGTACAAGCCATTTTCCCCCAGTTTTGTTATGAAGGAGTTAACAGTGAAAATAATGTGAAAAGATTTGAATTGACTAAAATTTGAGTTTTCTGGGATTTGGGTTTTCTGGTGCTCAATCATTAACATTTCATTGATTGGCCCCCAAGAAAAAGTTTTTGTGAGTTTGTTTTTATTTAAAAAAAAATAAAGTGATTATGGATTTCTTTCAGTGTAAAGAAAGAAAACACACCATTGTTTGGAATGCCTGTTGCACAGGGATAATATAAACAGGTTTCTCACTAAATTATTTTTTTAATCTGTCAGATAGCAATAGTCAGCTGGATAATCATCAGAAAAGCTACGCATGCCTCATTTTTACATAATGTGTGGAATTTTTATGTGTATTTACCTCTTGACATTTCAGAAACTGAGGTAAGTTGATTTGAGAATAAAAGCAAAAGGATGGCAGGCACAGTGACAAAAATGAGGCAAGAAGACTAGTATAGAAATTCTGTTGCTAATCAACAAATTATGAGAAATAGCTATTAGTCAGGAAAGAGAAAATATCAGAGGAACTGTAGAAGGAATCAGAAGGGGACTGTAGGTGACAAGAATAGGTATGGATTATAGTGCTACAAGCCCTGCTGTTGCAGTGGCAGAGAGAGTTGGGGGCAAACCCATTTCAGCAGTAAGCTGTGGAAATTTGGGCTGGAGGAGTAGATGTATTGTTGGCTCCCTTTTTTAGGACATCCATCAAGACATTGTTAGCTTCAAAAGGATGCTTTTTTGACTTGTTTGTAGCCAAAGCATATTTCTGCCAGAGTGGGTTATAGCATGCTGAAGTGCTGATGGAAATCCATGCTTACCAAAATGTTTTACAGAATCATAGGATAACCTAGGTTGGAAGGGACATCGAAGGATCATCTGGTCCAACATGTTGTGGGAAAGGGAGACTTACATAAGATAATCTAGCACCCTGCCCAGTCACGTGTGGAAAACCTCCCATGGTGAGGACTCTGTTATGTCCCTGGGATGGTTGTTCCAGTGAGCGATTGTTCTCACTGGAAAATACTTATTACATCAAGAGGAAACCTCTCCCAGTCCAACTTGTACCTGATGCCCTTTGTCTTCTCCATGTGAGTCTTTGAAGAGGGAGCCTCTGTCCACTTTCTAGCCACACTTTAAGTACTGGACAGAAACTTTCTTTGCCTGTTTCACAAAAACTCTTTATGTATTTGCATTTATGATATATGAAACTGGTTTTCTGTTTCTTTGTAGGAGGGCATATAGAGACAAACTCAAATTCTGGACCCATTGTGTTCTAGTAACACTTATTGTATTTACAGTCATCTCATTTTTTGCTGAACAGGTAAAACTAATATCTTCTTGTCAAATCTGTACCACCTTAGAGATTGCTGTATTTTCAGGATAACAGAAGATTGATTTTTTTAAATAGGTTATGAAGAGCAGCTAGGATTTTTCCTTCATAATGGAAGTAAAAATGGTACAGGACTAATGATTAGATTGGTTCAATTTTTAAGTCATCATGTTTAGATTCTTTGAAAAGAGAGTCATAGGGGGAACGGAGAGTGGTATTCCTTTTTCAGGCGCCTTCTGACTGTCAAGTCCATCATCAGTGTGCTAAATTTGGTTGCTCAAAATCAGTAATTGTTTTTGAAATTTTTGGTCTATGAACACCCATTAGTAAAAGTGTAATATTAACAGGAAGAAGATTTTTGTATTAATAATAGTAATCCTCTAGTCCTGAAGGTATTTAGAGGCCTTATCTGAATATTATCCCTAAGTAATTGCAAAGATGCCTATTGAACTGAAGAGGTTTTGAATCTAACTTGAAGGCAGAAAACCCTCCACTTTTGCAAGCATAAAATGGCTTTATTGAACATCATTAATCCTGCTAAATTTAGAGGGAGTCAATGGAACAAATCATATGGGTAATTCTTTGCAGGTTGGGGCCTTAAGTAAACCTTTCCGTGGTCTGATGAAGAGGGTGTAATTCTTGAAAGGTTGGCTTTTGATTATTATCTTTTTCCCACCTATAACTTTTGCATGAATCTTTCCCTTGATTTTCAGTCTTTTGTATATATTAGAAAGCTTGCTCCATTAGTAACTTGTTTTTGGAAGGGGTTACTCGACTCCACAGTACTGCTGCATATATAACTACTGTTTTAAGATGCCAGCTTTGTGTAGATCTTTTAGAAACTGAATATAGCTTGATGTTGTATTAATTTAAATACAGAAATTAACTTTTAAATAATCAGAATATAGGCATTCTGTACTTTTGACTTTGTGCTTGTATTCTGGTTATTGAAAAGTCCAGTGGAAATGCGCACGCCTTAGGCATGTAGTGGAAAAAAAGGACAGTATTGACTTAATTACCATGGATGGTACAGATTTTAGTGTTTCTAGGATAAAAGCTTGACCAACTGTTTCTAGGATAAAAGCTTGACCACAGCAGAGAACTAAATATTGAATTTTTTTTCTTTCCTCAGCTAATTGCACTTAAACGAAAGATTTTTCCAAGGAGAAGGATCCAAAAGGAAGATGGTCGTGAACAAATCAAAGTGTAGAAGAACTTTATTTTGAAGATCAGTCTACCTCAAGATGTGATAAGCATTTGAAGTCTCTCTTAAGTGTCTTTTATGGTTTGACATTTAACTACGTTGATACGAAGAAAAAAAATCATGCATCTACAGTTAGAATCTCCACAGTACTCTTCACGATATACAATCTGCTGGAGCTGTGACAATGCACAACAACACATTGCAGGAAACTTGTACATAGGCCGTTTTCAACAGGTCTTACGTTACAACTGTTAGTTCATGGCCATGTTATCCTTTTTTATAAAAAGGGTTACCTAAAGAAATGTAGCTGCATTTATTGCAGTGGATGTTGCCAACTAGATAAAATGTTGGAAGGCAAAGTTGTTTGGGATCAGCTTAATAGGTCCTTAATCTTGCATTCCAAAGCATTTTGCAAATTTCTGTCATTGCTGCATTTTTTAGCCCTGCGGGGAAAATTGTGAATTATGTAACTTGTCATTTAGATCTAGTAAACATTTATTGATGTTGACATTCTTACAAGCACAGCGGCAATTCATCCCCCTATATGTAATATTTAATTGGGATTTGGAAGAAAAGTACGCTAATAAAAAAACACACAGTAAATGAACAACTAATGCTTATTTGAAAGATACTTTATATCTGGTGTAATATATTCCAAAGAATACAATGGTTTTATTTCTCAACTTGATTACAAAGAGAGGGTTGTAATCAAATGAAAATGATCGAGGTATAGTATTTTACAAGCATTGTAAATGTAAAAGCAAAAGTGCCTCTCTATATGAATGGGTAACAAACCATTGTAATGTAAAAAAGTATGGGAGCAGTGTTTTACTTCAGAAAACAATATTTGTACTGACATATGAAGCTCCAGTGTTTTAAAATTCAGTCGGGTTTGGCCCTGTATTTTGCTGAGACATCAGAACGGTTTTATGTGGGAAAGGATACTGAATTTTTGAAGCAGAAATTTTTGGTGATGTACCTTCACTTGATTGTGTCAGCAGTATTCAAAGAAGCATTAATTTTTGTAATCAGATGATGTACAAAATCTATGTGCATATGTATGGTGAGATGCTTGGTTTGCTTTGAAATGAATAAATAAAAATTTTGTCTGTTTCTGTTTTAAAGAAAACCAAACTCACCCATTTTCATAAGGATTCATAAGCATTAATGGTTATTTTATGTTAAAAATTCGTATTTTTGCCTTAAAGTTCCAACAGTAATAATATTAATTTGAAGCATGAATAGATTCTCCAAGTAAAATCAAACTTTTGAGTACTGTAAAAATGCAAGCACTTTTAAAAAAGATTATATTTCATGCGAACAATATAGAAGATAAGCAGTTTAAATCTACAGTACTTCAGACCAGCAGAGACTTTGACATTTCAAGAATAGAAGAAAGTTTTGATAGGTTCTTATACTTCAAACTATTATAAGGTAGATTCAAATTTGACTAGGCAAAACAACAAAAGAAATAATTGGGGGAACCTGTACATAGGCTGTTTTCAACAGGTCTTACTTTACAATTGCTAGTTCATGGCCACTATTACCCTTTTTTTCATAAAAAGGGGTACTGAAAGAAATGTAGCTGCATTTATTGTGGTGGGTGGGTGTTGCCAACTGGATGAAATGTTGGAAGGCAAAGTTGTTTGGGATCAGCTTAACAGGTCCTTGATCTTGCATTCCAAAGCATTTTGATGGTATTAGTATTATCATATATTATATACTGTCATATGATTATATAGTTGATGATGACGGTGACGATAACAACGGTAGTTGAGGTTTAAAGGGGTTTACTGCTGAATGGACAGGACGTGCCCCGCCCTGGCCCCATATCCCGCTCCTGAGGTTCCCGGTGGTTGGAGGGGGGAGGGCGGACTGCGCGCCCGCCCTTGCCCTCTGGTGCTCTCCTCCCGGTTTCCCGCCTTTTCCCCGAGGCGGGAGCCGCTGAGGCGGTGCTGCGTCCTCTTCACTCCCTGTTCGAGAGGCGCGGGAAACCCGCAGAGAGCCTGAGGGTTCCGGCACCGGCGCGGGGGGGGGGGGGGGCGAGGGAGTTTGGGCGAAGAGGTGATTCTTTCCCGTGTGAGGCGCTGCGCGGGGGTGAGGCGGTGAGGGTGGAGAAGAGCCCATGGCAGGGCTGGAAGGTGGAAGGTGGCTGGGGGGGAGTGAGGGACAGGGGTTTGGGACACCGCAGTGCCCCCTTAGCCTTTGGCACCCCGGTGGCTCCCCCTCACCCCCAAACTGTTGTGGTGGTGATGCGGTGTGTCTCCCTCGCTGCTCTGAGGTAGAAGCAGATGGGTCCCTGTGTTGAAAAGCCTTAGAGTCACACAGCTGTTGGGAAGCAGTCATGGCACCAAGCCTGGCAATATTCGAGAAGCATTTGGAATAACACCCTCAGACAGACGGTGTGAATGTTGGGGTTGTCCTATGCAGGGACAGAAGCTGGACTCGATGATCCTTGTGGGTCCCTTCCAACTCAGGACGTTCTGTGATACTGTGATTGTTGTATTTCACATCTTTGTTTAAGCAGGTTGGCAAAAACGAGGTGATTTTCTTGGAAAAAAAGTATTAAATACCCAACTGTGGATCGAAGATCCCTGAATCGGCTAAAGCAGGTAGCTACATGGTATGGGTGAAGGCGGTGTGTGGTTATGAGGTGGCAAGATTGTTTTGCGGTGTCTGGGGGGACCAAGGAGTTCTTTCTATGCTGATGTTCAGTAGAAAGGAAAGTGTCTGTATATATGTGTAAACAAACAATATGTTCATGCTTGCAGTTTAATTTTGTTTGGCTGTACAGAGACACACACAACCAGACACCGTACCGTTACTTTCCCCCTTAAATAATATTTTTAACAGCTGCTGCAGTTGAAATGCAGACTGAGTCGTGAAAACTTTATCATTTGGGGATAATTTTAATGCAATACTTCTTTATTTTTTAATGAATAATTTAAAGACATTTTGGGTGGGTTTTTTTAAAGAAACTTGTAAGGTCTTAAAAATATTTATAAAGAGGGATCAACCACAGAAAAATCTGGGTATTAAAAAGCAGCATTCCTTTCTCAGTAGCTTAGTGTGATCACATTGCAGATACCCATGTAATACATGGTTTAAATAAACTTTCATAGTTATGGACAACTAATTCAAAAAAAAGAGAAATAGGAAACTGGGGTGTGTGAGACAGCTGTTAATGATGGGGGGACTTCACAGTCCTGGAAATTCCAAAGGTCTTTCCTGGAATTCTCAGTTTCAATGTGTGAAGTTAATTTTCAGATCTGTCTTTGCCTTGGCTTTTGAAAAAACTATTGATCTTTGTAGCCGAGTTGAATTGTGCCTAGGATGAGAGGTCTATCCACTGCTGAGTCAAGTCTTGCTCAGTTTGGGAAACAGGGCGCTTACAGCTGATTATTTTTTTTTTCTGTATCCTTTCTGTCTTTCAAGTAATCCTGTTATTTTTTGAAGGATTTTTAAAAGTATATGTCATGTGACACAGCAAGAGGCATGAAGGATTTCAAGTTATTGGTTTTAGCAAGGACTCAGTAGCTTGCTACATCTTGGTTTATTAGTATTTCTATTGTTGATGAAGTGTTAATGAAAGATTTTATGTTGTCAGTCATGCATTTAAGGATTGAAACTATGCTCTTTTCCTTCAAATAGATATCTTATTCTTTAAATTTTTACAAAAATACACAGAATATGTAAAATTAGTATTACTATAGAATTTTTTAACAAGGCAGCCTATTTGTAAAATATTTACTGCATTAGTTACATTACAGAAAGCAGAGGCATAAGAGCTAAAAATAAAGCTAATTCAGAAAGTGGATGTTGCCCAGGATTTTTTAAATGATGTGTGTGTGTATTTGTCTGTCTAGTGTGGGATGGCTTGAAGAATCAGTTTGTTCTTTAAAGATTTATTATTCCTGTGTTTTATAAAATAGAATTTTGGCATAGCTTTTGGGGAATTCAGTGTGGGGTATGACAAACTACGTAATAAACATTATGGAAGTCAAGTAGGCAAGCCTGTTAAGAAAGTGCATAATGTACTTCCTTTTTTTTCAGTAGAATCAAGTATGTTCCTACTAGCCCTAGTATCTTTTTTTTTTACCCTGTTCTTAAAAACACCACTGATGAGTAATCCTGTGTATTACCTCAAAACTAAAACTGACTGCTTGAATATGGAGAATGTTACAGGGGTGACCATAACAGGTCAATGTAAGCATGAAAACATATTTATCTTCAAAGTATTGTGGGGAAAGTTACATTACAAATACAACATACCATTTCAGTAGGACGAAAAATCTCGTTATGGCACCATCGGGAAGAAAGCATGGAGGAAAAGCTGCTAAACCAGCACAGGAAGATCAAGACATATCTGCCTATGACTTTCAGGAGGAAAGAAAAGACCTGAGTGGATCAGAGGAAGATATTAGAGAAGGTGCTGCTACGTTTTTTTAATTGAAGTTTATAATATTTATAATTATGAATGGAAATGAAGACACTTCTGTGTTTGTGAGTGTCTGAGTAAGCATGGTTCATAATGTTTGTGACTGTTATCCTCCTATTGTGTAATTTTGATCGGTAAAAGAACACAATAGAATAGGTCTGTATAGTGCACTATTATGTCTTAAAATCATAGGTGGAGTCTATTAGAGTTTTTGTTAAGGATTTTGTTACCTTATTGTAATGCCATATTCTGTCACATGGCTGCGTATAACGTTGTGAGGTCAGGGGAGAACAGAAGAACTCTGCTCACGTGTATGGAGTGCTGAGTTGGGTAGGGTGGCTGGAGTCTTAATGTTGGCAGGGTTACAGGTACTTCAGGAAGAATCGGAACTCCAAAAAATACAAGAGAAATGAGTAGAAAAAGCATCATAAAAAAGGGGACATTGCACAAAAATGCAGTTCTCATCCGTAGAATCAAATAACAGTTTGGGTTGGAAGGGACCTTGAAGATCACCCAGGGATGGGGCATCCACAGCTTCTCTGGACAACCGGTTCCAGGGCCTTATTTTAAAACCATTACCCCTCATCCCATCACCCTATATTCCCTGATATCATCATATGATAGTTTTTGGTGAAATTTGATGTAACTCCATTTCTAGATTTTTGTCTTTCAGCTGTTATCTCTGGGGTTGTTCCTCTTAATTTCTCCCCTTCTTCATTTGTACAAACTAAATTCCCACCAGCACCTTCCTTATTAATAGAAATGTGACAGCCAAGAATTTTTTTAAAGAATATAAATACATGTTTGTGGTTTCACTTTTTGAAGGGACAGAGTACACAATTTCAGTACTTATTTTGAAGTAAAATGAAATTCTTGCAGATTGTCCTTTTTCAATATTTAGATTTTTGCCTTTCTGATGATTGTGATATTTGTGAGTTGGGAGTAATTGTGTAGTAGTGGATAGAGAAACTAAAGGTGGTTGAGACCAGCCTAGAGGAACTCAAGGCAGTGCCAGCTCAATTTCTAGCCATCTGTCAACTCCACATTCAAAGTTTAGCAGCTACATGGCATGAGACATGTTCAGAGAAGTGGCCTTACAGAAAAGTAATTACACTTTTAATAATTCACAGGACCTCCTCAAAATAGAGGATATTTTTATAATTATTTTTGAAATTTATATTAAGGTGAAACACCAATAGTTGACAAGCATGGAAAGAAAAGACCTTTGGTGACTACTCGCATGGTTTCAGATGATGTGGGGTAAGGTTAAGACTTTTTTTTTCTAAAATAAGCAAATCTTAAATAGATACCGATTTAAGTGTGGTTTGCTTTGTTTATTTAATTATCAGTTGATTTAAAAAATCAGTCTCTTTGTACATGTTTTGGGCACTTGTAAAAAATGACATATTTGATTTGTTAAAATTCTTGTTTCTTTCAAAACATAATTTATTATAAATTGTCTATAATTTGATTTGTTTTTTCCCTGTGATTCGTTGCTTGAAGATACTGACAGTACTTTAAATGATCCAACTATTGCATGAAAAATAACAGTGCCTAACACTGCCTTTTCAGTGGGGTGTAAGTTAATAGATTCTAGTAAATTTATAAAACCCCAGCTAATTAGTCTAAAAAAGAGACCTCTCGAAGGAGGAGAAAAGGAGTGTCATTTCTTACCTTGTGGAACACTAGCAGCTCCGTTGCTGCTTACAAGCAATAGGCATATGAATTAAATCAGTTTTAAGCATATACAACAGGTCTTATTCTAAAGTCATAAAATGGTCAAATAAAAATTGTAAATAATATTTTGTAGGGGTGAAGTACAGAATATGCTGGAAAGATTTGGAGGTAAGTACATTTACATTCTAATAAATTAAAAACCAGTTTCATGTTTCAGTTAAAGAATTGGTGGTGATTCCTTACCATAAAATAACTTCCAAGATTTACATAAAATGACCAGTCTTTGTAGCATTTTTCAGCTTTTCTAAAAAAGCCAGTTTTCAGAAAAAAAAGTTGTAATACTTATAAAGCAGAGCGAAGATGAAGAAGAGAGGGCCATAACTGCGTTTAAAGTGAGATGTGTTATTGTAGGTAATTACAAAGGAAACAGGGAAGGAGGCATGAGTGCATTTGATTATCAATTAAAATTTTAAGATGAGGTGTAAGAAGTAGTCATTATATTGTAGAGAAAAGGGACAGTATGAGTTAACTGTTTTTCAATTTTTTGTTACATTGACCTAAGACCTGAGTGATAAATTAGGGATATGTGTAAATGTTGATAGAAGCAACTAAATATAACAAATAGTTCTAATTCTAGACAAGGAATTTTGGAGGTAGGTTGCAACCTAATTCAGAATAAGCTAGAGTATGTATGTAGTCCACACCTTCAGAAATTTAGAGAGCTGGGACTCAGTAGAAAAGAGAATTTCAGCAGTCAGGAAGATGAGTACAAGTTTCTAGAAGGGCTAAAGAATCAAGGTAAGTAATACCAGTCATCTAGAGAGGAGAGATTTATGCATGTCACTTAGGGAGGCTTAGTTTTAGTCATAATCAGATCCTCAGGCGGCTTTACTTATACTTAAATTTCCAGATGAATTCTAGATAGCTGACAGCTTAGAGAAAAAAACACATTTTGAGTGTACAGAATTTTTAAAACACATGGAAGGAAGGGAAACCATATTAATGCCAGTATTAAGTACTCAGTAGCTGGTTAACGCTTTCATTTAATGTATAAGAAAATGCTGTACACAGTTACTACTTGCATGTAAATCTTAGGGTGAAAGAGGAGTTCAAGGAATTCCTTAATCCATGAATTAAGACTTTTTACTGTTAAGGTGCTTATGAGAATGCTATTGTAGATCTAGTAATCTAGTCCGGAGGAGGATTTCAGTGTTAAAAAGCTAGGTTTGCTTGTTATTGAACACTTGAAAATAGAAGGGAAATGCATGGATCAGAGAGAGGATGCTCTCTGCTCAGAAGTGTTAGGTTTGGCATTAGCAGGGGCAGATGCCTCAGCAAATTGGAGAGGTTTGACAGATGTTTCTTGAAATCAGCAGTGAGAAGGAAAAAAAAATTGCTGTGTTAACCTTATGGTGTGACTTGTCTGTCCAAACATAAATTAAACAAACGTACTTATATTAACCTGAATATTTTTTAAAAAACACTTTCTGAAGTAGGAAGAATAATTTGTCATTCATTCAATATGTTCACAGTGATAGTAATCCCATACTACCTTTATTTCTAAAATCTAAGTAATTTTAATATTACTCTGAAAGGTGTGTTTTTCCTAGGAAATTTTTAAAAAGTAAATTAAAAAAGTGTCAGCCTAACTAAATTCCTTGAAGGTCTGGAAACTGAGCTGGCACTCCTGTCTTATAGCTAAAGTAATGAGGATTTTGATGGCGTGACTGAAACACCACTAGATACTAGAGAAAAGAGCAAGATGTCTGTACTAAAGTCAGGTTTGTGCAAGGTATCCACTGGCTCTGAATGGAGGATTTAGAGACTGTGAGATGTTCAAATAGAATGTTTGAAGATGCGCGGGGAGAAATGATTTGCTGGTGCTTCCAGTGTTTCAATCATACGTATGTGCTTATTGTATGGATGATATGTTAGAAGTGCATGTTGGACCATAGTAATCAGTAGGGGAACACATGATGAAGTGCATAAGGAAGCGATTTAAATGCACAAAATGGAAGCACTGCAGCTACCCCAAGATCAAACCACTGGATAGTTTGAGTTGACTGTGTGTCTGCTCAGAGGCAGTCTGACATGGTACCCACTACCATCTTGCCCAGAATAAAAGAACCTAGAGCTGAGTCCCATCATGGTAGGTCTTACTTGGTCTGTCCCATGAGAGGTGGCACTCAAAGCAGATGCTGGAGTTAGTTGGTAGGTCTGGGCAACAAGTAGTAGCAATTCCAGAGGTCAGGTGTCGGTTAGGGTGTATGGAGATCTGGAACTGTCTCTGTGTTTTTATATATATTTGAAACTTGCATTGACAATACTTAAGTTTACATAGAGAGACTAGATCATCATGAACTAATGAATGAGGTACATAATCAGTGCCAACAGCAGGTTGAGGGACATTCTAAATACAGCAGCCAGGAGTCCAGATCACATTGGCTTTTTCTGATTAGAACACACCTTTTTCACTTCTCCAAAGTGTAACTCATTAGCATGTTAAATAAAAGGCACCATGTATCTCAGCATGCTAATTTCTAAATATTCTTTGATTTTTAGCTGACATTAACAAGGCTCTCTTAGCTAAAAGGAAAAGATTAGAAATGTATACAAAAGCTTCACTCAAAACCAGTAACCAGAAGATTGAACATGTTTGGAAAACACAGCAGGAACAAAGGTAACATTTACCCTTGTTTTTCAAATGTGTGAAATCAAATTCCCTTTTGTGTCACGGCATGGATAGTAGCTTCATCTTCTTGCCATTAAATTGCAAGTAGCATATCTACTAGTTAAATACCTGCTCAGGGGCTCTGTTTCTGCTGCCTCCAGATTTGTCTGCTTGCTTAAACTGGCAGTAGTAGTTTAGCATAGTGCTTACTCTTTTCAATGGAGAAACATACGATTTGGAATTTTCAAGTACAAGGTACCATAAAGAGCTGATTTTACTTTTGTTTTATCTTGATTTTTGTCTTTTAAACCAGTATTTTTATATTTTCTACTTCAGTTGGAATTTTCTGTTTCAACATGAAAAATGTTCAGTAAAATTTTTATCCCATTCTGGTATAGAAAGAAAATAACTTTTGTTTTCATATTTGAAAATAATTTTCACCTTACATAAAATTCCACTCACCTCTTAATCCATAGTTAATTACTACATCTGCTACTACAGGTAGAGCAAAATAAAAAATGAGACAGCTAAAAACTAAAAGTCAGCAATACTGAGCAGTGTTTTTATATACATTTGAAACTTGCTTTGACAAAACTTAAGTTTACATAGATATACTACAGCATCATGAACCAATGAATGAGACAAATAATCAATTTTTCAGTATAAACTCATTATGTTAAAGCCAAGATCTGCAGCTGGGTTAGAAAAACATAGTAAATCTCAGAAAATCTGGCACAGTTAGGAAGAAAAGTTGTAAATTTTTTTTTAACCTGAGCCTTGTGTATGCGTCTCCTTAAGTGTATACAACCCCCAGTCACTCCGACAGTGTGCATGTGTATGTATGTATGTTCAATTTTTCAAAACATAGAATATTCAGTTAGGGCCACGTGTCAAAACAGCCTGTTTCTTAATTTATGACAATTCCTTTTACTCTACTCCTTGTGTGTTGAACCTTACCTTTCCTGTAATTCCTGGTAGCATGTGTTATACTTATGACTGGTGTCTATTTATAGGCAGAGGCTCAATCATGAGTTCTCCCAGCAGTTCCTGGCTTTATTTCAGCAATGGGATGTAGATGTGCAGAAAGCGGAAGAGCAGGAAGAAAAACTAGTGGTGGGTTTCCCAGTATGGCATGTTTAATGTATTTTCATAAGGAGGGAATATTGTTTAGACACTGAAGAAATGTAAAAACACTTTATGTAGTTTAAACAAACATACAATTGTTTGTTTGCTTTGATGAAAAAAATTAATTCAAGTTTGGTGGCTGACAAACTATAAATATTTAAGTTTGGGGATATATTTTAAAGTGAAGAAAGGTGCATTTATAAACTTCATTCAAGTTTGTAAATGGCAAGAAGTGATGCCCTAGGCCAACATATGGCTTGAGAAAAGCCAAGACTATTTATGGAGAAGGATGTGTGCCTTTTCTGTGCACTGACTGGGTTCAGGTAGCAAAGGAGTAAAGCAAAGTAGTTGTCTTTTAGCATGCATTGCTTAAAAATATGCCTGTATGTAATAAAAGTCTGAGAATCTGATCATTGAAAAGGGATAGGAGGTATAAAATGGAATGTAATCACATGATGTGGCTGTGGTTTTATTCCCAACACATTGACAAGTTTCGCTTTTCCCCAGGCAGCACATTTCACTGGAACATGCTTGAGAAGTGTGTTGGATAGCAATCCTCATAGGTTCTCACGGTGATAATTCAGATGGGGAGGGACCTCAGAAGTTGACTAGGGGCTTAATCCAATCTTCAGGCTTCAATCTTTCTTTCATTAATAAAAACATGGATAACTCTCCAGGCAAAGGTCTACATTACATGACCCAGATTTTCAGTGAAGGCAAAATTTCTGTTTCTGATAAATGACATTAGTGTTGCTATCGAAGCACTTTTGGTTAACTAATGTAATTACTTTTATTTTGCTCATGCTTCAGAATACGTTTCGTCAGCAACAAAAAGTTTTTCAACAGGCAAGAATAGTTCAAAGTCAGAGACTGAAGACCATTAAGCAACTCTATGACCAGTTCTTGAAGGTAAATTTTCTTCTTAGAAGGCAACTGATCCTTATTATATCACTTAAGAAAGCTGTTATCAACCTTCATCAAATATAGGGATTTGAGGTTCATTTAATGAAAACAACAGCCTTCCATGAATATTCATGTCAGTATCTTTCCCTTATTTGTTAAGAACATGCTTGTTCTCTCTGCATATGCATGCACATTGCATCTGTTTAATAAATTATTTAATTAAATGTGTTCTTACAGGGATTCAATTGGCTCACCCATTTCAAATATTTAACCATAACCCTCAGAGCATATTTCCTAAACAGAACATTTTTGTACCAGTTTGGTGGTTATGTAAGTCAGTAAATCATCGGAATTTTGTCTTACTTCTTCCCTTAGATTTTTCTTATGTATTTAAAAAAGTGAAACTTGACAAGCTGTTAAAAATACATCTTAGGCTGCAATTTAGTGCTTTTATTAGTACTGGCAGGTGCATCACCCATAATGGGAACTACATAGAAATTTTTTTTGTCGTTATCCTTAACAGCTATTGCTGCTTCACATAAGGAAAGTGACTCTTAAAGAAAATAAATTGTAACTCCTTTAATATTGCCCAGTTAGAAGTCCCTTAAGTCTCTTCCTTTCTGTAACCTGGTATTCAAGGTAAGCATTCACTAAAATGTCAACAGGAAGAATCTGATGGAAATAATGATCTATGGTGAAAATAGACCCAGTTGGATGATGATGTAATTGAGGGGTGTCAAACTCACAGTCCGCAGGCTGAATCCAGCCCTCCACCTTATTTTATCCAGCCTGGCACCTTGTTTCTACCGAGCAGCAGCCCCAAGCTCCTTGCCTCTGTGCTCCTGCCAGCACCAGTCACATGTGCAGCGTGTTACACACATTACACTACAGGAGAATAGCAGGAGCCATGAGTTTGACATCCCTGATGTAATCAGTCAGTCCTGTTTAACTTTCCTGTTGCTTTATGCTTAATTTTTCTGTTCACTGGAAGTCCGTACAAGCACCATTTTTATTGACAATGCTTACAGATATTATGTATTTTAAAAACGTGATTCATACTGATCAACCATTGTCTGTTTCTTGGGGTTTTTTAACAAAGTAACATATTAGATGGCAAACAAAAAATTACTATGAGTACAACTACTCAAAAACTTGACTTTTTGTTAAAAAAGAGTTTTCCCTTGTCATTGTGCACTTGGAACAAAACTTTATTCCCAGAATTTCCTTCCCTCACTATTTTTCGAAGCAAGCGATTAAAAGCTAAACTCTGAGAAAAAATGAAAAATACCCTAAATGACTTGGTTTGTAATGAATGCAGAGGCACAGTACCACGGACCTCTAGAGGTCGCCAACTCCAGCCAGCAGGTGGTACAATAGGGTTAACCTGACATCAGCTACCCAGGACTTACGTACGGTTTGCTTTTGAGTGAGTATCTTGAAGGATAGATCCACAGCCTGTTCCAGTGCTCAGTCACCCTGACAGTGAAAAAGTGTTTTCCTGCTATTCAGGAACCTCCTGTGTGTTCAGTGTGTGCCCATTGCCTCTAGTCCTGTCAACGGGCACCTTGAGAGCCTGGCTCGATCTTCTTTGCACACTTTCCCCCTTGAGGTATTTATGTACATAGATAAGATTTCCCCGTGAGCCTTCTCCAGCCTGTAAAGTCCCAGCTCTCTCAGCCTTTTCTTATAAGAGAAATCCTCCTGTCCCTTAATCGCCTTCACAGCCCTTTGTTCTCTATCCAGTGTGTCCATGTCTCTCTTGTACTGAGGAGTCTGGAACTGGATCCAGCACTCCAGGTGTGGTCTCATCAGTACCGAGCAGATCGGGAGGATCACCTCCATCAGCCTGATGGCAGCACTTCATCTAATGCAGCCTAAGAAACCATGGGACACATGAGCATGCCGTTGGCTTACATTTAACTTGGTGTCCACCAGGACCTTTTCTACCAAGCTGCTTTCCAGCTGTGTGGCCCCCCATAATATGCCAGTACATAAGGTGGATTCAAGTGTCAGTTTCTGACAAACCCCAATTTCAGCTCAAGTCATTTCTTAACTGGTCCCTTTTTTTTCAATTTCAGTTAGTTATGTATTTGTGGTTTTGGTTTTTTAAGTTTGGTAGCTTTGAGAAATAAATCTGAAATACAGCAACTCTTAGTTAAGGATAGTAAAAATTTACAGAGGATATTAAAGAAGCATTAATAAATATAACTGTTCCAAAACATCAAAAATCTCTTCATCAATGATGAAAAATTGAACAGAAGGTCAAGTATTACTTTGATTTTTTTCTTCTCAAAGACAATCAAAAAGTAGAGATCAAGCCTCAAATATGCTTAACTAACTACAAGTCAAGTAAACTGCAACTACACATAGAGTTAGGCATAATTGTACAAAAGGCAAGATAACCAGCAAGCTTTACTTGGTGTATTTAGGGAGAAGTGTGCAAATAGAAGGAAATGTAACGGGTTTTACAGCTCTTACTTCAAGGCCCCAAGATTATCATAGTATTAAACCTCTAATTCCTGAAGGATGTCTGTTGAATCTTGTAGAACTCTTACCTTTACTGAAATGCAGGATAACTAGCTGAGACCTCACAGGTACTGACTAGAGGGAACTGTTTCCATCACAGGGTCCATATTGTTTAAACAAGAACGCAGACTGGAGTACAAAGTCCTGTATGATTTGTCTGTCAAGTTCGTGACAAAACTCATCAACTATCAGTGACTGCTGCTGTAAAAATTAAATTGTAGTCTGCGTAATGGTTTGTTTGTTTCTTTTAAAGTAACCCTTTGACATTGAACAGTTCTGAATTAAGATTATTGTTAACTTCAGAGTATGGAAGAGCTGGAGAAGAGCAATGAAAGTCTTCTAGCTGGTGCACAAAGTGAACTTCGCAAAGAAATGACTATGTTGCAGAAGAAGATTATGATGGACACCGTAAGTATCAGATGTACGAAGAAGTTAGTTAAATACAATAATAGAATGTTCTATTAAAAAGTTATTTGACATTCATTTAATGAATCAAGGGAATCATATTGATTTGGCATTTTTTCAGTATTATCTCTCCTTTCCTTGTAACAGCAACAGCAGGAGATGGCAACTGTTCGCAAGTCTCTTCAGTCCATGTTATTCTGATGGCTCAATGGAGAAACAACTTGTACCTAAGTAACATGATACAAGTATAGGCATTAGCCATAGAGAAGTCTGAGTTAAATGTTTTAAAGTTCCTATTAAATGCTTTCTTGGATTCTTGTGTCTGATAAATTTTGTAAGATTGTGTATTAGTAAATTTATTACTTTGGGGTGGGGGGGGTATAGACCACAAACCATTTACTCTGTCCAATAAATCTAACTACTTTGAATAGCATGGGACTGTTTCTGTTGTTTCACTTTTTATAGTGCCAGATTGTAACAACGGGCAGAATTAATGAAAAACACATTACCTGGATTTTACATAATGACTTTAGGCCTTTAAGTACATTGTGTAAATAGAACGATTTTTCACAGGCTGCCTACTTTAAAGTCTTCATAGTTTCAACATTTTGTCTTCTGACCTACCAGCAGTAATAACAGTTCACGGAGTATGATATAAGATTGTTTAATGATGTGTATTATGGTAAATTAAAGTAAATTTTGTTAACTCTTTTGTTAGTTTAGGCATTGTAACATCTTGGTACTAGTAAGAGATTTATGAACTGCTGTAATTTGTCCAAAACCCAGGTTTCTTTAGTAGAATGAGGAGCTCAGTATTACAGCTTTGTGACATCTGCTAAAGCAAGCATAGTTAAACAATATGCATTTTGGGGTATATAGTTCTTGTAAAACCACTGCTAGAAGTAATCGAGCTTATTTATTTAGTAAAAGTTATTACAAGCCTTTGAGATGGAATATTACTTATTGCAATTCCAAATGAGTAGCAATTCAGTGGGGCCTAAGTTTTAAGGATAAAGCATTTATCTTTCATGTATCTCATTATAGTTAATCAGTATAAATTAAACCATCAGCTTATCTTGCATGTGGTTTGTTTTTGTAGAACACCATTACACCTAAATACCCTGTTTTACAAATTAGGTGGTTCCTAACATATTTAATACTTAGATTTAATACAGCAATAGATAAAACAAAAACCATTCACACACGCACATGCACAAATGTGATGTTTTCATAACAATGTTTCAAAACCAGTGCATACAGATTCTTCTCCTCAGGTTACTAGTGGTTTTAGTTCAGAATCAAATCATTTGATGATGGCTCTCCAGTTCTGGAAGCCAGATTAGCAATGGCTAACTTACAGAAACTTCAGCTATTAGGCTGCAACTGAAGTTCAACAAGCAGCCAGTGGGAAGCTCTTTTTGTTCTACATCTCCTAGGACTCCAGGAAAGAGCAAACACAGAAGTTAAATCCTAGAATCATGTACAGGGGTGTATGTCCCTCTGGTGGGTAACAGGTAACTATGCTAATTTGTAACTGTGCTGCTGAGTCTTAGCCCTGTAAAGATGATTACATGATGCTATGAAATACAGTTAACAGTTTTTGCTTCCTATCTCCAGTACTAGATTACTTGGTATTGTCTCATGTTTCTGGTTTTCTAACAGATTTCTGCATTAGTTTCCTAGCATCCACATACCTCATTCATATCCTTAAAAATATTTATACCTGCTACTACATGACACATTTTTGAGAATGCTGGGGAACCAAACCTTCTCACTCTGAAAAAGTTGCTACGTCTTTTCATCAGGTAGTTAATTTGTTTACAGTATTCAGCCAAACAGAAATGGTCTTTACCATCTTCTCTTCCATTTGCCCATGGCCTGGGTTCAGGCTAAGTTCATGTGTAGATGATATGTCTTTTCCCAGTCTCAAACAGGACTAGCAAGATGGAACTGGTCTTAATCACTTAGTGTGCTAGCCCTTTGACAGTAGCTGTTACAGTTACCTCTTATATGTATCAGTGTATCCTTCCTAGGCAGAACCGTGGCAGATGGTGCTTTTTATTTCCCCAAATTTAGTAGGCAATACACTGCTTTTAAAGTTCCTTGAACATCTCAGGAAGCCTTTTTAAATTAATGCACAGCTAAGAAGCTGCAGTGGTAGTATTTGTTAAAACAAACCATAGCATTCTTTATTGTACAGGTCAGCAAGAACTTTATAAACTCACAGCTCAGCTACACATCAACAACTGAAACTTACAGGTTTTTACAAAAATCACATTCAAATAATACCTCTTTAAAGGAGCTTAAGCTTTAACGGTTTGCGTACAAGTCATGATTTGCTTGTACAGATAATAAGCTACTTTTATTCATAATTTCTTTAATGACAACAACCCTTTAGCCAGGCACATTATGTTAGCCAGTGGGTCTGTTCCTAAAGAAGGAGAAAGGCTGACAGCCTGATTTTCCGTTTCGGAATTTTACTATACATTAGGGTTTAGTTCCATTAAGTTTTGTTTGGATAAAGTACAGTGATATTTACAAGACAAATTGTATCATAAGGTAGATGAACACAGCAACAGCAAACATACTTCAGATGGAATTACATATGATATGGGGGGGCTACATTGTCAGAGTCTTTTATTAATGAACTTTGTCATTCCCTTATGCAGCTTCACAGCTACAAGTTAGCACAGGAAAAGTCATTGTCCTCAAAATACACAACTACCTATAGTCTAAATAATGATAAGAGTACCAATGAGGCAAATCTTATTATGACCATGAAACCAGAAACTGCCCTTGAAAGAAAATAGAAGCTGCAATTCTATTTAGAGTTGTTTATACACTTAGGTATGACAGAATGCATGAATCCTAAAGGCACTCATATAAGAGTATTTTGAAATAGAAGAAAATTTTCCTGAACTATACCTCCTTCATCCTACTGATACAGTAGCTTGTTCTTTAGAAACACTAGACCAGAGATTAATGAGTAGTTTTACCTCATGGATGCATCATTTTACCAGTCTTAACAGTGCAGTACTATATTCATTGATACCTCTGACTACCACTTCACAGCAGTTCCAAGAAGACTTAAGAAACTAATGCTAGATTAGTCACTTGTCTAGGGAAAAGTGAAATTCCCCTTCAGACTCTGGTTGGTAGCACCTTGGTTTGCACTCTACATTATTCACCAAACCAGAAGTACAGAATTAAGGTTACCTAACAGGAAATGGCAAGTTTCAAACGTGGTATTCAGGATATGAAATAACAGCTGCAATCTAGAACACAGAGGGAAATACATTCTGTGATCAAAAGTACTGATCACAATAGAATCTGCATGACTTTATATTTAGTAATTTTAACATCTGGTAACATCTGGGCTAGAGTGAGCTTTCTCATAGAACTTGTCTTCTTGACAAGTTTAGCCTGTTTCCCAAAAAAAGAGAGGCTGCTTCATTCAACATTCCCCTAACTGCTTCTCCTCTTGTCCTTGACCTATTTAATCAGTCATTATGGTTTTGAACCTGTTCAGGAGCTTGATGAGATGAAATTCTGAAGACATGTATATGAAGATGAGCAGCAATCTGCCGGCATACACCAGTGGCATATCTCAGCATATCAAACAAGGATATGAACTTCAAAAGAACAAAACAGAACAAGTTAAAAAAAATCAAAAAACAATTTCAAAAATCTACTGTGAATTCTTCTATACTTTAAACAATCTATCCAAATGACAAGTATAATAAGCATTTTAACATATAGATGGAGAGTGGTCTGTTTTATGAGAACAACTCCAAAACCCAAACAGCATTAAACAATTAAAAGTCTGATAAACAAAGGCTGTTAGTCTGCAATTAGAAAATAACTTTAAACAAGTCACCTGAACTAAAGCATAAATACAAGAGAGATCTGTAAATTTATTTTTACTTCTCTGTTCCAAGGAAAGAAAGCCAGTCAGCTCCCAAAAATACACATTTACGTGGTATCCTGGCACTGCCTCCACAGCGACAGCTGAAATCTGAGCAAGTCAGAAATGGCAGAGCAGAATGACAGGGACAGTTCTCAGTCCGCTCCTTTAAGTATGCTCCAACTGAAAACTATAAAGCAAAATGCTTACCAGTGCTATCCATAGAACAATGTATTCATCAACAAAGCTGTTGAAGTACTGGTCCAAAAACAGAAGTCCTGGCCCAATAAATGCAGTGTCCTGAAGAGAGATTTGACTTTTGCTCATGTGAGCCACCTATGTTTAAAAAAAAAAGACACAAAAATGCATTACTGCAAGATGAGTGTAACTACCAGAAAACTGGTGTGATATTCTTGCCCAGCAACAGCGAGCTGTCCACAGTCCTAAGGAAGCATGTAGCAGGCAGGCCAAGGGCTTCGTAAATACTTAAGGGCCTGCTGCTCCCCAGCTGTTTCATTCCAAGTCCCAAATCACCTCATTTCCGGTTATTCAGTCAATACATAGCACTTCCATCAGTGATAGCAGCTATTTGAATTATCAGTTGGTATTTGTTTACTATATAAAGAAACATGTACATGTCTTTCAATGTTCTTCTTTAAGTTAATCTGTGCCAGTGCATTTTAGCTATATGCAGGGGTTCCCAATTCTGTATTTTTTCAGTGCTGAAGGGTAAGACTACATAAATGTATCACTGATAATGAATACCATTCACTTGAAATGTTAGTTTTAGGTCTAACTTGAAAAATTTTCTTTACTTAGCCAAAAGTTAACTAGAAACTGGGCTTTTGCTTGGCTGACAAGACTTGTCTTCACTGTTCAGTAGAGATAGCACTGTATGCACAGAGACACTTCACGGAATGACCAAGAGAAGAAGATGACTGAGGGCAGAGGGAAGGAATCTGTTCCCCACACTTAACTCAGTCCTTCCGTATTTCATAGAATCATAGAATTGTTTGGTTGAGAAAGGCCTTTCAGATCACTGTGTCCAACCAATTTAGCATGCTTAGAGACAACTTAAACTCACCTTTAACTGACAGGCAGAAAAAGAGGTTTTTTGTAACAAGTTGGAAACCTAATAAAGGACATATGAAGTCTGCATACCAGGAAGGTCAAAAATAGCAGAAGGGAGGTAGTCAAGGTGCCAAGTTTGCCATAAGAAATCACCCTGTCATTTCTTGCTCCCTTGCTTGTGGACACTGGGCAAGTATGATTAAGGTATTGAGAGGTTGCAGTGAACAAAGTGGTCTCAGTGTAATATGTCATGTTCAACTTCATGCTGAATCGCAAAATTCACAGAAAAGCCTGTGAGTGTCCCACTCTAAGTTCCAGACAAACCACATCTGAAGGAGAGCTACAAAACCTTCCACTCTAAGACAGCTAAAGGGATGCACTGCAGGAAGTGATTCCTCACTCAGATCTAGCCTGATGTGCAACAGCTATGCAGAGTTAGCATCCCTGAAGCAGCTCTGCCACATCCACAGACTGCACAGACCTTGGCTCACATCTCCAGTGGACCTCCCACCCGGTCTAGCCTTAAGTTTTTACTGCAGTTTGCTCACTTGGAGTGCCCGAAGGACAAGCGCTCCCAAAACAGTATCAGAAAACTGGGAGAGTAAACCGCATGAAATCTATTCCCCGCTCTCTTTACGGATTTCCCTCTGAAACAGACTATCCTCACAGCTACACATAAATTGTCCTGTGAAGTGAGCAAGGGAGCCAAGGTGTTTGGCAGAATAGATGAACTGCCTCGTGTTCAATCTTAAGGTTCAGTTTTCGTATCAGCATTCTCTCTCTTGAACCAAGCTAGCAGCTCACATGTCAACTCCTGTTTAGCCAGAGAGTATTTAGCAGAATCCCTGTTTTCCAGTGTTTGAAAAATTTGGAAAAGTATAAAATCAGCTGGTTGGGTTACTGTTATTAACA
Source organism: Dromococcyx pavoninus (assembly GCA_033558185.1). Lineage (NCBI taxonomy): Eukaryota > Metazoa > Chordata > Aves > Cuculiformes > Neomorphidae > Dromococcyx > Dromococcyx pavoninus. The sequence continues at coordinate 1,234,805 of JAUMJL010000654.1, read as the reverse complement.
AACACATAGTAAGGTAGATTTGGGGTTTTTTAATTAATTGATGAGGCTTATACTTAGAACAGAGATAGAGAAGTTTACCTCCTCATTTTTATGATTAAATTCCTAGTCCAGATAATTAAATTGGCACTGTTAGTAAAACTTGAGGAACCACAGTTATGACAATTAAGACAGACAGAGTATTTTTAGGAATAAGTTAGACAAAACTGAAAGTTCTAACCAATACATTCAACAATAAGTACATGCTTGCATCAGTGTCATATGTAATCTCTCTGTAGGAGCCTGAGTCTGGTTTAGTGTCTTGGTTGTAATCAAATGGCAAAGCAAAATGGGAAAACTTGCTCAGTGCCCACTGATCCAGCAAGCATTAAGTCAAGAACCAGTTTATTTTTAGGAAGTTTAGGACTGAAACAAAATTCCTTACCACCAACTTTTGTGAGATTTTAGCATTCACAAATCCAAATGTCAGGACATACAGGCAAGAATGTTTTTCAAACAGCTGAGTTGTAGACTTTTTATAGATTATAATGGCCAGTGTGATAAGTAGTCCAATGTGTAGACCTGGTGAAAGAACACTCGTTCCCTGAAATACAAAGGGACAAAGAATTTGTCTTAGGCTCCAGTCACATAATATGATCCAGATTTTATATGTATCGTAAATCCCATTAAATAAAACCAGAGTTGTCAAAACTCTGGAATAGTCCATTAGGATTATGCCAATGTTATTGGTATCCTTTGCAGTGACCACTAATGAATTAATTTTGTAAGAAAATTCATTGCTGATTCCTGAAGAAAGCCAGTAACAGGTAGAGAGAAGGTAGATAATGAAGTCTTTGCTTTAGCCATCCAACACTTAGATGCTTGTCTGCTGAAATGCTTAAAATGATAAAACTCTTACAATCATCTGAAATGCAATAAATTATAGGCATAAATTATTCAACTCCCATTCAGATTTTTAAAGCAACTTACTGCTATTGTAGATCCATTCTTCCCAACCCCTCCACCAAAGATAACACGGAAGTAATTGAAAAAAGAAAGCACTATTCCACAGAGTATGCCAAAAACTGCCAAGAACTTCAGTTCTAAGCCCACCAACGGGACCTTAGCAGGAAAAACAAGAGAAAAATATTAAAAGTCAAGGATAACACCTCTTTAAAAAAAGTTATTTAAAAAGCTACTGATACCTACTGAACAACTGTTTTACTTGAACAAGCTCAGGAGGATAATGTTCGGACTTTGTTTCCTTACTAAGGAAATAACAAATTTCTTTTGGAATGTTTAAGCTCAACTTTTCCATATTTAATTCTGGTCTTTAAATTCAAATAGATCTTACTCTGTTTGTCCTTACAATGTCCTTTACATGTTTTTACTTCATAAGCAAAAACCTGACACAGGCTACTGGATCACCAAGGCATGGGATGGGGGAGAAGGGCAGTTCCTTCTATTTCTCTAGGTAACACAATACTGCACCACAGGAAACACAAACACCATCTGCCTGCTTTGTGTTTTGGTACCTGTTACTTGTATGCTGTATCTTTGCATTTTGAATAGTCTCCAGATACAAATTTTAATTAAACAGTTACCTTTCAGAATCAATTGCAGTTTCAAGGAAACTTCCAAAGGCAGCAGATGATTTAAAAAAAAAAAAGAAGTCGTAATAAATTGAAACCATTGACTATATTTTTGAATACAGATTGTTTTGAGATACAGCATAACTACCACAGATTTTAATACCGAAGAAAAATCAATCATAATTAAAGTCTAATGCTCCTGCTTTATTTTCCAACATGAAAATAAAATGTTTGAAAATAGAACAAAAGAGTCTTGCAGGATGGGAAAAGAAAACAAAGTTTAGCTTTTGCTAAATTGCTGAATTGCTGAATAAACCCGTTTATTATTTTTAATTACTTGATAGTTTATATTTAGATTAATTTGCATTGGCTATCAATAGCATGGAACAGTCTTGGCTCTTTCATGCACTAGAACCAAGCAGAACTATATATTTCTGAGTTAAGACCCCAGAAAGTACAAATATGTTAATCTAATACACTTTTGACTCTGTCCACTGAAGTGTATCTTTAAAGATCAGAATAAAAGCGAGAGATAGGGAAAGGCTTTTGGACAGAAAACAGTTCTTTAAACTACAAATATTTTTATTTATGTTGGCTGTGACGTAACTGTCAAAAATCAGTATATCTCCCTTAGCACGTAAATATAGATTACTTAACCAAAATCCCCCTAACTTCATCCCATGGTTTTATTAGATAAAAGCATTTAATCTTTAAATTTTGAAATAAAGCATCTTATAAATCATTTAACTGAACAGAAATATATATCTTGCAATAAAATATATAAAAGAAATAAAACTAGAACAAAACACAGTTGTTAAAGCTTAAGTATATGCAGTGTATTAGTTCCAGATCAGAAGTTTGTATGTGGCAGATGGGGTCTTTTTTCCTCTGTGTAGATCTAAAGTTGTGCATAGGAAGTCACACCATTATACCTATGTTAACTACAACATAAAAATAAACTACATTTGTACAATAAGCTAGAACAGATCATGAGACAACTAGCAGGTGTTAATGATACTTGCAGAGGTTACCTTCAAATACCAAACGAACAGTGAGCACTTAACAGGAACCGAATACTCAGCAGTAACTCTGAATACTTCATACACTTACCTTATAGTCCCATATTGCTGTTCCACCATATGCAGATATCAAGAGCAGCATTGTTATAGCTATCTGAACCTCAGTTACATCAACTCTATGAAGGAAAGAAAAAGAAGTCTTTTTGCTGTAAGCGCAAGGCAGCGATGGGCAGCAGGGAATTAAAAAACAGTGACTTTACACTATCTCCTGAAAAGTACTTCAAATTATATCAATATATAGAGAATAGGATTTTCCTTGACTGCAAAAGGTACTCTTTATGGGCACACACCTTTGGTTCAGATTTAAAAATAAACCTACACTCCTTATCTAGCACAAGCTACATGTAATTTTAACAGTGAGGAAATCTTTAAGGAATACATTGTTAATTATCTGAGGATTTCATACAAATTTAGACTTGTGTAAAGAATTAAATCAAACTTTAAGGCAAGCTCATAGCAAATGCAAGCAAACATTTCCATTAAAAGCATATATCCTGTCCTGTTTAAAGCGGTGACTTGGGAGATCTCTTTAGAATCACCATCACGGTGTCAGAGTGATGCAGATCACCCAGGAGGAGAGTGTAAACAATATTTAGTAAAAAAGGTGCATGTCCCAAAACACTGGATACAAAACAATCAATAACCTACACGCGATAGAGCACCAACAAGAAAACTGTAAAATCCCGATGTTACCGTGAGCAATCACATCTTTGCCCACTACAGTGCCCGGTAGCTGCACTTATTACAAGAAAAGAGGAAAACAGAATGAGGACAGAAAAAAAAAGAGACAGAGTTGATAAGAGAGACAGAAGAGATGAAAGAGTCACCACCTTCCAGGTCTCACCTGTTGTGGCATGCTTTTCATTTGTCCTGTGGGTCTGAGAAGACGGGGGTGTCCGCGAGGTGACAGGTGAGCGTGTGGTTTTATAAAACCTCTGTCCCTGCCTCTCACCTGGCTCAGGTGGCGGATCAGGTCACAGGTCGAGACCTGTCCTTTGACTTGTCTGCTCCTGGAACACTGCCCACCCTGTCCACTGGGTGGGCACGGGGGCACATTTCAGAATCATCTGTTTTGAGACATTTTAACCCAGGCTATGCCAGGACCATACAGTATATTATATAAAAGTATAGACTGTGCAGGCTGGGACAGAAGGAATTTCTCTAAGCCACCATATCATGAAAACTTGCCAGATACAGCCTGCAAAACAGAAGGATGGTATTTTGAGGGCTGAGAAAGTGGATAGCTAAGCATCTGTCCTGTTTCAGAGGACATATAACTGATAGCTCACTTTTTTCCATAAAAGCATTTTTGAAATAGATGGCCTTGTATGCCCCCTAAAGTCTACTATCTGTATTCCACCTTTTTTGTTCTCGAGACAAGAAAGCCAACTCTTTATTACTGAATTTGCTGGCTGAAATGTTTTTAGAATACCTGAATATATAAAAGAAGTTAAGCAGAGGCTCAAAGAAAGAATCAATGCTTTCAATAAAGCTTTAAAATAAATGGGCGCATCTAAGGTACCTCTTATGCCACCAAAGGTTTTGAGACAGGTACCTGATCTTTATACTGAATTACCAGCAGTGACAACAGATGCTTAAAATACAACATTGCCTTAAGCAGTTAGAATAAATTTGATGGTTTAAGGTATTATGAATAAAATCAACATGTGTCATTACTTGCTTAACACGTGAACTGTCTGCAGAGGAAACTGTGTTTTTAAAGGGAGATAGGAATCAGCTCTTGACTAATGCAAATAATTTATCTGATCTTGATAATCACAGTAATAAACTCTCTTCTTTCATCAGAAAGATAGTGATAAAATATGCTAGGTTTCATCACAAGCTTCAGACTACCAGTCTTAGAACAGCCAAAATGTAAGCTGCAACTGGATGTTATGCTGAGGTGCTCATCACAGTTCAAAGCCATTGGAATGGGTAGTGCTCTCCTTCCTACACCGTTGCACTCCCTCACTTGTAGCCACAGTGCTCGTCGCACTATAAGGGTGAACCAGTTCAGCTCGCTAGCTTAGCATAGGTTTTTAATCTTCTGCCTATTTCATGAATTCACTTGATGACAAGTGCCAAGAGTCTACACAGGGGGAAAAGAAAACGGTACAGCACTCCCCTCTCTGCCAGGGATGAAGTGTTACACCTAACCAGTCATTGCTGTAGCTGCACACTGAGCTTGTTGGTTATATCATGCAAAAACAGCCTTATGCAAGGTCAAGTGTTCAGAGGTCACCCTCTGTACTATTAAAACCTACATTTCTAAGCTCAAGGGAGGAAGGTCAAACTTGGAGTCATTACATGTGCCAAAGTTTAGTACTTAATTTTGCAGAGGCTCAGGCTGTTGGCTGCAACACAGCCCAAATCAGAGTCCAAAGATTTTAATCAGACACTGTGGTATTCTACCTGACAGTGGCACAGTACTCTGATCCTTCCTGGCCATCAGTGTTGGAATTCTCTCATCTGTCCTTTGATTTCTAAAATCAAGTGCCACTAATTCATGAACAGTACCAGTGAAAGCTTATTATTAGATATTATCATATTTGGGGCAATATACTATTACCATCATTTAAACTCTCACCCCTATACTTGAGAGAAATAAAATAGCAAGCCTTGAAAAATCTCTGACCTGTTTTCACTAAACAGAAATAAGTTATCTTGGAGAACAGTTGGGTGGTTTTGACTTCAAACAGTAAGCATGGAACACCAGGCCACTCTGAACTATGCACTATATTGATGTAGAAGCCATTAAGCTTTTAATGAAGACACTTTCATATGGTATAGGAGTCTCGGTGCCTTCCCAATGTAAGGAAATCATTCTGTCATTTTATGAGAGAATGAAAGGCACAGAAAAGCAATCATGCGTGCAAAATGCCAGAGCTGATGGCACAGTCCATCGCCCTTCAGGGCAGTCCACTATCGCGTATGGAAATTAGCCTATTTCAGCCATCACTTTAAAGCATCTATTTTTGTTCACACCACAAGATGACCTTTAAAAATTAGGATGGGTCGACTGGTAGAGGAGTTACAGTTTGTGTAGTAAAATGCATTGTCAGCAAATAAAAGAGAGTTCTTAGCAGCTTTCTTTTCATATAGACATTGAACAGTATGCAAGGATAGCTGATCACTGCCCTGTGAAGCTCAGATTTGCTAAGGTGCTTCCTGCAGGTCAGAGCTAAGTAGGAATGTAAACGGGTGACTTCACAAGTGACTAGGATTATGAGAAGGATAGCCTTCCATCTATCATGTGCTCCCAATATTGCTGCTACGAAGTCTCTGATCTTTTCCTCTTTCCAGAAATCATTTACCAAAGTGCATCTCATTGTCTAAAAAGAGTAAAATATCACAGCTGGGCACTAGCACAGCTGCAGGAGGGTGCATACTATTAGAAGTTGAATTGAAATTATCTTCTACATGAATATCATGAGTTCTCCTCCTACACTGCAGTGAGAACAGATGAAATTTCTACCAAGTCATGATCAGCATCACAGCAATTCTCTAGAACTATGACCTAACGCAAAACGTAAAGGACATCAAAACCAGTATCGGTCAGATGAAAAGCAAAGCCCTCACATAAACCTGGGGCAATTCTTCAAGCACTGACATGGCTCTGTGGAACTCCTTGCCAAAGGATGCAATGGTGCAGAGCGTTTGTCCAAAGGAAGTCTGAGGATGCCTATGGAAAGAAAACCCACTAGAAGAGGAATTTCTCTAAAATGCAAGTGGTCCAGAGTTCCCTGGGTTGAAACTGTTCTGCAGCTGGGAGATTATGAACAGAGGTATGGTACATGCTTGCTCTGTCCCTGCTTCTACACAGCACACTTGTTTACACTGCAGGCAAGACCACTCTGTCCTGAGCCTGCGTGGGGCTTGCATGGGTTCCAAGAACAAATCTGCAGACAAAAGAGCCAAATGCAAGCAGGCAAAGCATATATAGCTAAGATCAGCTGGTAAAAGAACAAGTCCTTTGCTCAGTGTTATGCTGAGTTTTAAAGTTCTCGCCAGGCAAAACACAAGTCTGCTAGGGTAGAACAGACATGAGGAAGAAGATTAGAAGAGGAGAGAGCAGTGAAAAAACAAAGAAGAAACAGAAATCAAGTAGCTAGCAGCCTCAGACATTAAGCCACAAGTACTTCTAAAGATACCTACTTACTTTCCAAACCTTAGTGTGCCTGATACGTATGTCTGCCAGTGAGCAGAATAGAACATGAACAGTCCCACAAAACAACAGAAAAACAACCAGTCAGGATTTGTTCCTAGTCGGATTGCTATGCAGGATCCAAGGACAACAAAAACTGAAAAGCAGAAATTAACATGTTAGTCATATACCCTCTTTGTTTGCAGTTAAGAGAAATACGAAAAAAAACCCAATTACATGGCATTTCACATCACTACAACAAATAATATGACTGATATTGTTCTGAGCAGCTAACAGTCCTGGCAGGAGAGACCAAAACACAGGACTCCTTTTCTTCCAAGCCCACCTTCTAGGCTACAGCAGTCATTCTCTCTCTTTCATCCTTGTCATCTTGTGTGCTTTGTGTCACTGACAGCTTCCAACTGCAGAGCCCAGTTCAGAGACTGGTAGCTGCTCTTCTCTGGGAAGTGAGGCACAAAGAACGTATGAACTCCTAGGGCAAACGTTGCAGCCATTAAGCTTTTATTGAACTACGGGCATTGGCACCAACAGCAGCTAAGCCATAGAAAGTAAAACTGAGCAAGGCTTAGCTTTTAAGGACTCCAATAGTTTTTTTTAAAAAAAAATTGTAAGGAATATAAATTTTCCTTCTCGTAAGTGCAAGGCTGGATGTTGTATTACCCAACTGGTATTTTGGCACCTCACTCCTAAAGCAGAATCCTTAGTTTCACATGCCAGCGTAAGTCTTTTAGGTCCTTAAAATCCTTTATACTGCATCACCTGTTTCCTACTAGGAAACATAGGCTATGTACAGTAAAAATTCTCTAAGTAAAAAATGTCTAAGCATGCTCTTACGGATTTATTTGTTCACCATCCAGCTCATTCAAAGAACACTGTACCTGAAGATGCACAGTAAGAGCGAGCAGAATTTATGTTACCCCACATCTGCCAAAGGCATTTCTGAAATACCCTCCCTGATACTGGTCAGAGATGCAAAGCTCAAGGGCAGCCTTGGCTGCAGTGACCAGGAAATGGTGAAGCTATCCTAAAAAAAGGAACATGCTGACCCTGCTCTGAGCAGGGAGGGTTGGACTACGTGATCTCTAGAGGTCTTTTCCAGCTTCACCAAATCTGTGATTAATGAGGTCCTCTTGAAAAGAGGCAACTTTTTAATAAGTAGGATGCATAACAGTAGGTTAAGGCTACCTGTGGAAATAGAGTCGCAACCATGATCAAAGAGTTCTCCTAGCGGAGAACTACTGTTTGTTCTTCTGGCTTGTTTCCCATCAATGGCATCCAGAGACTGGTAGATAAAAAGTCCTAATGCACTCAGGACATATGCCCAAAATGGTGCCTGAAAGAAAGTCACATGAAAGATCACTAGGCAGTTCCCAATTTCTTAGCTAATAATCTATTTCATTAAAGGTAAAATATTGTTCAGCACAAAAATATACTACATTGTGCTATTTGTTACTTTGTTAACAGACAAACCAAATTCTGTGCGCTAGCCTTTACATGAATTGTAGTAACTACAGTAAATGAACTACTCCAAATACACCAATGCAACACAGGTCCTTTTATTTATTTAAAAAACCCAAAACTTCAAACCAAAAACTTAACCCTCTATTCTGCATCAACTGTCTTATTTTTCCACCTCAAAACCACATTATTTCTAAAATTATTTGCATTCTTTGTGCTGAAAAACATTATGAAAATAAAATTACTCTTTAAAAAAGGACACAGTAAAGCACTTACTAAAGTTCTTAGGAGTTTACGTGACAGATACTCAAATGATTCGCTTGGATTTACAACGTACAGATATAGAAAACCGCTACACCTTACTACATAAAGACTTCAGCTTTCAGGGAAAGTGATTTTTTCCAATATACAAAAATTGACTACATAGGCACTTTGGACAAGGGCTTGAAGAATTAAATACGAAGGAGCAACTATGTTGTCAATAAAGACTATCAGAGTTTCAAAACAAGTCATGAATCAGTTAAATGAACACCAGTCTTAGATTCAAAGGAACTGTCCTACAATAGTGCCTTTCAAAAGCATTATTTTCATACACACAGTCACTATGTGCTTGTCTTAGTTTTTTAATAAAAATTATTTTTAACACCTTTTGAACAAAGTACAAGTAAGATTTTTGCCTCAAGTAGCTTCCTGTGTTATTCTTAACACTTCGAAGCACGGTTCATGAAAAGAGTCAAAGATAGGTATAAATGTTGGAAATGCAACTTGCAGTTTAAACAAGTGAACAGCCACAGGCAGTCACGGAGCTGAATCCTTTCCCACTCCCAGGTAAGGAACAGCTGCCGTGGCTTTACAGCTCTGCAATTCCTCCCCTGCAGCACAAGCAGACCGACATGATGACACGTATTTTCTAAGTCCAGTAAAGGCTATTAAGCAGATTTAGACAACTCATCTCAGAGAGCTGAGATTTGTCTGCCCTCACATAAACCCAGTGCCACTCCTGAGGAAAAAGGAAGCATGGCAGTTGCCAATCAGCTCAAACGCAGGGATAGGAGAAGGCAGCAAAAAGGAAGATGAGGTGAGCTGCTCCCCTGGACATTCTGTTTTGTCATCATCGTTATACTCAGTGACCTGAGGCAGGAAAAAAGTTATGCCTCCAGTTAGGCTGATCACAACAACTTCTTTAAGACTCCCTCATGTATTCAAGGCTGGCTGATTTTATCACTTAGTTTTCTGCTTTTAATATGGAAAAAACGTTGTTAGCAAAGGTATAATTTTCCTGCTATCCAGTATTTGGATAATTTCATTAATAAAACATTCCACCATTTAAAATCAAATCGTTGGCTGCTTTGCCCAGATTTGAAGCAAAAGACAGCCACAGAATTAGGGATTCCAGCTATAGGTGAGAGGTCTCAGAAAATTTTTCTAAACTGGCTTGGTTGTTTTTCCCTTTAATCCAAGGAAACAGAAAAATTGTAAACACAGATCATCTTGGAAGTCTTGTGCAAGAGGATGAGTATATATTCTCATTCCAAAGGACATTTAAAACAAACTGGTGTCTGATAATCCCTCCAATACAGGTCAAGTGATGACAGCAATACTTGTTTGATGTTTACCAATGGAATTAGTTCAGTTATTTAGGTTTCTTAGTCCAGTTAAACAAAGGAATTTTGTGTTGGGGGATGGGAGTAGACCAGGGAGTGAGTTCTTAGCTGTTGTTTGAAACAGTTTCTCTTCTCTAACAAAGAGGGAAGGACAGAGCCTGTGTTCAACAGGAGAAGCCTACTGTTTGCCCTGGGTTCACGGACCACCAAGAGCCATGTGAAGGAACAGAGTGCTCAAGGGCCTCTCCTGAAGCAAGCTCATATGGTCAGACGGTCTGCAGGGAGGCAGCATCTACACGTCCGCCCTCATTCTTGCTGTCCACCTTTCCAAAACAGAGGGCTATCAGCCATTCCTCAGGTATTCAGGACATAAAAGCACAGTGAGGACCCTGCTGAAGCTAAGGTAATTTTACTTATGATATAACCCACATACTAAAGCTACCACAGTACCTATCTCGCCTTTTTCAGAATAACTGTTGTATGGAGAATAACAGACATTCTGGAACAAGAGCTCCTGACACAGACCTATGAGCAGCGCAATATGAGCAAAAGGCTACAAGAAACCACTGCTTTCACTGTAGTCCTTTAAAGCAGTATTTTAAGACATTTCCAATTTTATCACCATTACTACCATGTAGAGCCACAAAGGTAATTCACAGTGTTTTATGAGACATCCTTACTGTGACATACTTCTAGTTACAAAAAGATACCTTGTCACACTAATCCCTGGATTTTGGCAAGTAAAGCAGACCACAACTGCCAATTCTGTCCAAGACACCACTGGATGAATTAGGCTCCCCTCTTTATGCAGCCTTCTATCTACAACTGAAATAAATTTGAGTTTGCTTTAAAGTCATCAGGTTCTGTATATACATAGCCTGTATTCAGTGCTAATTATGCTAGGCAAATTCCTTACCCACTCTGCATTCATCCCTCTCTGCGTGGGGCACGCCACCAGAAGTGGACAGTTTCTTACTTTTCTGGATCATTTTCATAACTGAAACACGAGTCAGGAGCAGAAACTTGTTATGGCACATTTTTTTATCATTACCCATAGTGCCCCATGCCATATGCTTGGTACTACCACAATCTTTCAAAACACAAGCTCCATGAAATACAAGCTCAATCCTAACCAAAACAGAAGGTTTGCACGCTGGTCATTCCAGTCAGTTTATGAAAGTTTCCATGACCCACAGAACATGATGCAACAATTCTTGTTCAAGGTAACATCACCTACATTTACCTTACCTCAAAACAACTGTAATACATTAAATGTAAAAATAAATAAATTAACAAACTACAACTCAAACCTCTCTTATTTGGTCTTTCTGACAAAACAAAGGCTTTTGTTGAGTTTCAAGTGATTGTACAGGTACAATCATTACGACTGTTGATCCAAGTTTGTTTGCATTAACTCCTGCTGGGACAAATCAAAGCAACGATCCCTTCCATCTCCCAAACTAGAATGTTCTCATTCACAATCTGCAAAGAGGGAGAGAAGTTTTCATCCTCTTCCCAGTAAAGATATTTGTATCCATTAAAACCTATAGCAAATGCATCTGTGTCCTCATAGCTGAAAAGAGGGGAAGAAGATTCTAGTAAGAACACGGGAACAGGTGTCTGAGAGAGCTTAGAAACACAATCATCTGGAGCATTTCATCCCAAGGCTGTCAGTTCAAATCAAACCAAAAGTGGTAACAAACAATGATTGTTCATGGTCAACTAAGCATTTATCAGATTAAATGAATGCTCTAATGTTTTAATTGGTAAAATACAGTTTTCCAAATCACCACAGGTGCACAGAGGTTTCTGAAGTTCCTAATAACCGCAGATTCTCCCTGCTACCCACCTTGTCAGTACAGCTCAGCTGCCATCTCCTCCGCCTTCCCACTCTGGACCCAAGTAGTTTGCAAATTAGAGAAGTGGGAGCATTTGAGAATGATGACATGGCTGACAGACTCAGCAGAAAGGTCAGGAGGCTCCCAATAATCATCAGCCTTTCACTGATGAGGTGTTTATTATCTCTGCCCGAAGTTATATCCTGTCCAAGCAAATGTATTACTTGGCCAGAGCTAATGCTGTTCTCATGGAACTAGAACAGAACACAAAGCTGGCGGTGGGAAGAAGGCTTCTCCACTTCAATTAAAAGGGATGTCTGAAAGATGATTCAGCCCCAGAATCTTGTCAAAAACAGATTTGGTACAGCACGTCTGGTCATCTACTGAACCAGAGGGTGTCAAACCAAAACAAAGTGCACATAGTGTGACAGGTATGCATGGCATGCCTCTCCTTCAGGGAAAAGTGTAGGATGAACAGCAATCCTCACTCTTCTCCTGTGACTCCACACCACGGAAGAGAATGGACAGCTGCAGAAAACTAGATGTGCCAAGAAGATCCCTTATCACTTATTGCAAGCAAAGTTCTCAAGACCAGAGAGTTCAACAGCCCAAGCTTCTGCAACATTTAAAGACTGAGCCCCCCTTAATCACTCAGCACATTTAGTCATAATCTCACTTCCTCAAGCCAACACCACAGCAACTAATTTCACCCTAATTTACAAAGCCCCTCTCTGGAACAGATCCAGAGTGAGACGTTTGTACTGGACTTCCTCCCTTTTCCCTCCAAACATGGATCATTTCCCTCACTTCTGTTTCACACAAAGCATGATCATAGAATCACAGAATCATAGAATTACCTGGGTTGGAAGAGACCTCCAAGATCATCTAGTCCAACCCTTAATCCAACACTATCATGATTACTAGATGTACAATTGTACTAACAGGAGGAGAAGCGAAGAAGCTGTTTAAACCTGCGTTACAGCAGAGGGAGAGGGCAGGGACAAAAAAAAATTACACTAGCCCAAGTGCATTTCACACACACCAGTGACCCCCTGCGCTCCTTTAATAACCTCCTCTCCCCAACAAGCTCCCTCCGAAAGAGCTCCTGTCCTTCTGTGTTGAGATTCCTCAACCTCTGCTGTCTTCCTTTATGCCAAATACCTTCTTCTTCCATTCACTACTGAGTGCTCTGTTCTTTACTTGCAGGTATCAGCTGGATTCCTTGCCCCACTCAGTGCTTCACACCTCTCCTCTACCAGGTCAGGGTCTCAATGCTTCTTCCTTCACATTCCATGCCCCCAGTTCATACGAGCTGCTCCAGTCCACTCTCTTTTCTACTTCACTATTCTCTCTCCCACAAAGCTCAGTTGTGCCCTTGCTATTTACATAATGTCATGCCTGTCAGTATCTTCCCCTCACTTCTCCCTCTGACAGGGAAAAAAAAAAATCAAGACAATCCCTCTTTCAGCTTAAAAACTGGGAGCTTGTTGGGTTTGGGTTTTCTAAGGGAGCTTTTAAAAGTGCGATTGAGAGAAGCAGAGACAGCATCTCTGACATTCCTCTCCCTCTAAGCTGTTAATAGTAGAGCTAGATGGAGACACCCAGAACCTCTCCTGCTTTTTGGTCTCCCTAGATGCAAGGCTTACTAAATAGCTTGTTTCAGCAAGGTACAGCACCTTTTTAGAAATGTACTGCGTCACGTTTCAAGTAATTCCACAGAGCCTCCTCTCCCTCCACAGGTCTGCCCTCTGCACTAAAACTCTTGAACTCCTGCCCCCTATCAGCATCACTCCTCAAACTGCAAATTCATGCTCTTCTCTTCTTGTCTTTGCCTATTCCCAATGATCTCCATGAAATTAGCAGAAACAAAGGCCTTAAAAAAAAACAAACCCCCAAATAAATTCTTTATTATCAGATGAAATCTACTTTGATCAGTTTGAGGGGGTCTTTGCTGAGAACCTGTTACAACCGCTGTGAGATTTTTCTTTTTTTTTATAGATGTAAATTCAATACTGAATGAAAATTACTGTTAGCATGAACTTCTGCCCTAAAATTCTAGCTTCCCATGGTGTTTTAGCAAGACCAGTGGCTGAGCGTGAAGGATTACCAAAGTCAGGCCCTTCCATAAGCAACCATTCAAGTGGCAAGATCAGTTTGCTTTCTCCCTCTTAATAAGAGAGAGAATTACATCTAGCCAGTTTTATCCCTAGTGTTGATGCAAAGGAAAAATTAACATGTCAGTTTTCCCCAGTACAGGGAGGGGTAATAAGAGATTCATGTGCAAAACCTAATGAAGTAACCATAGCTACTTCAGAGCAGCCAGCATGCAGCAGAGCCAAAGAATTCACTGCCAAACACTGGGGATAAAATGGAAATCCTCACCCAAGAAGTGCTCCTTTTACACTCCAATGCAGCAACTATACACTGTTCACACTTTAAATCAACTAAACTTTTCATTCCTTTTATAATTAGTGCCAAATTAAAAAAAAAGAGAGAAAAACCCCTCAGTCTGCAGTCACAATGAAGATGATATTTCAATCCACAGAACATGGAATGTTCAAGTAGTGTCCTCCCCCCCACCACACGAGGTACAGCAGTCTCACGTATTATTTCTATAGGTTACTGTCCTAAGTTACATAGTGTAGGAAACTAGACACTATAAAAGCCTGCACACATGGATTTTAGTTAAAACAGTTCTTGAGAGGTGCACTCTGCTAATGGCATAACTACAAATAAGACGGCTTACGTTGAAATATGCATTTACAGGAGACAGTGATACAACCCGTGTTTCTATTAGACAAGAAGACATTACTGAAGCAGACAATATTTTAATCAAGCAAAAATATACTGAGCTAGTCAGTAACAAAACCAGCTTTTAGTGACTACTGATGCTGATGAAGATAAAAAGAGTAGTGTATAAGGAAATAACAGCTACGCAGTACGAGAACAAGGGAGCATTGTACAGCTTTAGGCATTAATTGCATTATGTGTGTATGGGAGGGAAGTATTATTAAATTGTGAAATTCACTGTGATAGGACATCACGGAAACTGAAAGTACAAACAGGCTCAAAACAAATAACTTAAAAGGCAAAATCACAAGGTGGGAGGCATCTGTGAGGAAACAGATCCATCAGCTGCTGTTCTAGCAAGTAACCAGAGTGGAATCCCTGACAGAAACTCCTAAACTACAGTGTTTCGGCAGCTGGAAGGGTATATCAGGGAAAGGTCTCTTTTCGCATCTGCTAGCAACTCCTAAAGGATTTCAGCTACTAGTCTTACTTGTTTTGGACTGTTTGTAAACATCAATACTTCAGTGTTTACAACAAAGGACTAATAGAAATGACCCACTTAAGACTGACCAGGAAAAAAAAATGACCACACAAACCAACTCAAAGAAATCCCACCTGAACCCAAAATCTGCTTGTTATTTTATCTGAGAGTCTTCTATCCAGTGCTCCTACACTTCCACCAAGAGAATGTAACAAGTTCTTGTTAGTCCAACAGGTAATCAAGGCTTGTTCATGGAGGGAAGAGGTGGCTCGGCAGTATAGAGAGGTGATGTTGAAGTGCACTGCGCTAGCAGTTCAGTCTGTGATTCAATCACCTTTAAAATCATTTCCAGTTCCACTTTCCCCTGATAGCCCTTCCAACCTACATATCCAAGTCAAAGTACAAAGCAGATTATTACAGCAGCACATATAGCACCTATTAGTGCTGCAACACTTTAGCTTTTTAAAAAAGCAATGCAGGCAGGTGACAAGCTGAGTCATTAAACAAGTGAAGAGAGAAAAAATGCCTTAAGTGA
Organism: Dromococcyx pavoninus; assembly: GCA_033558185.1. Taxonomy (NCBI): domain Eukaryota; kingdom Metazoa; phylum Chordata; class Aves; order Cuculiformes; family Neomorphidae; genus Dromococcyx; species Dromococcyx pavoninus. The sequence goes on along the minus strand of JAUMJL010000654.1, from coordinate 1,219,287 downwards.
AACAGCAAGACAAAGTGAGGGTCATTCTCACAGCACAAAGTCAAGAAAGAAAACCCGAGAGGATAAGGAGTCTGGTTTTACACTATGAATTTAAAAGGATATACTGTTAAATGAACAAGGAAGTTTAGTCCAAATCGTAGGTTCCTATAAAATTAAAAAAGAACAGTAAGGTTCCTAAAACTCAACCTAAGCTTTCCTGGAAAGAGTAATTTGCTGGATGTCTGCAGTACAAGTTTTTGCTTTTGTATAATAGTCTTCAAGGGAAAAATAACTTAAAATTTACTTTCTGTCTTTTTTTTGGAATAGCAAGGAGAAAAACCTAGAGTGAACATCCAGAGACACAGCTGGCATGTGACCGACATCTACATTACAAAACTAAGCTAAAGGTAGCAGCAGTTCCACAAGCATTTTAATTCTGAAAGTACCACTAGAAGACTATCTGTGATTTCCAGCCACTCACCCTCTTTTCTACCCTGCCTTTTACTGCCTGCAACACCACAGAGCACCTCTACCTGGTGATGCAAATCAGGGAATTGCAAAGTCAATTTTGATCTGGACCAGCTGATGTGTTTGCCACAAACATCTCTGCTAATACAAAGGGCAAAGCAACTACAGAAAAAGAAGGGTGCTCCTATCAACAAGAACACTCACCAAAGTAAATCTACGGTATTAAAAAGCCCAAACCAATTAAAAAAACCAGACCAATCATCACCTCCGCCATTAGGATTTAAGCCCATCAGAACACAAGAAAAACATAAGCTACCCTTCAAGATACTTTACCTACACAAAGCAATCTTCTTCCCTTATTTCCCACTTTAACTGCCATGAAGACTCTGCACTGGGAAACTTGTAACAGGCTGGGAAACTCTAACAGAGCTCCCTAAATTGTCAGTGAAACTGACATAACTTGAGGCCATTTCCTCTCAATTTTACCACAGTGGGGCCGACCCTGAGCCCAAGTACTCCAGGTACTGGGGCGGCTCCTGGATAGTGCCAGGAGAATCACTGCATGGTTTGTGTTGGAGGGGATGTTAAAGATCATCCAGTTCCAACCACCCTGCTCACCTCCCACCACACCAGGCTGCTCAAGGCCCCATCCAACCTCGCCTTGAACACTTCCAGAGAGGGGGCATCCACAGCTTCAATGGGCAACCTGTGCCAGTGCCTCACCATCCTCATAGTGAAGAATTGCTTCACAGTGTCTAAGCTAAATCTTCCCCCTTCCCATTTAAAGCCATTCCTTTTTGTCCTATCACTACATACATGCCCTTGCAAAAAGTCCCGCCCCAGCTCTCCTGTAGCCCCTTCAGGTATTGGAAGGCCACTATAAGGTTTCCCCAGAGACTTCTCCAGGCTGAACAACCCCAACTCTCTCAGCCTGTCCTCATAGCAGAGGTGCTCCAGCCCTCTGGTCTTCTTCGTGGCCCTCCCCTGCCCCGTTCCAACAGTTCCATATCCTTCTTATGCTGGGGATTCCAGAAAGGGACACAGTACTCCAGGTAGGGTCTCCTGTCTCCAGCCTGAGCCCACCGCTACCCCAAAGAGCATCACCTCGACTCTCTCAGCCTGTCCTCATAGCAGAGGGGCCCGAGCCGCGGCAGCCGCTCCCGGGGGTCCGCGGAGCTGTGCCGGGAGAAGCCGCGGTGCCAGACGGAGCAAGGGCTGTGTCGGAGGCGGGCGGTACCTGCTCGGTGGCGCTGGGGCAGCAGGCGATGAGCGGCAGCGCGGTCAGGCAGTTGAGCAGGAGACCGCCCAGGGTGATGGCGTTGGGCGCCAGCCACAGCGGGACCCGCTCCACCAGCCATGACCAGTAGAACTGCAGCCACGGCTCCAGCAGCGAACGCCCGGCCGCGCTGTAGCGGTGCTGCTCCAGCCTCTTCAGCTGCGCGGGGCTGAGCGGCGCCGGCAGAGCCCAGGGCGCGGCCATGGCACCGGCGGGCACCACTGGGACAGCCGCTCGGGGCGGGGCAGCACTCGTGGAGGCGGAAGGAGCCGACGCCCCGCGACGGTGCCCTGCGACGCCTAAAGCGCGGTGGGCGTCTCGCCCGCAGCTGGTTCTTTCACCTCCTTCGCACTGGCTGTGGTGGCTTCGCCAGCCGGAATGGCAGGAAGATGTGTCAGGGGAGGTTTAGGTTGGATATTGGGAAAAGGTCCTTTACCCAGAGGGTGGTGGAGCACTGGAAGAACTCCCCAGGGAAGCAATCGTGGCTCCAAGCCTGACTATATTCTAGAAACGTTTGGAGAATGCACTCAGACACAGTGTGTGAGCGTTGAGGTTGTCCTGTGTAGAGACAGGAATTGGACTGAATGATCCTGTAGTGATAGGACAAGGGGGAATGGCTTTAAATTGGAACAGAGAAGATTTAGATTAGACGTTAGAAAGAAATTCTTCACGATGAGTGTGGGGAGGCCCTGGCACAAGTTGCCCAGAGAAGTTGTGGATGTGTTGAAGGCCAGGCTGGATGGGGCCTTGAGCAGCCTGGTGTGGTGGGAGGTGTCCCTGGTCATGGCAGGGGGATTGGAACTGGTTTGTCTTTAAGGTCCCTTCCAACCCAAATCATTCTATGAGTCTGTGATTTTTGTGGGTCACTTCCAACTCGGGTCATTCTGTGATTCTGTGTCCCTGATGGTAGGGGATGCACTTGTCCATCGATGGGTGTGCCCCATGGAGGGGCCATGCAGCCAGCATCCTGTCTGCTGTCAGTTCCTGGCTACCGTATCATATGTGTAGTGTAGCTGTCACACCAGAAGGATGGGATGTCATCCATAGGAAGCTGGACAAGCCAGAGAAGTGGGTTAAATGAGTCCAAGTGCAAGGTCTTACATTTGGGTCAGGGCAATCCACAGTTTCAATACAGGATGGGGCAGTGGGTCTCCTCCACTGCTGCAAGAAGGCTCACTGACTGGTGAGTGTGATCTGATATGTTACTGGGTATCTGGACGCTGTGTTACAAAGGACTGATTTCACCTGAATTTAGGCTGGATATAAGGAAGACAGTTTTTACAATGAACAGGTTGTCCGGGAAAGTAGTGGAGGCCTCATCCCTGAAAACATTCAAGATCTGCTTGGATCGGGCTCTGAGTCTAGGTAGAGGTGTCCCTGCTCACTGCAGGAGGGCTGGACTAGATGACCTGTAAAGCTCTCTTCCAGCCCAAAGCATTCTATGATTCTACCTCTTTGACCTGTTAGAGAAGGCACTTCAGAACAAATAAGCCTTGTCAGAAATTGTGTCAAATTACTTGAATTGGTCATGTGAAGGATTTTAGATGTATCCCTGAATCTCTAGGAGAGTATGTGGTTTCTGAATGTGGCCGAGGAAAGGTGAGGACTGTGTAGCTGCATGAAAGATGAAGTGCACCCTCTTAACAAGTGTTCCATACTGATATGGCATCTTCTTAGAACCAGGGACCCTTTTTTAAGTTATTCCGTTGTGGGCCAGAGGCTGCAGCTTTCTGGCCAGACACAACAATTTCCTGCATAGTTTCCTGTTATTCAAAGTGAGCCAGTTCATTTTGTCTGGTAAAGTTAATATGGTTTTAGGTAGGTTTCTCTACTGCAAAGGTCAGAAATGCTTGACATATGCAAAAGGGTGGTGTCAAAATCCCTTGATATGGTTTATACATCCCAAGATCTAGGTCATTCATCAGCTGATTTCTTTTAAAGATCACTAAATACAGCGTGATATGGCAATTGGGATTGGGGGCCAAAATAGAGAAGACAAAAACTGCCAGCAAAGAAGGAGGTAATACATGAAATAATAAAGAAAGATTCAGTAACAGCCAACTAGAAATGGTAAAAGGGAAATGTGACACTTAGACCACAACCAGCCAAATCTCTAGTCCATTGAAGTCACTGGGTTAGGGAAAAGCTAAACCACCGCTTATTTTAATACCCTGTACATTGCTGTGGTAGAAGAATGTAATGGTATCAGTACTTATGGAGAGATTGCTTAAGCTCTTTGTGATGCCAAGATGAAAAGAAGAGAAAACAAACTAGGAAAAGAAGTGGAGGGGGAAAAGTAAGTGGCGTAAAAAGTGAAGGCCACGTAAGTAGAGGAAAAAATGGATTCCCTACTAAATTTGTCACTGAGCTTGAGGGAGGGTTTGTTTTAATTTGAAACGTATTCAGCAACAAAGTATAGAAAAAGAGAACATAGAATTTAAAGTCCAGAGCATTTAGACTTCCAGTGCTTCCTCAGTATTTCAGTATTCAGGATACAAGTTTGCTTCCAAATGCTCTCTGCATCTGCAAAAAGCAGCAGCTTTACTTGTCAGTCAGGAAAACAGGCCATGAAAATCAAGTGACAGTAAGTACACTGTGCTTAAAATAGAACGCCTTTTGCTCCAGAATCTCAGAGTACAACAAAGGACATTCATAAAGTAAGACTCCTTTCAGAATGCTCCGAAAAAGGTAGCAACATTGTACTTTTTTTTTTTTTAAACCCCTAAAATGAAGTACAGGAAGCTTGAAACTTTTTTTTTAAATAAAAGGAGTATTTTTAAAAATTTCTGACTTGCAGTAAAGACCTCCTTATGAACACCATATCCCAATGTAAGCATTGTGTAGTAGATTTGCATGTGTTTTTTCTCTTCCCTTTTCTATATTTGTGAGATTGTTTTTAGTGAGGGAAAAATGAGCTGACACTGGCCATAATCTTTCAATGAGAATAGGTAACGACAATGCCTGTATCTAAGTCCACATACAGCAGTTTGAGAATGGATCTGTATTTATACAACAGTAACATTTATATGCCAAATACCCTTCTGTAGACAAACAGAACAAGTGAAGAGACAAAATATTTTCCTCTCTTCTTTAAAAATAAATTTTTTTAACTAATTTTGATTCTTCTTTCTCTGAGTGTGTATTATTACGTGTATACAAGTTTGGGCCCACCTTCTTATTCCAAGTAATAACTTTCCTTGACCTGTGTAAGTCAAACTGAATGCCAAAACAAAGCATTAAAAATACTAAATTCCTACTAGATCTGTGAAAGTGAGCAGAAAAGAAAAACCTTATTAAAGGTACTACAGAACTATAACCTCAGCACATAGTAGTTGATTGAGACTGTAAGTAGAAACTGATAATATGAATAATGCAACTAGCTGATAACTTAAATTGGTTTCACATTATGAGACATCAGGGAACACAACCATGAGCAGGCTTCTAGTTTCACTTCTGCTGGAGCTTTTGTGTTTTGCTGTTAACTTTATCTCACATGACCAGGATTTATTTGCTGTCCTCTATTACTCCTAGGTTTCTTTCAAATTCACTGATTTCCTGGAAATTCCATGTTTGTTCTTGAGAGCATTGGGCTGTATATTCTACTGCATGATATTCTCCTGCTTCTCTTCTCTCTAATACCTGCAGTTTTTGCTGTCTTTGGTATGTCTTTATTTTCCCAAGCTGGTATTAACAAAAGGTTTTATTGGTATTTTCGTAACTGTGTGGTTTTGGTCATGTTATCTCCTCTGTCAAACACCATGCCTGGAGAATCCCATTAAGCAAATCATCATAAATAGAAACTTTATCTTTTGTTGTTCTCTATTTAACATTATGCAGCTTGTTTTAGCTCTACTAGAAAACCCCATCCTATCCCACCTCATCCTATCATTTCTCTCAAAGTAATTTTCAATTAATTTTTAATCCAGAGGCTTGGCTGGTCAGTGTAGTTAATGAGAGTATGAATTTATAGGACAATAATGACTCATCTCAATTCAGTTTCACCCATGGCCCAATACCCAGTGCTTCCTATTGGCATGGTGCCTCTCGGGCCCAAGGGAAAGCTGATGGGAAATACTGGGCAGTGCAATTGGGGAGGAATTAAGGTCATCTGAATACAACGCTTATGGTTCCCACAGTGAAAAGTAGCTTAGTTCAGCTTGTCTTTTAACACTGCTGGCATCTGATAGAAATTAGAGTAGCTAATTCCATCAGCAGAGAGCCTGCAGGAGCTGAGATCTGTTCTGGCTTCCAGGTTGTTGTGTATGGTGTATGAAGGTTGAGGAGATGTAAACTCGAAGCTGTAAATACCATTGCATACAAAGTGCAGATGGCTATTTGCATCCTTGTTGGCTTACTGAAAACCGCAATTTCATAACTTTTGGTACTGACTATACCTCAACAGACATATTATTTTAAGTGACAGATGTGCTTAAATGCTTAAACCTGCATGGCATGTATTCAAACTGACCCTCTTCCACAGCCTTCTGTGCTTCAAAACAGCTGAAGGGAGTCCTGATTCACTGGTGGGATACAGAATAAAGAGGAATTATTAATCACTTATGAAATTTTCTTCTTAGTAGATGTCTTGCCTTCTTCCATCCTTCTTCAATGTGTGGGTGTGAATGAATGTGTAGGAGAGAACTGATTTTGATTGGAGCAGGGTGAAATGCAAGAGGGGGGTGTGTCCAGGATTGCTGGGAATGAAGAATTGCTTCCTTGCATAGATGGCAGCAGAGAGAAAATCACAAAGATAGGAAGAAGGGAGAAAAAGGATCTCAGAGTGAGTAACACAGAAAAAAGTGAGAAAATGCATTCAGATCCCCAAGGTGAAAGAAGGGATATTTCAAGTGAGAAAACACCAGTTCGGCAGTGGCAGTTCATAGTAACACATTCTTTTATTATTGCATAATTAGTGACTGCTGGATGTTTGAAAATGCACTGGCGTCTACTAACCATGTTGTAATGTGCCTTGTGAGTAGACCTTTATCTTTATAAACTGTAACTGAACATCAATCATTAGTCAGTAAGCACATAACCTACCCTGTCTATGCAGCAGGAGTGAGAACAAGTAAATAAATGACAGGGCAATAAGGAATTGACAGCCTAGCCAAATAATGTGTGAACTTGCTTTAGAGTTTGTTGGAGACTTACAGTCACCCCCACTCCTGAAATATTTGGAATGTAATGACACTAGAGTTGGAAAAGTAATGTAGCCATTTTACCTTATCTAAGGCATTTCTGCCTTGTCTGGTAAACTCACTAGTGAGAGAGTCCTTTTTCTGCTGTGGTATCTACAAGAGTTTCATGAATTGCAGATCCAGAATGATGAAAGCTGTCATGTTTGGCATTTATAAAATTTAAAATATTGAAAATATATAGATACAAAATTGCATGTAACCATAGCATTTATCTTCATTCACATACTGTGCCACGTATCTGAAGGTGTAGGCCCACTGGGTTCAGTGGCTGCTGATACTGTTTTCCACTCAGTGTGATGGGCTCAAGGACCTGCTTTGCAGTATGTGGAAATTAAATAAGAAATGCGGTAAGATGAGAGAGAAATAAATAATTTTAAATAGTAAACAAGGACTTGATAAATCTTAAACACTTCATCTTTATTGTACATTAAATAAAACAGTTTCAGTTCAATTGAGAGGTTGGATTTAGGGAATCAGAGCTTCTAAAGGAAGGTATGTTCAGCTTAAATGATCATTAAGTACATATGTATTAATTACGTTATAGTAAAACCATATTCTGTTAAACAATTCTCAGGTCAATAAGATACATTATCATAGAGGTATGTATTTCAAGGCCTTATTGCACAGCTGCTGGCTAATCCATGTACTTTCAGTCTGAGGAAGAAATACTTTGTGCCATCGAGTACAAACTCTGACTGCATCCTCATTTTTATTACACAACTTCTTCTCTTTCCTCATTAAAAAAAACAGAACACAATATCAAACAGAAAATAAAGCTGAACATTACAAAACATGTATTGTCTTCAGTTCCTTTCATTTCAACCCCAAAACAATCCATGCGTATTCTTTCTTTTCATTAAGAGCAGGTAGGGAAAACAAAACAAGAAATAAGAGAAAGAAAAAAGAAAGAAGACAAGAAAACCCCCAACTACATGTTTGTTCTGTCATTGCAAGAAGTAAAATGCTGTAATTCTGCTATCAATTTCCAGTGCAGTGGGAGGAAACACTGTGGACGGACTCTCACTTCCCCTCAGTTTTGTCTGCCTGTACTTCACGCATATATGAATCAATGATATGGGGAGGCACTCCATCCATCAATAGTCTGAAGAACGAAAGGCCACCTACAAACAAGGAATAAGACAATCTTCAGACTGATGGTCCCTGGAGCAAGATTTCGTACCTTAATTTTCTGACATAAGTGACAAAGATTTAGTCAGTCCCTATTGCATACTTCATTTTGAGATTGGGTAAAATTCATCCCTGTTCAAAAGTCCACCACAAGAATTAACCATTGTTTAATCTCTGTACTACACAGAATATTCCTGTACTCTTGTACAGGGTGAATTTCTTTTCTGGATGTCAATTATCTCACCCCATTCACTAGTCTGTGATAAGCTTCGCCTCAAATAACCCTGAAGGGAGTATTAGCAGAGATGGAAGTCAGCCCAGAGGGAACAGTATAGAAAACATCTGACAACAACGAGTCATGAAAAACATGCAGAGACATTCAAATTATTCTAGAGTTCGGTCTTATAATGGTTTGTAAGTATTTAGCAAAATATTTACCATGTTGCTTGGAAATAACACCTGGGATGACATATGTAAAAGAATAGTGCGTAAAAAAAGCTGGAATTCTAGAAACAGGTGCCTTTAGACTCCAGAGAGAGCTGATGAACTTTGAAACTTTCATCTTTTTGGCAAGTCTGAAGAACCATGTTGGATTTGCTTTTGAATAAAAAATAGACCCCAAGTTATCAGCTTGGATCCAGGTGCTTTCTGCTTGGAAGCTCTAGAGTTATACCAGGGCTTAAAGCTATTAGTGTGTGATCTCAAAGCTATGGGAGGTCCTGTACAACTCCATAGAGGAGACTTACTTGACAGTTGCAGCCAGGATCTTCCTTAGCTGCAGTGGTGCGTGTCCACACTCACAAGCCCCGCTAATAGGTAGGGGCCTTTTGTATTTAGTGATTCCTCTAGCCCTGACCAGCCTTTTAGTTCTATGTGCTTTATGATGGTGGTTTAGCCACCGGCAGTGAAAAACTGAACCAAAACTATTCTAAATCACTGATACAGTAGAAACTTGGGCTTAGAAAAAGAAACCCATTGGAAGTACTCAATGTTTTCATTTGTGTTCTGGGAAAAAAAAAGGGATAAGGCAAAAGATTTTTGAAGAACATTTAATAATTTTAGCAATCCAAACCAAAATATTTTTTCCAGTGTCCAGAAAAACATGTATATAGTGTCTATGTCAGCCGGGGCACCTCAGATCCCACTGATGTAGAAGTACTAATTTAATACGAATAATACAAATTAGGAATGAAATTTCATGCCATTTGAAAAAAATGTCATGGAACTAAATGCATAGGTATTTCTGTTAATTTCATTGAAATCAAATGACACTTGAAAGGAATAGTGGGAAAAAGATAAATATTTTGCTAAAGCATTAGTCTAACCTTTCTGAAGGTGAAGAGTGGCATTTCTTGTAAGAAAGCTATGTACCGTTACTGTTCCCCTTGCAAACCTTCATGAGTATTCTGTTCTGCAAGTTCAGCTGCTAAGAATTGCACTTACCTTTGGAACATTTTCTGGAACACAATAAAAGTTTTAAAGCAAAAGTGCATTACCTGGCTGAAGATATCACTGTGAATGCTTCAGCTAAATGCAGCTGAGCCGATACTTAGACATAGCATTTATCCTGAGTACATATTTTAGGGTTTTGTAACATTTATTAACACAAAGATTATCCAACTCCAGTGCTATTAGTTACTAGTGATTACGAGACTGCGCTGTATCATTTGACACTGTCATCGTTGCAGAACTGTCCGCTCCTGACCTTAGGTAGATGCACAATACAGATAAAAAGAAGCATGCTTTTTGGCATTCTTTTCAACTCATGTAGAGCAAGTCGTGAATGAATCATTCATTTTTAAATGAAATTAAGTGTGGAATAAATATTTCATTTATATAGAGTTATATTCCTATATGAAAATAACTAACTGTAAATGGAAAAGGCTCTTTTGTTCTTGCATTTTATTCATGCTATTTAGTCATGCTAACTCATGCACTGTTAAATTCCATTTAAATGTGCCCTATTAGAAGATAGTGGGATATCCTACTAATAGGAATTACCGTAACAAGGAATTATTATAAAAATCTGGTTTTATGCATTAAAACTATCATGCTACTAATTTAAAAAAAACCATTTTCATTAAGTGAATTGTGTCATACTAGGCAGACATTGTATGACGTGTAAACAGACATAAGCTTCATATGCAAGAACCATATGAAAGCTTACCTTAGATGACAATATACATTCAAAAATCCTTATTGTGTAACTAAGGGAGAGAGAGAAAGAGAAGTAACAATAGAATCGCAAACACAAAAGTAGAGAGCAAATGTTGAGTAAAATTACGTTTACAATTATATCAAGATGTTGTTTTAATCCTTAGTCGTGTAAAATACGTAGGAATAGAAGCGCATGAAGAGTAAAAGGTAGGGATCCAGTTCCACTTCAAAATTATCATTAATATGTAAAAGTTATATTAATAGGTACAAGTAACTATAACTCCTCTAATTAGTCTAAAGTATAGATTGAAACCAAATTATGCAACTGACATTTATGACAAAAGTTTCCAAATGTAGCTTCAAAGAAGCTAACACATATATATATATAGTGTTTTCCACTAGGGAAACAAAGCACACACGTAACACTGAAGCATATATATATATATATATATATATATATATATATGTTGAAACTCTGTAAGGCAAAATAATCAAGTACAGACTAATTACATACCTGTGCACTTAAGTATGTACCTTAACACATATCCACATTTACATTACTAAATCATGCTATTTACTCTATAGGAGCCCATATCTTTAATTAAATATTTTGACTCTGTAAATCATAAATGTATGTATCTATACAAGTTTATATAGAAGCACTCAACTTTGTGTCTATTGTAGCCATTTAAGATGAATACCTTAATACATGAAATACTACAGGAACACTATCTAGCCTCATTTCTTAACATCCTTTGGGTTTTAAATAGTACATTTAGATGCATAATATACTGGAGAGTAGTTTCTGGGCATCTCTATAATTTTAAAATATTCTGGATTTGGGCAAGGTTACAAGCAAAAGAGTTACAAATATACATTTCTATAGAAAGAGCCAAATCCTCTGAACCCCATCAATTTAGGATAAGTTCTTATCCTGAATGTAGGATAAGTTCTAAAGAAAATGAAGTAAAATTGTATGTTTCTAAGTAAAAAAAATTCACCAGTTTCAACTGGATCAAGATTTCATCTTTAGATTCTCTAGTGTAAACTCACGTATGGATTATCATTCTGAGCACTAACTTGTAGCCAAAGCCTATAATTCTATAATAAAGAATGTCTTTTAAGTACTGCAAATGGCTTTATGATACTTCTGTTCTTTCAACAGTTCTGCAAACCAACTGAGACTTGTTTTTTTGAGGTACAAATTTCTGTCTCCTGGAAAGGCCTTAAGTGTTTTCATCAAAAATAACCACGGTCATTACATCAATTCTTTGTAGGTACAAGTAGTTCTATGTCCAGTGGCATAGCAGAAATATATCTAAATGCTTTGTAACACTGATATTAAATATCCATATTCTTGATTAATTTAGCCTTCTTTTCTCATGTGACATAGACATTGTATGCCATGAGACACTAGCTAGTTTAATCTAAAAAAGCAAATAAATACACACTTTGCATGCAGAAAGTGTGTTTACATGTGGAAAGAAAGGAAGGGAATGAAATGGAATGTCCAGAGGAATATGCTGATTATAAACCTGGTTATTCCCCGCCAAGAAGAATGGTTCTCCTGGGTTAATTACTCCATGATATATCACTGCAGAATTAGAATATTTATAGTGGTATTTATTCACATTTGCAATACCTCCCAGTTGATCTTAACGCCTTATTTATTAATATTTCTTACGCAGCATCATTGCTACCATCAACCCATTACAGTCTTAATTTAGCTTTTAAGTTAAACCTTCTCCAAAAACATTTGCTTCATTATAAAAGAAACACAGTGCTTTGTTTGAATCTTTTCATAGACTTCAGTGAAGGTGATAAGGAACCAGTTCCTCACTGCATGAGAGACATTTGGCTTTTACATATACCGAAAAAAAATTGTATGTGCAGTTGTACCAAGCAGCTCATGCGACTGCCATCTTGAAGTTCAGTCTGCAAAACTGAAAAAGGTGAATGAAGTACTGTCCATCTGAAATAACATCAGTAAATGCAATCCCCCCTTTTTTTGAGGATAGAATAAGAATTTATTATTTGTTGTAATTGTGCTCATAATTATCGTTTATTAGTTTTCAATAAATGAGTACTAAATTTAGTGACAACTAGGAGTTTTTATTTAGCACTAAAATACTGTAAGTGAATGACTAAAAAGGTAGGACATTGTAGTATACTGGTAGTATTCACAGCCAGAGTATCCATAGCTACTCAGTTGTTCTAATACTACGCAAAATCGGAAATCCTAGACTGTTCTGTGAGTAGTTCTATGATATTCCCAGGACTAGGCTTATATATATGCATGATAAATTTCATATCTCCAACAGCTCAGAAATAGATGGATAAAAGAAATTCTAGCCAATATAAGGAAAATCCACTTAGTGCAATATATACTGTTGCATGGCATAGAGCTCTTCAGCATGACTTACTATCCAAAGTTCTGTGAAAGCAGCACTATAGTTAGTACATTCATCAGAGAGGTAGAGCCTGTTGGGAGGGTAGAGCCTGTTGGTCTTATTCAGGCAACAATCAACTGTATCATTGTTTTTACAAATTCAGATCTTGATTTTTACTTACTGGAATAAAGCTGAACCACTTTAAAGCTATACATATGAAAACACACACATACACACACACACTGCAATCCGTTTCCAGTGAGTCAGAAATGTGTAACTTCCTGCTCTGCATTAGCGTGCTGAGCAGTCATCCGAAGAGCCCTCCTAAATGAACAAGCAGGCTGGGAAACTTAAGAGAATGATAATTCAACACATAAGTCAACAGAAGAATGAAATAAAATGCAATTATGTTTTTATGGTCCAACTCTTCAGTACTCATTTGTATTTGTATCATATAGCGAACACTGAGCCTACCCAGCTCTGCCAAGCTACAGCTGCTATGTTTGCTTTAATCCTATTTCCTTTGAACTCATCAGCTGAACTGCCAGGCATATTAAGAATGTCAGCACTGAACCCTTATAACAGCTGTCCTGTGTCTGAGCCCTACCTAAGCACTCTTCAAAAAGGATTCTAAAGTAATGGCTAAACCTACCAGGATGGAGAGAGGAATCTTAGCAAAGGTGACCACAATACTAAGCTTGATGGGAGGGAGTGGGACTGCACCAGGTGATGGTTGACATCAGATTGGGTTCAGAAGCCAACCATTAACTAAGGGAGGTGATGTTTAGGTTAATGAGGCAGCCCATCACATATCTAAGAAGAGAGAAACAACTCTCAGCCCAGGTAGGATCCTAGCAGCTTGCTTTTTTTCAGGATGTCTTCCAGGTGTGATGTGAAATTAAAATACTGCTTTGAGCAACGTGCCTGTGGCATAATATTCAATTTTTTGTAGTTGGTCTTTTAAAGTAGATATTACTTTCTTTGAGAAGAAAGAAGGCTTTTTGAGTCTAGAAACATCTGTGCTACAAGCCTTTTGCAGTCTGTGAGACGTTTTGTTTAGAAGTGGGGAAGGACGAACTAAGTGTTGTCTAAAGGGAGTAATTCTTACTGTAGCAAAGGTATGTTCACCTGCAACCCCAAGGTAAGGCATCAGAGGAACTGAGGCCACAGGACATGCTGCAACCTGTTGATAGGACACGATACAAGGCCCGTGCGTCTATCCAGGGTTTACTGTGGGATCAATGGTTCGAGGGATACTTGAATCTGACAGGTGGTAGGATATGTCTTGCACTGTTTAGAACTGGTTAAAAATCTCAGACTCAGAGCTGGAAGCTCTGGAGAGTCCTGCAGTTGGGACACAAAAACCCTGTGCAACGTTACAGGCTTGGGGAAGAGTGGCTGTGTTCAGTTTTGGACTCCTCACTACAAGAAGGGCATTGAGGTGCTGCAGTGTGTGCAGAGAAGGGCAACGAAGCTGGTGAAGGGGTTAGAGGACAAGCTTTATGAGAGGTGACTGAGGAACTGGAGTTGTTTAGCCTGGAGAAGCGGAGGCTGAGGGGAGACCTCATCACTGTCTGCAACTGCCTGAAAGGAGGTTGTAGCGGTCTCTTCTCCCAATTGACAGACGATAGGATGAGAGGGAATGGCTTCAAGTTGCACCAGGGGAGATTTGGATTAGATATCAGGAAAAATTTCTTCACCAAAATGGTTATCAGACACTGGCACAGCTGCCCAGGGAAACGGTGATTGAGTCACCATGGAGGTATTTAAAAGACAGGTAGTTAAAGTGCTCGGGGATATGGTTTAGTAGTGGACAGGTATGGTTGGACTCGATCTCAGTAGTCTTTTCTAACCAAGTGATTCTATGATTCTATAACCAAATCTTGAGATGTCATTAATGAATATCATAATCCTAACAAATTCTTCTGCTGTCATTCTCCTAAGCTGCTCTTAAAGGTTCTTGCTACCAAAGGCTCTACTATCTCAGGAGGAAATCTGCCCTACTCCTTCACTGCTCTGACTGTTGGCTGCCCTAAATGTTTGCTGCCATGTTGTCAGATATATTTTTTTGTTTTGTTTTGATCTTTAAGGCAGCTGTTATGGAAAGAATCAGCGGTGAATGGGACAGGCCTGGCAGCCTGTGACACTATTGTGTCATATGCTCTCCAATTCAGAGCACTACTAAGAAAATTGGACCTATGAAAGTTAAATAAGCATTTGTCAGCAAAAATCATCAAGGACATAATCTCAGCTGTACATAGTAACTATCTTAATGTACAGAACTGTAGCTTTTTTTCCCTAGTTTCATTACTTATAATTGACTGGAAAAGGATCTAAGCATTCCTAGCTTATTTCAGATACCAGTCCATAAATGTAAGAAGTTAAATTCCCCATCAATATTGATCACATTTGTTTCTTACAAACTCTAGCATAGAATGAACAATTTCTTAAAAAAGTGTTGTATATTAAAAGAGAGCCTGAATGAAGACATGGTGTTTGCATTACACTTCAAAACCAGCAAGCTAATTAATCCTGATATTTGGTGTGAAAAAGTTCCAAGATCCACAGAAGAATCTACATTTCACAATAGCTGGAAAGGGAAATACTGAAGCATTATATGTAATCCATGGCAACATTCAGAGTTTGGACTTCCTAAATTGGAGAGATATTAGTTAAATTATTTCTTATCTTAAGAATGTTTCACAGTATTTTGCACATTATATGTTAAAAAAACCCCTTTTTAAATAGACAGAAATAAAGAGTTTCTTATATTTAAAATGTGGTATTTTGTTGTACTACAAGCAAAGGGCTGAAGATTAAAATGTTACAACTGAGTGTAAATGTGTGCAACAACTTCAGGGCTTGGGGACTTAGGAAGTTTAAGAAGTTTAATGAAATAACAAACTAACGGGTTAAAAACATAGATGAAGCAACCTTCTTCGGGTAAGGAGGTCTTCTGTTACACTGAAATAAAGAGTTTTCTGGTGATTAAGGAAAACAATCATACTTCTAGGATGACGACATCACCTTTTAAAAATAATGCCTTAGAAATAAATAGTGAAAATTAAGAAACATACTATGGATATTTTTATTACGTTCAGCTTCACAGACCACATAGCCACATTGCAGTGGCTTCTAGCAGATTTGAACTGTGGGACAAAAGATATTAGAAAATACAGAAAGAAGAAATTTAAATCCAGAATAAACAAAATACTGTCCATAAGATCATTAAATAGTATGGCTTTCATTATAAACTGGCATGATTAAAATCATATAATTAGGGCCATATTCAGCTAGCCTAAATTCCCTCTCAATTCCTGAGTTAGGCACTTCCTGTCAAGTGGCCTTAGGCCACTTTCTTTACTTATAGCCTCAAATTATTTTTTTCAGAAATAATTAACTTATTGCACAGTTGAAGCCAAAGCCTTTGGTGGGAGTTAGTCCTGCTAAGTATAACCCCATCTTTTCTTAGGAAGTAATTTTCTGAAAGATATGGTCTTGAGATTATGTAATAGTCCAATCCAAATCCTATTCCAATTCGTGATATCCAAATCAAAGGTAAACTACCTGGAATACATAAAATGTATCTATTAATGAAAATAAAGATATGTCTTCAGTTGCAGAAGGCTAATCCACTTCATCCTCTTTCCCTGTATTTAAAAAAAAATCCATGGTTTTGATTACTTTGTTCTTAAAGCAAATATAGCAAATATATTGAATAGGTTGTGTCCTTGTTAACAATACTGCTTTTTGCTATATCATTTTGCCAACAAACTACATTATAAAATTTTCCTTGGAAGAAATTATTTGTTTAATACAGAATTTTAAGGTAGATAAAAATGCCCTGAACTAATCTTTCTTCCTTCTCTCATTTTTCTCCTTGTCATTTCATTCAGAGATCTGTCTGTCATCCATATTTTTCATGTTTGCTCTATGACTGAGTCTTACTAGAGTTTGTCAGGCAAATGGCATAGCTCTATGAAGTGTAGTCTACTGTTTTGTCATTGTGGAAAAAGTCTTTTTCATCACTGAATATGTCAAGTATCGTGGGGAGAAAAAGGACAATATATCACAAGCATAGCACGTTGATCCTCAAAAAGAAAAGAAGGCAACCAATATAGTTTATTTTGTCCTGACTAAGGTTTTGTTTTCATCTTGGAAAGTTCAAAAAAGGTGTTTGAACTCCCTTCTGCATTTGCCTTTGACTCCTGTGGTAGATGGTGTTCAGACAAACAGGACGTTTGCGATGATTTAAAATCTTTACCTTTTACTTCCAGTTTGCAATCAACTTCTGCCTCTCCAAGTTCATTGACTGCTCGGCAGGTGTAAGTGCCTCCATCATAGGGACTGGGTTTGCGAATCTCCAAGGTGCAGACACCTTGGTTTCCGAACATTCGGTACTTCGGATCATTCATTATAATGACTTTGTTTTTCAGCCAGGTTATTTTAGGCTGTGACAAAAACAGAAGAAAATGCACATGCACAAAGCTATTAATTTAAATATTTTATCATCTTTTTATGATGTTTTGTTGAAGTTGAGTGATCCAGGAGTGATACTAAATAGATCAAATCGTGATAGGAAGAAAACTGTAATTCTTAAACATAAACACGAGATGCATCATGCATCTGTTTTAAGCACATTTTTTTAGTGCAGCTTCTATCACATAATTAAAGTTATAAATATAATCCTGTTATCAATGTAAGTGGTGCTATGTAATAGTAGCTTTTGACATCAAATTAATCTAAGTCAATAAGAAAATATAGTTGCACAGTATTGCACATGAACAGTCAGAAACTGTGCAAGTGAAGAGTGAACAGCAAACATGTTCTTAAAACACTCTTGAGTTCTCGGTTTACTGGGTCAGTTCAGCTTTTCACATCAGAAAATGGATTGCAAAATGACACAACTTGAGAGAAACCAGAAGATGCTTTACACAGAGGGTCTGAGAACCAGTGTGGTCCCCAGAATATTCCTGCAATATGCTTTCTTAAAGCATAATTATCTTTTTATAGAGTAATTATGACTTTATTTTAATAACCTTTACTGATATGCTAAGTGTACAGCTGTTGTCAGTCCTGGTCCCAGTACAGCTCAGTCTTTTCTGGAGGTTCTGCTCTTTCACCGAGTTGTCTGTGGGTTAGTAATTATTATAATGCCTACAACACAGGTGTATAGGTCCTTTTTTATATTCTTTAGAGCCCACACCAATTTTTTTGCCTTCAGCCTGGCTTGTGAGCGAGACAAATGTTAAAAATGGTGTTACAGTTTTTATTGTCAGGTTAAACTCTCACGTGTTTTAATCGATACTGTTACCAGCTATGCTGTACCTTGGGGTTGCCCCGAACACTGCAGTTCAAAGTAGCGTTGTAACCAGCTACGGCGAATGTGTTGACAAGAGGCTGAGTAAACAATGGCCGTTCAGTGAAGTCAAAATCATCGTAAACTGGATATTTGTAGACTTTACCTATGAAATGAAAATAAAACCTTTGTAAAAAGAGTGTTGATGTGTAGCTAAATGCCCAAGCATCTTAAAAAGCTCCGAAGAGTCTATTCTGATCTGCACTGTTTTAGCTACCACCTTGACTCTATTGATTGCACTTGTAGAGGAGGCTGGAAGTGAGCCTGTGAGATGACTATAGCCCTTGGTTGTGGAATAGGTTAGGTGTCCAGGAGGTCCTCTTTGTTTCCTGAGTAGGTGGTATACAAAATAATATACATTTATTCCATGTCTTTGCCTGTGTACTCCGTGTGTTACAGAACAAGATGGATCCTGATTGATGTACTGTGGGATGCCTGCCTTGAGAAGCCATGTCCACTCTGCTGCCAATTACTTTTCACAGTTTGTTCTGATTACAAACTGGCTCTGTATCTGAAAATTCATTTTTCTTTCTGTTTCATATGGTGCACTAACAATACATCTACCTGAATGGATGTGGTTTCTGTATAGGGAAAATACAAATGCAAAATCTAGTTTCTCACTGCCACTTTATCCCTGCTCTGCAATGGAGATTACTATCAATAAATCATCTTCACCCAAAAACTAAGCTGTCATTTAAAACAGCTGGACAGATTAACATCTATTATTGTGCACAGTTATCATTAGATATCTTTGCTTCACTGAAACCTGACCCAAGCTCTCGTACTGACTTCATGGCAGGGCAAGTAAGCAGTGATGAAAAGCAATTCCTATAGCCATCCTTTGGTTCATGATCCCATTTATAAAAGAGAGGTCATTTTCTTCTTAATAATGAAAGTGGGGTCTGGTATCCTGGACCTTCATTGCTTCAGTCTGTCACTGTGGCTTCTACAGGTTGTCTGTCCTCTACGTCATGGTAGTCATGTATTCTTTTCTGTCAGATCAATTGAGGTGCTCTGGTTTGAGTTTCTTCCTTCAAACCATCTGTTTGTGGAGTTTCCCTTTCATAAAGGGACAGGTAATTTTTTTTCTTTTTTTTTTTTTTACATTTAAAGTGCCACTCCAAGCTGGCAGTTTCTGAAATATCATAATTCCTGTCTACAGAGATTTGGAATTTGTCCACTTCCACCAGCAGGAGATGTGAAGTAGGGATTATGATTATATGTTGGATCCTGCCTGAGATGGACAGGAGCACTTGCACAGTTGATGCCCGGTCTCCACTGGGAGGCAGTGACCCACCACTTCTAAAAGAATATCTGCTTTATTCCTCTTCCGGCTCTTCTTGACTTAGATCTGCCAGTGGTGATACAAGTGTGAGGTCTGAGATCATAGAACACATCAGAACATAGGAAAAATGTCCCACTCTTGATTAAAAAAAGCAGCTATGAACTATGTGGATAAACCAAGAAGTATTAATATGAAGTGGTGTAACTGTTACTTGTACCTAATCTTGGCGTTACAAGTGCATCTGAATGCTTTAGAGATACAGCCTTTTCCTCTAATCACCTTCCAGCCTCAGAACATACCCCTTCCTTTTTGACAAGAAATGAATAATTAGCTAACCATCCTTTGCAATCAAAGCGCTCTCTTTGGTCATTGTTGCGTCCTCACTGAGGCCGCACATGTTTTCAGCGAAGACCCGGAAGTAGTACTCGTTCCCTATGACAAGCTCATTAATGGTGGCACTGGTGCGGTGGTAGTGCTCCATCACAGTGAACCATTCCTGAAAGACACAACCACAGAGAGTAAGGAGCACCCTGCATCTCTCAGCCATTAACTGTTTGGAAGAATCATCAACACCGTGGGAGTAAGATTTTTTTTTTTAAGGGAGAGTTAATGAATAGCGAAGCTAACAATAATTATTTTCTCTGAAATGAGTGGTAATGAGAATATCACAGAGCTCACCACTAAACGGTGACAGCCGAATGGAAAGTGAACCCCTCTGAATTGTTACACCCTCTTAGCTGAGAGGGTTTGTTTTAAAAAATCCAATATTATAAAGGTTGTATTGTGCAAGGCAAGGCAGGCTCCTTTGTTCCTAGTCCGTGCTGCTGATGGAAAAGTTACTGCTGCAGATAAGAAAACGGGGAAAGAAAAGTGGTAGCATGTACTGGTCTATGGTAACATGTACTTACAAAAGGCCAATGCAATAATCTAACCCATGTTCCACAGGTTGAGTGTTCATGAGAAATGTAATTTCATGCAAGTGATCCTCTGATATCTAAAGGTTCAGATGAGGGAGGTAGGTTTTAATGCTTAAGTCTTGCAGGAGTACCAGGACA
Source organism: Dromococcyx pavoninus (assembly GCA_033558185.1). Lineage (NCBI taxonomy): Eukaryota > Metazoa > Chordata > Aves > Cuculiformes > Neomorphidae > Dromococcyx > Dromococcyx pavoninus. Next base: position 1,198,992 of record JAUMJL010000654.1, on the reverse strand, counting down.
TATGAATTCTATCCTAGTACATAATACCTAAATAGCAAACTAAGATGGAAGATATTAATGCTAAAAATGCAATTAATATAAGGGGCAATATGAGCACAGCAATGTTTTCTTTTCTTTACTCTGCCCTACATAGTTTTATTGCTTTTCTAAATGTGAACTTGTGCTGAGTTCTCTGTACCACAGTTTGCATTGATTCTTGGTCATTTTTAAGAGCTGAAGTGTCTTTTGGGAAAATAGTTTTCTGTAGAAGGCCAGCTGTGCCAGAACTGCAAAATTGTGGGGAAACTAAGACCTAAATGATCCATGACATACTGGATCCTAGAAATTGCTCATGTTCCTTTCTCCTTAACACAGTAATTTAGAGGCAGGGGACATCATTGTACTGGTCACTGTACACTGACCATCTCTTCTTACAATCTGAAGAGAAAGGAAAAATGAAGAATGGGAAGGGAAATAGTGGCACAGGAAGAATGAATTGATCAGACCATGAAGCAGATCAACATATTAAGTGGGGAGAGGGAGAAAAAAAGAATCCCTTAGGGCAAATCACAAAAACATTGTCCTATATTTCCAGTGTTTAAATTTGCACTCAGTGTTAAATATAAGAATGAATCCAACTACTGTCCTTTGAGGAAGCATAAAATTCATGTTAGTCTAATGAAGATAATACACATCTCTCTATTGCGCTTTTCATCTGTATATCTCAAAGCAGTTTATGCATTATTTATATACAATTTTGCCGTGGGTGGTAAGGAGTGGTAACAACATATACGATGTGACATTCACTGCTTTGAAAACTACAGCACTGCATTTTGATTCTAGTAGCAACCTACTGGCTTCAGAATTAATATTTTTGGGTTTTATCTCTACTGAGACAAAGGGGAAAAAAGCAGAATTGCTTCCCTCAAATCCACCTGTCCTTTCCTTCTTAGTCTTCCTTTTAGAAAATCCAATATTAAAAAGGTTGTATTGTGCATCATCTGAAAACATTTCTATTTCTAAGTTTTAGATACAGTGAACAGGAGATTTTTAGAATTTTTAGAGATGCTTTGCAGATTTTCTGAACAATGACTAATCGATGCCATGCCCACCTACATCAATTTACGTATGTAAGGCTTTTTATTTTTAAAAAGGAAAATTTGTAAGTACATCAGACTTTTAAACATCTCCTTGTTACTTACCATACTCTTCTTATCTGCTTTTTGAATAGTGTACCCAGTAATGGCAGCATTACCGTCATCTTTTGGTGGCTTCCATGATAAATTTACATTCTCTCCCCAGACATCCTCAATAGTTACAATCTCTGGTGGACCTGGGCGATCTGTAATGAAAATATAGCAGGTGACATTTTCCGCTGTTTGCTTTCGCTGTGTTTCTCTTTCTTATACACATCTTCCACTTAGTTTGATTTCTCTCTCTCTTTCTTAGAACACACATATGCCCAAGTCAGTGTTAAGAAAAAAAAAAAAAGCTGAGGTTGCAAACTAAAACTTTCTAAAGTGAAGGCATGTCAGATTTATGAAAAATGTAACTCGAGCACTTTGTGAGTATGGTTTCTAATATTCTTATGCTCTTTAATTGCATTTTGGAGAACTGAAAATCAGTTGGAGATGTGTTCCTAAAGGACAAAGTCAGACAATCATTATAAAGGCTGTACTACCAGTTTTGCCTGTTATGTCAAGAAATAAATTGGTAAAAATGAGAAGTAAATGCATTTTCTTGTCTGTCTTTCCTACTTTCATGTACTTTCAACATTTTGGATTTCTTCCACATTATACTTGTGACGAAGTTACTATGAATTGTAGTTAGTTGTACTACCATTTCTGGCTATAGATACTGCAAAATGGGAAAAAGCTTGCATCCTGGATAGACAAGAACATCATAAGTATAACAGTGAAAAAAAAGAGACTAACAGGTTCCAACAAGCAGCTGCCATTGTGTAGGGAGGCTTATTTAGAGACCACAGATCTATAGCCAGGAAACTGAATGTGGAGACTTATCACTGTCAAGAAAGATGCTCTTTGAGATTCTTCTGTTTTCCAATAGCTTTGGAATGGCTTGAGTCTGCTCCTCTGGCATGCATTTATTTCTGTTTTTCAAAACATACCAACAATCTGAATATCTATCGTAGCTTTGTCCACCAAGTTCTCTACTTCCACTTTCATGTCATATTCTCCAGAGTGGCTCCTTTCTGCCTTTCGGATGAAGATGATAGTGTCATTTTCAGTGTTGCGTATGTTGATTTGGTTCTTGTCGATTGGAGAACCATTTTTCTGCCATGATATTTTTGCCCTTGGTCTTCCCTGTAAGAAGCCAGGAAACAATTTGTATATGATTTTGGGAGAGGTAATGGGTTTATTTTCCATTTTTCCCAAATGGGAACTGAAAAACGTCCTGAAAGAAACTGAAATTTTTTCTTAAAATCATATAGCATTTGAGATGCTATCATATTAATTCACCTAAAATGTAGCAGTACAAGAAAAATGGAGTATTTTGCTATCAGTGTTTTTAGTTCCTACCTGGAAAGGAATAACGAGATTCACAGTTTCTCCAACTCTTCGAGTATATGTTTGTTTTAAGTGTCTTGGTAGACGAATCTTCGGAGGTTCTGAAAGAAGCCAAAAGCTACTGTTTGACTTTTATCTTCTTTTCTAACTGAGACATCGCTGGTGGGCATCAGTATAAATAGGAGACTATGTGATCTACATTTCACAGAAGTAAATAAAGAGTGAGGTATCTTAAATTTCTCGTCCTATAATGTTACAATCAGTAGACCAACACCAAATGCTGTGGTGGTAGGTGAGAAACAATGCAACTTAAAAAAAGCAGCATCAAATTCTGCATAAAAACAGCCTTGAAAGTCTGAGCAATAAAGACTCAGGCAAAAAAAATAAAAAGGATTATGCATTTTTTAGAGGTTTCATAATTTCTAGCTACTGCACAGTGGCTTTCTAAGGCTATATCATTAGTTTCCAACAAGAAGTAAATACAAGTCTTAAAAAAACAGTACAAAGTATTGGAAGCAGAGCATATTTGTAAGTGAGCACAGGCAGCAGGGTCTTACCTATCACCTCCTTGACTAAAATAGGCTGTGGGTGGTACCTGGGCTCACTTTCACCAGCAGCATTCACAGCTTTGACTCTCACAAGGATTTTTGAGCCAGTCGGCAGGCCATTGATAGTAAACTTCAATTTGTCTGTCAGCTCCGGGTTAGCCACGATCCATTCATCAGCTAATTTCAGGAAAAGAGGAGAGGAGGACGAATGGAAAGAATAGGGAATTATAAATACATCCAGTGCATGGACGAGGAAAATTACAGAATAGTAGTAGATTCATTATATTCTAATGAATACTTCTAGTTTGTTTTTCTTATTATGTTTCAAACCTTAAAGAGTTTTTGCTGATTAGATATTTATATTTAGAGAAATAAGTATTTTTAGAATGTGTCTATCATTTAATTGTATGGAGAGAAAACTCAGTTTTTAAATTCAACTGATAGAAAACAGGGGAACGTATAGTTAGTTAGCAAAATCACTCATCATTGCTTTAACAGCTTCCATGGAGAGAAATGGGTTTTACAATTAATTTCAACCAGTACTGAGTACCCTTGAAAGTACCACTGAGAGCACAAGGATGACAGAAACACATAATATTTACAAATTGCAATGAAATTCTTTCTCTCCTCGTGCCTTTACAAAAGGAAGGCTGTGTCAGAATTATTCATATAATTACAACGTTCTCAGATTTTTTTATCCTATGTCTAGATAGTCACATGTAATCCATAGAGTGATCATAACAGAACAATCTTTCAGAAAACCTTCAATTACAAACGATACTTTCTTATTCCACCCTGTCCTCCAAACATAGATTGCTTTAAGACTGCTAGCACTGTGACGTTTGGAGTCACCTTTACGCAGTAGCAAGTCAGTATCAATACTTTCCACATAATACAAAGACAGCATTATAAAGTTGGCGAAGAAGACAAGAGAACTATTATAAACTAAAGAGCCCTGCAGACTTAGAGTGCAACACTGTGGTAAGTTTTCATAACTATCTCTCAAGTGTTATGTTCTCCTTCAAGCTCCTTCTTTCAGCTTCTAGCAGCAGAGGATTGCAATAAATGACCGTTTCCCAAGCGCTCCCCCTCCCTTTATACCTGCACTGTGGCAAATTCTGTAGGATGTTGCCCTTCCCTCTCAGGAATTTACCTTTACTTTTATGAAGAGAGTTTTAATTTCATTAAAGAAGATGTATATCCTTTGTTGAGTACTGTACCTTCCAGGTTAAAAGGTGGCTCCACCAATTCCTCAGCCAGATCTGTCGATATACCTTGTGAGAATCCATCTTTAAAATTAATCAGAGACACCCACTTTCACACAGATGGAGCATTTTGTCAGTAGTTAGAAATTCCTGTTAGTAAGTATGCAAAGATAGATGCTGGGCTTTAAAGATTAAGGGGACCTGTATTATGGAGAGATTGTAGGGAGGAAAGAGACGGGAAGAGGGAATCCAGATCAAAGAGCAGTTATACATAATGCTCATTGGAAAGCTGAAAGATAAAGGAAGAAGAGGAAATAAGGTTGGTGCTTTTTCTTTGGGCCTGATCACAGCCCTGGAAAGATGGAACGAAAGAGATAAAATGAACATTTGGAAGACAGAAATGAAAGAAAATGTTGATGGGAGAAAGTGTAGGATGAGAAGAAAACACATCACGGAAGAGAGAAGAAATTCAGAGAAGAATTCTGAGTAAGAGACACAGAGGAACAGAAGTCTGAAAAAAACTCAGGGAAACAGAGGGAGAGAACACATTTAGCTAAAGATGACATAGAAGGAAAATCAAACAAGGTCAAAACTGTAGATGATGACAGATATGATGTAATCACTAAGACGTTATTTCCTGGACAAAGATATCGCTGCCCTGGATTTTCTGGAATCCTAGACTTGGCTCTTTTCAGGATAATAAAAATACTATTCTAATATACGTGCATGGGTACACTGGCAAAGATCTTTGGAGTCTATTTACTAGCTATGAAAACAGATCATTGACAGGTACAATGCCCTACAAAGGCAGATGAACATAGCATCTTAGGGAAAACTAAGGCCAAGCTCATCAGGTTACCCTTGGAATGCCACACAAGAACCAGTTGGCAGCATACATTAGTGGGAACTTACTTCTCCAGTGTCAACAAGTTTTAGTTTACTCCACATCACCACCACAGAAGTTCAAATTGGATGTTATAAACTAGGCCTGGGAGTTCTGTGTTCATGTTATTCACACTCACGCAATGCCGGATCCAGATACTAATGATGAGACTCCAGTTCAGTGACATACACTGAAAGCTGTCAAAGGTGTTAGCATAGCTAAGGAAGTCCAAGAGTCCACCATATTGATCAAGTTATGTGGTTCAAACTAAAGGGAAATATGAATTTTTGCAAAGACAAACCAATGCTTATGGTACATGAGTCTTCCAAATTAGTTATATATTTATTTTGTCTTCCTATCTTCAGCTTGTGATTTCTCCTAATGATTGCTATGATAAGAAAGCTAAAAAAAAAGAAAGCTAAAACTACTTCAGTGATAATAATGAAAGAATGGAGATGGTAAAGACAAAAGAGATTACAAACAGATAGTTAAAAGAATAGAACAGCAGAATGAATATAGACAGTCATAAAAAATACTTTGAAATTAAAGAGAGTTATTAAACATTATAGAAGAAATTAGTTTGAGGCAGAACAGGCACTGTAAGGACTGAGAAAAGGAGGCACTGATATATTGCAAGAAAGAAGAAAAGGACTGAACACAGAGAAGAGAATGTATATTCCAATAACACATCTTTTTAAACTCATATTTTCTTCTAGGTTCGCTTTTTCCTTACCATTTTCATAACATATATACATAAATATTGTCAATTGTGTATATATAAATGTATATGCATATATGAGTCATATATAGATATACATAAACACTCAGAAAGCTATGTAAAATACATTGTACCCATTGTATTTTAACTGAGGTGGGTAACTATAAAATGACAGACTTGACTGCCATTTTATGGCATCTTCGTATGTTTTAAACCTATCTGAAAAAAAAAAGAATTTGTTCCATTCAACAGGTATACAATGATCTTCTGTCTAATAATCCTTACAAGACAGGTTTGGAAGATTCCTCTGAAAATCATAATTTGCATTAGTGTAAATGTATTCTCATCCCCTCTTGGTACCTTATTCATGTATTACATACTGTAATGTCAAATGTTATATGACAGTAGCATATAACAAGCACTTTTAAAAGAGCTTTTTCCCGCCATTTCCCCCTGTGCTAAACCTTCTATGCTAAACAGAGCAGAATATGCAGCATACACTAAAATCCTCACATTGACAGTCCCCTTTATAGTCCCAAATATAATGGAATGGAATGGGAAATATAATGCAATAGAAACATTATAGAAAAGCTGTTTCTTAACGTAAGACTGCATGCTTACTGTTCTGAGCTGTTCCCACAGCTCCCTCCCAAAAGAAAAGGAAAACCCTTCCTACCATTCCAGCGGTGTCTGTCTTCAGGTAATCTTCTCCAGACCTCTGACGTTCTTGCAGTCTGTTCCTGCTCCTTATAGATATTCAGCTCAATACTACAAGATGCTGAGTGCTCCTGAGAAAAGCCAGTGGTACTTCCTCACTTCCTCTCCCACTCACCTGAGTGAGAGCTGAGGATATACTGCTCCTGTGGTATCTGACCACTTTTGTGAACTACTGCTTTCTTGGATTGTCTGAACCTGAAACATGATGGTGTGAATGACAAGTTCTGTCCTCTACCTCTTGCCTCCAGGCTGGGGACTGTATTCATGAAAAGCTTTCATTGAAAGAAATGCCTTTATGGAAGATGGTGTCCAACTCATGTCTTGATTTACAGTGCAGTTAAGAGCAGCAGCTAGTGGAGTTGAAGATAACTGGGTTCCATTCATCCAAATACACAACATTCCTGGAGTTCCATTGGTTGACATTTGCCCAAAGTCTCTGGGTGTTGCACATACCACTCCAGGCTATTTGATACTTACCCAGGTGTTGGTAGATTTTACTTTTTGAAAATAGACTTCATTTGATGACAATTCAGAAGGAAATATGCAGGAAAATACTAAGTATCTGCTGCTGATCACCAAAGACTCTTAGTTGTAGAATATAAATTATATTTCCCTATTCCTTGTTATTTTACTCCCAGAAGTTTATTCAGTTTCTTACATCTTTATCTTTCTCCTTCAGTTCTGTAGAGATTTATGTCTTAGTTAAGGATCTTGTATCTAACTACACTGAAATGCTGGATAAATTCAATACCCAGACATGCATACTGAGATAACTTCTACAGCCAGCTATTGGAGGGGCTGTCTGTCCTCAGTATTGGGAACTGGCACTTGAAGTAGCCAATTAGTAATATGTCAAGATAGGGATTACCACACTGAGGACCTCCTGTCCCTAAAACCCAGCCAACCTGCACATATTTTGTACAACACTTACAGCCATTCATTATTTCCTGTTCATTCATCCACCCACTCTTTACTGCATTGACTCTTCATGTAGGTCAAAAAAAGAGGGTAACGATTAACACGGCGCATTTTACACTACAATAGATGATACGGCTTTTGATTTGGATTTCAGATCAAATGGAAGATGGGTTGAACTACTGATAATGGGTGGGATCTGGAATACAAACCAAGGGAAGCCTGATCAGAACCCTGCTGCTTGACGTCTTCTGACTGATTAGTCTCTGCCTTTAAGTGAGAGGACCTGATACCTGTAGAGAAAAAATGGACAAAGTCTCACCTACTTTCCCTACAGGTAACGTACCGTAGTCGTTGTCACTTACTTCCTTCAAAGCAGTACTCTACAACATAGCCGTCTAATCCTGCCGCTCCGATGTGGTCTGGTGGCCTCCATTTCATTGTAACTGAGTTATCAGTCACTCCATCCACTGCCAGGAGAGTTGGTGGACTGGTAACAGCTGAAGCAAGCAGGCAGTGGGGAGAAGGCAGAAAACTGTATTACAATTAAAAGTTTATATTTATGGTTTGTGTTCCTCTAATTTAGCAACAAAGGTGACAGGCTAAATCCTGCCTACAGTTTCCAGTCATCCCAGGTGAATCTTTCCCAATTAGGACCGAACTAGGAGAAGCAGGTATCTCATCTCATCTCATCTCATCTCATCTCATCTCATCTCATCTCATCTCATCTCATCTCATCTCATCTCATCTCAATCTGCTCACAGCCTAAACCAGAGCTAAGTTTCTCCTGCTGAGGAGTGAGAAGGACAAAGAGCAGTGGAAGGCAGAGCAGAGAAGGTATGGGTATCATATTCTATAACAGCAGGTATTTTCTGGCAAGAGGAGAGCATGCTGTAGCAATAACAGCCACCTTCCTCCTCCTCCTCTGCATTGTGGGGGTGCTACTGAGCAAGGTGGGAAACTTTGCTGACCTACAGAAAAAGACACCTTTCTTTTACAGGGACTCGTGGTTGTCACAGTGGTTTCAAAATCTGTTTCTGTATATAAAAAGGCCACCAAATTAGTTGTCACTAGGGGAGTGACAGACCCTCTAGCTGTTACAGTAACATAAAGCAATAAAACGAGATGTAGAATAGTATAAAATATGACCTAACCTAATCTGGATTGTCTGCAAAAGGACATTGAAAATATGTGATTCCTTTCTGGGGAAAAAAAAAAGCCCCTACTTCAGCTAATGGGGATCCATGAGCCATAGTGTGAAACCAGGGACTATTCAAATGGGTCTTATCGTGTGATTGATTACAATGTTGGGCAAATTAATTTTTTTTTTCCATAGATTTCTACCTTTATGGTAGATTGTATAGCTGTGATTTTTTTAAGGTGGAAGTATATGGATTATTTGTAAATACATGTACATTTTCAAATGTCAAGCTACTATGTAACAGCAAAGCATAAACAGTGAAACATGAAAGAAAGTCTCACTTTCATACAGTGCAACCTGCAAATCTTTAAACTTCTGTTCACTATTCCTGACCATTTTTTACCAAACCCAGTGTCTGACTGAACTTATTAGCAGGAGAAAGATGCACAAAACAATCAAGACTATAATACATCATCTTTATCAAATCTTTAAATTGCCAGTTTGACTGACAATAATTTGACTCTGTTGACTCAGGAGGTACTTACGATACACAAATACATGAAAATATGAGTTCTTGTCCTCAAAACACATTGACCATGGTATTGACCATATCTGGCTCACCTACAGCATGTCACTGTTTTATTGTAGTGCACCATTTTTCTGTCTATGCATCCTTCTTTCTTGTTTACAAAGGCCTATAAATCCTGCAGGTATAGACATATCATTTATGCAGCACCTAATAAAGATAAGTACTGAGCAACGTAAGTGCAACAACAACTACAGTTATATAATTAGTTGACTAATAACATATTATAGGTGATCTTCTAAATGCATGCCTGTTTCTCTGCTCTTGATTACTTACCTAAAGGAACAAAGGACTTTGAAGGCATACTTGGTTTGGAAATGCCTATTGCATTAACAGCAAATACACGGACTTCATAAGCAACACCTTCAATCATCTTCTTTGGCTCAAAAGTTGTTTCTTTGCACAGTTCAAAATTCAACCTCATCCACCTTGAGCTTTGTTTCTTTTTCCTTTCAATGAAATATCCTATTGACCAAACAAGATTTTGTTATAGCAAGAGGTAGCATAAAGATCACTAGTGAAGGGTCTATTTTTTGACTGCCTAATGACATTTTTTCTGGATACACCTGAATATCCCCTTCTAGCCTTGGAGTGTTTTAGGGGTTATTGTTAATTTTTTTCCCATTGCAAGATAACTGATAGTCACCTGTTTGGCTTTCATGGACAAATATGAGATTTTTTCAGACTTCACTTCCAACACAGCCCTATTTAGTTCAGAGTGAAAAGGGCATGATTCTGCTGGCCTCTGGGCACATCTGACTTTTCTCCTGGTTCAGTGTATTAGAAGTTATTCCAATTTATTCAGTAAATCTTTTCTGAAATTCCTGCTAATGTTCAAGCAGGCTAACTGTTCAAAGTTTGTATTATAAGGATGTACTTCAAGTAGGGGGACTGATAGTGTGCCACCATACAAAATGACAAATCTAAAAGCATTAGAAAAACCAGCATCTGATAAAGTGGAAGACTGGGTAGAACATTCTTGCAACTGGATACTCAAAGTGCAACTGTCTAGGGCCTGAACTAAACTCTGATCTTATGGTGTCCATTATTCAGGATTTGTTTCTTTTGTCTATGTTAGAGCATCACCACAAAGAAAAAGTATGTACCTAAGATGGGCGATCCACCATCATTTGCTGGAGGTTCCCAGGTCATAACGCACCAGTCTTCACCTACCTCAGTCACATTTGGTGCCTGAGGAGGATCAGGGACATCTGTTATAAACAAAGCATATATTATTACCACAAAAAAGTAGTCTTTTTACATAGGTTGAAATAAAATAATGTGAAATAAGAAACAAATCTGAATACTTTTTGAAGTCCAACAGGAGTTCCTAATGAAGAGAGAGAAGAAAGATCTTAGTGAATCCTGGCAGGTGGTTAGGAAGGGATAAATGTCAAGCTCTTCAGCACAGTCAAGACACTTGAGAGGCACTTAAGGGCATGTGGTAAGACAGGGCCCACAGCCACATGGAAAATGGAGAAAAGAGAGTGCTAAGGGCAACCTGAGGCCCAAGTTTGCCTTTTACAGTGTGAGGTAGCAGCAGGGTGATAATTAACTCCTACTTAAACACCACACTCAGCTCCATTGTCATTCGGTAACACTGGGCCTTAGTATCTTTACACTTCAATTCACATCTGAAAATGGGGACAAACATGAAAATGGAAGTTCTCTGAGAGCAACAGTTTGGCAGCTAGGGAAGACCACATCTACAGAAGAGACCCTTCAGGTGACAGAGGAAGAAGAATTTGTCTCTTTTGGTGGTGCATAAAAGTAGAGTTCTTCAAGGAGCATTTATTGAAAAGGGCTGTAATAGAAGACGTGGCTCATGTGCACTGTTCCACACGACTTACCAACCACTTTAATATTGATTACAGCTGTGTCCTCCCCAGCCTCGTTCTTTAATGATATTCTGAAAGGACCTGAATCTTCCCTCTCAGCTGCATCAATGACCAGACAGCTGCTGTCTGAGTATGTTTCTGCCCGTATTCTTCCACTGTCTGTGATCCACTAGGAATTAAAGTAAGCAGAGGGAAAAGTTATATTTTCTGAATTTGAGAATCAAAAACCCCATACTAAAGCTCAGAATTTCAGTCACTTAATGATCACAAAACCGACAAAATAACTGAGGGACAAATAAATAACTTTAACATACAATAAGTTTTAATACTCAGTTCTTCCATTGCATCTCAGAGGAAGAGGCAGTAGAAAGAATATGCTTTTGTCAATGCTACCTGTCATTGATTTGATGGAAAGAGAGTAGTGGATTCTTGCAAAAGTCTGACTGAAATGTAATTCGTTCAGTTTGACTGTCAGGGTGATTGTAATGGCCAGTAGTTTGTCTCACAGACTTTAAATGCTGGCAAATATTTTGGAGTAGGAGCTATCCTGCAATAATTTCCTATTTGGATAAGTCCACAGTGGTGATACTACAATTAATATTTTAAAAAGAGTAATCAGAGATGTGACCAGAGGGTTCTGATGAATCCAGTAATAATAACCTGTTCCTGCTTCCACACAGCAGAATGACTGCTTAAATGTGAAAAGCAGCTTTTTGGTATTATACGACCAGGGTCTGATCTTTGCAAAGTTTTGCAAACCAATCCCTACCATGGCTTCCTGTGAAAACCTGGCAGCCATTCTGGATAGTATGTACACAAGAATTAGCCATTTGGTAGATTTTCACTAGTTTTCTCCTGCAACTCATATACCCATCTCCTTTACAATTAATTTATAGCGAAGATATATTTTTTCCTTAATTCAGCTTTTCCTCAAAAATACCCAAAAGATACTAAATAATATTTAACCATTTCACCCTTCATTTTTGAGCACGGAGAGATGCATCTCCTCCTTGTTTTCTGCCATTAGAATGAATTTCTTCACAAGGCTCAAGGTTATTTTTTGAAGGAAAAGGCCCCTTGTTAAGCTAAAGAAACATATATGATGACAATGTACCTTATCCCCTTTACTCCACATGACTTTTGGAGTTGGCTCGCCAGTGATGGGGATCTCAAGTCGTAGTTTGCTTCCTGCCACTACTGTCACAGTGTTACCTTCCCCAAGGCCATCTAGGTGGAGTTTAGGAGGATCTGAAATAGGAGAAATTATCCAGATTTGTGATGTGGCTGTTACTCTGAGAGTTCAGTGACCTGGCACAGGTCTGCAACATAAATAAACATGTTCTACGTTTTGTACTTTCTTAGTATTTTTAGTCAACCAATTCTTTGTTAGGAAGAAAATTTTGGAAGAAAATTTCCTTTTAAGAAAATAGTTGTCTGATGAAGAAATAAATCAAGGCACCATAGAAATTTTGGAATAGGAACACCATAAAAAAAAAAATCTATCTTCCTGAAGCAGAATTATGTATATTTAGGTAACTTCTGAGAGATTTCCTCTAAGTGGCTCTTAAGAATTTCCATTGCAGTCTTTTCTACACACGTTTTTTTATTCTTCAGACTTCAACTGTTCTTAGAGTTTAAAAGTTTTCTTAACCCAAATCCTTTTTCTGAAAATGAAATGATCACTTTTGTTGTACCCTATGTGTATGGAGAACAATTGATGAACATCCTTTTGTAACTCTTTTTTAACGTATTAAAAGTTATATCAGTGGCCATGTCCCTCTTGTACCCCTTCCCTCTTCATTGTCTCTAAACCTTACCAATACTTTTTCTAACACAGATATCCCAATTCTTTCAGGTTCAGTTGCAGAACATATTTTATAAAACTTCGGTCATTTATATTGCTCCCCTTTTGACTTCCAAGTTGCTGGTTGCAGTTAAAAGCCACTGAGTTGTTGTTGTGGGAATAGTTAATGCCTTCTTTTATATTTGAAAGACCAGGATAATTAAAAAAACTTCTTTTTTTTTCTGAGTGAATAAAACTGTTCAGAAACATTTTGCTCTCTAGATATCATTTAACATATTTAGAGAATAGGTAAATATATACCTATTCCTCTAATCTTTTACCAAACTGAATCACATTTGTAATGTCAGCAAACCAATTCTTCAAAGACGACAACAGTCTATATCTGAAAAGAGGATAGCAACAGGTGTTTTACACAAACTTTTAATAGTGATTCAGGTTTAGGAAAAAAACATCAAGAACCCTTCCCTGGGAGCTCCCCTAGACTTGTAAACTATGAGCAGATCCAGAACACAGACAAAGTGCTCTCTGACTAACTCACTTGCACTTTGCTAAAGAAGCAAGTCTGTTTTCTCTGGTAGATGCCTGCTCTAAGGAAACAAATCAATTATAATCAAGGATACTTCACACTGCTTTTAATTTTGAAATCAAATTAATTTCCAAGTAGATGTTATATGTGAATCACTGTGCTATATACTTACCCACAACATGTACTTTGCATGGAATATTAATATTATAGGCATCTGGTACAAACATGTATTCACCCTCATCATCAACAGCAGCACTCGCTATAACAAATCTGTGTATTCTGTAAAAAATTGAAAAATAGATCAACGTAAATTATTTTTGAGGACTGCTTGAAGCTATAAGAAACAAGTGAAAGTTTAGGAGATCGGTGCGAGTGTATGAAATTACTGACTAAAAACTTTTGCTGGTGGCTTAGTGGTGTTTTAGCTGATTAAATGCTGTGTGATTTGTACAAAATATTATTGGGAAAAACACTAGATAATGTAACCAGTTGTAATTTTTTTTGTTTGAACGCAGAAGTAGGAAAATACAAGTGTGTTATCTCTGACACAAGGATTCTGTGCTGCTGCCATTAGATTGTAATTTGGTTGTTCAACAAGAAATCCTCAGCTGATTCCATTGTGGGAATATTCTGAACTTTGTTAGGCCATCTTTATGACAGGATCCAACTTATTATTTGTTTCTTTCCAATAAAGAAATTGGACAACAAAGCATATGTTCTTACTTCCTAACTGCATCTTCCAGCATAATAATATTTTTGCTTTCCTATAACCTACTGTGCCTAAGCTTTGTTCAAGGTACGAATCAACTCTATGCCCTTTCTGCTCCCTTTTCCCTCACCTCACCCTAAGGGCCTACATGGACTGTGGAGAAATCCTTCACCGTATGCCAGTCCAAGAGGTCATTGCACAGCTGGCACTTGTACCTTACAGTGATTTAGCAAGCGTTATGGAGTCTATGCCAACTTTTCGTAGCCTGTTTAGGAGCATCTTTACAAGTGCAGTTCCCAGCTGTATGAATGGTCTGCTAAGCTGAGGTGAAGGGGACAAACTTGCCATGAAAGAGGATAGATAATAAATGCAAAGTGTCCTGATATCTCCACATACTTACTTTGCATGGGCAGAAGTACATGCTCTGAGTTGACACAAACAGAAACTCTCAGAAAAACATGCTATATATTTTTAAAAATGTCTAACAATTATTTTACTTTACTACTTAATATCCCATACTAACAGCGACAATGTCAAGAAAAACTAATATTTTGAACTTCAAAGGATCAAGGATTTGGTTATTTTCCTCTGCAGTCCAGAGGCACAAGATGAAAGGAGGCAAGGAGACAAGGTTTTTATGATGATAAAAATAAATATGTTGGAGAGACAGAGGTTACATTTGATTACCAGATAATTTTCAGTGGTGAAACCCGCATATTGGCATGTGTCTACAGTCTCATTCCATCAAAAGTCAATTCAGTACAGAACAGGCTTACCTTCCTTTGTGGTAAAGCTTTACACGGTCACTGGCTTCAATCAGTTGCCCGTTTTTGTACCATTTCCCTTCCACATTCTCAGATATCTCACACTTCAGGTGAATTTCCTGTCCAAGCCTTACAGTCTGGTCTTGTAGTGCAAGTGATATCTTCAGTGGTCTCACTTAGGAAAAGAGAAGCAGAGATATTAAAGGTAATATCTAACAATAGCTCGTGTTTCTGACATGGAGCTGCTACCAGGCATCACAATAGTCTGCAAGTCATAAAAATAATAAAGTTCTCAAGTCAAAATACCAGTAGTATGTACATGTAAGCTACATAAATTAACGTCTTTATGTAGTCTGATGCCTTAGAAAGTGATACAAAATACCCATGCCCAGAGTAAGGAAACTCCATGTATATTTCCAGTAGAAGAACTAACCTCAGGAACATAATTTGAATGCTGTCCCCTCTCTGGTATTTAGGTAGGCTGTTTCTATCCCCTAGAGTCCAGCAAGAAACTTCCAAGATGTGAAAGAGCTGTGTCCCCAGATCTGTGCACTAGAAGGGATTGCAGCCCTCAATTCCTGTAATCTAACAACGATCTAACTGCTTTCATAGCTCTCTCAGCTCATCCGAGATAATCTGGAGACTTGCCAAAGTATTTCCTCACAAGTGCAGACTGTAGTTCTCAACCTGTTCTGTCAGTCTGGTAGCAAAGGCTGACTGTCCAGTGAGCTTAACTTCGTACACATACATTCTCTTGTTTGCTAAACTGACTCAACTCACCCTATGAATACCCACAGATATTAGTAGCATTTGTAAAACCGGAGTCTGAGAAGTGGTGCCCCAGTTCCTTTCCACTTTCTGGAAGATTAGATGCTCTAGATCAGAGTCCAGAATGGACACACATTACCATCTCTATGCAGTAAATATCCATGACTGTAATCTGACGTAAGAAATGAAAAGCAATAAGAAAGGAAATGCTTTATAGAAAACCAGTTGGAATGTTCTCAGAAGCTGCATGAAAAGAAAGAATAATGAGCTCAGTAACCACAGAGGATAGTTTCCTAGAGCAGCATGAACTGATTGTTCTTAAGATGCCAATTTGTACAAAATAGTCAAAACCCATATAAGTATTACGAAACAGTGTATGTTTGTGCATGTATGATAACTTTAGAGGATGACACATACATTGTGCTAAAGCCCATTGATGTTTTAAAGAGATAATGCATACACAATACTGAGGGTGCTATATAGCCATGTGTTTTTGCCTTTGAGTTCAAGCCAGGTGACCCTGATGCCTGTTCACAGTGTGCCTTGTTGTAGAACTGCATATTTTTTCCAGCATATATTTTTTTCTGTTTTCGGCTAAAAAGCCTTGATTTAGCTTTCCTGTGAAACCCTGAAAGGAATAAAGAAAAGCAGATAATTCTGAAAATTTTACTTTGTTGATCTGTTGTATCTTTGAATGGAAAGCTTTGTTTTCTGTCTTAACAAAGTGACAGAAAGTTTTCATGTAGGACTGGTTCATTCTCTGTTACTGCAAACAGTGTCTAAAGGGAAGTCACTGGAGATTTTCACTGTTCTGGAGAACTGCAGCAAAGAAACTGGTATGGAAGATAAGTCTTCCTTTAAAGACCCAGGAAAAGACAAGCAAATTACATCTGTAAACTAGTAAACTGGGACATACAAATTCAAGAGCAAGATATATTATACTTACAATCAACCTTAAGTTTAGCTTCTGATTGGCCTCCAGTGGTCATTACTGAGTAAGTCGCATTGTCATTTTTTGCAGCTTCCTCTATGATCAAAGTATGCTTTTTACCCTCAACCTTGATTCGATACCGAGATTTAGGCTCATTGGTAAGTTCTACACCATTCTTAAACCTGGAAAACAAAGAATGATTATTTTCCCAATAAAAGTCTTGTGCAAATAAGACTCTGATAGACTGAAACTTCCAGAGAAAACTTTATAAGACTTAAGGAAAAATTAAACATACTCATCGATGAATGCATAAGGATAGTTTTGCTGTTGCTACACTTTTGAATGTTTTCTTGAGTTTTTCTTAACGATTTTCAGGTTTATCAGTATAGAAAAAGCAGTCCACAATTTTGCCTACAATTCAAATACTCTTGGTTTTGTTCTAAAAGAAAAATGTATCTGTTCAAATTGTGGCTTACCATTTCACATTTGCATCATCCTCAGACACTTCACAGCTCAGTTCTACTCGTTCACCAACATAGGTACTGGTATCCTCCAGGCCTTTGGTCACCAAAATTGGAGGATCTTTTTAAGGAGAAAATTACAGATTTACAATCTGAGAGAGAAAACTAAGTGAAAGATCATGCTATAGAAGCTGATAGTACATTAAAATTTTAATATCATATATAATTTTGGTTGGAAAAGACCTTTAAGATCATTGAGTCCAACTGTAAATATAACACCGTCAAGTCCATCACAAAACCGTGACCCTAAGTGCCACATCTACACATCTTTTAAATGTGAGTCTGAGTTTGTTAGAGACAGGTTAGCGTTTGTCATATAACTATGGTAACTAGATATCCAGGTAGCAGTGTTTGGTATATGGGGCATAGTAACTATATAGACCTTTTGTTTGTTAACTACAGTGACGGGCAAATAGAAATAGTTGATATGGGTACGGAGTTATGTTGTTCTAATCGATAAGTTTGCATAACTAATCAGGTTGTAACCATGAAACAGAGGCTGATCCAAGGATAGTTGAGACTAGTAATAATTGTGATGAATATGGAATATATTTATGGATCATTTATCCAATGAATGTAAAGGGCACACTGGGAAGTGGGCATATTATGTAAATGAATCATAGATAGTGTATAAATATTTGTATTCTGTGCATAGTCGACGGAACTTATTCGGGTCCTGGACCCCTTGTTCCCGGCGCCTGAATAAAGCACCTACATAATCGTTAGTGGTTATGTGGTTTCTCGACACTAACAAGTTCAGCTTTTTCTGCCTTAAATCAGAAGAGGAATTGCTCTTTAAGATGCTAGTAGGAAATGTGATAAATAAAAAAATTAACATTTATGCAGATTAATAACTGCCTTGCATCCCTTTTTTTTGGCAGTTTGTCCAAGCAGTTTAACATGATATTTCCCTCTTGTCTCCCACAACTCCCTCTCATAAAGCTGTTTTCATTAGGTCCTACAGTCCCTTATGCACAATAAAATGACCTGATGACATAACACCCTTACTGGTCTAACCTATTACCTCTGTCAAAACTCAAGTTTATTTAACAGTAAGACAGTGTACAACAGTTATCCTATGATACTTATAGGGGCAATGGGTTCCATTATTCTTAATACCTTTCTGAATTATTTGAATTTTTTCACTCACTGTAAGTTTAGTTTTTCTCTTTGTTTTGTTGTGCATATGTGAGTGATGCCATGAATATTATCAGTAAGCCTATCAGCACTGTGGGAGCAAAAAGGCTGAAGAAATGGTTACCCATTCACAGCTTTTGATAGAATCTTCCCTTAGATTTGTGCGGATGGAGTGAAAACTATCTCATAGAAAGCCTGAATTGAGGGTACTTAAAACAAATCAGTTGGACAAAGAGTAACACGGTCATCAGATGCCCAAGCTTGGTGTTAGGGAAAGCCAGTATTATGACAAATGAGTCTTCAAAATGGCTTTAAAACTATGAAGGGGACCACAGCCTCACTAGATAGCGCAAGATGAAATCAACTACATCCCTATTTCAGGATTTTCACTGAAATATGGATGAGGGGGGAAAAAAATGGTGAGGGATCACAGCAATACAGAGTGATCCTAAGGCCTGCTAATACAAATAAAAAATATGCTCAACCAGATCATCCCTGTTAATCTCTGTTGCAGTCAAAAGCCACACCAATTTAAAGCAGGTGAAACAGGAGCAAGCTGACAAAGTTACCTCTCACAAACAATTCTGTGGAGCATTTCTCATCACCAGCTGTTACATAATAGCGAGCATCATCTGCCATCGTGCAATTATTGATGAATAAAATTCTCTGGTTGCCTTTGTGCTCAAAAATGTATCTGTTTGAACAGGAATACACCAAAGATACATTAGCAAAAGTGCTGGACCCCTTTTGTTTTATGTAGAAAATGCTTTAGGGATTATTAGAGTTGAAAGTCCTGGTTTTCACATAGAACTGGAAAAATTGTCCTGGGAAGAAATTTCTGAGATTCAACAGAATTTTCATAGACTTTTAGAAAAAAAGATTTATCCTGTAGGAGGACATGAAACATCATCTGGCTTGTTCCAAAATCCCAGGTTTGAGTGATGTGAAAAAGTAAAAAAAAAGAGCAATGTCTGAAGGATGGTAAATAAAATGGAGTCTGAAACTCTAGATGAGTAAAGATGAAAATAACCAGCAACAGGACACCATCCTCATTCCAACAGTCTTAACATTTTTGTGAAGTAAAATCATAGCTGAGGTTAAGAAGTTAATATTATTGGTAGGCCAGATGGCACAAGAGATCAGTAATGGGATATGGGACTTTGGTAATGGGATATGGAACCTTTCACCTTTATATCACCAGTTTAGGTCTGCTCCAGGTTGGTAATAACCAAAGCTCATTAGCATTTGCCAGCTGCTTCAGCAGCCTGGAAGAAATGCATTGGAGCATTTAATCCAGGTTCTTCTACTGGAGACATACCCATGTAGATATCTGCAAAACAGCTCTGAACTTCTCATGGCAGATAAAGGGGTTAAAGAAAAGGTACACTCTTCATTATGCATTGTTTGTCAACTAAGAATATTAATCTAAGTCCTTCATTGACATTTGCAGCAACAGAATGAAGGAAGTCTCCTTCCCTGCAAGAGCATTTTGTTAATTAATATTTTTTCACAGGGCTAGAGGAGAAAGTTGATAGGATTTTGTGCTTTTGAGAAATATTTGAGGAACTTTACATTGTTGTGAGTTACTGGTTGTACTTCATCATCCCTAGCTATGTCTGACTGTGGAATGGCATTTTCTGCACCAGGTTGTAAGAGCTGGTTGTGCCCACACTAGGGACTGGGCTCAGCTTCCAGCTCTTGCTCTACCTGTACTCAAGTGTCTGCACCTGAAAAGCCACTGCTTCCAGATAAAGCCAGATAGTAAGCCAATTTGCAGGTGATACTGATGATGAAGATGCTTGGGTGCACTAGATGGGTTGCACATCACTGAAATCACCTTGAGCTAATACATGTTGCTTACTTCAGTGTGAGCATTAACTGTGTACTGGAAGGTGATACAAACCTCACTCCTCTTTCCTCAGGTGGTTTATGAGCCAGGTTGGTAAGTATGTGATGTTAAACATCTCTCTTCTTAGCACCCAACTACCATAGGAAAATTCTGACCACCTTCAGACATAGTACTGTGGACGAGATTTATTTCCCCACAGTGCTTCCTATTTTTAAAAAAATACTTCATTAACATTTAGCATACAGTGGACTTGTCTGGGTCATAAGCAATATAGCATCATTTGCATACTTTTCACGTATAATGAAATTCAGAAGTAAAATTTGTGCAACCTGAGCAAGGAGATAGATCTATGCAACACACTTGTCAAGGAAATACATGTGTACCCATTTTATTGCTTACATACAATAAAATCACTTACTTTGCACTTGGTCGTATTTCTTGTCCATTTTTATACCACTTGAGTTCCACTGTTGGATCTGCCAGCTCCACCATGAACCTTACTTTACCTCCTTTGTCCACTTGATATGCAGGATCAAGACCTTTGGCAAAAGCTGTTGTGGGAGTCAAGTGTTGTTATAAAGGAAGATCAGAAAACAGGTAAGAATATGAACACTGCAATGGCATTTCATAATCTCATCAAAGCTTTCAGAATATGTGCACGCAATGTTGAGCAGCACCCTATGTTCTTAAGCCAGTCCACCTGAATCAGTTGATTTTCTAGAAATATTGTAATAATTGCAAAGGTACATGGATCTGTTTCCCTGACCAAATTCAAGATAGTATCTCTTAATGACTTTGCTATATATCTATATTCTGAACAGGATTGCGTAGATGTAGGTCTGATGGCTTGCTGAGAAGTGCTGTGCCAGAATAAAATGGTATACAGCTAGTGCCATGGAATCATTTACAAAGAATCTCTTACAAAGGACTTCTCTATTAGCATCACACATAAGTTAAACGCGAATTTTAAGCTAAAATTCCTACACAGCTTTCCACTATCTGAATAAAAACGATGATTTTTGTAAAAGCAAGAGTAACTTTCCTTATTCTTTCCGTAGGTTGCAAGGTACACATTACAGTTCCACTTGTGATAAATATTACAGCTGCAAAACATTTGGAGAAATATTTGAAACCAGGCAAAAGTTATCAATCTGTGTATCCTAATGGGGCTTTTGAAAAGGTTCTTTGAGATGTACAAATATAGATCAAGTTGTTCTGGGCAAGGTAAGGCCAAGTGCAACTCAAATATTTCAAAACACTTCAACATCAATATTTAGTTATTGCCAGCCACAAGAGCTAGGCCTGGGGAAGCAGGTATGTGTGGCTCGAAAATAAATAAAGAAATGAAGCCTCAAACAAGTTGTGCACAGCTAACTAATCAATTTCTGCTAAGGTTTTTATCATGCATATGTCTGGTTGCAGGATACTGAGTACATTGACACAATAAAAGTAGAGTTATTAAATCTGAAAAGATTTTTTTTATGCGTCTTGTTGCAGTGTAAAATTTTCCAATTTACAATAAAGGTAGTGTGAGGGGGAAGAACACGCTACTCTCATTCTGTCACTACTATAGACATCTTTCCCAACACCTAGATGCCCTCCTGTAGGGAAAACCCCGTCCACTGAGAAATCCTAATATGACTGGCGGTTCCATGCTACTCAAGAGGGAACTGGGGAGAGGGACCAGATAGACAGGTCCCAGGTGCTGAGAGATGCCCCCGTAAAACTTTCAGGCACTTCCATGTGATGCACCTGTGTAGGGAGCAGCTCTTCCTGCCGGCCGTGCAATTCCTGCCCCAGCCCTGCTCCCGACTCCTGGGAGAAGATTAAGATTTTCCCTGGGCTTTGAACTCTTCAAGTGCTCCACTGGATGCAGAAACAGCCCCAGTGGCTTAGCCAAATGCCATTGACTCCATTTTTCCCTCATTCAACTGTAACCAGAATCAGATTTACCAGCAAATAAAAATATACAAAAAATGTTATTGTGTAGTAAGGTAACACATGTTATGATGTGAGGTAACTCATTAGAAGAGAGAATGTATCAGGCAGCTGGATTACAGTCCTCTTCTGATTAACTCCTTGTGTTAATGAGGCTTGAGTTGTGGTGTGCAAGTCCCCTTACATGGAAGTGAAACAAGTTTGGGTTTTTAAGGTGGACGCTTGTGTTTGACTGCTGTACATAGGAATATTCTACCTTATCCATACCTGCGCTCTTCTTCACTTCCCTGCGCATGCGCTTCAGGCGCTTTAACATCCCTCTCAGGTCAGTGATACCATACTGAAAAGCAATCTTCTCATATTCACTGGGATTCGCATTCTTCAAGAGCTCCCACACATCTACCTCAGGTTCTTCCTCTTGCTGTTTAACCTCCCTAACAGTAGCAAAATACAGTTATGGGAGAAGAGTTAGAGAAGCTTTATCACACCATAAAAAAGAAAAGATGAAGCTGAATCTATGATGAGTTTCAAAATATTTTGATCAAAATTTGCAGGCCATTATAAATTACTTATTTCACTCAATACAAGTGGAATAGCTCAGAATGACATTCACACCTTATTTTACACGTCTTCAGGGTAGAATTTGGATATTTAGGCCTTTTCTGATGTAATTGGTTATGAGCGCTTTTATATTTCTTCATTACTTTTAAAAAAATATGATTTGAAAATGTAGTACTTTAATAGCATATAGGCAAGTTCCACTTAAATCAGTTTTATCTGTTGGAACTTGAGTGATATCAGTTACCACTTATGATGGCATCACTGAGATCTAAGTCTAATCATAATTATATATAATGCTTTCAAATCCCTGTAACTGTTACTGGGGGTGACCAATGAAAGAACATTGATATCCAAGGAAATCTGGGTCTGTTTATATTTACACCAGTGCTTCTCAGAGTTACTTAGGAACTGAAGATTTCCACACCAGCTTGGACTTGCAAGATGGATCTGTTGGCTTCCATGTTTATCTCAGTCTTAAAAGCAAGAAGAGTTTTCAGAGGTCTGTGTGAATAGCAATACCTTTATACAGAAGTTTCAATACTGTGTTTGCTATCTGTAACTCCAGGCGAAGACAACCAATAAAGAGAATGATAGTTATTTTCACAGTGGCAGCCATTAAAGGAAAGAACAATAGAAGCATCATAAACAAAATTATAATTTTTGAAATTGAAAGCTTAGCTCAAACTGCTAGAACAATCCAGAAATTGGAGCAGAAATTTATACAATTTTTTCCTGTAAATTCATTAAGATTAAACCAGGATTACTCTGATTCGGTTTGTATGGTCTAACAAAATCAGTACTTTTGGGAACAGAGTGAGAAAATAAACATTTGAGAAATAAAAAAGACTGAGCTTTGGAGTCAGACACTGCTAGACCTAAGCTCGATCAAGTCTGACAGAGAATTTTATTTAACATATACATAAATGGCACTGGGGTCCCTGAGAATCTCTACATGGGTGGATGAGGGATTATGGAAAACCACTTTGCTATTTAATCCATGAGATTTATTTATTTTCATATTAAGCCAGTCTTGTTTTAAAAAAGGAAGAAAGCTTCTTACTGAGCAGTCTTTGAAATACATAGCTATCTTAGAATTATTTTTAGACAATCTCAGGTACGTAATTTATGTTTCGTTGATTTTACTTCTATCTGCGCTCATGCTTTCTTAAGAGTGTCTATGAACCCTGGCATTTCAATGAGATTCATTCTACCTGGTGGTAAGTAAAGATGAGCTTGCAAACATATGTAAAAACTGACACACCCCATGGGGTGGTGTTTCCTTCTCCCAGAGCTGGGCTCTTGCCGTGCAACGCCTGTCCGTGCTAAGGAGAGGTAAACTCCATGGGAATCAAGATAATATATCTCTTTATATCAGGTGGTAGTTGAGAATTAAGATAGCCAGGGTATTCTGATTTTCAACCAGCTTGAAATAATTAATTCCAGTTTTTCCAAATTTTGACACAGAGCAAAACCAACTTTGTTTTGAGACCACAACAATTTCTGCTGTTGTTAGTGGGCAAAATGCTGGGTATTTCATAAGCAAAGTGACCTCTCCACAAAATTGCTTTCAGATCTTTTCCCTGCAAAATGTGCATTTCATTGAAAGATGTACTTTTTTAAAAAAGGACCTAAATGTTTGAGTGGTTTTGAGTTCTTGTGCCTTTTGGAATTTCGTGCCATCACTGATCATTGCATTGATGAAGCATAACCAGTCACAGAGTGGCTTACTGAGAAGAGGACTGGTTTGTCTTCCGGCAAGACCAGCACGAAATTAGAAAATAGGCAGTATATCTATTTTGTGCATTTAGGTTTTTTTTAAAAAACATGTTTCAAGTATATGCACCACAGGTGAAAAGTTCCAGCTCATTTCTTGGTAATATAACCATACAAAAAATAAGAAATGCACCTGCGATGTTCCCTCTTGAAAAAAATTGAAATGAATACTAATATCCACAATGGAGCTTAATTAGCAATATTATTTAATTAAGCTCAGAAATATGAGGTTTCATTTCAATGCCTGAAGCAAGGAGGTGATGAACTGATTTGACTAGTATCAAATAATGGTGTTTAAAAACTCTAAGGTTTGCTTTGCCCATTAACCACATGATAGGTATACTATGTTTATATGGCTATGTTTATATGGCAGGTGAGTTACTTGTTAATGAAGTGATAACGACTCTTAAATCACAATTCGCTTTCCACAAACCCCTGAGACCTCTTACATGCAACTCTCAGGTTGCTAATCAAACACCCCGCAGGCAGTCATTAGAATTGTCATGGTAAGTTGTATTAGTGTGATAAAAAATCAAACTGAATATCCTAATTAGGGATGAGAAGATTAAAAAAACAAAGACCTGGTGCATTTGAATTTGTTTCACTGCCTACTTTTACCTTTACCCTTTCCTGTTTGCTTTAGTTGCTTAGATACTGTCCTCACCATGAGCCCATTGTGATTTTTTTCTATAATTAATGCTACATTTTGGATTTTCCACTTCCAGAGTAAGTGACAGATGAGATAAAGGATTTGGTTCCTTTTCCAATTATCTCTGTTTATTTGCTATTGATTTCCAAGGCATATAGGATTTCTGTGATAAATGTAAAATATTATTATCTTGTCTTAACACGTTAAAAGACTAAACTGGGTTTAAGATCTGAAATAGCTAGAAGTTAACCCAGAGTTTGAAGGCAAACCAGAGAACCATGTGGTCAAGCTTGTCTCCATCAAAACATTTAAGTTGAATGAAACACCATTCAACATTTGTGTGAAACATATTGAAACAGAAAATTGAAATAGAGAATTAATATAGATACCTATGGTTTGAAAGCTTGATATATGACTTTTCATATAAGGATGCTTATAAAATCAAACGAAGATACATTCAAGGAGGTATATTTAACCCTTTCTTTTTTTCCTATTGCACCAGACTCAATTTTCTGAACTGCTCATCCCTGTGTAGGAAGTTGTCCCCCTCTACCCTTCATGCAAACACAAAAGAAAAAGCAAGTAAATGAAATGTTATTGGCCTCTTTAGGTTGTGGCTCACTTTTTTCCCAGTGCGATCAAATCTGAGGTTTCTTTTCTGCACACTTAAAGCTACAATTAACTGAACATTTGCATATTATACTATGAGAGTAATAGTTAGAAACGTTGAGAAAAATGAAAGGTCAGAAGATTCTTAAGACGTTATTAATGCTAGACCTGACTCTTTCTGTATGTGAACCTAAAGGTTTGCAATCCACACCTGCTCACTGCATCACTTGGTTCTCACCTACGTTTCAGGAGACCACTAAAGTCAAGTTCTCCTGCATCGTCTTGTCCATCACCGCTGTTTTTAATAGAAAAAGATCAAATCTTTGTTTAATACAGGAAGACTTAGACAACACACATTGCAAACTCTCTACAGGTCTCATATACTCAACACTGTCTGGACACACAAATAATGGTATAAAATCAACACAAACTTGTATTCTTTTTCACACAAATTACATTTCCTTAGGTACTTGTGAAAAATAACACAAAGGTTTGTATTGCTTGATATCATACTTTGATGACAAATTTTTGTAACTGCATACATAAATTTGCCAAGATTTGTGTTAGATTTCAGTAACACAAATAAATGTGAACTAGTAACACGAGCACCTTTGTTTTTCATTTCCATAGCGTATGTGTATAAAAACAAAGGGCTTGTGCTGATCTTTTCCTACGAATGTGAAACAAAGATTTGCATTGCTGGGTGGTGCTTTTAACAATGTGTAGCTGTGTCAAATAGATAGCAAAGCATTACACTTAAGATTTAACCTTTCTTTAAATGAAGGAAGAAATCAGTTTTAAAAAAAGGAGAAGAAACAGTACATCGTACAATTTTACAGATAGAATCACAGACCTGTGAAGGTGCAGTTCTTTCTAGCATGACTTTAAGCAGTAACACCTTATTATAAAGCACATGCAGACAAAAGAAATGCCCTTAAGATTTGTAAAAAGGGAAAAATACTGCAAATGTTAATTTGCTAATGATGCCGATATTTCATTCCAGATTTTGCATGCAAGTATTACCTAGAAAACCAGAAAATATTCAGATATCCTTCTCTGCTTTAGCAGAATAATTATTGCCATTTTTAAAACCGTGCTCAAGAAAGGAGTGCACCTTGAATGTCATATCTTTTGCATTTACTGTTTAAATCAAATCTCTCTAAATAAAAGCAGGCACTTCTAAGTTAGAACTTTTTTTGTATGTCTAAATTAACAAACTGCATTCATTTTCTGTTTGTAAAATAGTTTCATTCTGAATGCTTTCGCCCTTCTAAGGCAATTTTATCTTTTAAACTGTAAGGATTCCATTTACACTGATTTGAATTACTATTTTATCACAATATATACTGGGTGAATTGGTATTTTATGACAAAGGTAACTGACAAAGGAAAGGTCTTCAGACACAGTGCTTCATCTTATGGCCTCTGCAATATAATAGGTGTAGTCTTTCTGTAACAATGTAACATTTTTACTGTAAGGTAACATAAAGCCAGATCCTATCTTTTTGAAATCAGTGTGAATTTTCTCTCTGCTTTTAATCAGTACAGCATCGGCACCAGGAACTTTCATATTGTAGCTGACTATTTCCAAGAAACACACAATAGAATACTTTAGTGAATTAAAATATTAAAATATGATTTTAAATACCTTTAAAGAAACAGATACTTAATGTTCTTAAATATTCCATCTTCCCTTAAAGCAATGATAACGTAATTTCACAGTAGAGTATTTAATATCATATGAACTGTCGATGTGTTGTAGCTATTTAATTCTATCCACTACCAACTACCCCAAATCCCACTTCACTAATCTGTATTTAAAAAAATATTTTTATAAAATACTTGATACAATTGTCTGCCCGGATTGATGCAAGTATCTAAGATCAGTATCTTTTACTGAGGAGCTTCTTAGGATCACTGCTTGAAGTTACCTTCTTTTGAAAGCAGATCTGATGTCAATGGATGGAGCAGCTTGGGAAGATTCTATAAAATAACAGTAGTACAGGAGTTAAAAACATGATTTGAAATTAATGTAATTTATGTAATCAGTGTAATTTGACATATGAAATTTGTTCAGTTTCCTGCTAAGTGACCACAGTTTGTGCTGCTCCTTTGGCATTAAATTTTGGCTGCTCAGTGCTAAGATAAGTTTACTTAATGCATTTCTCTGAACTACTTTCTGCAGTTCTGCACAGGAGAGCTGTCTCTGTGATGTTTCCCTCTGATCCTTTTCCTGCCTATACTCAGGCTCTGGTCTTGTCTTTCCATTCCCTTGTGCTTTCTCTCCTGCTTTCATCTTGCGTTTTCTCAGTATGCTCAAAATCAAAGGAAAGAGGCAGTCTTCTCTGCAACTAGAGACTTATGTTGATTTTTGTGCAAGGATGAATCTTCCTGGTGTGAATTACCCATTTGTTCCAGTCCGAATCAGATTAAGTGGTTCTGATCCACAGCCAGTGAATGGGTGCAGCCAGGCTGGTCCCTGCCTTGCTGACTTCCAAATATACACACGGACACTTTGCCCCTTGGTCTGTCAGTCAGCCATCAAAAGTTCCCTTAACTGTGACTGGTTGCCCCTGACTGGTGAATGAACAGTCCAGTCTAGGCCATTCAGCAGACGTGCTTTTAGAGGGTGAACAACTATTTTGTCCACTGGCTGCTGGCCCTGGCATTTCAGAAGACAGATTGTCTCTCAGTCTGATCGTGCAGGTATGCGTGTGCTCTTTTCCTGGCAGAACTGTTCTCAAAGGAAAAGATAAGCCTCAGGGTAAACATTTGCCAGAGTTGAAGTCTTTTATAACACAGAATTAGACAAAGGCATGACTCTCCAGTGCTCTCCACATTGTGCTATTCTTTATTTTGATGAAGACTGGAAGAAATTGCTTTCTGGAGAATAACCATACTGTGCCTGATCAGGGTGCAAAGCGCTGGCAAGCCATGACCACTCTATGTTTCTCTGCTCAGATGCTGCTAGATGAAGCCCTGCTCTCTGAATAGCCCTAAGCCTAGCACTTTGTCTTGTGTGCCAGAGCCTGATTTGAATTGAGCATTAGTTTTAGCTGTCATGTTTTCCAATTTTTGGATAAATGTCTCTCATGCTACCTATACAGATGTTAAGTGAAACAATAAATTACAGACTCTTAAGCAAATTCTTTGAGCTCTATGCTAAAATAATTCACTTTACACGTTTCTTCATCTAAAGTTTCTGAACAAAATTAGCTGTCATTTCAGGTAAAAAATAAAAGAGAAATCTTCATAAACCTTTACACACACAAGTGGAATCTTACCTGTGACTTCAAGGTCAAAAGAGCAACTATCAAACTTATCCTTATAAGATACTTCACAGCGATAGTTCCCTGCATAGTTTTCCTTAGCTTGAATAATATGCATCTCAAATGTGTGTATCTGAAAATCAAATATAATTGGTCGTTAATGTGGGGTATACATTTGCATAAAGCAGAACTGAAAAGATTAATATTTCAGAACTAAACCAGGAGCAAGGAATAACTCAAATAAAGGACTCTGGAAAGAGAGTGAAAAAAGAAATCACAATGGAAATCTTTGGTTTCCCCACCACTACTTTTCCTGTGCTGGGAGAGCAGAAAATTTTACTTCTGTAGGGAAGCCAAGATTAGACTCTACTACTCTTGAATTTCTATTTGTTGTCTTAACCTGATCTTTAAGCTCTCTTTGGAGCTTTGCCCTTGAAAGAAGGAAAAACAAAGACACACCTTAGTGTGACGCTCAAAGGACTCTTTCAGCTGCAGGTGCTTCCCCGCTTTACTGGCCAGGTCCATCCACTTTCCTTTAAACCACTTAACATTTGGCTTTCGGAGAAGATCTTTGGCTTCTACTTTGGCTATGAATGTAATATTCCCACCTTTTAAAAAGAAACAGGAATGCAGCCATTGAGGAACATGTGGTTGGGCAGTCACATATGCACAAGTTTCTTTTACTACTGCTCCTTCCAGTCTCCAAGTGCTGGCTCTATCGTGACAGTAAGAATCAGATGGAGTCACACAGGCTATGAAATATTGCAGTGTTACAGAAGTTAATGACTTTGGGTCTGGAAGCATATGTCAATGTGAAGTTTGAGACACTGAGAAGCAGGATAAATTATATGAGGCAAAACTCCATGTTGTCATGGGTAGGTTGTTCCCAATACTTGAATTTGCTTGCTTACAACAAGCACAGCCTACCAGGCAGTTTTAACAGGAAAAAACTCCAGTATGGAAGCTATGCATGCATTTCTGTCATTAATTCTTTCAGCTGAGAAAGGAGGGAAAAGTCTTCCCTAAACAGTAATTTGGGAATAGTAAAGTCAACTCAATTTTCAGAAGACCTCTTTCCAGCTCCTGGTGAGTTTCCATCCTAACATTCATGGACTCCAGAGGGGAATACCGCTAACTCCCAATATTTATTTTTAAAAAAAATTCTCCAAAAATGCTCTTTTTCTACTCAGAAACTTAGCGTATCCAAGTACACAGCAGACGTATTAAGTAGGTTGTACTAAACTCACCGTTGCTGCTACTCTGCTTAGGGTGCAGTTGCCTTACCATGGTAATATGGCTTAGAAGCGCAGTTTGGAAGTGAAGCTCCTAGTTGTTCATATCAACTAAAATCAGTGGAAGTACTTGCAGCTGAAGCCAAATGCACTTAACCTTTCCTGGCTCTGCCTCAGTTTCTATGTCTCTGGGAGAGGCTTTTCATTTTGTTTCTAAGCACTTACCAACACTCACTGAACCGCTCTGAGGTTTTTCAACGAACAAAGTGGATCTTTGGGAGTCATCACGTTTTTCTGTCTCTTCTGGAGCTCCTTCTCCAAGAGACCATACTGAGGTATAGAAAGAGAGGGAAATGTCAATGACCTGAGTGTGTTTTACTCGCTCCAAAATATACTTACCTGAACTTACTAAACCCTGTAACCCTATTACCTCTCTCTTCAGATGTCCTGAAAGATTTCTATGATTTTGCTCACACTGACATCCATTGCTTTCCTGTCACAGTGTGTACAATTCCTGCAAGAACACTACTTCTGTGATGACAGAAAATGAAACTATCAGGGAGGAAGAGAGGGAAACCTGGTCAGCCAAGATCGAGTACTGAACAACTCAAATGGCACCAGCATTCAACCATGAGTGCTTCACAGAGGCAATGCACAGAGGCCAGCTCTTTGTTTTTCAGAAGAGATGTAGGTTCTGAAAACACAAACAGCTATGAGCACAAACAAAACACGTATGATATATAGTTTCATTGGGTCTTTCTCAAGCCCAAACTCAATCAATTGTACAAGCTCATTCTACCCCTGTGTCTGCAAAATAGGGCAGGGATGAAGCTTTCTTTTGAACCTGTTTCTTTTCTACTATGATAGAAGCAGCGAGTTTGGGGATCAGTCACTACCATGTCTTGCCATGTGCATTGGCTGATATTTAACAGAAAAATAGTTTGTCAGATGGAAATGATTATGTCATATGCTCAGACACAGCACTTTCTCTTCTGGAAATGAGAATTTTGGAACTGAAAAGGAGTAACAGTACTGAGAGAAGCAGCAAGTGTGCTGTCTTCCCAGGACAGAGAATTGCACCAGCACACCCGTGTGTTTCTGGTCTTTCTGCTCATCTCAACAGCCCTGACTTTGTGCTATGCAGATACATCTTGGGTAAAAACATGCAAAACCATGGTCAAAACTGATTCCCAAAAGAAAAGACTAGGAGGGCAAGGTAGTGAGCATCTGTCCATTACCTGCTCCCTTTCTGCAGGAGCACATGAGAACTTGCAGATTCCAAATACCACATCTCCTGTTTTTTGAGGAGTTATCACCAGTGCATAGAGGAAACTGACTAAAAACAGTGCTACCATGGTAATACTGAAGTGCAGAGCAAATGTGGAAGCGTACAGCTATAATTAACAAAGCCATCTGTAGCTTTCAAATCAGAGCTACATCTCCCTTGTTCCCCTTTAACTTCTAGTTGTTTCAGAAGCAGAGGTAGCTTTTTATAATTTATCCAATGCCTTTTGGTTTTGGTTTCATGACTAGCAAAAATGAGGAACCAGTCACACAACAGTTCTCACTTAGTCAAACCCTACTCTTGAAATTAAAAGTTCCTTGCTCTGCTCAGTGTTATCTGTAGAACCTCCTTTGCCAGATGCCAGAATTGTCTTTCTGCTTTGTAGAGATAACTTCTGTGGGAACCTTTTTAACTCACGAAAATTTCTATCACTCTCGAATGCAACACAACTCATGACAATCATGGGAAAATGTAGATAAACTGGTTTTATTATCCTAAAGTCTATTAGGAATTTAAAAAAAGTATAGAAATGCTATATAGCTTTTTGATAAGATCTTTGCCTTTCAGTCTTTCAGTGAGTTACTGGTGGTGTGCCTAACACCTCTGTAACTGTCTGCTTGTACAATATTTCTTAAAGACATTCATGTATATACACACATGTATATACACATATATGAAAACACATACACAGACATACACAAACACAAACATATATATAGATACACATCTATATATACTCTCTCTATGATCTAGATATTTAGATTATGCCAGTATAACATGCTAATTATGGAAACAACATAATAACAAGTGATAGTTACTGGTGTGAACAAAATGATGTGACAATGCTCAGTACGGGACCTGGTAACAAACTCAAAACACCACAGGGTAAAATGGAAAAAGGATATTAATAAATGGAAGAAGCCTACATAGAGCCATTAATCCGGTACCACATAACATAACACTTAAATATTATCATCACCTTTAGATATTAACATTTTCCTGTTTATTAAACAAACAGAACAGAACGTGGGTTTGACGTTGGCTCAGGGGCTGGCATAGGCAGCTATGCCAGATCGATAACCATGGTTGAAGTACTTGCTGCTCATTTTATTCCAGAAGCTGCAAATCCTGAAACCACAAAAGTGGGTGTAGTATGCGTTACCTGCCAGGGTAGGAAGAAAGAGGTTATGACTTTGCTAAGTTTTCCCCACCGTCCTTTGAGCTGTGGAAAGTCATTGTCCTACAGTCTGCTGGGGTTGGTGTGTGGGAGTCAAGTAAGCCACTGTCACCCTGTAGACTGAGGAGGAAGGGAATAGCTGTGTATCTATCTATATAGAAATAGATATAGATAGATAAGTATGTATGTATGTGTAAAATACTTATACGCGCCCTGCCTTGTGCAGCAGAACCTTCTCTCACTCCTGGTTTAGTTGCTAGAAACCTATTTGCTCTAATACTGAAAAGAACTTCAACAGTTACCTTTTGATACTGTGTAAACTATGAAAATAAAATTCAATATTATCTTTAAAAAACAAAGTATTAATTGTAATTATATTATGTGAATTTTGGAGTGTTTTATCACGTTTTTCAGGACATCTC
This sequence comes from Dromococcyx pavoninus, assembly GCA_033558185.1. Lineage (NCBI taxonomy): Eukaryota > Metazoa > Chordata > Aves > Cuculiformes > Neomorphidae > Dromococcyx > Dromococcyx pavoninus. The sequence goes on along the minus strand of JAUMJL010000654.1, from coordinate 1,166,011 downwards.
ACCTGAATCTTTTCTTTCCGCTGGCTTAGACATCCCATCTGAAAGGGAAGAGCAATTTAGATGACACCAGCTCAGAGATCACAGTTTAACTGACCTCAGATAATTGGGATTTTAGGAACGTTGATTCTTCATGCAAGAAGATTAGACTAAATAGTTAGGACCGTACTCAGGAGGAACTTCTTGAATACCAAAGAAAGGAAGTGAACAGCTGAGAAAAATTTTCAGAAATCTTTCGCCCTTTTCTCCAGAAAACCTAAATTAGCTTAGTTTAATTCCTGTTCGAGATTTCCTTTTTAGTAGTTCATATTTAGAAGGGTTCTGTGAAGCTGATGTTTTCTTCATGATTTGGGTAGTTCTAGATAACAGATGAATTTATGCTGTTTAATATTTATCTTAGGGGACAGTACTTTGAAGTATTGAAATAGTCTATTTCTTTATCTAGGATGAGCAAAATAATGATAAATAGTTAAAATTAAATTTTAGCCTTTAATTTTTAGGCAATTTCATTCATAAATTTAGCTTTTACCAATGAGGTCCTCTAGTTCTGTAGAACAACGTACTGCTTCTGACTTTACAGTTCAGCCCAAAGTTAATAATACAAATTCTTTTGGGAGAAATCAATAAAATGTAATCTTTTAGAGCAGTGAAGATAATTAAGAGCATGGTTTTCATTTGACACACTGCAAAACATTTTCTAGTGTTCAAAATCTGTGACATTCACATTTTATTTTAAAAGTAATCAGGCAAGCAATGGAGAAATTTTGCCCATGTCTCATCTATCATGAAGGGCCCCTGTGCTGTTGCTTTTCTTTTACTGCCAACAACCAACACATTTTATCTACTAGCTTGGCAGCAATGGCTTGAACCAGTACATTCAAACTATCTTGTAGGTCATATAAGGTAAAACAATAAAGTAAGCGGATAAACCTGTTTTGAAGTCATAAAGTATGTTTTATTTGTAATTCTGGAATTTGGTCTCAAGACTAACTTTAAAAATGCATTCTGTCATTATTGATAAGGAAAGATATGGGAAGCTGCTTTCAGAGCTGCTAACCAATATTCTACCTTACAATTGTAATTTTACAGTTCTATCAATGACCTAAAAACAGGACTGGAAAGGAAAGGAATTTATCTGGTATGAGGATCTTCTGAACAGAGATTAATTTAATGGAGGGTACTTCAGGAAAATTTAACTCTGATTAGTATGTTTCGAGTTAAGTCCAGTGGTTTGGATTCTTTCTTCATTAATAATCAAGAGAAAAATAAATACATACATACATACACACACAAAACACTATCACAGTCCTAACCTGCTGGTGGGGTACTAACTGAAGTGTCATCTTCATCTGTGAAAAGATATACAAATAAAAAAGTACATAAAGAAAATGAAAGCACAGACGATCATCTGCTTTAAAACAACTATATGAAAGTGTAAAACCTGCAAAAGAAAGGGAAAGAAATCATAATAGTCAGGAGCATTCACAATGGAAGCTTCAAACTGATGAAGAAAGCTTTGTGCAATTCAGTAGCTGAAATGGTAAACCTTAATATTTCAAGCAAGTAAAAGAAAAATGAGATATGGACTGTGATCTATTAATAAATCATGAGTTTATATGAAAGCTGCTGAGTGGTTCTGTTTGTTAGAGATGTAAACCACAGTAAATACAAAAAGCCACAATGAAATCAAGGTCAATCACATATCTGACCTGAGGAAGATGCCATTTCTCTGATGTCCGTGTCTGCAATTAAATGTGCACCATATATGCATTCAGCATCATTAAATCAAGATATACAACAGTTAAAAACAGTCACCCATATATACTTTGTAATTTTTGTATTATAATATTAATTTAAAAGGTAAAGAATAAACAACCGAATAACTTAAAATAAGGACAGAATTGTTGTCATCACAATGGATTTCCTTTTAATTACGCTAAAAGTTGACCATCATCAGGTATTCAATTATTACAAACAGTTATTATCCAGGTATGTTAAAATTTTTAATCATGGAGTACATTGAGGTATATATTTATATAAATCAAAAGTCTGAAAACACATGAAACTGGTATTAAACCTGAAATACTGTAATCATGATTATTAGAAACAGCAGAATATGGTAAAGACCATCTTTACAAGTATTTGCTACACCTGTTTGAAGTATAGATGTTGACTTCAGAAACTTCAGAGATACCAATTTCTTATAAAAACATGCAAAAAAATCTTAGTATCTTAAAAGATTAAAGGTAAAAAAAATTAGCAATGTAGCATTTGAAAGGCTAGACTAAACTGTGTATATTTAAGATTTAATACATATGTTATTTAAAGGTAACATGTCTTTTATACAGCATCAGAAAATCATGTGGAGAACATTTCAAGTGGTGGAGAAGACAGTTGAACATGAACAACTTTGGAAAAATATTTTTTAAAAGGTGGGGGTTTTTTTAGTTTTTTAAATTTGGGCTTCCAGAATAAAATTTCAACTCTGAAGTTTTGAACTTAAAGCTATAATTTTTCTATATTTTCCCAAGGACAAATATAATAACTATCATAAAACCACATATAAAATACAGTTGCTTTTTAAAATACTGCTCATATTAATTTTTCATGCTTGCTTACCCTCTGAAGGCTAATTGAAAGCCTGTTAATAGAATTTAACTACTTAACTGTTAGATTTTACTCATTCCTTTTTAGTGATTCATCAAACTTCTTTTTAAAAATCCCTTGAGCGGGGGATGTCAGTTGTAAAAGGTAGGTCTACACATGAAGGATTAATGTGTTAACTAACAAAAAGGACTTCTTATTCGTAGTAGAAAAAGAATTTGTTTAGTGGAAGAGTTCTCGCCACCTGCATTACCCAATGGCATAAGCGGGTGTTGAAGATGTTGATTTTCAGTGAAAGCACAATAATGATAAAGTGATGTCAGATATTTTAACATATTGTGCTAGCAACTGAATGAATGCAAGGCTATGTAATTTCACTGTAAATATTTCCCATATGTCACAGAAGTATAAATGTACTTTGATTTCTTTTTGTCAGTAAGTTCACCATTGTGGTTGACGATGGCTTGAAGAGGTACAGAATATTCTATCTGTCCAGAAAAAAATAATTAAGATCAATCAGCATAAAAGATTTGATGGAATGCACCCTGTATGATGATGTATGATAATCACATTATTAAAGAATCACTCTATTTGACTTCTATTTTCTTTAAATATTTGAAAAAGTAAACCAACAAAAAGATGTTATTAGTTTTGCAGAGGGATTGATGTGGTTTCTCCAGGGTGATCGATCGTTTTTAAAACAAAATGTTGGCATAAAACAAAAAAAAATTCAAACCAAACATTTTAGAAATATCAAAATGAATGAATAATTGAATGTACTGTAAATGGGAACAGTATGAAAACAATACATGCCAGTAGGATTGTTTTGAAAAGTCGATAATTATCAATTCATCGTTCCTTATATCTCAGACTTCTAGGATGAACTGACCATTGAATAAGTGTGAAAAATGGTTCAAGAGCAATAACTGATTTGCTTTTAGTGATGAGTGATAGCTTATGTTGGCAGTAAGTACTAAAGATAACAAAAATCACAAAAAAATCAACTTGGAGACTTGGCACTTCGGAAGCAATAAATGAAATGCACACAATACAGCAATGGAAGTTTTAGCAGAGAGATGAATGGATAAGTGAAACTTGGGAAAATACAAGGATGAAACATGCAAACATTTTAGTACATGGTTGGATGGAACCTAGAGAAAAAGGTATAAGTAAAACATATAGAAATTTTAGTAGCTCTCTGAATGGCTGGATGTGACCTAAAAAAGGAATGAGCAAATTGATAGTAAACTTCAATTATTATTCCAGCAAGTGGGAACACAATTATAACAATATTTAATCTGTAAGATAATGCTGAAATGATAAAAAAAGCAGCAGAATTTAAAGTGAATGAGTATGGGATAACATAATGAATTTTCACTTTTCCCCCTGAAAATAAAACAGATGATCATATATATCCTGAATTTTTTACAAAATCATTACAGATATTTTTGAAACTAGAAATGCTGTAAAAGATTATTCTGTGCAAGAAAATTTTATCTTAACTGCTTTTAGCTACTAATTTACAGCAAAATGACCACGAGATAACAAAAAACTTATCACATTGTCCACCATTACTTCACTTTACAGTGAACATAAAGGAACATGAATAAGTAATTTCACACAGACAATAACTAATAAAAAGAAATCGAACAGTAAAACAGACACACAGATAGGTATACTTTTCCTAACTTCAGCTGGCTAACTTTATCTTAGAAATTTGGTGAAAATTTTGGACCACCTGGTCCGTAATTATGGACTAAGCTTTCTTTTCTACATGCCATGTTCCAGCAGAGCCTGACTGTGCTACAGCAAGGGGCTATCCCAGTTCCTATGGTGTGCTCTTATAAATTATCAGTAAAGAGATCAAAACTATAGAATTACTGTGGAATTCAGATATAAAATCTTTCCCATCTCATTCCCATTCAGGGAAGTACCCAAATCTGTTACTTCTGAAGCTACAAAACCAGTTCTTTATATAGTGTATAAAAAAGCTGACCTCTGGCTGATTCTGTCCTTGCTTTCTTGTTAACTACTCATTTTCTACTGTAAATGATTGTGGACAGATTGGAAAAGAGGAGCCTCGTCCCATGTTGTGAATTTTGCTCACTGTTACAAACGTTTTCTTCTGGCAGACAAACATGAAAGAATCACTCTCAGAAAATACACTTTTCCTTACTTGGTGATATTCTGCAACAAAATGGGAGCTAATAGGAAAAATTGCACTCCTAATTATAAAAAAAATTACTACTGAGTGTCTGGCAGTGACACCTACACTGCTTTGCAGAGGTGACAGTTTCACTGGAGCATGGCAGAAGGTCATTCTCTCTACATATTGGTATTCAGACTCACTGGAATTCTTACTGAGGCAGCTGCTGCCACCATGGACTGAAATTGGAAACAATTTCCATACTAGGATCTCAAACAATTTTTTTGATAGCAAAATCCTCCTAGACAGGGTAAGCACCACAGCATTTTTTCCCTTACGAAATAACTGTGCTCTTCACTAAATTCGAAATAGAAGCATAATGATGTAATAAAAGATAATAGAAGAATTTTATAAAATACCTACCATGTTTTCTTTTTTATTCAGTAAAATGTAGACTTATAAGCAGTGGGGAAAACACTATTCATGTAGTTTGGGAACAAATATTTCTCTCTTATCAAGATTAAAGCAAGCAGAACTAACTACTGGAATAGCTTGAGGCAAGACCTTCATATTTTTTCCTATCATTAGGCATGCAAATTATTCCTGAATAGATTTCCATTGCCAAGATGACAGATTTGATTACTCAGATGACATTTTGTGTGTCGAAATAATTGCTCAACACAAAGATAGCTGGCAAAATAAAGTGAATCCTGGTTTGGCATTTTTATTTACTAAAGGGTACTTGAATCACACACTCTCAGTATTTATATTTTGAGTTTGCTGAGAAGAACAGTCATGCATACCTTTGCCAAATCAATCTGCAAGTGTCAATATGCTTCCAGTCTATCTAAAGGCAAGAGTTTGTCTAGAAGAGACTAAAAGCTAGAAAACATTTTCAAGCAAGCCATTTCTTGATGTGCCATGAAAAAGCAAAACTGTGCTGAATGAAAAGCAAGTATTGCACCAGTTGTAAGTATATTTTGGTCTGGTTTAGCCTTTTGTCAGAATGAAAAAACAAAACAAAAAAGAGATTTTTCATTTCAAAATAAGCTGATAAGCTGTTTGAATTCCGCTTTGTCAAGGAGTACAAAAAGGAGCAGAATTTGGCCCAGTTCCTTCAAAACATATCTTCATAATAGGAAGAATTACCAACAGATCTGGAATCCAATCGCACCAGCTCAAAAATACATATTAAATAAATGGAGTTGACGCATTGCATAACAGTTTTGTATTTGTTCACAGTATACAGTCCTCAAAGACATTTTTCAGAACTGGTAATGAGCTCCACTACCAGACTCCAAATGAGGACAGAAATATGAATATGTCATTTTTTGTTCAGAGGAAAAAAATCTGTTCAACTTTGCTGAAAAGTAAAATATGAAACATCAAGTTCATATGGTAGAATAGAAACAGCTTAGAATGACAGTAGGAGATTTTCCATTTTATTTAAAAGCTATCAATGCACATAGTGTCTGAGTTCCAGCCAAGTTTGGTCAGTGTAAACATCCAGGCTCTCTTAAACGCGGCTGTCTACTCATGCAAATTACTTGAAATTTGATCTATTAATTAAGCAGTCTATGTATAAATACTGTTGCTAATGCGTCAGTCTTGTTTGCAGAATATTTGAACGCGTTCCTAAGTTATCATAAGTCATCATCATTGGGCTGGATAAGTCATGCATAAAAGGTATTCAGGAAGATTCACATCACACTTCGGAAATCTGGCACCAGAATTCTGAATTAAAGCTCAAGCAATCCAGCATCAGAACAGCATTTACCAATGTTCTCTTTAATGCACATTTTAAAAATATGATTCCAGACTCACCTTTACCCTTTCCAGTTTCACTGTCCTGTGCTGGTTTTTGTTCTGTGTAGGAAGTATAAGTATAGTTTTGAGAGGATCTTAAAGTAAAAAGAAAAACTTACACAGCATTACAATGTACAGCAATATTCTAGTTCTGCTAGTATTGAAAGACCAAAATTAGTTATTGATATACATGTATATGTAATATAAAACTGTAATCCTACAGAGCATTTTACAGCTCTTTACGTATCAATGCATTTTCTATGTTTTTAATTAGTCGTATAAGATTGATGTTCCTGTAATCAGTGGAAGAAAAATATGGGGATTTTATAAGTAGCAATTTTTAGTCTTTTGTTCTTGAGGGTTTTAAAAAAGCCTTTGAAATGGGTTACATAGAATTGTTAATTTGAATGGAAATAGATCAGACATGAGAAACTGCCAAAGATTAGTGATATCCAGAGCTCTATCACCCTAATCAGTTTATCCTTCAGAGAATGTACAGCACAGAGACGGTGTATTGAGGGTGTTCTTAATTCTTTATCATCATCTTCATCATTATCATCATAATCTTTCCTGGGGTATTTGTTTTTCGTTTTCTCAGTCAGAAATGTTGTCAGCTCATCCTCTACTCCCGGTAGGTGATTGTGAATTATCTTTGACCTCACATGTATGAAAAGATTGGACTGTATTCCCGACAAAATAAAAAATTCAACGCTTTCTCTGTTTCAGAATTCAAGAGGATTCCTATTCTGTTTGGTTTCCTATTTCATTCAATTTGCATACAACATCATTTAGAGACTTTTCAAATTATATGAATTGTGCTGTCTTCAAGGTGTAAACACTCCATATTTTATTGCCTATGAACAATGACTTTCTGTGGCAAACTTAGCTCTCAGCAGCTTGATAGAACATGGCTTTGGATGAAGGTCAATGGACTAACATTTTAAAGATGAAGTTAACTTTTGTGACATGAAGGAAATATCTACAAGAGCCAAAGGATACTGTAATTATCCTGATTTCTTGTTCACATGTGCATAGCCATGGTAACTATAAAAATTAAATTTGAAATTTGGAAGACAAGTCCATATTCTGGAAGCATGACAGACTCCCAGATGCTTTCGTCTGGATTCCTTAAATTTCCAGGCTGTAGTTGTCAGGTTGTCCATCTTGCCCAGATGGTCAAACCTGTTCATTTTTAACGGGAGTTTCTCTACTGTAACTCTCCTTTCCTGCTAGGAACTAGGACTCAGAGAACTCACTGTTCTTGGCAGGTGGTAGCATGTCTAAATCCCATTTGAAAACGTCATCAGTACTAAGTATACCAACCTGATGACTTGACATTGAGATCTAGAAGGAGTTGTTACTATGACTTCCCAAAAATTTAGTGGTGTAGTTTAAGATGCTGATTATGTTCAATAATCTATTTATAGGTTGTAACATTTGTATTCTTGAACAACCAACTTCCCTCTTTGTGTGATAACACTTGTTAATCCAAGATGACAGCATCTTGAGTCAGGCAGAAGGAAGGTAAGAGAAATGACTGGCACTTTCAACTTAAAAAAATCCCAGTTTGGTCTGTGCCTAACCATAAGGGCCTACTGACACCCTAATAGTTTTACAGAAGAGCTATAGCTATGGGGAAAAAAAAGGAGGTTATAAGAGTGATTTCATATGTAATCCTGTGTATTTAAATAGAAACAAACAATACATAATTTATTTGAAAATATTAATAGATGTTTTTGATACAAAGCTTCAAAGTTGTTATTCCTTTCTATCAAAAAAATTATTTCAGTTCTACTTAAGATTAATGAAGAACATACATTTAAGTACAAAGTATATCAGATAAGAAACTCAGCGTGAATGTTTTGAAAAAAATTAATATCAACTGTACAAATTTTACGCTCAAGTAAAATACAATTAGACATGCATAACGTATATATGTATTATCCATCATCTGAGAATATAGATCAATTTACTCAACGCAAATCAAACCCAAAAGGCAAAGGCTTACCGATCTTTCCAGCTCCCACTAAAGAAAATGTAACAGCTTTGCACAGAGCTTCAGATTTACCTGAAGGCCTACTCCTTATAAATGAGTTTCACATCACCTATCTTTGCCTTTGGGTGTATGACCCAAGATCTGCTCCATTAGTTATAGTTGAAGTACCATTGAACAACTTAGACAAGTTACCTAATTTTCAGATGGCCAAAATTAGGTGAAATGTATCCCATGTTGATTCTGCCAACTTTACTCACCGCATGCCTTTGAGGAGAAATGAAAGGGAATATTTTGGCAATTAGATACTGTTCTTCATTGAAGAATACAGCATAGTTTAGGCACAGAATTTAAGGATTCATTTTTCTGTGACTTGAAGGACATTTGCATAATCATGCAAACATCAAGTCTCTCACAATTAAAAATTGAGTTTGAAAAATTAACATTCAGGAAAAGTGAAGTGACCTTATTTTATTTGGGCAGGCTTTCTTGCTTTTCTTACTTTCTCCTCAGTTTCAAAGGGACAATGAACACAAATCATATTATGGCTGTGCAGTATCTTAGTCTCATGCAATGCATTGTTAGTGTTACAGCATAAATTAACATTCTTTACACTAACCTGGTGGTGGTGGTGCACTTTCAGTTTCAGTCTCTGAAAAATGAGGAAAGACAGTTATTGAGCTTCAAGAAAATAAAATATATTTCACATATTCAGTATACATTTGTCGAATTTGGACACAGTTTTTTGTTCATTTAATATTTTAATTCTGTTTTCAAGTTTTGTTTGTTTTTACAAATGCAACACAAGGCATCTTCAGAGTGCTCAGAAGCCTAATGCTTGTGGTCTATGAAGAGAGGGCACTGAACCTGTTCAGTCTGGAGAGCTATAATACTCATCTAACCACATGTATTCTTATTAATTTGTATGGGTGGGCCCTAGTAGATTTCAGGTCATTTTGGCAACACCGGTTTAGGACAGATCTTGAATATCGTGAAACCTAAATTGAAGTTCAATTTTGGTTTTTATTTAAAGTCAATTGATCTTCAGACAATGCTTAAATGCATGTTATCAAATCAACATCATCATTGATAACATTTTTGCCAGATACTCCGTGTTTGAGTAAACTTTTGATTGGCTGGCATAATATCTGCTGTGATTTCGATCATGAAGTGTAATGGCTACATTAACTGGTGAGAATCATGCATTGAGAATAAACAGATCTTTATCTCATTTTCACCACATCATTAGATCTAAAGTTCAGTGTACAGTGCAAGCACAATGTAAAAAAGTCAGCCTAGCTACTATGTGTAGGGCCTACAGTATGTTTTGAGTTTTTTTCTTTCATTAATGGTTTTTAATCTAAATCACCTCTCTTTCAAATATATGACACAGAAACTAGGACGTTTATCATATTTAAATGTTATCCTTTCGGAAAGGCACATACTCTGACCTAAAAGCATGCAAATGAATTAACTAGGTAAAGTTTATTTTTAAAATATTAAAGTAAACATGTTGAAAACCTGTAAAATCCTTAGGACTATAGACTGAATGAAAATAGTGTTATTTATTGGAGATAGTGCATTGACTTACAAGTTTTACAAATCTTCACAACAAGCAAAGATTTAAAAAGTTGAAATTATTAACTGTAACAATAGATGGCTCTTAATAACTTTTGTCACGTTACGGGTATTAACCTTTGGGACCCTGTCTCAGGTCATATTCAGGAAATAATGTTTCATTTTCTGTCACACGGAAAGGACAGTAAGTCTAATCCTTTGCACTCAGGTCTAAATATAACGAAAATATTCTTCTCATTCTTAACAAATCCATTGATTTTTTTAAAAAGGGAGGAATACTTTTAGTGCAAATATAATTTGAAGCTCACTGTGTGCATTTGATATGGCTCAGGAACTTTCAACCACATACACGGATGCTATAGCAAATATTTGTAGAGGGTCCAAAGAGAATCCGTTGCTGGAGGGAAAGGAGTTCAGTGCTATCAGTTCTGATCACAGCATCCACCATACAGCATAAAAAGGAGAATGTGTATGGAAGGCCAACAGAGACTGACTATAATAAAATAGCTATGCTTAGGTTCCTAGCAATTTATTCCTCTTGTTTAATCACTAACATATTTTTTCCTTTGTGGCCTAGGAAAATATTAATTTTTTTCATATGAAAATATGAGAATTTCACCATGAAATTTACATCTTGGAATGTCCCCTTCACTCCCATGAAATTTTCCACTGTTCCCACTGAGAATAAAATAACATCTCAGTGACATGGAAGTCTATTTCTTGCAAAGAAAATGAATAGCCGAACATTATTGACAGGGTATTTGTCTTTTTGAAATTTAATAGATAGAAACAAGGAGTATTCTTACAAACACTGAATTAGAAAATTCTCCCTGGCTCACCAGCAAAAGAATCCAATTTATAAAAAAATCTCACTAAACTAAACACTTTCCAGGCTCAGATAGATCATCAGCCTTTTGATGAACTTGCTTTCATTTTTTTTATTGTAGAGGTATTTAATGGCTTCATCACACGGTAACATTGGTCAGAAATCACACATCTTTTCAGTCCTGCCTTACGTAGCAATAGGCACAGATGTTGGCCAAAATCTACAGCACAGACTAGACCCCAAACACTGGTGTTGTGACCTAAACTTCACCTCATACATGCAGACATACAAGTAGTTATTCAAAACCAAAGGAATGTCATGGGCAACTTGCTCTAGCTGGCCCGGTTCTGAGTAGGGACACTGGACTTGACAATCCAGAGGTCCTTTACAGCCTCAATTATCTTGCAATTCAATGATGGGGTGATGACTGAAGCCAGACCAACGAGTCAGTGGTAACTTTCCTAAACTCTAATTCAAGGCTGACTGTTTGGACTATTAGCAGATAAAATGAGGCAAGAATTGAGATCAGGGTAGAAACTTGAAGAACAGAGTGGGAGGCAAAAAGGGAAGGGGGGGAGTTCCAGACACCGGAGGTGGCAGAGATGTGGGAGATACTTCAACATAATCTTTGAGCCATGTGTGACCCCTTTCATGGTCATGCTTGGCTTACAGCTCCATTCCTGAGGACAGCCAGGAAAAAATCCATTAATAGCATGGAGTAATTTCCACCTCCCCGAAGAATGATAGCCCTCTCTGGCTGACCTCTGCAATAGGCTTGTCAGCCAGGACAGAACTCCGTGCACTCAACCAGCATCTTACTGTTGTGCTCCTTCCCTAAGAGGCATGCTCATTGGAGTCCCCAGATGCCATTCTCAACAGCCCGATTGCCTAATATGGTCCTCTCTTGAGGCATTGTCAGAGGAGCTGCAGTGGAGAAAGTGGTACCTCCAGCACACACTCCTTAGCCCCTTGGGAAAGAGTTGTTCTTCACTGTGTTGTAAATGATGCGCCTTGAGCTACAGAGAAAAGAGGCTGTTGAAGGTCCAGTTACCACTGGATTGATACCATAATGTCAACCAGGCCTTCTACTTAGCAACTGAAGTCAACTTCTCTTTCACAGTTTCTAAGACAAAAGGTAATGAATGGTGTCCTCTTTGCAGTTCTTTATTTAAGAAGCCAAGAATGTTGCATTTCAGTAGTTTGCATCATGCTAAACACAGACCTTGGTTATTCATTGGCTGTGAAACTTGTAAAGCAGCTGGCTATAAATGATTCTATGGCAGGAAGAAGAACCAGTTTAGCAGTCCTTTCTATATGTTTACTGAGAAAGGCCAGTATATTAAGAAGTGTAGTTAGAGAATAAAGTGAAAACACAATTGTCACTTAGATAACATCTCCAGAAATACTTTCATACCTCAGCCATGTCATAAGATGTATCCAGGATCCAGTCTGACATAGGATATGAGCACTTAGAGCCAAGACATTTTTATTTGTGATTTATAGTTATACATGCACACATACACTCTTGAAAATCATGAGGAGATGCAACTTGACCCAATACCAACAATTTTCCATTACTCTTCCACATTTACTATGCTCAGTTTTTCAGATAAGACTAAAATCTCTTGCTATGCATACAGATAACTAAGCTTTAAAAAGTTCCCTAAGATTACCCAGGTGCTAAAGTTATGGAAATGCTGGGGATACCATTGTTTAAAATTTTTATTCCATTTTAGGCCTGGCTGCACTGATGTCTGACTGCCAATAATTACAAGAAGCTTTGGCAGGAAACTGTCAGGGTGCTTATGTGTGATGCCCAGTTTTCAAGGGCTCTAAATTCCCACTTTCACTGGCTTCTGTGACACTAACAAGCATAGAAACTCCCTGACATCATATATATTAATTTTCACATTGGGGTGTAAACATGACAAGGCATGCTGACAGTTCTAAAACAGTCCTCAGGTCTTACTCTACTGCTGTGCTGGGAACAAAGTATTCTGGAGATTTGCATTTGAGATTTGCATTTGAGAGCTGTACGTTATCAGCAAGCAAACGGGGAAAGTGGTCTGGCTGAACAACTCTTCTCATCTTGCAACTCTGTACTCTTGACCAGGCTTGTTTTGGGTAGGGTTAGGAACTCTCAATGATTTTTTTTTTCCCTTGGGTGAAGGAAATGACCTTGAGCATTAGGGCTTGCACAAAGTCTAAATATAGCATTGCACCATCACTGGGCTGGATCATTCACAAGAGGGAGGAGAAAAGTCTCCTGCACTAATTTCTCCCTGAAGTCAGATATAGGTTGATTGCAATCCAGCAAAGACTCTGGTCTGAACAGCCAAGGGATTCATGATCTCACCCAGTCTGACCAGAGGGTTTACTCCCATTTACATGAAAGGGAAAACCAGGACTAGAGCTGCATCATCATTGATAAAGGTATGATATCTGTCTGTTAACAGCAGCATACTAAAGTGACTTTCATATGTCAAAGAGCACGAGGATGGTCACTTAATGCTTTTTGCCTCAAAGACCTGTCAACTTGTGTCAAATTTAAGTAGGTGGATTAAGCTTGCGGACATAGCCTCAAGGGATCAGACAAATATAACTATTACGTAGACATTCCTGAAGTGCTGACTCTGCTAGTCAGACAAAAATAGACAAAATGCTCGTTTGGGGAGAGAACATGGCTCACCCTAGCCCTTGTGCAGTTGTCATGTGTAAGGATTCTCCCCCATGCATGGCCCCTACAAGACACGAGAACTGCAGTTGTGGTGCATGGCTTTCTCCTGGGGTCTATGCTCCACTGAAATAGGTGGGCAGGGAAGGACCAAGAATGTGGAACAGTTGCTTGATGGACCTCATGTCCAGAGCATCAGCACAGAAAAGCAGTAAAGCTTCTTCTTTTTGTTTTTACTTTCTCTAGAAAAAAAAAAAAGTGCTCTGAAGAAGAGAAATGACTCCAATCATTTGCTCATTTTTTTTGGGTCACTTCACCCAGGCCAGTACAGGGTCACAGTGGCATCAGTGATGCAATTTGAAGCCATAGTGTCAGCTTTTGGAAGAAAACAACTTGCTCAACAAACTATAGAGATTACCAGAGCATGATGAGGATTTAATTGGGAAACAATACTGTTAACAGATCCCAGATGAAATGAGGAAGGAAACAGTGGGCTTGATTCAAAGTCATTTTTAATCAATAAATGCACTCAGTTGTACTTAAATTGAGGTAAATACTATTCTTATCAGTAAAGAGCGGAATACTTAATACTCTGTAAAACTTGAGCACAATGATGTAGACAGGGTCTGCCTTCTGCCTCATGAGTGTCAGTTCTCAACTAAGAAATAATCTGATTTGTGTGCAACTTCCGCAGACATTTCCTAATATAAGTGGAAGCAGGGAACTATAATACTAGCTGAAATTATTACCTTTTTAATGATTATCCATAAAAAATTTCTATATTACTTTAAAAATAAAGCTACAGATAGTATCCTAAACAGATTTCAGTTCTAGGTCCTGAGACCAAAAGTCATTCTAAAGAACTGAAGTGAATAAGCAGTGGTGCTCTGGTGGCCCCTAGATGACTATTATTGTGGCAACAGTGTGATGGAACCAGACCAATAAACTTATTAATGTATTTCTACTTTCTGTTTCCACTTGTAATGATGGTGTAAACAGATGAGCCTGTCTGTTTTAGCTCACTGTGACTGTTTCTGGTTACGACACTAAATCATCAATCTTAGGTTAAATACTGTCTCTTACTGCAAAAAACGAACAGATCAGCATGATCACTGAAGGTGCAATTATTTATATATTCCAATAGTTAAAAGCATCATAATCCAATGATGCATCTTCTGGTAGAGACTGGAAAAGAAATTAACTTAACATAGAATTTGCTTAAAAGTTGTTTTGTGTATGATAAAAATTCAAAACTGTTCCTAATGAATTTCATCTCATAGGAAAAAAGCAAACCCAAGGATAATAATTATTTCCAGCATATAATCTCACCTACAATACTCCCATTTCAGAAATAATCTAAATACTTCCAATTATAGGGGATTTTAGGGGCCATAGAATTTGATCAAACCACTGCATGATAAATGAAGAATGCTTCCTGACTTAGGAACTGATAAACTGCATCAACATTTGGAAAAATCCTAGTAACAATGAATTCTGTGGAGCAGATTAGATATAAAAGAAATAGATTATAGATCCACTTGAAGAGCTGCAGTGTAATTGAGGACTCCAAATTTTGTCTTCATTACCATCCATAATTACGAAAGTGCATAAAACCATCATTGCTTGTTTAGTGTGTTTTCCTTGCAGTTCCCATTTTCCTGAAATAATGTTATTAAAGCATATCTGATCATCTGTAAGCTTCCAGGTTTTTCTCATTTCCTTTAAGAACTTTGCTTTCATATAGGAGTTAATCTCTAAAGAACGCTGTAACTATGACCTTGATCAAAAGTAATTTCTTTAGTAAAATGTATTTTTACACACCCATACTAAGCCTGTGCAGGTAGACTACCCATTAAAGGACTATGTCACCCATGCATTAAAGCACCCATATTTAATTTCTGGTAGATAGGAGGCCGCCATCAGCAGCCAGCACCCTCATCAGTTGGTCAAGACTTCCTTGGCAGTCTTGGAGTTGCGTATGTACTGTAACTGGAACTAGAAGGCTGCCAAGCATTGACAGTATTTAAAAGAGATAAATAAAGCTAAAGTTGGTAACTTTAGTCTAGTTATCAAGTTCCCATGCTTTCTCAAACTCTTTTTTAACCTGCTCAGCCCACAAAGCGCCAACATGGAGTAAATAAATTCCATTTCTAGTTCCAGTGTCTTTTCCTTACCTTAGTTTATATCACATAAATTAATCTATAAAAATTCATTCATGATCATTTGTGCATATAAGAGAAAAAATAATATTCATACTTGTGTCTCACAGATCACAGAAAGTGATTATAGCAGTAGAGTACAGCTTGAGAGCCACACTTAGTTGAGATTTTTTTAGTAATTTCTTTTCCATTGAGCTTTTTGCAATTGCAGTTTTCTAACTTATTTAAAAAAAAACAAACTTCCAAAAGTGAAATTCAGGATCTCATCTATCCTGCAAAATACAGCAGGCAAAATTTTGCTGGTTACACCAACTACATGGCAAAAGGATTTTGCTGAAATAAGTGATAGTGTTTACCAAAGTGAATTGTGATGATAAGGTAATTAAATTTGCCATGATAATGTACCCTTACAGGAAGGCTTTGTCAGCATGGCTATACCTGCAAAGCTATTGAAAAAATTCTACAGGTTTGAATCTGTTTGTGGCTGTATTGATTTAGCTTTTATTTTATTTATCTCGATGTGTTAAGTTTTATTTCCATGTCTGGAAATAAAAATGTTTTAATTTGGACTATAATTGCGAAACTTAAAATGTAGTGTATGCAATCCCAAATGTTACTGAAAAAGTTATTAGTAGACATTTTCCCCATAATATTTGCACAGTGAAAACTATAGTCTCAAACTTTCCTGTACTATGGCACCATCTCAGTTTAAATACCCCCGATTTAATGTAAGTCTGAAATGGTTCCCTGCTCCTGAAATTCTGTATTCCTCACCTTCCTGTTCTCAATCACCTGAGCCGTTCTTTAATATTGCTTCACATGACGTACTGCATGGTGCTGACTCTGTTTAAATTGAGGAAAGGGAAAACTGACTGTGTAAATATTGTCAACCAGATAGGTGGTTGTGACTAAAGAACAGAAACATCATTCCTATTTTTGTATAAAACCAACAATAAATCAGTCCTGAAATACCTGATCTGGACTTCTCAGCTTCACAGATTCACCTCTACAGTTTCAAAAGTCTTAGCTCTGCTTAGTCTCAGTCTTAGCACAGATTTCTGTCCTCTGCTGCCTTAAAAAAGAGCTGTAGGTGTGGTGGAAGCCCTGCAGAATCACTCCTGGCCATTTTCTTTGTGTTTGAAAGGTCGCATTAAGGTCTGTGAACAGATTCACGCTATCCATCTAAACCTGTATTTGATAACGACCCATAAGGGGCGCTGCAGCCTCACAGTATTGCTTGTGTCCCCCCCTCCCGCTCTGCTGTCTGGATTCACAGCCTCCGGTATAACTCCAGAGAGGATCCAGAGCAGGTCTGAGTCTTGTCTTCAGGTTACAAATTAGTGATCTGACTCAAGGGCCAAAAATCAGCGACCTGCATCTTAGTGTTTGTGGGGACAAAAGACTCTACTGTGGTAGAGAGGCAGGTTTTGTTAATTCCAATGTTCAGGAGACAGTCTTCTGCATAAATCCAAAATGTATGAACACAGCATAGTTCGTACATTCTTAGATTCATTAAATTTTATGACACATTCTAATGTGTGAAATTGCCTGCAAAATAATATGGGTTTTTTGGCAGTGGGTGCTGATGAGAAATCAACCTATCAAAATGTCTCCCAACCCAACAATATTCATGGGGTTTTTTTTGTAAAAAATCTAATTGATCTGTTAAGTAAGTATTTACTTAAATCAATTAATTCACTCACAGAATAGACTTTATTCACAGTTTACCCATCCTTCCTTGCAATAGTTTGTTAAGAATTTTTCTCTGGAAGTAAAAAGTTTCATTTAATTCAAGATATTCCATAGGGAAAAATGAAAGCAAAAGACACCACAATATGATACTAGAGATAGCAGTACACTGAGTAATGCTAACTTCCTTTCTGAAAGCTAAAAACTTTATAATGTGGGCCAGGTTATTGGGTTAAAAACTTCACAAAACAAAGAATTGCTGGTCAGGAATGACAGTAACCTATCCCTCAAATTTAACAATATATTTTCAATGACAGTTGCATTTCTAATTATAGGATAAAAGTCAACAAAAATTTGAAAGGGCAGTGATTTCAAGAGACGAGTATTTAACAAGTGAAGAACTTCCTTTCAGATTGTCCAGATAATTTCCAAACCAGCTCAGGAAGCATTTTCCTAGTTTAGAAAAAAGTCTTCACTATTGCTCACGTGAAATCACACCACTGTTGTTTTGCTATGATATCCCAAAATATTTCACACTGAATCAAGGAAATCAATTGCAGTATTGTTTTATGGAAATTACATTATGAATCCTATGCTCTGCATGACTGGAGTGAGTTCCCACAAAACACTGCATCTCCTGCTGTTGAGCACATTCAAGTTAGTCCTGGGAGCCATAGTGGGAAATCATTTAATTTAGGGAGCTTGACTCTTAGGGGAAAATGAATGCATGAGCATAAAGCTGCAGTGACATGAATTTATGCAGTCTAACTTATTCCAGCAAATTACAAGGAAGGATTTAAGATGTGCTTAGGTTTCATTTTAACCAAATTTCACACTAAAAGTTTTCATCAATTTAAAATGAAAGTGTTACTCCCATTTCATAGTTTTTAAATGTCAACTTGTCCTTGAGGATCAGGGCAAAACAAAATGTTTACCTGTTGGGATTTCCAAAGGAATGAATTTAATCAGCTTGTTATCATGTCTTTGTCAAAGTAAGATGCACTGCAACTGTGTCTAAACACTGTCATGACTGTGTCCAAGTACCAAATAAGAAAAGCATTTCTTCAAGTCTATTTGACAGTGGGTGACAGATAATTTGATACTCTGTGATCTTTTGAAGAAGGAAGAAACTTCTCAGGCTTCCTTCAGATAAAAGCACCCTCTTGTCACCTGCACTTCAGTATTTAACCTCCTCTTAAGAGACAATGATGTCTTACAGAATGGGATTGTAATGAAGAACCCTGAAAAAGGGCTGTCAGGTGCATAATGATTAGAGATCATTTGAAGTACCTAATCACTAATAATACATGACTTATGTCAATCTGAATCTTTCACCCAATGCTAATTATTAGTCATCAGTGTTGTGGAAAATAAGCCCCTCAAGATGAAAAAGAAAGCAGTAGCATCCACTTTCTCAGTTTGCTAAGGGTGTCTCATATGTATTGGCTACAAAATTCAGGGGTGTTGCTTTTTGTGAGTGCGGATGTTGCAGTACATGACAACCAAAAATGATTTGCAACTAAGTCTGGAGAAGAATTTAAAAAAAAACCAAACATAACTGCCAATGCAGGAAAGATTTGTATCAGACTTGCAGTATTGCTGATATGAAAATCTAAAAGAATGTAAAGTTACCTTAAAATGCAGAAACTTATTTAATGAGAATACTATCTACTGAAATTAGGAGTTTTATTTTTTGGTAAACCTTCTTGCATATAAATATTTATTGTTGCTCAGATGCATGGAATTCAGCACTGTATCAAGAAACCTTTAAAAGTATATTGAACATGTGGAAAGAATAGGAAAAATTTAGGAGATCTAAGGTCTCAGAAATCTATGGCACTAGGCAAATCTTTGGTGGATCATGCAGTGATATTTATGTACATGAAAGTCATGTATGCCCCTTTGTGGGTTTTAGTCATGCATCCCTCTGTTTTAATAATACTGTTACATTTTATACCTCTCAACTTCATTCTGCAGCAGTGAAGATAATTGTGAGAATTAAGAGCCTTCACTTAAATAAAATCACTTAACTTTTGCCTTTAGGAAAAACACCACAGCAGGATGTTTGCAGACAAACTGTAAGAGTTTGAATTAGTAATATGTATAAAAGAAAGCCCTTAGAAAGCGTGACAGCAAAATGCATTTAAGATGCTATTGTGAATAACAGTCGTAGCTCACTGAAAATACTTTTTCTCCAGCTAAAAAAGCTATTGGGTAAGAGACAAAACTTCATTGCAAAACAAGTAAATGCAAAACAAGGGCAAAGAAAAAGGGGCAGAGGACAGAGGTCAGATTTCCCCTTTAAAAATAGGGCTAAGGAAAGCTTAGATGGAAGATTAGTAAGGCTGGAGGGAATGCCATGGAAAAAATGTCATCAGGCATCTGACCCTCTGTGCCTTCACTGGAGTCTGCATCTGTGGAGGAGTGGCAGTCATAGCCTCCATCGGTATTATGCTCCTCTTTGGGTCTAAAATAAGGTTTTTGGCCTAGATACTATGTTCTTATAAAAACAGAAGATACCAAATGTGCTACAGTGTGTATATATCTATGTGAATATCATAGCACGAGACCTAGAAACTATTAGTAAGTGAATTACTCCATCTGCATGGCATTTCTCATGTGACTGTTCCTAGATATCTGTAGCCACAGACATTCTCCACATCACCAGGGATAAATGTTTTCTGTAATTTTGGTAGGAATAATGCTTAAGTGGTACTGGGAATTAATAAAACTGTTGAAAAAGGGCGGAAATGCAATGCTGTGTATATTCAGGTTTGCAAACCTTTTGAAATGTTTTGTTTCAGGTCAGAAAACATTGTAAGGCCTTACCCCACTAGCACAATAAGCTCAGAATTATAAGAGGAAGTATATCTTCCTTCTGGAAGAGTTCAAACTAGTGCCAGGGACCATAATTTGTGCATTTCTCTTGCAGAGAAAGGATCTCATGGCAGAAAGTTATGAAAATGAACACGAAAATACCCAAAGGTTGGAATTCAACAACTGTTCAAAAGCTGTGTCTTACTACTCTTTCTAGTCCATTAGTACACTGTATCAGCTGATTATCAAGGTGTAAGACCTAATCTATCAACTGAACCAGTAAGATTTTCATTTCGGGTATCCCTCATTTTTAGCTGCACCTGTGTTCAGTTCAATTCATCATAGCCTCAGAGCTATGAGAGAAGACAAAACCTGGAATAGGCTTTCAGATTGGGTTTGCATGCTGACTGAGCAAAGCATGTTTCCTGTCGAAGAAAAAAATAACTGTTTGAGCTGGTTTGTGATTGCTTTTGCTCAGCCCCTACCTAATGTGTTCAATCCAGTCAGCCCGATAACAAGAAGCGGAACAACTATCTGCAATTTATGTCTATGAACACTGAGCTAAGATTTATAAAGAGAAATCTGTATGAGAAGGGAATCTTCATTTGAGTCTTTGTATGACTGCAGCCTACTCTTGGCAGTTATGACCAAAATTAGGAAGTTATTCTGAGCCTGCAAAGTGATGAGTGTGTATTTTAATACAGATCCCTCTCAGGAAGGATCATGGCACTACGGAACAACGCTTTCAGATGCTCACTAAAAACACCATTTGATCCTATGGGGAATTAAATTAGAATGGAGATTTTTGTAATAATCACCTGATCAAAATAACTTGCTGCAGCCATCATATATATGGACAACTGCTCTAAGAAGTAGATCATATGTTATTTTCAATTAGTAATACCGTCAGTGGATAGCAAATTATGTAAGAAATATTTCTCCAGGGAGGGGAGAGCAATGACTCTGTTGAATATGTTCCATTGCTGCAAGGTACAGCAACACTCTCTTCTTGCTCCTGCATCTATATGCTTTTGGGGAACATGGAGATGGGACATGGAGGTGGGGGCATGGGTATAAACTGCTGAATGAGTCTAACTGCCATCTCCCACATCCTACAACTCCCTGCAACTGCATGGAAGTCACATGCACTGACTGACTTGCAAGTTATCGTATTTGTGAGGTTCTATCCTGAAGCAAACAACTTGATGGTGAATTTTCCAAAATTTTGGAACTTTTCTGAGTCTGTCTTATTTGACTCCTGGTTCAACAACCTTCCAACACCGCACCAGCAGGTCTAATGTCCTAAATTAGAATCATAAAACGTTCTGGTTGGAAAAGACCTCTGAGATCGTCAAGTCCAACTGTACCTGTCCCCTTACTAAACCATGTCCCTAAGAAACTCATCTACCTGCCTTTTACACACCTCCTGGGATGGCAACTCAACCAACTGCCAGGGCAGCCCGTTTCAATGCCTGACTACTTCTTCAGTGAAGAAATTTTTCCTGATGTCTAATCTGAACCTCCCCTGGCGCAATTTATGGCCAGTTCCTCTCATCCTATCAACTGTCACTTGCAAGAAGAGACCAATACCCACCTCACAACAATCTCCTTTCAGGTAGTTGTAAGCAGTGATGAGGTCTCACCTCAGCCTCCTCTTCTCCAAACTAAACAATCCCAGTTCCCTTAGCTGCTCCTCTTAGGACTTGTTCTCCAGCCCCTTCACCAGCCTCGTTCCTCTTCTCTGGACACGCTCCAGCACCTCAATGTCCTTCTTGTAGTGGGGGGCCCGGAACTGAACACAGTACTCAAAGGGTGGCCTCACCAGTGCCGAGTACAGGGGCACAATCACCTCCCTTGTCCTGCTGGCCACACTGTTTTTGATACAGGCCATTGGCCCTCTTCGCCACCTGGGCACACTGCTGGCTCATGTTCAACCAGCTGTCAACCAACACCTCCAGGTCCTTCTCCTCCAGGCAGCTCTCCAGCCATTCTTCCTCAAGCCTGTAACGCTACATGGGGTTGTTGTGTCCCAAGTGCAAGACTCTGCATTTGGTCTTGTTAAACCTCATCCTGTTGGTCTCAACCCATCGATTCGGCCTGTCCAGATCTCTTTGCAGCGCCTCCTTTCATCAAGCAGATCAACACTGCCATCCAGCTTGGTGTCATCTGCAAACTTGCCAAGAGTGCACTCAAGCCCTTCGTCTAGATCATTGATAAAGATATTGAACAGGATTGGACCCAGCACTGAACCCTGGGGAACAACATTAGTGACTGGCCTCCAATTGGATTTAACTCCATTTGCCACCACTCTCTGGGCCCGGCCATCCAGCCCCAGGTTCTTCTCTGACAGGCAGCTCTCCAGCCAGTCTTCCCCAACAACCTATATCTAGCACTAGCAGAGAGCAAGTCACACAGCATCTCAGTATTATGACTCCTAATACTAATTGGCTAACTGCAGCCAAGGCCAGAGGTTATTTTGGCACTTTGAACTGAAAGTACACATAAAGATACTTGGCCAATCAGTAGAGGATTGTGGGTGTGATTGGTCTTCTTCAGAAGAAACAGTTCTAAGCAGTGTGGATGTCAGACATCATGCATCGCTTAGTCTAGGTTCCACTGACTGCTCTGTGGGGATGCCATTAGCTACACAGACATGAATAACGGAGGAGGGAAGCCAGAGAGAAATGACTCCATTTTGTGAATGTTGCATTTTTAAGGTTCTGAGAGGTCTCTGAGCGGAAATCTATCTTCATACTTCTTGAATATACAGTAAGCTTCTTTCTGTCCCTACAGCATCTCAGGAACTGGAGAAGATTGACTGAAGATTCTACCAAAGCATGCTCACTAGAGGGCTTTCTAGAACATAAAATCCTGTTGACATAGAACTAGATTTTGATTCCAATTCATTCTCTTTTATAAACATCTTCATCTTGGTTGAAGCACCTGCTAGTTCAGCGAGCTCTAGGAGCTCTATTAAACTAGAGCAGAAAGGAAGAAGAGGAATCGGTATTGATTTGAACAGGAAGGTAATTCTCTATGTTTTTTAATTGATGGAAAAAAAGTTTAGTTTTGAGTTGATTTAAACACTCAGCTTAACCATGGAACAAAATATAATGACTCCTTCCTACAAAAAAATAGAGCAAACAAAATCATCTGGATCTCCCAAATGAAAAAAAATGCTAGTAGCATCTTTCCTTTTTAAAAATATTTTATTACTGCACTCAGCAGATTACAAAAGAGTGGAGTCTCTTCCACACAAGGGAATCTGGGCCTAAAATACTCCCTCTTGTTTTGAGGAAGAGCACCTGAGTATCACATGCAAATAATGCTGGAGTGGAATGCTCTTCTTTGTCTTCTTATGAAACTACCTATTGCAGGAAATCCTGAAAGACTAATTCAACAAAATTATTGTTAAGGCACTCACTCAGAAAAAGAGGCACACACGTGAATATGTCTATGGTGTGATCTAGGAGTCCGAGCTACAATTATAATTGATGCAATTAGATTTTATTTTCCATAAAATAGCTGCTTATGGCACAATCAATTTTCTTAAACAAAGGTGATCAATGGCATTTGGATCCCACTAGCATGCCCTTCTGGTTTCTAGCTACTACTCGAGGGTGTTGCAGATGTCCTATAAGCCCTGAGTCATATCTGTCAGCCCAAAAGAGGTATTCTGTGTATCCCAGAGCGTCTCACATGGCAATAGGCACCCATGTTTAGGCAACTGCTGGCTGGTCAGCTGAACATCAGTCTGAATTCCACTGACAGTCATGACCTGCTGTCTGTGACTCCAGTGGGAGCAGGGACACCTAGTTCACTTGCATACGCTTCCATTTGGGTATCTGGTTCCTAACCCAGTTATCTTCTGTCGCAGTGTAAAGACCATCAAGTTTTTTATACGGTTGTGAAAATATCAAAATTCTCAGTGTGTTAGATCAGTCCTCTCTTCTCTAACTCTGAAAACACCAACAACTCATCAAAGCAAAAGAATAAAATCTCCCAGTCATCGTAAGGTGCATCAAAATCCCCTGGTGGATGATAGAATAATGACTTCAAGGATTGGTTCTTTAACAACAGTAAAAAAAAGAAATCTTTTTTTTTGGAGTCTTCAGAAGTGGCACTTCAGTTGTGATTGAGAGCAGGAAGAGAGACCTCAATGGGAAAAGAAGGGACTGTTTCTCAGCCAGACAGTATCTCCGACTCAAGAAATAAAGCTGCTTGCTGTGGGACTGAGAAAACTTCCAATTACAACTGAAGTCAGTGATTTTAATCATTGGCCTTCTCCTTTATCTTACAGAAGCCATATTATTGTCTGGACAAGGACAACTGTTTTCCCTCACTCTAGAGCAATTATTAAATTAGGTCCTCTGATTTAGTGGCATCTCTGCATTTTTCCCCAGTGAGAACTCTTCTATTTGTCCCTCTCCCAAGGGAAATATCCCCAGGTAATTTATTTTCAAACTTCTTTGAAAGGAATCTTCTGGATGTCTCCTCACAAAACATGAAATATGTCAATCAACATATTTTTGAAGGACTGTTAATATGTGTGACAGCTACTAAAGATTTGATAACTGAAGTGTCCCAAGATCTCTCTGCTAATTTTTTGCTATGTGACCACTGACCTTCCCATCTTGTTTGGTAGATCCCTGAAACGAATAAGAAGAAACTTATCCGGTTTTACATGGAACAGAAGGGTACTGTAGCATGGCTGTTTTGTTTTTTTTTTTTTTGCAGCTCTCCTAAAGTGATATATTTAGGAGGTATGAGGGGAAAGAACTGGGCAGTCCTTTATTTATCTTCCCAACAGGTGCAGCATAGGGAGGCACAAAGGCACCATTTGCTAATTTCAGTTTTGCCAAGTACAAAGCACCTTCTGGTCTGCTGAGAGACCATTCCCTGCTTTCCTCCTAAACAAAATGATTTTTTTTACTTTAGTGTGACCATATTAAATAATTTTCCTGTGCATAGATGAACTGCTTTTTGCACAAAATGCAGGAGCTTTTCAACTCAAGTGAGAACGACAGTAAATCAGATCAATCTTGCATTATTCACCCACACTAGTGTGAAAATCAATGTATTGTATAAGAAAAAAAAATCAATGCAGTTCATTCAGTTTACACCATAATAAAGTAAGACATAAAAACTCCAGAATAAATCAAGTTTCGGGAGTTTTCTTTGCTAGTGTAGGATTTTTTCAATCAAATTAATCTTATTGGAAAAGTAGTCTTGAACATAGGAATGGTGGAAGTGGAAGGTCAAAGGATAAATCTGAGATGCTCTGATATCTCAGAAGGAAGTGTGAGCAACACTTGGAAATTAGCTATGGGAGGGTAAAAGCAGTCTAAGAACAACTCAATTCCCAGCATGCAACAAGATCTATGCAGGAGGATGTTGCTCTATAGGGCTGGGGACTGGGATCCCTGATGGATCTAATTACAACACTTAGGTGTAAGTTTGCTTTCCGTGTGTGAGGGCTTCAAATTTATTAGCTAGAGGTGATGAAGAGAAACTTTCTAAAGAATTGAAGAGGAAAATAAGTTAAGGGGTTAGGGTTTCCTCCTCCCCTCACCCACCAAAACTCATTTACCTCTGACTTTAATACAGTGCTTGTAAATGATATATATCACCTGACTTTGAGTGTGATTTGGCTCCAAGATTGAAGGAAGTTAGAATGGGAATGCATTTTACAGTCAGTCCTGCGTAGGGGCAATGATGATGGCAGAAGATGGATGGCTGTATGCTTCTTTTTTGCCTGACTGAAGCATGTATCTGTGCACCAAGGGCAGCAGTATCCACTTTGGTGACATAACCAAATAATTATACAGCTCACGTCTTCTGCATGGAAAGTACTTAGCAACATCATATAATGTTCATATGCTGGGTTCTTGAATTTTCAGGAAAAATGTCCATCACCATTGTTAATTTTGACATAAGCCAAATTCAAATACTGAAGCATAATTTCCATTTAGCTTCTTTTTCACATCTGAAGAATTGTCTAGCCTTGAAAATACAATGCAAAAAGAAGTCTTACTTTAGTTAACTTTTATCTAACCTTAATACTGAGATTGATTTCCCACTGGAATGCTGCTCTACATGTCTACTTACAGGATTTATATGACCAGTTGTAATAAAACTTATTTGACGATGCCTATTATCTCAATACACCAGACTGTGGTATTGATATTATAAATCTGATGCAAATATAGGTATAGAAAAAATAGCATGATGAAACAAAACCAGTCATGTTTAAAAGCCAATAGAAGTAAAGGCTGTTTCAACCGGGCTTCTTCGGAGAGAACAGTGCCACCATGTCTCTGAAGCAACCTCCACTGATATGTCTGTTCTGCTTTCACAAATTGCTTCGTGTTTTAGATTGTCCTTTTAACAAAACAGTATATGCACACAGTTTTCTTCACAACTCTTGTATCTATCTATGTTGTTTATAGATCAAAAAAAGGTCTACTAAAACACTGTCTAAAGTAGACACACTGATTTTGATTCCTTGCCAGTATATGGATGCTCCAGGCAGTAATCAGGCATATCTTGCAAACCCTTAGAAAGTGAAGCTGGCAGACAGTTAATAAATGCTTTGGCTTGAAATTTGGAATGGTCACTTGACTCATGGCCATGAGTTATTTCCTAGATTTGGGAGAATAAAAAAGGCAAATTTACAGAGCTGCCTACTGGGGACTGACTTACACCTGTCCTTGTGGGATGTTGCCCACAAATAGTTTGAAACTATTGCTCTTGAGGGACTTGGCACTTACACAAAAACTTATCCAAATGCCACGGGCTGTGACAGTTTAAGAGGGCACCTAATTAATGAGCAGCTCTTATTATGAATATTGGTTAAAGGAAAAGGGGGAGAGGAAGATAGTCTGAGTGATTACAATAAATTAAAGGAAGTCATTATATGAGGGAGGGTTATATTGTTAGTCTCCAGGAAAACTAAAGGCCATGAAATTTAAATGCACTGGTAAAGGTCTCCAGGGTCACAGCCCTATCCTTGTCATCCACTGGGATCAGTTAACCCATGGATGTAGTCTTCAATTTGCAAATATAGGATTTTAAACAGGCCAAGACAAAACTATCTTACAATGACATGACCATATACTCCAAGGAATCTGCAGTTGATGTAATATATAAGACTTCGACTTTTAAGGAGTAAAATAAAGGTCTTAAATCATCCATTGTGGAAGTCTGTTTCCACAGTGACAAATTCCATTAGACTGAAATGTAGCAGCAACCTTCTCTAAGCTGAGTGGTGTCTTTAATATAGTGATCCTATTTGTTAAGGGCACATTGTGAGGCTCCACTCTCACCAAGTCAGGAAATTTCTCACTTTGGTAATCTAATCATCTTAAAATAACTCAAAGAGCATTTGGTCTGAAACAACATTGCTACAGCACTGCCTCTGAAACATTTAGCTATGTATCTCAGAAGCTGCAGTCGAAACAATATGCAAAGCTGAGGTTTTCCTAACATTTAAGTGTTAGTTATTTTCTGATTTCTCAGCTGCTTGCTCTTGTGTGTGCTGTTTTTAACTGGCAGGACCAAAGAGAATAAGAAGTGTTGTATCGTGGATGTAGATTGCTTCTTTTGCAAATGTCAGAAAAATACTCCCTAGGTGTCCACGTGATGCAGAAACCTTGAGCCTCCTTTATTTTCTCTGCTTTCTATCGTAGTCTGCCAACAAGTTTTCCAAAGGTTTCTCAGGTAGTCCCTCCAGTGGTATATTCCAGAATATAGTCAGTCCAAAGTTTACCTTCATTAATTAATTACCCTCAATCCTTGGAAATTACCTCAAGAACAGTAATTTGATTGGAATATGAGGTTCTGAATTCTTATGGGTAGTTGTTCCAGTGGTATGGTATTTTTGTTGATACCAAAAACTCCTACCACTGATGTAGTAAGTACTTGTACCTACTATACAAGTACTGCCACCAGCTCAGGTGTGTTCTTGATTAACAAAAAATCTTTAGGAAGCAGCTAATCTCTCAAGTACAATAAGATAAACCTGTTATCACCATGATACTGGCTGTAAATAAGATGGGTGCGATGAGGAACAACTAGAGTACAACCTGTAGGTTTCACTTTCCCAGAGGTCACTACTTGTTGTGAAATGCAGCTCTATTAGAACAGAACATTTCAATATTTTTAAACTTCCTGAATACTGACTCATCAAAAATCACATTTATTCCACTGTCAATATAATGTTGTTGAGAGTTACTAAACTTATTTTGTAACACAAACACGGAACTATATTTGTAATCAACTGCATTAACAAAATGTCTTTGAAACAACTGAGTCTTAAACAGAGTAATAACTTTAGATACATCAGCTTCTTAAAAAATTTTCTCCAAAGCACATGTCTCATAAAAGTGCAGAAATATTTTAGGGTTGGTTTTTTTTGGTTGGCAGCCACAGAATGCATTCTGATTAAACTGTGTAATATCCAGTCAAATAACAGATCAAATAAAAAGGACACTTAATACACATGTAAATCATTTGAATTACAAATAAGACACTCTAGAAGGGGCTTGGCTCTAGGTTTGATATAGAGGATTAGGCTCTTGTATTAATACGTGCACTTGGTGTAGCTATTTTCAGAAGGATACTTCATCCATCATTGTCCCGAACACTAAGGAGGGCCAGTAAGTAAAACGATAGCATCAGTCTGTCAACACTACTTGGTTAAGCCTCGGTCGTGCAAAAAGTTTAGTTTTCATATACCCCAACCCGACAAGGTGCTGAAACTGCCTAATGCTTCTGATAGTTGCTCTGCTCTTGTCTTCCACAAAACCAGAAAATATTTCAAAGATACTTAAAATAAAGAAAATACTATTCATAGGTCAGTGTTAAATCAAATATACTCATTCAAATTACACAAATGGGCCTATCTGATCTTTCAGAATTGGTGGGAAATAAATGCTTTTTAATGATTTCTGTATTTTCCATAAAATTAACATTAAGATTAAACTCAGATTTATATTTGGGAATTCATTATGGAACCTGTCTGTATACTTCTTGTTTGCCAAAACTTACACAGCATGTACAGTTTGCATATTTATGGCTTTGCAGAAGCTATGTGTTTTATCAATGCTAAATAATAATCATCAACAATTTCTTACTATAATATTTTAATTTGAAAGAAGAATAAAATAAGGGCTATAGAAGTAATGTAACTATAAAAAGCTTATTTAGCTTAAATTTTCAAAATAGTAACAAATAAATTTTAGCTTTTAAAATTTGTGAATTAATAGACTGTTTCACGAACCCTTCCTTTCTATTCAATAACTTATAAAACTTTCTGAAAATCATATCAACATGCTGACTTTCTAAATCATAAGGAATGCTTATTTCCTGTTTTCCAGAGTCTAGATGTCCTAGCTATAGAAAAAACACTAATTGCACTACAAAAGTCCTGCAGTCTTTAAAAAGTGAATACAACATTTGCCCAATAAAGTAATTTCTCAACATCTCTGCAAAGCCATAGTTTATTGTCTAAAGTAGTTGAAGACCAAAACAGTTTTGTGCTATACCCCTATCTGAAAGTAATTTCTTAGTTTAAAAGCATTGAAGATCTGTAATGATTCAATGATGTTACATGACTCACACTCTTAGATATTATTTGTTGCTGAAATATGCAAGATGGGCTAAAAGGCGGTGTGTGTGTGTGTGTGTGTGTGCATGTACTCATAATTCCTGTAATTAAGAAACCTCCAGGTAATATTTGTTATGCTTACCATCTTTCTTGGTGGGTTCCGGCATTGTTACAAGAATTCTTTATTCCCAGTGAGTTTCAGCCTTTCAGATGCAGTACTAGCCCCAAGTCCAGCTGAGAGAGTATGCAGATCAGTATGACAAGCAGAGGGTAAGATGAATTCCTCTGCTTTATATACTGCGACTGAAATATCAATCAAAATAGCACCTCCTCTCTTTTCAATGCAAACACTTTGAAAATTGACAGTTATGGGAACCCCTCTCACATCTGTTGTCTGCAGCGTCTGCTCCCTTGGCTTTTGGAAGGAATCTCTGCTGCATTGCATGGGGCTGATGAGAACATCTATAACTTTCTAAATTCAGCTGCATTGCTCGCTCTCTGCGCCTCTCTCTGTAACATGCAGACACACA
This sequence comes from Dromococcyx pavoninus, assembly GCA_033558185.1. Lineage (NCBI taxonomy): Eukaryota > Metazoa > Chordata > Aves > Cuculiformes > Neomorphidae > Dromococcyx > Dromococcyx pavoninus. The sequence continues at coordinate 1,135,585 of JAUMJL010000654.1, read as the reverse complement.
TACTCACGCAGATAGAGAAAAAGTGCCATGTTATAGAAGAGCCCCTCCTGCCTGCAGAGCTTATAGGAACTACCTGTGTGCATTTATGCCTTTTTTCTACAACATGAAAGAGGCAAATAAGTATAGCCAGCATGCCTTTAAAAGAAAGTGTTATGCAAAGATGAAGTGAGAAGTAGAGTATTTTGCAGCGTTAATGAAGAAAAAAAAGGATTACTGTGTTCATGCATGGAGCAGTGAAGACCCTTCATATCCTTCTTCTCTTTGTATTTGCTGTATTTTATTTGGTTCTTTCCCTGTAATCTCATAATCCTCATTTTGGCTTGGGTAGAGACTACACAGCTCCTTTCAACACTGCTGCCTCGTTAACTGGAGAGGTCACTGGCTGAGAGATGAGATATTCTCTTTTCCAGTCATCCAGGAGATACAACACTCCTTGCCTTTGCCACACCAGGAAATCAGACAGAAAGAATGGAAATCCTGTCTATTGCACGTGCCCTGAGCCACTAAACTAAGCCACTCGGCTGCCCTCCTATTAAACTCCTACTTAAACTACAAATATGCAGGCAATGCAAATGCAGGTCAAGTTAATCAAGGGGTATTTTCTTATGCCCTTTTAGGATTTTGAGAGAAAACTGTAGTGATTAGTGTGATAGATTAAAGGGTCCTCAAGGGTTTCATGCTATTAAAATACGTGTTGATGTCATTATCATATATCAATCAGAACTAGGCTACTAGACAGACTGCTCATTGTCTAAATGCACTCAAATATTATGGAAAACGTATTTTACATCTTTGAATAGGAGTTTGAGATGGAATAGTGGTCATATGTCTGTACGTGCAACTAATGCATTATTTCTTCTACAATCTGTTGTTTTCTGGCTATTTAGCTATTTAACAGACAACTTATAAGGGATGGGCATGTAATTTATCTTATAAGAGACCAGACTATGATCTGGGTTTTTCTACATTGCTCATTGTGATGTTTTATTTTTTGACTGATTCACGTGCCTCTAAAATACAGAGAAAGGCAAGACTGCTGCCTACAAGAACATAAAGAAGGAATATCAAAGCTATTTTCTTCTTTTTTTTTCATATAACTATCTAGGTAAATCTCCTTATATGGTCAAAATAATTCCTGTCCTTGGAAAGCAAACAGACCACTACCCTGAATAGGTAACTGGGGACTTTGTCCTTCTATGTGGTGTGGTGGCAGTGGGGTATTGGTGCATAAACAGACCTAATAACATTGCAGAGAGAATTTTTTCTTGTTATCCTTTCTTCTACTCATATCCAGGCACTGAACACTGTGATGACTGGAACAAGAACGGGATGAAGAACAACTGTGAATTCTCTCCCACATGATTTCTTAGTGGCCCCTTGTAAGATGTAAAGACAGTTACCTTTGCATTTCACCAGTCACGTGCCAAGAGATGCTGAGAACTATGTGTCTGGAGAGTCCTATTAATACAAACAAGATTAAATATGTTCACAGCCTAGCACTAGATGGGCTAGAGAGGAACTCCATTGCAATCTCTTGGTGAAAAAGAATTGGAGGCCAGTGCATAACCTTATAACCTTAAAGGGCTACCATTACAGCGATAAGAAGAAGAATTTCAAGAAGACAAAATCTAACCCATAGACTATTTTTACACTACTAAATAAATTAGTATTTGAGACCACTTACTGGCCCAGAGGCCAAGTGAAAGTCTATGGTTCTCATCTGTACAGAAAAACTTCTTTACCCCAAAACCAGGAGTCTGCAGCAAAAATGTCCATAGGCCTCAACTGTGCTAAGACATGGGTGGGATGGTGCTCTCTGGCCAAGCCAAAATGGTACCAGGGATCATGCTAAACATCCACTGGTGTGGATAATAATACGTCAACACTTGAACCCATGTCCTTGCCCTGCATTTTTCATTGGTGTAGACATAGCTAGTAACACTAACTTGGCTCTATAACCTCTGCCAGGCAGCAAGGGAATACGGCAGGCGAAGGGTAGGAAACGATGAAACACTGTAGTTACTTTAGTATCATGTGGAGAGATGTGTGTTTCTTGAGCTCTCTCTTTTGGAAAGGCAAACTGACAGTGCAAGCAAAATGTTCTTCAACTGCACAAAAGAAAACGAAACTGTGGAGTAGAAATGATCTGAAAAAATGCTCATCCTTTCACTTTTTCCTACCTTTACGATATACTTGTATAATTCATTACATGTAATGTTACTTTCTTTTGTACTCTGATAAAAAAATTCAGTGTCACAACTTTCCTGTAATGTAATTTTTAATGGTATTATTAAAGATGCCACTGAGGTGTATTTAGTCTGTGATTTATCAGTGTACCTTAGCACTAGCAGTGACAGGGAAAGCAGTTTATTTTCTAAGGAAGTATGGCAGATTTTGTTTGTTTTAGTCCAGTTTCCAGCTGACTTCACACCTCAAGCGCCTGTAGATACTTCACACTCCAATCTAAGACAGCTCAGGCATTTTAGTTCATTTTTCTGCCTGCCCTAATGTTGTGACAATGCTGATAGCATCTTGCTGTAACAGTTATTAGTACTTTGGTGCTACTATATAGAAGTTATTCATAGCTTGCCTTCTTATAATTCTTCTCCACATTTGCAGACTGCACGGTAGCCATCAAACTTGCCTTATCACTGCATAAAGGAGAGGTGTTGATTCTGGCTAACAATTGTCCAAATTGCTTTAAGACTGTTATAAAGGAAGACAAAAGCTAAAAATAAGGAAACACTTGACCTTCCTTTTGTTTTTTTTCCCCATTTTGGTCATCTCTAAGTTGATGCATCCTGGATCACAGAGATGTCTAAATATACTCACAATTATGCATCCACCCAACTTCTTATGAAGTTGCTGAACTGGAAGAGAAAACCTTTAGTTCCACTGCGCTAAACACACAACTCCTGAATAAGTGAAAGGGCCACAAACCACCTTCTGACTCAGTCACCAGCCTACTTGACAAATGACTAAGCCAGAAATCATGATGTGGAAAGAGCTGAGTTCCACCTTGTTCCTAGTCCACCTCCTGTACCTCAGTTGATAGAACTAGAGGCTGTGCCATACCCAGCTGTTCTTTCATTAATTTACGCTATTGCTAAAACCACCCCTTTTTGCACAGGTTACCTCATGTCTTTGGATGGAAACTTCCCTTCTCATAAGTAGATATCTTCCTTCCATAAGTTGGTTTGTGACCTTATATTTTGCCCTTCTGTCTTCTGACCAAAATTTTTGCTCATCTTCAGAATGGCTTTTGTGTACCACCGTAAGCCCTCTTCTCAGCCACCTCAGGGGCCAAACATGCTAAGCTCTCTGAGCCTTTCCCTTCCATGCCTGCCCCAATTAATCTTCTGTGGTCTCTTTCCAAAACATGAGTATCCTATTTTATCTCTGTTCAACTCCTTGAGCAGCTTCCAAACGGCAGTTAACCAAGGCATCAGATAATTAAGCCATTCTCTCTCGTCTGTTTTTAATAAATTCCCTGGTCAAACTTCCAAAGCCTTTATTTGCTCTAGCAGCTGCTAGATCTGCATCCATAACTTCATATTTGCTGCTAGTCCTAGGACTGAACTCTCTCACTTACTCCAGCCTCTATTCCAGTAAGTTACTGTCTATTCATTACCAGAGAAAAATCTTCATCTTGTAGCCAAGAAAAAGGACATTCCCAGAAGACCTCAGAAACAAATCTTTAACAAAATTGTTTAACAAAACAACACTCTTAGTCATACAATTTAGTATTAGGTAGTCCTGTGAAGAGCAGAGAGTCGGTCTTGGTAATCCTATGGGTCCCTTCCAACTTTAGATATTCTGTGATTATATTTAAAAAATTTCCACTGAAAGGTTTTCCTACTATTGAGAAAAGCTGATTGATTGAAATATGAATGTTGTGCAGAAATTATCAGTTTAGACTAAAATGGGAGAAGATTCCTGGTCCACATAGGAAAAAACCTGGAAATAACTCCCAAAATACAGCTGTGTCTATGTGTTTGCATTAAAAAATAAATAACATGTTGGTTTTGTACTAATAAAGAATCCAAAATTTTGAAATCTTACGTAACAGAAAACCACTTTTCACCAGTTTTAATATCGGAACCATGGAGCCTCTAGGAAACACTTATTTACCGGGCTGTAAATAACTGTAAAGGATGAAGGATAAGAACCAGCAGCAGATGGAGCCTTCCCTCTCATTAGGAGGAACCCATAAACATGTCTCTCCAGGAGGAAGCTGGAACGAGGTTTGACTGTGCCCAGGCACCATGCAAGTCCCATGCCCCCTATCACCAGGCACAAGGCCTGAAAATCCTCTTCTCCCTGTCCACAGCAGAATTGCATCAAAGGGATGTCTTTTTGTGCTCAGATTCTGCCTTTGCCACATAAACTATTTAAAATATGACATTATGTATTTTGGTGAATTTATTTCTTCTTATATCACTGATAATCTGCAGAACATTTATCTCTTCTACCAATAAAAACAAGTCACTTATTTCTATTCCTGCCATCCAGGCAGGTGAAAGACTAAGAATTGTACAACTGAAAACCGCACAACTTCTGCTTTTGCAAGAGAGGAAAGTACTGCAGCATGGAGGAATCCTGCATCTCAGGCTATCTGTTACTTTTTAAGTCCCCATCTAATTTGTGAAAACAGTGCGGGTTTTTGTCTGACTGCTGAACTTATTAGTGTTAATCAAAGACACCTGGATATACCTGGCCAGCTCAGTTTAATCACAGTCTTGCACTGTAGACCTGTCAGGAAAAAAGACTTTCCAACTCTGTTGTGCTCTACTTTTCTGCCATGTGAATGAGGCATGACCTTGGGTCAGAAGTGATGAGAAATACTTTCTGTATAGATGCAGCATCCACAAATGGGGTCTTACTCCATGCAGCAAGATGAGGGAAGATTAAACTTTAAAGCCTAGATTTCACTTTTTTTTTCCAAGACAGTCGGCTTGGAGGCACTTCAAGGCATGTACAAGATGTCGTTGACAGATAAACACCGCTTGTCAGCTTTATCTTCTGCCTTACAATGACCCAAAGGGTGACATTACTGTGTAAGCAACACATGCCCGATGGTGTCCTATAGCAGTCAGAGTGTTTCCTTTCTGACAGTAAATTCCAGCACACTGAGGCACTCAGCACCAAAGTCAAGAGCTAGTCCTTAGGTCAGGACAGCAGGCAAAACGGCAGGAGGAGGAGGGAGAGCAACTTCTTTCTGCTTGCTGCTTGGCTGGATCAGTCAGAAAATAAAAAGATGAGGGTTGCTAAGAAGGGGAAAGTGATGGGAATTTTTCCATTGACTTCAAGAGAGCCAGAGCTTATTTCGCTCTGTTTTTTTGAGAGGAAACTTGAAAGAGGACCCTGCAGCCAGGAGAGGAAAGAGCCATTGCAGCCCAGATTTTTATTCTTACTTCCACAGGTGAATTGGGAAGAGCTCCTCACCTGAGCTATGCCTAGGTAAGCAAGATTCATGCTGGATTTACATGTCCCATCATACTGAAAACTGTCTAATTGTGAATGCCTGATTCAGTGTAACACAAAGAAGTTTCTTCAGCCCTAATTTGATCTGTTCATTAAGCATGTGAAATTAACCTCAGCAGCTTACAAAAAGCACATGATTTGCCAGCAGATCATGGTGTATCATTATGGTACAGAGTCTCCAGCGCTGGCCAATGAGAATTGGGATGAGGAAAATATCCCTTTTTCATTATAAACCCAGGACTCTAACCTCAGGTTCTCTCTATAATTGCATTTTTGGTATTCTCTGATTTGAATGTAGGTTTCACCACTCAACTCGGAGGATTAATTTAAAATTATTTTCAGCGTATTTGATCTAGCTTATTAAAAGTCTGCAGAATTTCAAAAACATGCCTGTAGAAATTTTGCCCTGGAAATTCCTGAAATCCATGACTATCTCAACAACATCACAATTTTTCCCAAAGTATTTTTTTTCAAGTCTACTTTCCTACTGGTTAAAATTGGCATGGTCCAGAATCAAAATTCCACAGGTACATCTTGTAGCCAAAGATACACCCTATATTACTGGAAACGCTAGCACAGAGGATTCCAAAAAATCTTGATTAATTCTTAGACAGTTTTAGAATTATTGCAGAGTTTGTAATTAGTGCTTACACAATACCAGTCTTCTATGTTATAATTGTCACAAGCCTCCAAACTGAAGTATTAGGAATATATGGATATTGAAAAACTTTAATTGGTCTCCTTCAGAGGTTTAAATATTACGGTCTTGCAGACTTTAATACTTTATAGAGGTAGATAAATATTTCAATGACTCAGAATGAATGATGTAAATCCAAGTGTCACAATGCATCAGTGTTTTCAAAGAAGAACATCCAAGTCCCAATCATGGAGAGGTTGAAAATAAAACTTTAAAATTCATTCATACTATTTATTCGCTGTCTGCTTATGCTGGCTGTTCACATTCAGATTGCCATCGTCTAAAGTCACCTGCACTGTATAATGATCTCTCTACGGAGGTATTTAACAGAAATTCATTTAATTCCCAGATGTCCAAAGGAGTTCATACACATCATCATAAGCAGCTTCTTTAACTGGGGCATACCTCAGTTCTCTCTTCTTTGTTTCCTTGGAGAGCCTACAGAATGTGCATTAGTACCTGCTTGCACAGGAACCTTAATGTCAGTTGTTACTATGATATATTATTACTATTCGCAATGCCTAAAAATACTGCTGCATATAAGTAGAGGGTATAAAAGTTATCAAGTTCTGGGACTGGTGTTCTCTGTTACCTATTAAATCACTTGCTCTTAGGATAACTGCAGTATAATTATAACAGTATAATACATTGGGCTAATTTTATTTTGACGTATTAATGGTATTGTTTCCTGATTCACATAACCTAGTGCAGCCGCAGACTGCTGTTAGCAGGATGGGCTCATTCTCCCCTCCTTTTTCTCTTCCTCCTTATCCAGAAGGTCTTGTTCCCTTCCTTGTGTTGGACCTAGTGACTATGCAGGATGAGTCAGTTCAGCTTACTGATCTGAGTGAATCCTACTCATTTGGAGCAGGAGGCAATTTCTGCTGGCTTAGCTAACTGAAGCAATACTCCCTATCAGCTCTATGATCGCCAGAGTGGGACTGTCCCTCTTAGTTGCAACCTACACACACATAGTGTTAGGTTTAATGGGAAATTATACCCTTGTTGTGTCAGAGGTCCACAGTTTATAAACATCCGCTTCCTATTCTGGAAGGTAATTGAGATACATGTGAAGTACTGCATATCGATCTCTTAATTCTAAAAATGTTTTCTGTGTGGAGAGAGTTTTTCTTTAATTTATCTAAATAGTTTTTCCTTTCTATTGGATGAAAAATCCCTTTCAACCTTCCGTGAACCACTGAGGGGCCCCACTGATTCACTGGAGATACTGCACATGGGCTGCAGGGGATGTACCAGCATCTTTCTCTGGGAGCACAAAGCAAACCTACAATAATTAGCCATGAATCTCTGTTTTGGTGGAGGACTGACTAGGAAAGGAAAGTTATTAAATTTTTGTCATTTGCTCTGTGATCCTGACTTGTCCTCGTAATACTGTGGTTTGCCTTGAACTCAATAAGTACTGAAGATTTCCTTTCTTCCTGTTTATATTACGTGATGAAAGGAATGATATATTCCCTTTGTCCACTAACATCTGTTATGTGCCATACTTAAAGTGGCACCAACCCTGTCTTCATTTATGAACATCTATTGGCTTTAACAGTAATACAGTGCCAGTTTCTATTAGTATTTTCAAAGTCATTGTAACCTCTAATCACTTCAGTGCGGCACTGAGCTGGAATTGAATGATGAATTTTAAATGAACAATAATGAGATTTTTCCTGAGTAAAACCTTGCATGTGGAAGATTCTGACTTGAAGATTTTGGAGAACACCTAGCATGAATTTTAAAGGTGGGCTGCAACTCAAGAAGTGGCAAGATTAAACATTAAAAAGTACTGTTAAAATCAGTTAACCATGTACTGTGTTAATTAAGCTTCATAAACAGGCTGGTCAAAGTAGGCTAGAAAGAATATGTTATATATAAAGGAATAAACAGAGAAAAGTTTAGGGATTTGAAGATCCATGTGAGGTGGGTATTGGGTCAAAGGACAGGACACCAGAGATACAGCTCTCAGCCTTTGTCTTTGGCTCCTAAGCTAACATATGTGCCGCTTTCTCTACCTGTGAACGCTGGAAGAGAAATCCCAAGGGGATTACGAAGTTCAGAACAGACATTTGTTTTGACTTTTTCAGGGTGACATCCTTTGTGCTTAAGTTTTAGTGAGCGCAGTACGAGATTCTGCACCTGAACTTGTCCCTCCCATCCGTGCAGTCAGCGGAGATCTAGTCATCACAGTCAGTTCAGTTACTTAACATGATTACATGCAGCCATCTCAGAGTGTCCTTTGGTATCCCTTGTGGCCTCCCATTACCCCTTTCAGAGCACGTGGGTCATCAGTAAGTCTAGAGTCACATCTATCTCTTCCATGTGACTGTCTAACTAAATTTCAGCCACCGCTGATGACACTCGACATATGTTTAGGGCGCAGAACTAACCCAGTACCAAATAGGTTTTAGAGGACAAGACAGAAGTGAATTTTAGGATAACATGTCTCGTATCTTGGATTTCAATGGTGACACCCCTCAAAGTGATCAGCCCACACATCAGTCTTTCAGTGTATATCTCCAGAGAGCCCTGCCTAATGCATCCTTCACAGACATTAATGATTATGAGAGATCTTTAGGCTCATAACTACAACAATACGTTGAATACTCCAAAGTGAGCCCTCTCTTGTGCTCCTCTCTTCTTTCATAGATTTCTCCCAGCTGCTGTCTCATGGGTACCAAACTGAAGGGCTTGTGCAGCTTCTCCCAGAGTGGAGATAGCACATCAGGCCAGTTTAGCTTATCACCCTTCCAGTGGCTGTGCACCCATGGAATTGCACATCATCCAAAGTCTTTCATCTGTGCATACGTGAGCCATCCAGTTTCATCACTTCTCTACCTCCACCTCCTTAGACACACTACTGGCACAGCAGTGCATAGATTTTACAGACTAGGTTTTGACTATTCCTTTTTCAATGGTACAATAATGTTTTGCTTCAAGTCTTTTCAGTTTAGTCTAAGTTTTACTGTATGGGTTTTTTAAAAAAAAAGGAAAAAAGAACAAAAAAAAGAAGTTGGTATTATAAGCACGTCTGTGGGAAAATTTTTTCTTCCAAAAATAACTCCTTCCTGCTCAAGTTAGAGCCTGAGGCTTAAGGTATTAACAGTCTGGAACCATAACAATACAAACATATAGGCAGCCCAAATGGGGCTGAACAGCATTTGTTCACTATGCCATCATTGCTTTCTTGTTACCAGTTCAATAATCCTCATGGGATTGCTTCAGCACTGAAGAAGCATGACAAACAAGCAGCATGACAAAGTCTTTTATTTCATTTCAAGTGCAAAGTTTAAAAAACTCTTATGGCTTGAAATATTTCTGCAGTAAAATGATCATTCATGTGGTTGAAAATACTAAATACTTTTTTTGTATAAACTTCTCAGACAGACAGTGGCAGTGCATCCCTTGCCCTCCCCAGCAGGAGCCACCCATGGTCCTAAACTGTCAGTTGCAAAGCTTCTTTCTGGCGAATCACACAGCAAATCATTTTGGCCAAGTCAGCTGGACAGTAGTCAACACTCTCTCTACCTACTGCCTTCTGACAGGTATGGCTTAGCACTTTAAGCAGTTACTCTCTCAGCTAGTTTCTTCTCACCCTTCTTTGGCAGTTACAAGTAGCTTCAGCACAGGTCTCAGCTAACAAACGTTAACTACACACTGAGGTGGACCAGCAGCACTCTCAGGTTCTGTTGCATATTTTCAGCTTTGCAATGATAACCTCTGGTTGTCTAGTATTTGGGGTTTCCTGAAAATGGTCACTTCTTAAACCCTCCTGCCATTTTCCCAAGCAACCACCTGGCTAATATGTCCAGGGACATCCAGTATCTTCCAGGAGAGATGATTAGGTTTCTCCTTTATACTCCTGCTTGTTTCTATTCCCTGTCTCAAATCTCTCCCCCTCTCTTGTTCCTTTCGTTTGTGTTCTGCAGTGATTGTTAGTCATGTGCTTTTGCCAAGGATCAAGCTGCAAAGAACTATAAAAATAGAGAGGAAAAACTAAACTATCAGATTTCGTCAATGTCAAAGGATCAGCCAGTGGGTCGTATGTGGCACTATCATTTTTCCTTGGCATTAAACGTTATGAATAGGGATAAATGTCGCATTAGCAAACATTACAATTTCCTGAATATGCTTGCGCCTGGTTAAAAAAAAATATTAAAAAGACAGAATTTAAAGGTGGTTATCAAGCCCAATATTCAAATTTTAGTTTAGTTTTCAGGAGCCCTAAGTTGCCACAGGGAGCTGCAGTCTATGCAGTGCTGTCAGAGTTATCATATTAATCTGAATATGGGATTAAGATCCGGAGTTCAGGCTCTTAAGTTTTAAAATTCTAGTCTTACTTTACTAAAAATTAGAAGGTATATCAATGGCATCTGTACTGCTTAATAATGAATATGTAGACCGTAATTTTTAATTTCTTCCTCTACCACTGTCACCCTGAGCAAACCAGTCTCTGCAGTAGTTCTCATGCCTAAAGAACTGAGAAAAATGGTTGAAAAATCTCCATTTCCCTTTGCCAGTGAAAATGAAAACACTTTAACTGGGAGAAGTCCACCTCTGTCTTCCTGGTAACTTAAAGCTAAGACCACCAACTGGAGTAGATGTGGCATTGTCTGGAACTGAGAAACTTATACAATACCTTAGAAAGTTAAAATCCTCTCCCTGTTGTTCAATTCTATCCTGATTTGAGAGTTGCATAAATCTCAGGATAAGACAATCTTTATCCTGATAGTCAGACATCTGTAAGAAGGCCACTGACGCATACACATAGTTTTAATACAGAGGCAGTGTTTTCTGGACAAGAAGAAATTAAGGAAGAATTTAATCAAGAAGATTGAAGAGATAAACTAGAACTGAGAGGTAATTCCACTTCTACAAGAGATCTCACAAAAAGGGGGAAGTGTGAAAGAAAATATTTTAATGTTGTGATAGTTAGGATGAAAGAAATGCAAGCAAAGAAAGTTAAGGTTGAATTACAACACCTGCAGGGCTTAGGAGAGTGAGAACATGAAATACAATTTGGAATAATAAGAAGGAGGAAGTGGTGAAGATATTCAAAGCTATGTAAAGTACTAAAGAGTGGAGTGATTTTATTGATACTTCAGCCTCTCTTTGGTTACAATGACAGGTTAAAGCATAAAGAGATATTTAGTTTGAAAATGATATGAATAACTGAGTAACTGAAATAGTTCTAGTGTAAACTGCAATGATGCCAACCAATATGTTAGATTAGACATAATCATTCATACAGTTTTGGTGTATGAACAAATGTATTTGCACAGAGGTATGCTTCTCCCCAAGTACTTATGCCACTGAACCTAGCAGCGTTCCTTGATACAGGTACTTGCGGGAATGTATTGAGAGGCCTCTGGGAATTCAACAAAAACACGAAAATCCATCTTTCACTGACAAAACTCTGCTACGCTCCAGATAACGGTGTGATTTCTTACCACTTGCAGAAAGAAGGGGGAGGGTGGCCAGCTCTTGATTCTTGCACAGAAAGAAAAGATTTTGTCAGAATAAATTCAGCTGTCCCCCAAAACACCCTTTTCTCAGAAGTCTAAATAGCTTCATCCACAGTTACACAAGCTAAAAAAAATGAGAGTATATCAGTCATCATTTTCCTGGATGTAAAGGAACATTCAAGCTGCCCACAGTTAGAAAGACATTGACTTGAACAAGTTTTTGACCCTCTATCTGTAGGATTTCATAGCGCAAACTAAATGGCCTCTGACAGGAAGCAGAATGTTCTTGTATTCTTATAAAGCTGTTTTCTAATCCTGTTCTAGACATTAAATTATCCTTTCTGTCCTTATAGTTTTGCATGGATAAACTGGCTAACTTACTGAGAAAAACTTCACTGGCCCTTAATTATTTCGCTCTTCAGTAAATGGTGGTACCAAAAGCCAGCAAGCTCACACCAACTACTACTCTACTTACTCAGCAAGTGAGAGTGTATTGAAGAGCGAAGTGTACTTGTTGGAGGTGACTGGGGGATCAAAATGTTCTTTCTCTCCCCCTTAATATCAGCTTAATATCTAAATTTATAGGAATCCTTACCAGGGATGCCCTTAGGATGGTTGCATATGTGTCTCAGATTACTCTTATGGAGTTACTTAGCAGGTCACACATCCCATTTGATAAAATCTCATCATGAGAAGAACTGAGCAACCATTTTCCAAAACCTCCTAGTTTTCTAATATTTTCTACATACCAAATACTATAGGGCTGTGGCTTTGTATTTTCCAGCTTTAGTTCCTTATATGCTACTACTGACAGCATCTATTACAATTGCTTTTTACACTTTCCTCCTCTTTTTTGGTAAAGCACAAAATCTCTGTCTTGGAATCTGTTGCTTTGTATGTGCAGCCCACCATATTAATGCTGTTCATTTGTCTTGTTTTCCTAATCTACCCAGATTTCTCTTTTACAATACTATGTGCAGTGAAGCTTCTGGAAGAAGGCCATGGAGGACACATCCTTGAGTCAGCAGGGCCCTTCAAATTCGTTCATCCTGCTACCAGTGGACCCACACTTATTCAAGTATGTTCTCCAGTGAGCACTATGTAGCAGATGGTCTACCCATCCAATTCATGAGGCTGAGAGTGTCAAACCCAGATGAACAAGTTTAATCTACTAACTTCCTTTCTAGGGGATGTAGCTCCTTTCTTGAGATCTGTCAGTGGGGCATATCTTGGCTCAACCTTTCTATACACCTCCTCTTCACTGACATTGCTTTCCTTACTGGAGGTATCACGGAGGTTGTATTGCACTAGCAGTATCCCTTGGCACAGTGTCAGTCTGACTCATCTTCCATTTCATTACAGGGTCTGAAAACAGCTGCAGCTGTCAAAGGTTTGTAGTTACTTTAAAGCATTATGATAAAACTATAGCTACTAAATTATTCTAGTATATACAGCCTCCGTGTTACCAGAAGACAAGTACAAGGAATGAAGTCTCTTTTAATGCATTACAGCCATGATTCCCCAGACTTGCTCGACTTTGAGCAATTGCACTGTAACAAGTAACTGCAAAACAGCTAACACCCTGTGTGCAGGGTGAAAAGAAAAACAACTAACGCAGGAAAAATAACAGTGGAACTGTAAAATATAATATAGTGTAATATAACCAGTAATGTAATGTAGCCATCTTTACAGCTTAATCTTTTGCTTTTACTTGAATTTATTTTTACTGTTCACTGGGAATGTTTCATGAGTGTAGTATTTTTTCCTTTAATTTATAATTTCTTCTTAAGGGAATAATAGCAGGCAACATTTCTTACCTTTTACATAATTCCTGGAGGATTTAATAGCTTTCTTTTATGTATGGCGAGTACAATTTACAGATATGTACATGCAAAATGCACTCCAGGTGCTGACTGTTTGTTAAAAAGAGGCCTATGCATAATAACAATACCTAGAAAAGACATAAGCATATGAATAACAGCAGATTTAGCTGTGGCAGCCAGCAATGTAGCATAGGCTGCAAAAAACATGCAAGAGGTTGCATAGATTTTTGGAGGGACATTGCAGGCTGTACAGAGCTCGATGGTAATGTTACTACACTACAATCTGTCCTTGAAATAGTTTTCTTAAAACTGCAGCCATGACAGAACAGACTTAATCTCTGAATATCCAGTGGTTCAGCTCTAATCTACTGTTTCTGAACTGTCCTAAGAATAGTTGCGGATCTATTTCCACCATCCCAGCCAGGAAGTGAAAAAAAGGGATGGATGTACTGTGAAAGCTAGAAGACAGAATATGCCTATTCAAGAGACAATTGTTAAAGCTCATGTTTGCCTAAGTGCACTCTTTAAAATTAACTGGATTTATCATGTGCAATTATTTACGTGATTTCAAACGAAGATAATGATTCTGTATCTTCTTTAGATAAGAAAGAACTCATCTTTTACAAAATTGTGAAAGGCGTTACAGCAATATAGCAAGTCTTTGCTGGAACATACAAAGATTCCTATTTAATTTCAGTGATTTCATACATCTTCCCGCCAAGGAGAATCCCATCGTTCAAGCCAAGCCCTGGATTCACTTTCTGATTGTTTGATGATAATACAGAGATTGACTTTCACTTTTTACATAAACCATTTTCCTCAGAAACAGAGAGGGCATCAAGACATCTGTTGCAGTGAGGGAGGTAACAACATGTTTAGGATCATTTTATCTCTAAACAAGCAGAAGTCTGAGGTAAATGAATATAGCTTTATGTTGATGGCCAGGACCAGCACAAATGAGGTGAAACTGTCTGGGACCAAGAGGTAAGAATGTATGAAAAAATGTTCTAGCAGTGCGAAAAAGGAAGTGGCACAAGAAATAAGAAGCAAATTTGACTTTAGCGACTACTTGGGATGCAATATTCTATTTCAATTAATTTTTTTTAAAGATACAAGCTTGTTCACAAACTAAGTTAGAGGTTCAAAGCAGTGTTGTTCTCTCCTAGTGTAATGTGTGCAGGCAGCCAGTTGACATTTATGTTCTTTTGACGTAATATATCACAAGGAAAACAAGCAGTTGCTGTCCCTGATGATGTCAAGTGGATGGTACAATGGAAGTCTTCATGATATCCCTGGAACTGCAAGGCAAAAGACACTTACTGTCTGGGCAGCCATAGGCAAGGGCTGCTTTGTATAGCAGCCACTGTATCCTTGGAAGTGAAGAAATCAGAGGGGATATATCTGAAGACAAATAAAATAAGAATGGGTTCAAATTATTACAACACCCTTTGGCTTTTCTGCATTCTGTTTTAAAGGTTTTTAGTTTTTATTTATCCCTGTATTCCCCACTGCTGGCTTTGGCCAGAGCTCTGGAGGAAGCGTAGCTGTTCCTATCCTCCCTGCTAGAAGCTATGAGCATATATGGTGTCAAAACCACAAGATCAACTATTTCATGAGAGTTTTTCATGATAACTCCAGCCAAGAGGCTCTGACAAGATTTGAACAATCACTGCAGCTTCAGCACTTTTCTAAACTAGACACTTGTCTTACTGTCTAATTCAGATTAAATATCTGCTCAGAGAAATAAGAGACCTTTTCCACCCAGCACGGGCAGTTTGGTCCATGGATTCAGATAGCAGACTTCAACAGAGCCCGCTTGCAGCTGGTGAGTAAAAGACAGGCAGTGGTTGGCTCTGTCTCCTCACCACTATCTGCAATGCAGAGTGGTTAAGCTAGCGTGAGAAAAAAGATTAGTAACAAACTACTTCCCTCTTCTCCGTAACTCTTGGAAGCAAGGATGATGCAAGAAGGATCCTCCTGCTCAGAGGTTTGCCTCCAACTCAGAATGCCAGCTCACTGCTGTGGTGGCCCAGCTTATCCACCACCTGTTCTTCAGAGCTGTGCCTGAAAGTTATATTCTAGTACAGTTAGATTAAAAAAAAGAATGGGAGAAAAAAGATTGAAATTCTTACATTATACAGGAGCTAGGAAATAGGAAAGGTTTTTTGCCAATCTGTAGAAGAGGACCTGATGCAAGAGAAGAACAGCAACAGGAGACTGAGAATTCATCAACTCTAATTCTCACAAGGGTACAATAATGAAAAAAAGAAGCCAAAGCTCTTATTAAAGAGGAAGCAGCAAACAATTATTCTAGCAACCCTGACATTTCTACACATATTCAGAAGAATTCTTAAGTTTCTGTAAATGTTAAAAGTTGGAAAACAGACAACATGAAAGAACAGAAACGTTGCAATCCTTAAAAAGACTAGAGAGACAACTGGGTAACTCTAGCTCTGTCAGCCTGACTTCAGTTCCAGGTAAAATATTAGCAAAACTTGAGAGGAGCATCTATTTTTAGATAGATAGAGCAGACAAACCTATTGGTTTAAAGCCAAAAGGGATTTGTGAATCAGACAATGCCAAAGAAATCTCATAGGCTTTTTTAGTATGGTATCTGAGTGGGTGGGTTTTTATAAAAAAGACCTGTGCCTTATGGAAACAGTTTAAATAATGTATAGATAAAAATTCAATAAAGTGATAAGGAAGCACTATACATGCATACAGGGTCCTTATAGAAAGTCCTTACGTTTTTTTTAAAGGGTACCCTTTTACCGAGTTTCTTCTTTAAAAGAAGGGAAAATAGATTTTGGTCAACATAATTCAGAAAATAAAGACAAGATAGACATAGTGAAAGACACTAGACTGTCCTACTTGACATCTTTCTTTCTCTCTTTCTTTCTCTCTTTCTCTCTCTCTTTCTCTCTCTCTTTCTCTCTCTCTCTCTCTCTTTCTCTCTTTCTCTCTCTCTTTCTCTCTCTCTTTCTCTCTCTCTTTCTCTCTCTCTTTCTCTCTCTCTTTCTTTCTCTCTCTTTCTCTCTCTCTTTCTCTCTCTCTTTCTCTCTCTCTTTCTATCTCTCTTTCTCTCTCTCTCTCTCTCTCTCTCTCTCTCTCTTTCTCTCTCTCTTTCTCTCCCTCTTTCTCTCTCTTTCTCTTTCTTTCTTTCTTTCTTTCTTTCTTTCTTTCTTTCTTTCTTTCTTTCTTTCTTTCTTTCTTTCTTTCTTTCTTTCTTTCTTTCTTTCTTTCTTTCTTTCTTTCTTTCTTTCTCTCTCTTTCTCTTTCTTTTTCTCCCTCTCTCTCTTTTTCTTTCTTTTTCTCTTTCTCTCTCTCTCTCTTTCTCTTTCTCTCTTTCCCTCTCTCTTTCCCTCTCTCTTTCTCTCTTTCTCTCTTTTTCTCTCTCTTTTCTTTTCTTGCTCCCTGTTTAGCTCTTCTACACCTTCTTTCTCTCTACTTTTGCCTTTCTCCTTCTGTGTCCCTTATTATCCCACTCTCACACATGCACTTCCATACAAACTCACACCTTCACGCTTACAGCTTTGTTTGAGATGCTGACTGCAGGCTGTTGAGATGAGCTACACTGAAGTAGCATACTTACAAGAACTCAAAACATAGAGAAACTCAACATTGAGTGCGTAATTTCCTAATGAATCACATCCATGGGGAATGATGTTCACACCAAACTTTTTATTGCAATAAACCCATGGCATTACTGAAGTGACTGAAAATGACATCAGAACAGACCACCTCCACTCCGCTCTGTATGGGATGGGGTTTGTGGGACGCATTTCTTGGTAAGATCAGGAATTAAGTATGTGCCCCTGCATGTGCTTTGACAGAGCTACTGCATGTTTCATGTCCTTTTCCTTGTGCATGGGCTTTAAATTCAGAATGAGAAACAGACACGGTTCTTCTTGTGTGGGATCAAAAGAAATTCTTCTTTCTTTCTTTCCATAAGCCAATAAAGCAATGGAATGGCATGGTAATGCCTCCTCTTTTTTCATAATAAAACCACTTTGATTTTTCTTGCTGTTCTAGGCAAGAACACATTAGAAGCTGCATGCCAGGAAAACTCAATTGAAAAGGAATGTTCTGGCCCCAGCTGCCACCATAGCTCACCCATGGACTGGCTAATTCCCCCCCTGCCCAAAAAAGCTTTATCTATTTGCTGTGGAACAGCTTCATGCCTCAGACAAAGCAATGTGGACAGCAAGCCATCAGGGGGTTGTTATTCTCTCTTCCATGCTCTGCTTTGCTCTCTCCCTTCTAGCAATACAAGGTGCATGATCAAGATCCACTACATTTTAATAAGACTTCCTCAACAACCAAGCTTTTCGCATGTCTACAGTTTCTCTGACACAACCTATTTGCTTTAATAATTTTACCTAGAGAACTTTTGAGAGCTTTTTACATTTCTCTAGGACTTCGGGATACCTCTCATTGCTAGACAGATGGGGGCATAGGCAAAATTTCAGGACAACAGCCATGCTGGTATTACGGTGCGTGTACTCATGTCTCTATTAGCAATCACAGCAGATCCAGACAGAAAGGTTATGGAAATTCTAGAAAACCCCTTGAAATGTCATCATTGCTTATGAATTTGTGTACAGAAATCCAATACATAGAGACTGTTTGATTAGACATAGTTCTGGGCCTAACTGCTGCCTATCAATTTCTTTGCCCTTTATGATAAAAAAAAAAAATAAAAAAAATCAGAGGATACGGTTCTAAAATTGGCTGTGTCTGGCACAGAGAATTTAAGCCTTGCTAGCACTGCAAAATCTACGGAGTTACATTTGTGAGCACTGTGCAGAGCTGCAGAAAGCTCTGAGAATGAGTCCTCTTGGAAGCATTTCCACCTGGGTTGCTTCAAGTGCCAATTTTACTTCCTTGAGGACAATCCTGCACAAAATCTGCTTTAATGACTCTCCATGGGAATGAGTACATTGACTAGAGCAACTGTTTGCATGACAGTGCCCTCTGTCTTATATTTAATGCAGGACCACGGTCTGAGTAGCTGTCACAGCTGTAACGTGTAACGATACGTGAAGGAATGTTCAGGCTCTCTGCTCTGGTGTGAACACGCAACTGTCTTATTTGCTCAGCAGTTTTAGAGCATAACTTGCAACTTAATAAAAATTCAGAGAGACAGTTCAGGCTAGAGGGTATGCTGAACACTGAATAATTCTCCCTGAATGGACATTTTATTGCAGAATTTGGGAGTGAACCCCAAACAATAGTAAGTTGGCAAAAACCACGCAGTTCTTCCCCTTCTAGGAAATGTTGCAAGCATATTACATTTCCTCTCTCTACCAAGGCTGACAATAATTTCTGAGCAGCAGAACCCTTCATTCCCAGCACATTGCTACTTCCAGAACTGAATGATGGAAATTAAATTATCAAAATCAAGAAGGATCAGATTGCTTTCTTAACTTCAAATTTGCAATGGCTTCCAAAATGACTGAGACTTCATCCCCTGCTGATTCCCAGCTTTTCTTAAGCAGTCAGAGCCCTCCCAGTCTTAACAGAGCCTTTTCTTACATGTATTGAACAGCCAAGTAGAGCAGGCCTTTAATGCATTTTGAGGACAAAACCAACAGTACCCAAATATTTATTTCTCCAGCCTATGATCCGACAGTTAAATTAGTCTGAAAGATGACTCACAGGACCTGTGTTCATATAACTATGTCCATACATCCAGCCCAAAGAAAAATCTATCTATCTATATATACACATGTTGTATATACATATATATACACATATCTTGTATGTACATATACATATACATATATGCACACATGTATATAAATAAATAGGTGTTTAGATGTGAACAAAAGCACTGCTTATTTTCTAATGATCTCCTCGAAATTTTATTTCAGCTTCCTTTGGCTGGATTTCATTTCATTTCATTTCATTTCATTTCATTTCATTTCATTTCATTTCATTTCATTTCATTTCATTTCATTTCATTTCATTTCATTTTCAATTTTCAGGTATGCTAGTAATTTATTTCAGTCTTTTCATACATTTTGACACTATTTCTCTTGTAGCTAGAGGTTTCAATAATTATTGAGGGCTCTTATTCGCCAGTTATTACTTACTATTAGTTATTACTCCCATTAAATATTTACAATAGGTAATATTATAATATACTATTTAAAGAAAATGGATTGTTTCATGCAGCCCCAATGCTAAGGCAAGATTACCTATCCCACTATGATTCTTTTTTTTTTTCTAGCCTGACTATGAACTAGGTCTGAAGAATCTGTACCCTGGTTAGAGATGTATTGTATTGTTTCACTGCCTTTACCCTCCCAATTTTTTTCCTAACAAACAACGGAATTGAATCATCCATGCTAATGGTATCATATCTGGTACCATAGTGGTAAATGCTGTCTTTTAAGTGGTAGACGTAATGGTTTCAGGGAAAAATTACAGAGGAACTATGGAAAGTAATACAAAATAAATTGAAAAAAGTAAAATGCAAAATCAATATAGCAATACAAAATTCAAAAAATAAAGTAATACAATTTTTACTTTAAATCATCATTTGTGAAATGACTTTTGTATAAATTCTACAACACAAGAAAAAATCTGAAAAACTTTTTTTTTCTAAATTTCATGTTATTACTGATGACATTTAATGATGAGATTGGAATAATCTCAATAAGTTATACAAGGAAATTAAAAAGAAACTCACAATTTTTTTATATATATAAAAACCATTACCTGTTTTGTTTCTACAACATTTTCAGTGGTTATTTGTTATTACAGATGAGACCTTGATATTTGTAATACCACTAAATGTTATTTTGGGCATCCATTCACATAATAGTTTTACAAGAAAGAGCTATGCCAGATTACCAGTGGGATGTGATTTGATATGAGTACCTTATCAAGAACTGACATCAGTGTTTCTATATTTATTGCTGAAAAATTTCTATACAAAGCTATAAAACATTCATGTCTAGCAAGAGGAAACAGTTGAGGTATACCTTACACACAGATATGTGATGCAGTTACTAGAAAAGCGACAAGCTGATATGTTAGCATTGCTAGTACACTGAACACTGAGTTGTCCTGGATAAAAGGCATGCTAAAACTTTGTCTAGGTCCATTCAATGTCAAACATGAACTGATACCATTGAAGGCTGCTAGGCAATGTGACTAGGAGGTTTGGGGAACAATGTAGAGAGAACCATAGCAAGTGATGGGAAATGGGGACATGGGACTGGAAAAAGTTAAAACATGGACCAGAAAGGAGGGGAAAGGATGGAGGAAAAAGTTGTTAGGAATAAACAAAATAAAGCTTTAGCAAAATTAAAGAGCATTGTTTGCATCCTATCTGTCCTACATACTGGTAATACATTAAAACAAAGGTAACTGGACAATAGCTTCCAGTGAAGCTCTCAACTCACTTTGAACAGGAGTTGTCAATTAGCTATAGCTCAGCTCCTTTCCTAGAGAGGAAAGCAGAGTAAGTCTTCTGTCCAAGTAAGGAAAACAATCTTTTAAAGCTAAAGCTTCAATTGCATGCAAAGAACATGAAAAAAATTATTTGCTGTACTGCGATTTAATTTATGCTCCTTATTTCCAGCAGCAACTGGTTTTGATGATCAAATGATCACTAACCTTTAAAAAAATGAAGCTTTAACCAAAAGGATTTAAAAGGGTTTAGTGTTGAATTTTACAGACCTTGCCAAAGTGTAATTTGAAGTCTTACAATTTTGTTTCCCATCTTCAGCATGCCATAGCTTGAATCATAAAGCTAGCACTCAGCATCTTGGCTCTGGGTCAAGATCAACTAAAGTCACATGCAGGGTGAAGTAGTGAAGGTGACATTGCTCTTCATACCTGGCTCAGGAAAAAAGTAATGATCTCTGCAGCAATCTGTGGAGGACTTAAGCCCATAAATTTGTGGCGTAGACTATCTGATTCCAGTTTCCCACATCTAAATACTCTCTAAAATCCAGACAAAGAAAGCGCTAGACAGGACTGGATGTATATTCATCACTGACCTGGGACATACAGTGCTGTGCTCTTTGATCATATGATTGACAACTGGCCAGAGCCTGCATTGTTTCTCTGTAACCTAGTGAGTATATTTGTAAGGTATTAGGAGCATGACAAATGTTGGTACTGGGTAAGAGAGAAAAAGGGTGAAAACCGAACAGCAATAAATACCCTTATCCAAAAGAGTGCTCCACAGCAACATTAAGCTGAAGAGAAGATGAAATGCAAACACTGATGTTTTTAATACTCCTCACTCTAATGGAGTACAAAGGCAGGAGGTCTGAGTACAGACTTCTCAGCGGGCTCATCCCTAAAAGGAGCAGACCAGGCAACACCGCCTTTTGGAATTTGAAATGCCAATTTTGTGACTCCTAGGCCAGACTAGTCATAATAAAAGAATTAATTAACTGGGAGTATTCAGATCACGATCAAAGCAGTATATGAAGCCTTTGAATGCCTCTCTATGAAATATTCTGATGAAATACTTGAAAGTCCTCCAGGAGTGGGAAAGAACTTCAGCCCTGCTGCAATACCATAGCTACCAAACAGCACCAAAGAAGAGATACCCACAAGAGGCAGGCTATTCTCATCACTTACCACCGCTAGCCTTTCTTGCACCTTTCGCCCAGCTCTTGGCAGATGCCATTGCTGGAAACAAGAAACTGAAGTGGCCCAGTCTGGCAGTTTCTGCAATAGCCTTCATGACAAGTTGTTGTACCATGAAGAGGCAGTCACAGCTGCTGACACAGAAAGAAAAAAACCTGAAAAATGCCAGTACCTATACACCTCTAAACTACAGGGACTCCTCTAAACCCTACCAGGCTGCCCTAGGAGCCCTGATGGTGCTCCTGGGAGCCCCAGGGTCCTTCCTTCTCCCATCTCTGCAGCTGCCGCATGGTGACGCAGGGTGGGGGTTTTACCTTCACAAGCAGATGCATGAAACACAACAGGATATTTACCACCCCAGGTATTTTTTCCCAAAACATGCCTTGGACAAATATTTTGGTGTCTTTAAAACAATTAACTGAAGCAAACTCCCAGTTCCATTTTAACTTTTTGTGTCTGAATGAAAGTCATTAGGAGGCATTTTGTGATTCAACTCACTTTGTCCCCCATCCAGTGCCTCAACACCACTCAGATCTTTAAACAGTCACTTGGGGTCCATGCAGGGTCTAGGGAACAGGAATTAAACTGGATTTTACCATGTGACATTAAGTCACTGAAGATAATTTAACTATTTACCTATGTTGGAATCAAGAAATAAATATGAATAAACAAATTTGATTCAGATATTTTATCTACAAACGATATGAGTTTGTATGTGAAGTTTATGTATGCATGTGGTTCCTTTATATGTAGTCACAAAGAAGTTTCATTCTCTTCTGCATGTGAGTAAAATTATTTCCAAACAATACAAAGTAACACTCTCTTCCACTGCTAGGCAAATAACTAATTACTTGTCACTTTACTTCAAATTGCTCTACAAAATATTTATTCATCTGTTATCAGGCATTTCCAACAGTACAATTGGAAAAATAAAGTTCAGTTTCTTAACTCTTTCTGTTTTATAATGCAAAGCCGACAAAACAATTAAAAGACAGTCATAGCTCTGAGTACTACTTGAAGTTGTAAGGAATAACTAAGCAAATTACTGTGTCTCTAGAGTCACTCACACCTCTCCATACCTTGAAGTTAAATATTGATCTTTTCAAACAGACATAAATCATACAAAAGTTTAAAAACAGACTCGTTTTTCAAAAGGCGACACCATACGAGAAGTATTTGCATGAGATATTTACCTATCTGCCGATCCACTTACATCAACAATCAAAGAGTAAAAACAATGTATCATATCAAAAGAGCAGAAAGAGTTCAAACTGCCCATGCATTTCTCTCTCTCTGTTTCAATTTATACAGGAAATCTAAGTATTTATTATATTGGTGCCCATTTGTGTATTTAAACTTTTATGTACATGTCTGTGTTCTGCATTATGAAAGATAAATGATGCAAATATATAAAAATTTATATGCTAGACATTGGGTGATTGAGTTATACACATTTATGTGCCCCTAATGGTTTGAAAATCCACAGATATGCAATAAATGGCACGTTTGGTTGTGTAATTGTCTCACTTGGCTATTTTTTGAGCTCCTGACTAGCTGGACTGCATTTAGCGCACTCCATGAGTGTCCTCTGTACAAGCCTATGCCTAGATTGACTTACATGAGTTTTGCACAATACAAAATAATGGTTTACAAACAAAAATCCCTGTAGGACTGGAGCTTAATCTACCTTCTCAGGAAGTACTGCAACATTCCAGGCCTGTGAATATCTTCGAACAGCTGTTGTCAGTAAAGTAACTATGACACAGTACTACAAAGGCTTACGCTCATGTCCAGGCACAATGCAGGTAGTTCAGGGTCTTGGCAGACTGGGACTCTGAAAAAAGGGCTCCTCCCCTTCCAAATGACTCTGGTCCAAGGCTCAGGATGACAAAACAGTCACTTCTCTGACCCAAACCCCACATTTGTACCTAGTTCCAGGCCTAAAAAAACATAAGAATGAGAGATTTTTGCCACCAGGAAGTAAGAAATTCACCTGTCTCACAGTGCATGGTACTCCTTCCTTCCCATCTTAGAACATCATTAAACATAAGAGATTAAGGTAATTGCAAGCATTTTTGAAGATGTTCATTTTTAAAGTGGGCTAGTTGTTAATTTTTTCTTGCAATTGAAATGAATGGAGAGCTTTTCATGGCAACACCTTTCACACCTAATGCTGGAGGTTCAGGTTGCATGGGTATTTGAATTACAGCCCAGCACAGGGTGGCAAAAGTCTTAATCTCAACAAAATGGAAGATTGATGTGGGTTCCCTCGAACACCTGCTGCTGAAGCCATTCATGTTTGGGGCACTCTCCTGCCTACACTGAAGGTGGTGTGAACTGTCCTCTCACCCTTCACAGAAAGAGGATCAGACCCTTATTGAATAAGATTAATAGGAGCAAGCCTGCCATCGATTATGTGCTGCTGTCCTCACCATATCAGAGGGCAAGCCAAGGGGTGAATTACAGTTACCAAGGGACTCTAAAACATGAGAAGAAATGAAACCAACAGACACACACTGAAAATTAAAACATGCTGTTATCTAAGAGAAATCAACACAGAATTCAGGAAGACTTTTATTTCCAGCTACTTGCAGCCTGAAACAGTCCAAATCCTGCACAGCTGTTTCATTAAAACTTCTCTTTGCTTAGTCCGGATAAGGAAGTGCTACCACTTCTACCTCTGACAGCTATAATTGTGTAATGTTTATTTCAGAGCAAGTGTGGATTTGCAGAGATTCACAAAGAATAAAATCTCACACGAGGAGAAGGGAATACTGGGTGCAATAACATTGTTTTAATTTGCAGTTTAGTACATAATAAGAGAACTTCTCTGTGTCGACAACAGCTATGTAAAAAGTGGCTGGTTTTGTGCAGAGATCAGAGGGAGAATTAAATGCTTCCCATATGCCAAACAATAGACTGAAAGACTGATTAGATACTATTTTCAAGTAATACCATTTGAGATTGCATTCCATTACAATTCCCAGGGTGTGGTAGTGTCGTTCATTCTTTAGGACTGAAAAATTTTAACAACTTACATCTTGACTGCCTGTGTGTTCCTGAGCAGCAAGGGCAGGCTGCTTCACAAGGGAAGGGAAGCAGGATGCTGAGCATAGCACGGTGGGCCTGGCAGAGACCCCTCTGACATGGTTGCAGTCCCACAGCACTCATCCAAGGTGAGCAGAACAGGTTTGGTGGCAGTAACAAGGTCAAACACGATCCAGTGATTGCCAGACAAGCCCATGGTGATGAGGAAAGTCTGAGGCAACGTCACAAAGTCAGTCAAGGGTCAGGATACGTGTCTAGATGAACAAGATACATGGCTTTGCAAGGCATGGATGCAGCACAATTCAGGCAGGGTCCAAGCCAGCTTAAACACAGCTCTCAAGCAAAGGGGGAGAGCGCCCGCTGAGGCTTTTTTCAGCTTCTTTGCAACCAGCTCTTTCTTCACAACATTTTCAAGGTCAGACAGTTGTTTATTGAACCTGGCCCTGAGCCAGGCAGACAAACCGCGGGAGAAAGGGACATGATCTCAGGGCCCTGATGCTCTTCTGCCAGCCGAGCTCTCTCTGTTTCTAGTGCACTTTTCACAGGACACACCATAATCTCACAGTGACACCAGGCAAAACCTAAAAGTTTTCCTGCAGGACTGCTCATAGTGAGATGTACAGCCTTTTAAGGCCTTTTGAGATGTTTAAGCCTGATGGCCATCTGGTTTAAATGCTGTTAAACCAGTGGAATGGACAATTAGACTCTCTGGATTTTGTCCCAGCATGCTGAAATGCCATCTAAATCCTTAGCCTTAGTCTATGAAGACTGAGAGGCTCTGCAGACCTCAGAGGTCCAAAGTAATCCAGTTGCCTAAAACCAGCCAAGAGGAAATAGGACAGCAGGAACTGGGTGAAAAATTGGTTGCCCATGTGATTAGACAGACTACAGCGGCCTGGAACCACCTCAGCTACATCTTTACCTTCATATCTCTCTGCAAGTTGCAAACTACTTGTAGTTGATGGGATTGCCTCCATTACAAAGTACGTTGCTGTTTGCACAGAAGGTGGAGTTTTCTCACTATTTTCCATCTCTACAAATAAGCTGCTTTTCTAACAGCTTCAGCTCTCCCAGTCCTTGGTTCTTTTTTAAAAAGACTGTTAGCCTCAACATTGCTGGGTGCAGGATGGAAACATAAAATCAAGAAGATTAAAAACTGGAAAGCAAATAAATATATTCAAATATTATTATTTTTTAAGACAATCATCTCATGATTTTTAAGCCATCTCCTGTGCTTTCTAGATCTCTAGAAGACTAATTGTCTCAGCCAAATCATAAAAGAATTGTGTCTTCCAGTTGTGATAAAATTCTGCTCCAATGAGACAGAAAAACTAACCTAGACACTGAGACTACTGCCTGCTGCTAGTACATCAAATAGATTTGCTGAGTTTGAGTTTTAATTTCCTCTGAAACAAAATATTACATGCCTTCATCAGCATTCTTCTTGTAGATAGTACTGTAATGATTAGCTACATTCCCCTTTAACCTGTTATTAATATTCCCTGTATGTAATTAATGCTTCTAATTCTACACAGACTTATCGTGACAAGCAACCAGCTGTCTTTCTTTTTATTTCATTGTGGTTCTTGAACCCTTGACTCAGGTTATGTGTTTCTGGAATGTCAAATAAGGGATTTACTTTTCCATCCATCAGTTTACACTTTGCGTGCAGTTTGATGGCATCTTGCTAATACAGCCTGGTTGCACTGTAATTCACCTTATAATCCATTGTATCAACATTGACTGTTCAATGTGCAACTTCCTAACAAGATGCCTGGTGACTCTTAGGGACAATGGTATTTTAAAATGTGTGCCCAGCACCAAGACTGTCTGGGTTGAAGCTTCCAACTGCCCTAACTTAGATATAATTTCCTTTGTTAGATAAAAGCAAAAGAAATAGAATCATAGAATCCTCCACTCAGGCAAAAAAGGTGACCACCTGCTTCAGGACTGCCCTTCCGCTCTAGTGCATCCAACATTTCAAATCTGAGGTGTGCTCTTGAGTAATATGAAAAGCTTGTGCTGCCTCCGGGTGTGCCGTATGTGTCAGCAGAGGAGTGCTTGTGTCACCTTTGGGCACTTTCAATGCATGGATTGGACTCCGCTAATTATTTTACTCACCTTGGAAACAGCAGGAAGCTGAACTGACACAAGGTGAGTCTGGCTGCTGGCTGCAGGACAGGTGCAGGGTGCTACTGCTTTCCTTCCAGCCCTGCCACACACCTGCTGGGAGTCCATGGACATCTGACTGTACCTCATGAATGCTCTGCTCCACCTGCAGATACAACAGGGATAATGGTACTTTCACAGAGCCCTTTGAAATCTTCTGGTGAATGTGATATAATAAAAGATGTGATAAGACAGTCACTGTGTTGCTGATGACGCATTTTACTCTGGTGTTAAACGTATGAGCCTCTTTTGAATTGACCAGTTGTGAATTCACAGCTGCCAGGTTTCCGTCTAAAATACACCACATGAAATTCACAGCATCTCAGCAGGGAGGACAACTAGAAGTTGTTTCATCCAAATAAGGATCTAAAACATAAAAAATTTCATCAGAGGTCCTTACTCAGGTGTGTAGTAACTGCCTGTGAAGTGCCACTTGCAGGAGGCCAGTTGGTAACTCACAGAGAGTTTTGCTGGACTTAAAAACCCCAAGGAAGTGATGCGTTTTGGCAAACGCCCTCTGCTGTCACTATCGTCAAGGGATTTCTTTACGCAGTGCACTGACTAGGCATTTTTCCAAGTCTTCTGTTACACATGTAAAGCCTTAATCACGTTTCAGTCTGAAATGCAGAGTATTTGTAAACCTGAATGAAAGCAGAATTGAAAACAATTATCCAAACAAGATTTAAAGTGTGAAATTTGTTTTATATTCTCAGATTCTCCCCAGTCCCTCAAGCAAACCTGTTCATGCAGACAGCAGGAACATGCAACATTTTGCACAGATGCAGGAATCTGGTCCTGCAGTTTAGAAGGAGTCTGGAAGTTTGTTTTGACCTTCTTTGTAAAAGAAAGTTTGAAAACTAGGAAGCCATGAAAAAATTGCTAATGTAAACAAAGCCTGACTAGAAAATATCCTGAACACTCAACTTGAGCTCCAGTGTTACCCTGATACACCAATAAGTGTTCGCAGTTGTTCATCTATTAGGCAATTAGCTATTGTTTTTCAGCTGTTGCCAAGAATGCAGGGGAAGCTCTCATTAACCAAAAAAATGAAGATTACACAATTTTCTTTACATCTGGCATTCAGGATACATTTTAGGAAATGATCCGTGGGACAGCTTCTTGCAAAAAAATCCACCACTCTTTGTAGTATTTTCTATCTTTGTCATACTAAGCAATGTACTAACGGTAAATTAGCACATGCCCTGTGATATCATAGGAGAACATCTCAGCTTATAAAAAGTAGGATTTCATAACACAAGGGTCTCCTTGAGACAGCACCCACCTACACTTGGGATGGTAAGGCAGTCTGACCTATCTGCCATCAGAATGCACATGAAGGCAGGTACTTGATGTATGCTCAAACTGCTACCAAAGGGAGAATTTTCACTGGAGTCAAATTCAAATCAAATGAAATAAAATAAAATAATTTCTCAGCTAGAAGCTAAGAATCTCTCCTGCTTTCTCTTTACTGAACAGGATATATATATATATATGCAAGTGTGGCATAAGCTGGGCAAAATGAGGTAGATAAAATATGTTACAAAGATGCTCTGGTCAATCTCCTCCACAGAGTCTGTGATACTGTCATTGTAATTTCTGCTTATAGGAATTCAGAAGTTTAAACCTGAAAAATCAGCTTTATTTCTTCTTCATACACCACCCTCAGCAAAGTTGGAAGCCACTACAGCCACACTTATTTTGGAAAAGACATTGAGCTGCAGCCGTTAAACTCACTGTTGTCTAGGGCAGTTGACACAGAGCTGTGGGTCTGCTGACATAAAGTATCTGCTTTAATTTGTGGCTTTCATATCATCTTGGTCATGACATTTTCTGTGTCTGTCACAGCTTGAACTGGACTGGTAATAACTTCAAAAAGGTGTTTTTTCTGCAACATCTGCAGCAGCACTGGGCACGAAGATGAAAAAAATTAAACATGGGGGGAAAAAAAAGAAGAAACCAAAGGTTCGTGCAGAGAACAATTGAGCAGGAGACCTGCAAGCAATACGAATGAAGTTTGAAAAGCTGTCCGTTAGTGCCACCTTGTGGGCCCAGAGCCACTTTCCCCCCATACACCACCCCCCCCCCCCCCGCCCCCAAAAGAGGCAAAGACCTTTCCATCAAGGTGCAATCTCACCTCACATCATCCTGGCTTGTAGCAGAGGGACCTTCCATTGGAGGACCACTGAAGCTACAGTAGATATGCAAAACACGATAACCCACCTGTAGTAACTTGAGCAAGCAAGAACTGTGTGCTGGGAAGAGGCACCAGTCCAGCACTCACCCGAGACCCTCTGATCTTGTCTGCCACATCTGAACAGAAATCAAGTTGCAAGGTCATCATGAGGGATGAGCAAGGAGGCTATTGAAATGTCTAGCTCCTTCGCTCCAAAAGGCTCATCAGTTGCAGCAATGAACCAGTTATCAAGAGCTGGTATAAAGCTGCTGCCTTGGGAGTGTTATTTCAGTGGTCAAACACCTGTATGGTGAGAAACAGCTGTACCTTATTTCAGACCTCAGTAAGTCTAAGTTTGTGCTTCAGATATTAGGTAATCTTGTGCTTTTGCTCATGATTTAACCTGTCTTAGCTAGGTTAGAGCATTGCTAGCGGTCAAGAATCTTCTGTATGTAATCCAAGTATTGGTGCATTGCACAGCTAAACACCCTTCTCCATAGCCACAGAACTACAGTAGGAGCTTCTAAAATCTCTCAAGGAACATTTGACTGGGGCAGGGAAGGAGGTAGGCTACTTTTATTTCAAAGAAATTTCTTTCTAACGCTGACAGTCCCCATGGTTACTCTGGCTGAAATCAGTCTCTTGAGATATTATAATTCCCTCATTTCTTCTCTGCCTGGATTTCCTTCAGTTCTCACTTTCTATGTTCTTCTCTCTCAGGTCTGCACTTTTCTCCCAGCTGCAGGTATAACATCTCACCTGATTATCAGTTTTATACGAAGTAATGCTAATGTTTATACTTAAGTTAAAAAGGTAACACAGGATCTGAATAAGTATTTATTTCCTTATCAGGTAGATAAGACTGAGGAAAGTGAATACAACATGATAAAGAAGTATTTTGCACAAAGAAGACTCTTAACACATTGTATGTTATCAGCTTTGTAAGTAACAAAGTCACTGTGCAATGAGTGACAGATGTGGAGTAACTAAACTCTGCAGTTTCTTGGCAAATTGGCATATATTATGGCATTTGAAGTATATTCACAAATGTGCTCACTTAGTGAAGGTATCCCAAATGAGAGGTCTCAGTCCTTTGTAAGAGTTAAATTCCCACTGCTTTCAGTGCTACAGCAGGATATGGATTCAGTTCTATAAAAGTAGAGGCAATTTTGTGTGTGTTTTGTAGTAATGTTTGCATTTTACAGGACATTACACTCAAAATTAACAACATAGTTATGACCTTCTTATTTTGGCACATGTTTACTGGTTTAAAATCTGGGTCTGTTTTTAGTGCTATTTAATGTTTCAGATTTCTAAGAGTATGCATCTTCCACCTTACTGAAGTACTAATTGAAAATCCTGAATTCTGCTAGAGTGGAGTGTATTACATTGTGTCTATTACAAAAAATTACATCCCTGTACAGGGAAGCAGGAGTTAGAGCAAGGGGCAACAATCACAGTCAGTGAATTTCATCAAACATATCAGGTGACCATTTATACCTCTCCACAGAAATGAATTTTGTCTCTATTAAAGCCAGGCCTGCACTCACTTGAAGTAAAATGTCGAACTTGGAATTGAATGCCTGCAGCTGAATGGAAGTATTTTGGCACAAGAGCCCACTCATATGATGATACAAGTTGATCAGGTAATACAAATATGAGAAAAAGAAGATATACAGGTATCACCCTGGCATAAGGTGCTAGTAGTCTCTTTTTACTGAAATTTAGTCTTTCTTCTCCATGAAGAGAATGTAAAATCACTGAGCCTTTCAGCTGCACTCCCATACAGGAAAAGGGCTGGAGAAGTGAAATTGCATTTATGTATATAAAGCTATAATTCCAAAGGAGGTTATAAATAACAAAGCTGTGTTGATTAGGTGAGTACAAAACTGCTGGATAAAAGTGCAGCTTCTCATATTAGTGGGGGAAGAACCGTAAATAATTTCATGAAAAGCATAAGCCTTTACTAACCTTTCACAGTATGGTCACTTTCCTAATGAATCCACTGCCGATGGTGAACTGTGCACCTGGCAATCCTAACACCATATGTCAGGATCTGTGCTAAAATATGTTAATTTAAGTGATTAAGGATTAAAAACTTGGCCAGCAGGTGCACCTTCATGTGGACTGTATCGTTCAGTCAAGCATTCACTTTGAAAACGTCTCTTAGCAAAGAACACTGATGAAAAAAGCAGAGAGTAGCTTCCTACAGTCAGCAATTCTCTTCCCTTTCTAATTCAAGTGCACCCAGCTGATAGGGACTCCATGCGCTATGGTAGAACAGCATCAAAATTCTGATTTGAAATGTTGGAGTGTTGCATAAAACCTCCAAGGAGTGTTGTCGGGATGGGATCTTTGATGTCCACTAACAGACAAAAACCTTGATCCTGATCTTGGATATACCAGCTTGAATCTGAAGCAATTCCCCTGATTAACATCATGGAGAACAGAATATGTCCTACAGCTGCTGATTTTCTTCAATAGTCAACAACCATTTATCATAAAATTCAAAAGGAACAAAAATGAGGTCAACATTATTTTTAAAATCCTCCATATGTTTGTACAAGATTTTAAAGGAAAAGCTATGTACAGATTTCCTGGGCTGGAAAGTATTACTAGCTAACAAAGACCTGATTTTGTGAAAGACATGTCTAGCTGTTACCATGCTGTAATGCATAACCATTGTTATACATGTAATTACTGTAACTGATCCAGTCATCTGCACACTGATATTCTTGATTAGACTGAATGTATGGATGATGATGAACTGTTTCTTTTCCCAGGAAATAAGATGGAGCAAGTCTCTGTAAAACAACAGCACTGAACTGGTATGTCAGCTTCCTTCGAATTTTAATTATTTCACCTGTTCTTCCATAATTCCTTAGTGCTCTGGCCATTTTCTGATAAGTCATGATCTTGCGGTTTCCCTTTCTTTCTCCCCACAGTTCTGCAAGTTTCTCCTTGTTTTTGGAGACAAACTGGAAGACACCATTGGGCTTATCCACCCACTGGATGCAGTTTGCCATAGCTGGATTGTACAGAGACTCATGGAGGTACTCAAACAGTCGAAGTTTTTTTCTACCTATTAAGAAACAAAGTACAAAAGGTCAGAACAGGACTTAAATTTACTTTAAAAGATGAGCAGTTGTCTCTTTCCTGGAAACCATCTTATAGGAAAACCTAATACTCCATCACAAATTAAAAGATCAGTATAAACTATTCAACAGAAGACTAGAAACAACAAATGGGAAGGTAGTTCTGAAACATATATGGATCTGGGGTGACAGAAAGGGATTTGGTCATTAGCATTTCAAGAGTAGGTTATCTGGGGATCATGACAAATATTTATTGACTTCACTGTGTGGTAGGTCTCAGAAGCCATTTTCAGCAGTTGTCAGACACATGCTGTGCGGGTCAAGGAACCCACTGCAGGAAATTACATCCTCAGACTGTGCAGGAAAGAGGTTCTGGAAAGTCAGTCTGAATGTTTTTAAATAAATGCTTTCCTTGCTTAATCAAAACAAAAAGATTTTGAGATTACTCAATTTTGTGAGGTTTGTTTCTGGAATGTTTTGGGAATGCAAGATGCAAGATACAAGAAAGAGTGTGTGAGCAGGAAGAGCAAACTAGTTCTGAACTATAAACCTTATCTAGTCAATAAGTTACTACACCTTCTGGTGTGCTGCATTTTTCTAAAAATGTGCAGAAGTGTCAACTTGCATTCCCATGTAGAATAAAGCAAGCCCAGTACTGCAACATTTGTCAGCTACTAAGTGCTTCTCTCCACAGGCTCAGCTCTCAAACTTAAGTTTAATCGTAAGGCTTATTTAGTTTCACTTGAGTCTTGTATATCCCTCGCTCTCTCTGAAGTACTTCTAGTTTCCTTCACAAAACCAAGGGTGACAAAGAAGCTGCCATAAGAAAGAAGAATTTAAGATTCTGAGACAAAGAGGAACATTTTGCAGAAAGGGGAGTCTATGCAGAAGAACAGCTTCCACTTTAACCAAAGTGGAAACAAGCAGCTGCACCTAAAGCTCATAAAGTCTTGACTTGTGTGGCTATTTTAAACTAGGAACAGAGGAAAAGTGCCAGTTGCTAAGGAACGCTGAGGTCAAGCCAAGACATCTGTTAGGGATGACAGTAATTCTGCATCTGGTGGTAAGGAAAGACGAGAGAAGTGACAGACTAGGAAGGAGAAGAGCTTGAAATCAGAGGTACTTTCCAAAAATGAATAAAGTTTCATTATCTAAATAAAAATTGGCATCTGACTAGAACCATGTATCCTACTAGAAATACATATAGTATTACCAAGAAGCTTAAAAGCAACTGGTGAAGGAAATTGCCTGGTCACAGTAAACACTTCTTAGTAGGTGACCTCCTTAGGTCCCCTCCAACCCCAATTTTCCTATAAACCTGTGAACATAGACTAGAACAAATAAGATCAAAGGAAAATCTTCACACTATTGCAAACTGAGTCTCTGCTGGAAAAAAATAATGCAGCCATGTCTGCAGCAGCATTTGATTTCATGCTGTCTGTCCTCTTAGTTCAGCTGTCATTTCTGCCCAAGATTTTGTTTCGAGACATATCATCTCTAGCTGATGATGTGACTAAGGTTCTGAGAGGGCTTCTTTGCTCTTACGTGTTAATGCAGCTATGGTTCTAGAGCCCAGCTGTTATCTCCAAAGTGCTACACAATGTGGATGCACCAGTCTGTCCTGAAGCAGCATAATTCTTTCTGAGTGTGGCTAATTCATTTGCTTTTCTGAAGTACCTCTCTTTATTGTCTCCACTCACGGAGCTTAGTGCAGATCATGGAATGGCCCTAATGTGAACGAGATGAACTCCTTTCAGAGGAAACCTAACTCTAAGATGTCTTCCAGAAGAACAGCTAAGTTCTGCATCTTTCAGAACCTGCAGTCAGCCTAGAGATTGCCCCAAATAAAACCTCTCGTAAACACTTTAAACATAGGCTTCAGGTCCCCAATACTAATTATTTCACCTGCACGTCTATTAGTGAAGAGCCACGCTACTTGCTGTTGTATCAAAAAACCTCTCACGTCTCCATAAGAAACCAAGGGGACTAAATTTATTTAGGTATAGTGGAAATAGTACACCAAATCACAGTTTCTGGCAGAAAAATCACCATGGACTCCAAAAAACCCCATAAGAGTACACAAAAACCTCCCATAAGAATAGTTAGACATTCTGAAAACTTATGCAGCATTGCCTTCTGGAAAAGATGATTGATAATAATATAAATGAAATACGAAATAGGAAATGAAGTTTAACAGAACAGTAAGAACCAAAGATGAATTCAGATGTGAAGTTCCCTGGTGCAACACTGGGTAAGACTTAGCAACATTTCTGGATTGAAAGGTTTTCATCTGCAATGGTGAATTTCAAGTACTAGAAGTACAGAACTTACAAGGAGAGGTTACTCTTCCCATCATCCCAAGGAATTTGTTGTAGTAGTAATAGCTGTAGGTATTAAGCAACAGGAACCTCAGTGTTCAGCAATCAATGGGAAGAGATGATAAAACTGACACTATGTGACTGAAATTAAAAGAAGGGGATTTCAAAGAGCAACAAAACCAGGTAGCTACACAAAAAGTAGGTAAAACTGCTCAGAGTGGAAGTTGTTTGAATCTCATCTAGCAGAGTCATAGAAAGGATGCTGAGTCCCAAATAAAAGACAATGAATGAATTCAATGAACAAATGGAGTACTTCAATGACCAATGTCACCCAATATATCCTTTACAAAATAGAAATCCACTCAAATGAAGTCAACCAATAGGAGCACAAAAATAGCTATAAAAATGCAAGCTGGAAGTGAAAAAATCTAAGAGGCAATTTGAAAAGTAAACAAAGAAAGGCATAAAATCAGGTGAAAAATATTAATGTATAAGAATGACCTTCAAGAAAATCTTTCCTTTTTGGACTACATGAAATAAAATAAGTTATTAAAGAGGATAAAAATTATATTAATAGCTAGATATACTTCTTTGCATCGGACTTCATCCCAGATGATATGGACCAAAAAACATCTGTGATTTTTTTTTCCCATATACTAAACAAGAGGACAGAATAAGATGACAATAGATTTATCTTACTGGATGAGATTTAGCAGAGAGGAATTGAACACTAGTGGTTGTATTCAAGCTACTATAAAATGTTTACTTCTTTTTCCCATTAAAAGTAAAAAAAATAAGTAAAAGAGAAAGAATAACTCACGTGGAGATTTTTTAAAGTAACATAATGTACATATCAAGATAGGCTCTTTTTACGCACCTTTCCCAGCTTTTGGCTGGCCAGCAGCAGCATGCATCACTTGGCTTTCTGGAGCATTCTGCAGCGTATGGTAGACAGTCTCATCTGCATAAAAATCTGCTGCACTGTTCTTCAAGAATTAAGACAATGAAGAGTTATTCATAAAGTACATCCTCTGAGGAAAAAGAAACTTGAAGTAATTAATTGCCTAGAGCCTTCAAAATGCAACCTTTTATCACCTCACCCATGGAAGACTTTTCTCAGTCACAAAGGCGTGCAGTGTACTGTCCCAGTAACAATCAACATCAATTTATATCCAACTGGAAGGACAGCCCACCAGGGCAGAAATTAAGAGGGAAAACAGAGTAATTGCCTCTCTCTGGACCTTCAACCCTTCTCCTGGAAGCAGAGGAGGAACACTGGACTCAGTTTCCGGAGTTAGTAAAAGACAAACGCCAGCTGAACAGTGGCCCTTACAAACTCTGCAGTTCCTGTATCACATTGTTGCTAATCTGCTCTTTGAAAATGGGCTTTAATGGGATCTATTTACCTTAAATTCTCTCTCCAGTAATATTCATTTTCCATTACTCTTGAAAGCCACACTCTGAGTGTTTTTAAGAATATATATGGACTCTACAGCTGAAGCTGAGCTCAGGGTCCAGACAATTCTGGTCTTTCCAGCATTCTTAAAGCCAACTGCTATATAAGAATTCAAAGGTGTGGCACTTTCTCAGAGAGGTAGAAGCTACACAGAGGCTGGAAGTTATCCTCTGCTTGTTCTCAGGTAATAGAAACCTCTTTTCCTTCTTTACTAGTATGTTTCTTTGCTAGCTGATATGTAATGGGATGAAACACAGAGGACCACAAGAGGCAAACAGCTAAGATGATTCCTGGAAAAAGACTATTAAACATGTTTTCCAAATATTTCCGGAGCCAGTCTCATCTGAATCATGCCTGACCAAACTGAATTTCTGTAAGAGTTAGCATAATGATTTGTCTTAGAAATCACAAATGGGCAGCCAATTTTCCGTTTACATCTGAGCCTATTGGCAGTAATCGGTTCACTTACAACCACGTTTATCCAGCTATAACCTTGGTCCTCTGTAGATGGTGCTGCAGAGAGGCTGGGACTTGATCTGCAGTGGTGGTTGATCACAGTCAGGAAATTTTTATAACCTGAGAATTAGGAGGATGGAGCAAAAATTGAGTGAGTATAAGGGAGAGAAGAAGGAAAAAAAATCTAGTGGCAAACAGTCAAACATGCAGCTGAATCTGTCAA
Source organism: Dromococcyx pavoninus (assembly GCA_033558185.1). NCBI lineage: Eukaryota > Metazoa > Chordata > Aves > Cuculiformes > Neomorphidae > Dromococcyx > Dromococcyx pavoninus. The sequence continues at coordinate 1,098,559 of JAUMJL010000654.1, read as the reverse complement.
AAAACATTTAACCTGTGGCTGCCTTCTAGATAATAAACTCTCCAGAGCCAAGAGCTTTTATATCTGTAAGTTATCCAACATAATCTGTACTGTTACTCCTAATCACACCCTTAGGCTGGTTTTGTTTGCCATCACAATGAAAACCAATATTTGTTAAGATAAAATGTCAGATATTTCATAGTATCATGAAATAATTTGGTTAATAGAACAAGGAGGGTCAAACACACCACCAACATAATGAAAGGGACAATTATAGGCTGCTATAATACATGCATTAGAAAGCAAAAGAGAATGTCACACAGTTCTTCTGCAGGCCATTAGTATAAGGCAAGTCAGAATCTCCAATGATGAATAAAGTGAAGGAGCATCAGAGCATCTGAAAGACCAACACAGAAAGAACTTATTCCCTTAGAATGTTTAAAAGCAGCAGAACAGAACACTGGACTGAGGCACCTGAAATAAATTACACACTGCAGGTATTCAAAAGATTTTGGAGGGTACGTCTATTGCAAGTGGGAATGAAGGTGCAGCTATGGGGTATATTAAACACTAAGTTGGAAGTGTTTCAAACCAGTCTTCATTGGCTTTAACAATAGATAAAGGCAAAAAGATTGCAAGTAATCATATACAGTAGGTTCTTCAGCGTGTGCAAATTGCCAATCCAGTGGAGCCAAAAATTTATTAACAACAGCCGAAGATATGGCCCAATTGGTCTTATTTACATTTCAGGATACAGTAGATAACATGTAAATAAATTTCCTTGTATGAAATGCATTCTACACAGAAGACAGTAGATATTTTGTTCTGGACTTAGTATATTTGTAATATAGCCTTCTATTTTCCTTTCCGTTCATTTCTATTTACAACGTAAAAGCATCCAACACAGATTTTAAATTTTATAATAATTTAACTGTCAAAACCTTACCCAACTGGAACAATGTATAGCTTCTCTGTATTTTAAGTTTTGTAAAGTAGAACACTCTTAATGCCAAAATATTTTTATATTAATTTTCCAGAATCAAACTATTATTTCTTCATTAAAAATTAAAATTTTTATTTCAATGTAAAAAATAAATTACAGACATTAATTTCTTCAGTTGAATTATTGGTATTTTTTTTAAATTTCTTTTTTCCCTGAGATTCATTTTCATATGTTTATTCACAGCGTAAAAGAAGGGTATTTTTCAACTGAAACATTAAAACTGGAAAATGGCTGTTGCACTATGGTCATAAATCCTCTGATTATGGGAAACTTGAGCTCAATGCATCTAGGCTAGTACTGAGGGGAAGGTAGAGGGGGACTGTCCAACAGTTTCCCTGTGCTATGACATGGAAGATACATGCCACCCTGGGTAGTGTTAATAGAGAGGCAGAAACCCTCCAAATATCCGTTCCTCTTTCCATCCTCCCATCAGACCCCTCTGTTGTCCATTAATCCACCTGTGGGAAATCCCACCTATGTGCTTCAAGATGTACTTTCCTGTAAAGATACAAAGTAGTAAATCAAATGGAATAACAGTCTTTTTTTACCTGGTGAATACTGCATTTCTCTGTCAGAGTGCTGTTGCAGTACTTCTAGAGCATCTTCAAAAGCCTGGCCCAGTACGTCTTGGTCAGGAAAACTCTGCAAGAACATTTTTCTGTCAGGAGCCAGAAAAGACCAGGCTGGTTCTTTCAACACTGTCAGTCAGAAAATTCCAAATGAATACAGTGACTATACAGAATATACGTCCTCCTGGAAGATGTATTTTGCGGGCACTGAGGCATTACCATTATCGTTTACTATTATGAGAAAGTTCTCTCTCCTTTGAGAAGTCTCTTTGAGGTCAGTGGGGCAACTCACACGGGTAACATTACCCACTCGTGCAAATGTTTCAAGGTTCATTTCCTTAATTTGCAGCAGAAGTTTACATAAAGGGTGTTAGTGCTATTGGAGTGTTTTATAGTATGTAATACAGAGGTATGTATCAATCATGCAACAAGATTTATGAAGCCAAAATTATCGTTCAATAATATTGACATGACAGAAATGATTATGCACAAGTTATGAAGTAGTTATGTAGAGAAAATATTATACTATGCCAGTGTAGAAAACCAAGTGTGCATTTCCAGAAAACCCTTCATCATAACTTTAAAACAACTTGTTCTAAAAAGCTAAAACAATATTCCTGAGTCTGACTTTTCTCTAGCGCATTTGAAGCTCTCAGTGATGGAAGAGAATAAAGGCACTGTAGACTTACCATTATTTTGAGATCAAAACTTGAATCCTGTTTAAAAATAAACAACAGTTTAGAATTGTATATTTCAAAATAAACAATAAGCCTTTCAGTAAAAATAGAATTAATGAAATAATTCCACATTATTTCCAGTGATGGAACACAATATATTTAATAATCGAGATAAAATTATTTTAGGATTCGGAAGTAGTATTTTAATGAAATCACATACTTACAACATTGTGTTTTGAAGGTTTTAAATTCATACTACTTTTCATTACTAAATTTTCCGGTTTCACTAATAACATAACTTTCAAATTACTATACATATCATTATAAACATATTTTTTAAAGACATTATGAAGTGAAAATCTGTTATTGCTGACACACAGTTTTAATTAGCAAAACTTGTAGCTTCCCAAAGAAAATACTGACCCAAACAAATGCAAGTTTTTAAGTCCTTTTGGTTTTCAGACATAGGTGAAACAAACTTAGGCTTTTCCCATAATGAAGCATGTGACTGTATATGAGTATATGAGAACTCTGAGACTAATTCGAGTTCTAGAAGCAAATCTGATTGTTTAATAAACAGTGAAAATATTTACATCTTCGGTCAATTGAACATGGAATTTACTCCATATACAAATAATTCCTCAGTACCTATTTTTTATTTGTTACAGTTTTTTTTTGTTATGGATTATAACGATCAGGTTTTGTTGCCTTGCATTTTTTCCCTGTTCTCATTTACCTTATTAATTCAAAATCACAAAATAGTAAAAATTGTAATAATAATAATAAAAACAACAACAAAATGAACAATAATTATAATGTATTCATCAGTATTCTACTCATTAAAGGTTTGATTATAATCTATTGATGGTTTCAGCAGATGCAAAATTGGTGTCCGTGTGATGTTTTAAAAAGCAAAGAAGAGACAAGATGCATACAAATAAATATAAATGAGAGTTTTATTCAAGACTTACCATGAATGTTCTACCCTGGTAATTATACCTTAGATAAGTACTGTCAAAATTTGTAAAATCTTTTTTAAATCTTGATGACCAGGCATATATAGTGAAATTCTGGTGATTCAGTACATTTATCCCGCTGAAGTTGATGGGATTATTCTCTTTGACTTTAGCGCAGCAAGTATTTTGAAAAACTTATCTAATTTTATTCTAAAACCAGAATGGGCCACATTAATCCTTCAGCTGCAATGGCGACCACAGATTCTTGGGGTATAGAACTGTAGAAATTAAAGGCATGAATCTCCTTTGTAAAGATCCTCACATGGTATCCCCTAATATTAAGTAATTCACTTTCCTTAAATTGCTTTAGTCTAACACAAACTCCAAACTGATGCTTGATAACCTTGATGGAACATCTACAGCCACTGTTCACACCTTTCAAAGACTAAAAATACACAAGTTTTGGGCAAGGTACTGTTGAATGGTCCACTTAAATTCATACCAAAAAAGAAAAAGTCACAACTTAAGTAAGTATTAAAAAAATTCTGAACACTTACCTAGAATTTAAACTCCACAAAGAATCTGTCTGGTTTCATAAATAAATGAAAGACCAAGTTCCCACAGCAATGGGCTGGCAAAGGGGCTGCATTAAATAGCTGATTTTAGGGAAGTGTTTTGTCTAGGGTTTTTTTTGAGAGTAAAGGTATAGGGCTGATAGCATGGCCCTTCATTTTGCACAAAAGAAGGGTGATTTATACTGAACTAAAATAAAATTAAATATTTTAAGTATTATCCAAGACATACAGATTCTAGGCACTGGGAAATATTCCTTTTGGCTATGGCACATCCTAATAAACCCATCACCAGTATGGTACGCCCAGGGCAAAAATCTACATCCCTTAGCTGTTCCATATAGACTGAAGTGGACCTTGAGGTTTTATCTGAACCTTCTGCTTAACTCACTGTAAGCAGCAGACCAAACTAGACCCCAAAATGAGTGTTTGAGGGGAATCCCAGAACTCTGCTTCAAAGCTTATGTTTGTAGCTGAGGTCCAGCTCTAGAGCATTTGATAGAATCATAGAATTACCCAAAGGGGTCATTAAGACCAACTCCTTTTATTTTTTATTTACTATAGCATTCAGTATAGATTCAGACAAGATGTAGTCACTGATTTGCCACATGCTTTCTGAGCAGCTGCAAGCCATGATGTTATCCTTCAGGATGAGAACTCACAAAATTTCTTATTGCTGACATAATCTATACTGTGCCTTAGAACTTTGCAGCCAAGTCTTTCAGTGGTACATTTTACAAAATTTCCTCAGCATTTGCCATGAAACTGCTGTAAAATAATGATTGCCTCTTAAAATAAAATTTACCTATATCCCCCAACCAATAAGCATAGTCAAGAACTAGCCTGGCTATGAATGCTGAGTGAAAGTAATTTGAAGCCAATGTTAGGATCCATCATTATCTGCTGGTTTCAGATGCAAGCTTCCTTTTAAAAATTTGCACCACAAAGTTTTACAATGCATTTTGTTTAGTGAAATACATTAATACACGCATGTGGGTTTTTTGAACTACAAATTCAATTTTGTAGCACTTCTCTGGCACGACTTGGGCTTATAAAGCAAAATTGCACCGCAACTGTGCTCTTAAAACATCAAAATGTGGCTCAGCACTGGATTCCAGGCCAAAATATGATTACACAACTAACTTCCTTTACACATACAGTTAACTTTACTTTGCAACATGCAAAGCATAGATTTCACGGTTCAGTTCTTTCCTGAAGTAGAAGTATATATCAGATTCAAAATTATGAATCAGCTTCAAGATCCCTTCTGGGTTCCTTCCTGATAAATGATGTGCTAATAGGCCCTCTGATGATGCAATCTGACCTGCCTACTCCTACATCTCTACCTGAAGCTGTGCAGTTACTGTTCCGCTCTCCTGTGTTTCTCACTTATCCTGGTCATGAAACTGCAGGAGTGGTCTCTGCAGAGGAGGTTAGGGCTGTCGTGTGCTGGTCACAGCTAATTCCAGCTAGGTCTTTGCCACCACGTAACAAAGCAGACCCCATCAGACATGTGTGCAGCACCTCTGTGAAAACATAGTGAGGAAAGGGCAGAAAATGCCACCAGAGGGGACAAGGAGGGAAGAAGTGAGAAAGGAGAGAAACAAGAGTGTGAGGGGACAACAAGGACAGAGGAGTTGGAGTTATTCCATGACCGAGCAGGCACATCCCCATTGTGGGCCAGGGATTGTGGTCCATGCAGGGCCCATGCTGGAGCAGAGGAAACAAGTATGAAAAAAGCAGCAGTGGAAGAAAAGGGTGAGAAACAAGGAAAGGTAGAGAGAAACTTGACCCCAGTCCCCTGTGCCTCCCATCACTTCACCAAAGGGACTGAGTGTAATCTGAGAGATAACAAGAGGGGAGAAGATGTATCTGGAGTGTGGTTGAGCCTGGGAAAGGGGAAGGAAAGATGTTCTAATGTTTGTCTTCTTCGCTTCTCAATACCCACATCAAGAACTAAATATATTATGGCAATAAATTAAGTTAAATTCCCAATGTACACGAGCAGCTGTGTGGGTGTGTGGCTGCTGGCTGGGGCAAACACACCCCAGTAGTAAAAGAGGGTGAAGGTTGGAAGATTAAAGCTAATGGTTTTAAGACCATTAAAACAATCAATCTTCCCAAATCAAAATGCTTGATCAGAATGTTCTCATTTCAAATAAAAGTCTACACCACAAGGCAGGCCAGCGATAGGCTTGTTTTCAGAAAAGATGGGAAGGTGCCATACATAGCACAAACACACAGCATGAAACCAAGAGCAAATGCTGTTTCAATAGGGTAATTTTAAACTCTGTAACCCATTTGTACATTATGACTTTGGCCTGTCACGAGCTCGGAGCCTGGAATCAGGCTACTTCTCTGGGAAGCCTGTAAGAGTTCACAAGAGGCAGAGTAAGGTACAGCTCAGGACTGAACATCAGCCAACACTGACTGCTTAACTCATTGACATTCAAGGCAGGCAGCATGTTGGCCTCTACCAAGAAATGATATTACAGGAGAAAGCCTGTGCTGATTTTTATGTTGCATAGGAAGATGGATTCCAGATACGAGCCTGAGAAAGAGAACATACTATTCACATTTGAATGTCTCAAACAATTGATGTGCCTGATATAAAAATTTGAATATCAGTTAGAAACCACAGCATCAAGCTCTTCTCCTTCCTTCACGTTTTAAAAATAAACTTCCAACAACAGAACGATTGTTTAAGTTTCAGAACTTTCTTTTGTCCTTGCTTGGCACTCAAAGCCCATTCATAGTAATGCTACAGAAGAAGCATTTTCACCTGACTTTGAATAAAAGACAGAACTAAATAATGTATTACAGCACTTATTGGAAGGCTCAAGAAAGCATAAGGACTCTCATATGAGGCATTGTTCAAATCTAGAATAAAAATCAGTCTCTTCCTTCCTAAAGAAATTCAAAACTTGAAGTCGCAGGTTTCTCATTAGGCATTTGTAGATTTTTCAGATTTTTTTTTGACTGTCAGGTAACTGCCCAAATAACACAGCCAGACCACCCATGTTAGAAGGCACTTCATATGAAAAAAAACCCCAACCTGGTTGTAGAAATGATTCTGTTCCAAGGAATCATTTGCTCACACAGAACAGATGTGTACCAACTCAACAACCTCCAAAAATCAGAAACTGGTGAATGCGACAGCCACAGAGAGCTTCTGTGCTTACATACTTGTTCTGTCCCTTGGCAGATTCCTTTGCCACCCCTCTTCTGACTGTGCAGCTCTGTAATAATCTTTGTCACTAATGCTCATGGATGTAGGTTCACAATAATTACACAAATGAAGATGCTGTTTCTCTGCAAGTAGAAGGATTGAAAGGTAACATGCCCGGGCTCACCTCCATGTTGACCAGCAAACTTTCAAATCTCTGCCATTATACTGCTTCTGGTTTACTCCACTCAAGGTTCAAAATAAACTGAGAAGTTTCTAGCAGAAAGGATGAGCCTTTTCTCTACACAGCAAGAACAGAGATAGCCATACAGAGAGTTCTCATCTTTTATGTGTAGAACGCAGTGATATGTGTTTCGCAGTGAATCAGTCTGGAATCTGAACTTCAAATTAGTGGGCTCAGAAAATGCCTGAATTCACATTCCCAGCCCTGGAATACAAGGAAAACTCTCCTTAAAATAAAACAAAATACCAAACAAAACCAAAAAAGGAAACAAATGCTGCTTGGTAGCAGCCTATTGTTTACCATGATTTTGGTCAGATAATTTAGTATAGAAAACACACAGAAAAAAATCTGAAAGGGAACATAAAAAAACCAAAATACAACAGTGGTACCATATCATATAAGCAAATCAGACAATGAATCTGGGTCTAATGATGTCATTAGTTTTGGGAAACTTCTGTTTACGCACTTCAATAAACACAATCCTTTATTCAAATCAAGATGATGATATATCATAAGTTGAAACTCTTCATTTGCCTTACATATAATTTTAGAAATAGCAAAGACCCTGCAATGCAAAATATAGACTTTTACTGTAATTGGTGCAGTTACAGTATCGATTCCTTAGCTCAGGGCAATTGAGGCGCCAAAGCCAAGGGATGGTTTGCACATAGGTTCTGGCTCATAGTTGATACTAGTATTATTTTCAGTACAGTAAGAGGAAACTTGTTGTGCCAGCACTAATGTTGCGCATTCTTCTCTGAATTCCTGATTTGCTTTAATTCTTTGGCTAACTTATAAAGCAATACAGTTCATTAAATTGAGATAGTGGCATTTTTCCATTTTAATCCTTTTAGTAGCTCTTTATACCTACTTAAAGGACAATATATTTTTTTAACAGAGTTTTGTCCAACCATTATCTCCAAGTGCATCTTATGTATGAAGCTTTTTATCTTCTTAATGAAGAAGAAATTATATTGAAAATGTTTACAAGTTGAATTTTAAGCTTAAAATGAGAGATTATCTCAGACTAATTTTCTGACTTTTGAATATGAAACCTTTGCATACCACATTGAGATTCCCATCTCAGAATCTTTTTTTAAATTTTAATATTGCTTTAAAATATTTTACTTTCAAAATGCTTTAATCCTTTTAGAGTTAATAGGTTTCTAGACTTCATAATTCCAAAGAAAAAATATCTTGCTATTTCTTAAGAAGATACTCTCTACTTTGAGACTATTTCAGAATTACTCGTGTTTATCTTTATATAAAAGATATAAATGGAACCACTGATACGCCTGAATCTTAATGTTTTTCTGCTTTAAGAATTTATGATCCAATCTTTAAAGGTACATTTACTGGTCTAGTTTTACATCTGTAACACAATCCCTTGGAACCATTAAGTAGTTTCAGTAATAAAATCAGGTATTGAGATAAATTGTTGCAGAGGTTAGGTCTAAACACTTGATTACTTCTTCTGGGGCCTAAAAAGAGAAGTGCAGCATGGAGGTTGAAGCTGCATGAGTGGGCAGATAAGCCTTCAATGGAAAACACACATCTAAAGCTCCCACTTTAAAACTCAACCCAATATATTGGACCAGTTGTCCATGTCAGCAGGGCTTCTCAGGAAGCTGCTTCTTTGACTCCATAAAACCAAAGGAAGTGACTTTCTGCTGGGAAGTCCCGTGAAGATAGAAAACCAGAAACCACAACAGAAGGAACTAATAACAAAAAGTGTATTGGGAAAAAAAAACCACAACCCTAACTACAAGAAGATTTTAAAGTGAAATATGAAATAATTACTTTGATTAATGTACAGGTATAATGACTGCACCCTTAAATATTAGGATAGATAAAACACGTACAAGTCAATAATACTTCAATGGGAAACTATCAGAGCAAGACAGGAATAACAATATGAAAGCATTTCATAAAAATAGAGATGGATAAAGGAAAGACTGTCATTAGGAGGTGAGTGTGATAAGGGTAAAAATAGGTGTATTTTACTTACCAAGAAAGCATACAGAAAAGAGAACACAGCATTTTTATAACCCTTGATAGTTAAAGTGGGAAAGCCAAATAAGAACTAATCATTTTCCAAGTAATTGAGCAATTCGTGGAAGAAACATGCCTTTAGATTCAAGGTGCATTCAGAATTAACTCATTACCTCATTTCAGTCTCGGTCCCCCTAAATCTTAAAGCTGAGATTTGACAGATGTTGAGATTTGGTGACATAGCCTTTTGAACTCCAAAGGATATCTGAAAGCAACTGTGTCTATTTTGAAAAAGCTGAAAAGGTAAAACAGTTACTGTAGCATCTGCAACCATATTAGAACTTGGAAACTCTGTCTTTCCACTGCATAGACTTACAGCCAGGTCAATAAAAAGCAGACTTTACAATTTAAGTACTGAAATACATATACTTTAGGTGTCTCCAGAATACAATAAGCTACTTTTCTTTGAAGATTCTGGAGGCAGTTTGTATCCCAAAATCGAACCAGCAGCCACAGCATCATGCAGGAAGCAAAATCAGTTTACCTAGCTCATAAGAAACAAGGCGTCTGAAATCCAAATCCATTTTTTTTAATACTTTTAAAGCCCCACTGTGAAGAGGGCAGTAATGTACATGTTATCTGAATGACTGCAGCACTGCCCCAGAGAGCTGTGATATGGATTCAGTTGCCTTCTGGATTTCAGGAGTTTGACTTCACATTCCCCACCATTCAGGAAAAGTCCCTGAACAAACAACCTGCTTGTTAAATCCAGGCTACGGCACTTTTTCACCTTGAAGGTGTGCCTCAGTGGGACATCTAACTTTGAATCTCCATTAACCATTGAAAAGGTTGTTCACAAATCTCTTATTTCCATAGTAAGCATTCAAGCCACCAAACCGCGACACTAAAAAAGAGGCAACCCTTATCCACATTTTAAAATGAAGTGTACGAAATAATTTTAGAAGAAAGGTCTTTTCATTAGTGTTAGGAATGATATAGAACAGCTGCCAGCTTGGACGCTGCAGGGGACCTCAGACAGGAAAAAGTGCAGCATGTGGTTCCTGAGCAGCATTAGGAAGAAGGAAGGCACTGATGTAGTCAGACTGGGTCATTTCTAGATATGCATAAAAACATGGCTTTTTCAGCCTGTAAAAAAACAGAGTGGGGATGGCAGAAATCTATTAGATCAGTCTTACCTTAGAGAATATGATTTAAGATATATTACAGTTCTAATACAGTCCTTGTATTAGAAGGGACACTAAAGGACACCACAGGAGCAAGTACGCAACCAGTAAAGGATACATAAATCACACAACAAATTGGTAAGTTACAGAAGACATCAGTTATCTACAGGATGTTGCAGAAACTGAGAAATAATACCTTTTCAAAAAGAAATTGGAGGAAAATCTACTCGGGGCTATTAAATACAGAGACATTACTGTATGGGGAATTGGGGCATTGGGGAATGCCAGGATGCAAACCTTAAGGTGTTTATGTGTTACTTTTAGATCTCTAATTACCTGAAAACCTTGAAAGACAACTGGAGAGGTGCTGGTGAAATTAAATACTCACAGAGTTAGGCAACTGTAGAACAGTGCTTTCTAGCTCAGGTTGTGTAAGGTTGCAAAACCATTTCCTGATAATAATACTTCCAGGTAAAGCCTAGAATCAAATCTGAGGGAGACACTATTTAAGAAAAGGACATATTCTCAAAACATATATATGTCTCCTAAGAAAACCAATAAAAGCACATGTGGTCGCTGGCTGCAGTGCAAGAATTTGGAATTGTTGGTGGGACACATTTTGCATTCAAAAACCAGAATTTGTAGGGAATGCAAAATGTGTTCCATTTTAGCTGTGAACTGGGAGAGGCAGTGTTTAAGAACAAAGCTTAAGGAGACAAGAATATTTGAAAAGACTCTGACCGAAAGTCCATCCAGCTCAGTATCTTGTCTCTGACTGTTGCTCACACTGGAAGCCTAAGGAAGCGCATAGAAACAGCAGAAGCATGGAGGCCTAATTTCCTGCAATCCGTTGCCCAAACAGATCTCCTTGTGGCTAACATATTTGCTTCCATGAATTTCTTATTCTGACATTCATATGAAAAAAGCAGAATAATTTCTTATAGTTATTATCAAGTCTCAGAATAGGTTGACATTAAAGGACCTGCACCAAGGTTGTGGATACAAAAGAGATGTAATTGGAAGAGAAAGGCAGAGAATTAATGAAAAAGGAAAAGGAGGCCTTAGAAACTATGTAGCAGGTAAAAAAACCCTCCAAACAATTAGAAGACCTATAACAGACTTATACAAAAGCAAGTAGCATAAATGTAATATAATCATAACATTTTAAAGACAAGATACATACCAGCTACAGACAGACAGACTACGTAAGCATCTCTTGAAGGACCACATCTTCAGTTGCTGAACAAGAAGAAAAATCAACACATATTACTAAGCAGGCCGTAAATTATCTTTAAATCCTCTGTAAACTACCAAAAATGGAAAAATATGCCTATAACAAAATGCAGTGGAAGAAAATCATGGGGGTCACCCTAGGCTTACCGAGTGTATTGAGCTAGAGAATAGAAATAATAGACATTATTAATGAAAATACCAACACGCACTATAAGAATATAAGCCAACCTTCAACACTCTATGGGACACTAGTACAAGGCCTATGAAATGTATGCATTTCATTTATACCTTCAAAATAGACAGAAATTGTATAAGATGCTGTAAAAGAAATACATCACTTAAAACTGGAGGAAAATGTTCTTAACACAACATGAGATTTCTGCACCAATTTTCATGGAAAACGTGCAATTTCATCAGAAGACCCTGAACTAGAAAAGCAAACTCTATGTTGGCATTAACTCCTGAAAACTGAAAATAGAAATCAGTTTGGGCTTTCAACAAAAGGATGAAATTTTCCTCCATCTATTTCTGCTGCAGATACTTTTGTAGTGTATAATTATAAATAGGGTACCTTGACAGGCTGGCCCAAACTCTGCAATGTGCAACAGGAAGACCAACAGCCCTTCCCAGGCAGGTGCATTGCAAAATGAATACACTCCTACTTTTTCTACTACGGCAAAATGCAGAATCATATTTTGACATAATTCCCATGCAAATTATTACCATACTATGTGACTGACTGGTACCACAAAGTTAAGAAAATATTTAAGCGTACAACCACTGAAAGCATAGCAGCTTGAGCCTCTGAAAAAATGACCATTTTCAGGGACAGACATCTACATTAAGTCCCACCAGGGAGCTTAATAAATGTTTCCTACACGAGGCTGAGATGGAAAAAATAGAGTAGTGAAGACTTGAAAACAGGTTATCTGGAAGGAAGGAAGCTGTTTGAGAGGAAGATAGTAATAAATAGTTGTGAGAGGTAGCCGGCTGATCTAGTGCAGTTGGAGACATAAAACATGTCTGACCCTACAGTCAAATGCTGTGAAAAAAAGTAGATAACACAAAAAAACTATTTTAAGTCATTCTTCGTGTTATAATTGTCATATTACAAAAAAACCCAGCACATTCTATCTTTGTTGAAGGAGCAGAATGAGGTCAGATTTCTGCCAGAATTCTAGATTAAAAATACATTTTAAGGAACTGCAGAGCAGTAAAGGAAATTCTTCAAAAAAAGAATTCCTCTTGCGACTATGCTCTGAAGGTGACTGAAAAACAGCTGTCCCAAATAGTGTGGGTTTATGCTTTGATGAGGCAAACAGTTATGTGGCCATAAAGTGCTATGACTAGCGAATAAATGCTTCCTATATTACCAGGGAAGTGCTGAAGAAGCACTTGGGCTTTGGGGATTTTTACAAACTAGTGTTAAAGAAATCTTGTATCTTGATGGTAGGGTAGGAGACATTTCGGTAATATCATTTCCTGGCTTGGAATCTCTTTTGAATGAGAATTTTCTAAAGCTGAGTGATATCTGGCTTTAAATTTTAAATGAAACTGTCTTTTTGTAATGGCTTCTGTTTGGTCACACTCTTTTCAGTTCCTGTTGGGGTCAAAGAAATGGTAAAATCTAACAACTGACTTGTCTGTGACATTTTTTTCCTACATTCCATTGGGTAAATGGCTAGGAAAGTGAAATATAAGGGCAAAAGTTATCAGTTAAGATAAAAATTACGAATTTTTTTTGACCACCTTGCTATTTCCACTTTCAATCATCACCCACAGAAGCCCACAGAATCAAAGAAACACTTTAAAATCTAATTCTTAGGCGGCTAGATGCCTGCATTTTGAATTATCATTAAATTCAGCAAAGAAGCAAAATATCTGACTGTTATGTTACACCTAGCTGTACATATGTCCTCTAAATATCTTTCAAGGAATTCCCCAAGTCACACCTACAAAAAGATCTCATCAAATCTCCCTCACTCAGGTTTTCTAGGATGCATCTGATAAAGGCAGGGACAAAAGAAACATGAAAAATATTAACTGAATTGAGCAGTGAAATCATGGGTTTATACGCTAAGGTTTCTAGTTGCTTGGTTTTTTAAATTGTTATTAAGCTGTTGGCCAGCTAACTGTTTAATACAGTCATATACAATAATCTAGAATAAAGATGCGAGAAGTTTAATTTCAAGTGACTTCTTTAAATAACAGTTCAAACATACTCAGAGCTAGGGACCAATTCTAAAAAACATTCAGATGTGGTCTCAAACTCATGCCTAATCAGAAGCACACTTTAACATAAAACTAAGTATGTTCTTAACATACCTGCACAAGCTGAGCTCCTGATTACTGCACAGTAAGAGGTACTTTCACAGCTCCCCAAAAAGATGTCAGACACATTACAGAAACAAATATAAATATGATTCTAGAAAAGGTAGCCTGCAAATTATATTGTTAATACAATGCAGCAAGGGAAAATGAGAAACATTATACATCAATCATTAAATCAAATAGTATTTTTGACCTGTCTGCCATACTTTTCTCATTTTAAGCCAAGCTTTTAACATTATCTGTGAAAAATACATGTTGGAGGTTTTAGATTTGGGGAATATGGAACTGCACTCAGTTAAATTAAGCACAACAGAAACATTATATATATATCATACACACAGCCTAAGAGATCAACCTTTAGTTCATCCCATGTCAGGGAGTTATAACAATGTGGGGAATAACCTGTAATTCTTGCCTGCTTTCAAGGTTGATTCTAAACACACATTGAGAAAGGTCCATAAATGCAAATCATGACAGGAACAACAGGGTAGATGTTATGTTTTTATACCACGGTATGCCTCATGTTGCACATTTGTTCAACGGTGCTAGCTGAAATGCATGGCAAGCAGAACTGCATTGTCTTTAAAAAACACATTCAGGACTGTTTAATTATGCTATTGATCAGACACAGAAAATCTCACAGGTGTGGTACAGTTTGTGTTAGGGGCATGTTTTCTTTCTTCCATAAAAACTCACTTGAATTTTGATTACAAGCCATTGAAATTCTTCACTCACACTCAATGAATTTTTTATAACTCAGCATCTGAACCTGAAGGACCCTGGGCAGGTGGATGCACTTTGTTCCTGCCCAGCTTCTCAGTGATGTCAACACCAGAGGCAGCCTGGGCTGCATTGATCGCACACTGGTGGATTTTGAGGGATATGGGACAGGCGAGGAGTGTAGTAAGAAATAAGAAATATTAAGAAAGCAAATTTCCAGAGAGATAGTCAGTAGGACCTCCTGGGAAATGGTTCTCAGGGACAAGGGAGCAGAACAGAGCTGGAAAATATTTAAGGATGCTTTCCACAGGGTGCTTAATCCCCAGATGCAGGAAATCAGGCAGGGAAGGGAAGAGAACAGCGTGGATGAGTCAAGACGTGCTGGTCAAACTGAAAAGGAAGAGGGAACTGCACAGGCAGTGCAAGCAGGGACAGGTAACTCTGGAAGAGTATAGGGATGCTGCCCAGTTGTGTAGGGTTAGGGTCAGGAAGGCCAAGGCGCAGCTTGGCAAGAGAAGCAAAGAGTAACAAGAAGGGATTCTATAGGTACATCAGCCAGAAAAGGAAGGTTAAAGAAAGCATACCCTCACTGATGAACGAAATGGTGACTTTGTATGAACAGAATGCTGAGGTAGTCAACAATTTTTTCCTCAGTCTTCCCTGGCAACCACTCTCCTCACCCCTCCAGGGTCAAGGAACAACAAGATGGCGATCAGGGGGGTAAGGTTCATCCCGCTGTAGGGAAAGATCAGGTTTGTGACCATCTGAGGAACATGAACATGTACAAGTCTATGGGACCTGATGAGATGCATCCCAGCGTCCTGAGGAATTGGCTGATTTGGTTGCCAAGACACTTTCCATAATATTTGAAAAGTCATGGCAGTCAGGGGAAATCTCTTGTGACTGGAATAAGGGCAACATTGCGCCCATTTTTAAAAAGGTTACAAAGGAGGACCCTGGGAAATACTGACCTGTCAGCCTCAGCTCTGTGCCTGGGAAGATCATGGAACAGATCCTCCTAGAAGCTATGCTAAAGCACATGGAGGACAGGGAGGTGATTCAAGATAGCCAACATGGATTCACCAAGGGCAAGTCCTGTCTGACCAACCTTGTGGTTTTCTATGATGAGGTGACCACATCAGTGGACATGGGTAAAGCAATGGATGCAATCTATCTGGACTTCTATAAAGCCTTTGACACAGCCCTCCACAACATCCTTCTCTCTAAATTGGAGAGATATGGATTTGATGGGTAGACCGTTCGGTGGATAAGAAATTGGTTGGATTGTTGTATTCAGCGAGTAGTGGTCAACGGCTCAATGTCCAGATGGAGAATTGTGACAGGTGGTGTCCACCAGGGGTCCATATTGGGACCAGCGCTGTTTAATATTTTCATTAATGATATAGACAGCAGGATCGAGTGCAGCTCAGCAAGTTTGCAGATGACATCAAGTTGAGCGGGGTAGCGGTCACTCCACAAGGATGGGATGTCATCCAGAGGGACCTGGACAAGCAGGAGAAATGGGCCTGTGTGAACATCATGATGTTCCACAAGGCCAAGTGCAAAGTCCTACACCTGGGTCGGGGCAACCCCCAGTTATCAATACAGAATGGGGGATGATGAGATTGAGCGCAGCTCTGCTGAGAAGGATTTGGGGGTGCTGATTGATGAGAACCTCGACAGAAGCTGGGAACGTGCGCTTGCAGCCTGGAAGGCCAACAGTGTCCTGGGCTGCATCAGAAGAAGCATGACCAGGAGACTGAGGAATGTGATTCTCCCCTTGTACTCCACTCTTGTGAGACCCCGCCTGGAGTATTGTGTTGAGTTCTGGAATCCCCAACATAAGAAGAATATGGAACTGTTGGACCAGAGGAGGGACGCGAAGATGATCAAAGGTTTGGAGCACCTCTGCTATGAGAAGTTGGGCCTGTTCAGCCTGGAGAAGAGAGGGCTCTGGGGGACCTCATAGTGGCCTTCCAGTACCTGAAGGGGACCTACAGGAAAGCTGGGAAGGGACTTTTTTACAAGGCCTTGTAGTGACAGGATGAGGGGGAACGACTTTATACTGGAGGGGTGAATATTTAGATGAGACATTAGAAAGAAATTCTTCACGATGAGGGTGGTGAGGCACCGGGAAGCTGCGGATGCCCCCTCCCTGGAAGTGTTCAAGGCCAGGTTGTATGGGATCTTGAGCAGCCTGGTCTGGTGAGAGGTGGAACTAGATGATATTTAGGGTCCCTTCCAACCCAAACCATTCTATGATTCTATGATTTTTCCCAGGCACAGGACTGGGCATGTACACCTCCACCAGCACATGCTGTGAACAAGTACTGCAGGGGCAAATCAAGACTTGCCCTGTAACTGAAGCTTTGTACCAGGACATGGTTGAGCACTAGCTGTGTGAGAACTCTCTTTTCCATGCTCAACTTTTTCATGTACTGCCACCTGGACAGCACTGAAGCTTCATGGACAAGTAGCTGCTTGACTGGAACACAGGTACAGAAGGGCTGAATTTGGGAGGAAGCAGTACCAGAAACTACTATGCGGGACTCTAGGGGAGGTGTAAGAAGATCCTTAGAAGAGCAGAAGATGCTGGAAAATAAGACTGGGAACTGGAGGTCATCGGAGATCGTATTCAGTGGAGTGGCAGAGTGAGGTGCCAGGGAGAAATCTGATCAGGATTTGAGAAGAGACAAGTGGAATCTATTTGGCAAGAACACAAAAGGAAGGCTAAGATTCATAAGACAATCTGGACTAATTTTGTGGGGCCTAGCTGGAGAGAGTTTGATGAGGGGTGAGAAGCCTGTGCTAATGTATATTGGACTGAGAAGGGCAAGAGGAATAGAAGCCCAAGAGAAGGGAGAGGGAAGGCTGGCTTGTGAAAGATAAAGGAAGGAGGGGGCAAGCTTGAGGATGAAAGATAAAGGAAGGAGGGGGAAGAACCAGTGTCATCTTCTCACTCCCAGACTCCCAACACTACAGTGGAACTCAAGATTTCACCTGGACTCCTAACGCTTCCATTAAATTCTCTGCTGAATTAGGAAGATAGCAACCTGCTATTGTCCTTGGCTGAGCAGTTAATTCAAATGGTAGAGATAAAGGTGGCAGACTGAAGAGATTTTTTTAATGTTAGGCATTTTCCAAATATTATTTTTGTTAATTGAGGAATCTGAAAGTTGGGGAAGGGAGGCCCTCTTCCAGGACAATGAGGAAGAACTCAAAAGATAGGAAACAGTAAAATCAAAACATAACCATCTCCCTTCCCTTCTCCCTGGGTGTATATTTTAACATTTTCCTCTGAAGGTCCCTACTCTTTTTCCGTGCATGGAAAAAACCTTACTCTAATGGTAAATTGGGACTGTTCAGTAAATGAGACTGCCATTTGCAGAAGCCCTGCTGCATCAGTTGCAGAAGTTACAAGCTATCTAGTGAATAAGGAAGAGAGAGGATGCTCTCAAGATTAAACCAGCTGAATGCTACCCTGGAGAAGTGGGTTCTGACCCTGTGTCTACCACAGAGTTCCCAAATGATGCTAGGCAAGTCCCTTTGAACAACTTTCACAGGTGGTCAGTTACTGCATGTTCCTCATTTTCAGGATGTCTGACTTGAGACCCCAGTATGAGATCTGCAGAAATGCTGAGCAGTATCAACTGCCAAGTGTAGTCACTGAGCAGTGGTCTGAGCCCACAAACTGCCCACAAATGCTGAACTCTCAAAAACATGAGTTGTTAGGTATCTTATATTGAATGCACAAAATCAGAGGTCATGCTCTTAAATTAATCTCTTTGTGCCTTCATCTGTGAAGCAGGGACAATCAAACTATCTTCACATCACAATGCTCTTGTGAATATAATTGTCTTAATGCTTATACACCATTCATACACTGTAATGAGGGGAGCATAAAAAAGTCTATAAAGGGGTTAGCAATTATCTCTTGAAAGGAACATCTGACTGTGTAGTAAATAAGGCTTAGGGATACAATCAATAACGAAATCGCACTGGCTAGTTAGTCACTAAAAGGGCACTATCTCATACATGCACTGAATGAAGAAAAGATCTTCTAGCAGAAACGACTGGTGATCATGACAAAATAGTACCACAATAGACTTACACCATGAAGGCAAATTAAGGTAGTACTGGCCAACTTAATATGGCCATGTTATTGTCATCTTGTAACTAACTTTTGACTCCTTTATTTGTAATCTTAATATTCTCCTAACGTAGTTTTCACTGTGTGCATAAACAGGAGGGTTGTGTTTTTACTAGTTTCTTACTTTAGAACATAGTGTCATGTTTCTTTTAAAAAAAAAAAGATTGCCTTCTAAAGGTACTTCTTTACCCTTACCAGAATGAACCTTAACAAAAATACCAAGTTCTTTCCAATACATTTTAAAATCTTTTGACTCAGATAGAGGTATTCCTATAAATTCCTTCCCCTCAATTCTCAGATTCAATGTTCATTTCTGTTTTAAAAATGACAAAAATAACAAAATCTCAGATCAATTACAGGCACAAAGTACATAAAACATACTTCAGAAAGTTATGGGAAGTGAAATCTTTGGAAGTGTTTACAAATCATATGTGGCAGATATTACTAGTGCTCCATTTGAGAAAGTGTCTGGGATGAGCTTGCAAATAAATTTCCAAGCAAAGTCAGCCACAGGAGCAGCACGTGAGGAATTAGGATTACCAAATGGCCTCTGTCTTCATATACACTCCAGCTAATTATGTGACACAGTTAGATCTTGAGATGTGCCTGTGGCTAAGAAGCCAGAGCTTTGGCACATCTGTTTTCCTTTCATGGTTTCATTCATTTTCTACCTGTCCATAGCCTTCTAACACAAACATGACATGAAAATCTTGATATGTATAGTACATAAAGAACCCATTTATATACTGATGAGGAAAGAGAGACATCAGATTTTTTTTTATCAGTAAAATTAAAAACAGAAGATATTTTTGAAAAAAATTTCATCTATGTGTAAAAAAAACTATTGACAAAGTTTGTGGATAACACTAGGTTTGCTGTAATTACACAACTCAGAGTCGGGCTACCACTGCAGCGGATAGCAAGGACACAAAGTTGCAAGCTGATTTATATACTGTTCTTATCCCGATTACAGAAGGAATAAAGCCTTTCAGATTTTCCATGGGGTCTTCATGTCCTCAGAATTCATCACTTATTAAGTCCTCTCACATATTCTTTCTTAATAAACTTCTTTGTTCTTGTTCCACCTCAACACATCTCACTTTGCCTCTGACCAATTCCATTTTGAGAAAGTCCCTCAGTATTCTATTAATTACTGAAGCCTGGCTCTTAAACCAACACACCTACTTAAATGAATTCTTCATCTTTTGTCTAACGTGTTCTTCTATTTGTTCAGCTTGACTAGGTGTTGAACCAGCCCTGGAAGGGTCTGTACAGGGGACAGAACTAAGAACTTTATCTTCACTCTTGGTAGCTCTCAGCAGCAGCTTATAAAACTTCCAATACTAAATTTCTCTTAAAATATGCATAATTTCAAAGTAATCAGATTTTCTCTTGTTCAGTACTATTTGCCTATAGTTAATTATTAAGCATAAGTGATAATGAATCCCACAATGGCCTTTCTTCCCACAAGAATTCTTTCTTTGTTATTTCAGAGTACAAAGGCAGATGAAAAAACATTTGCTTGTGAAAATGACATAGACCAGTAATAACTTAGGATCTAGAAGTACCAAATGCAAGGAAAATAAGCTCCCCAAAACGTCATCAGCTTTGCTTAAAATACTCTGTTGCAACTATGGAATTCTCATGAGAATGCTAGGAAACAATCTACATTTATAAGACTCGTATGACTCAGCAGAATGTTGATTAAAATAAGTTCCTCTTTTTTTAATAGAACTTGAAACTTGCTAACATATAGTAACACCATTCTTGCAGAACAAAAGTGATAGTTCCACATCCTGCATTTCAGCAGGGATACTAGCTTTATTTTAAGCCTCTTTTGAAGAAGTACATGCAATCATTACACAAAAACCGACACAGAATGTATTCTTACACAGAAATTACAAGGTACTACATAGGTAGATAGCCCTTGTACTACACAGGTAGATTGATTGCCCTTGTGTGGCAAGAGGGAGTATAAGGCTAACAGCAGTTCAGCTGATAAATGTGCTTGTTCTGTGTCAATTTGTAGTGCACAGATCAACAACAGATAATCTAGATTAGCCAGCCTATCTCTCCAGTTAGAACAGGTATCTGAGTGGAAAACCTCCCTCATGGGTCAACTGACAACAGAACCGAAGACGCAGCAGACTTCTCTGAAATGATGCTTTTTGATCTCCACTAGCAATACATTGTGTTATAGAGCTTATTGCCTTTGGTCCTATAGGAAGTACTTTTCTGCAGAATGCCCTTTATCTGATGAATATCTCTGAATACATTCCCATTTTGTTACTTCATTTCCAGTTAAATTATACGCACTCTTGTATTATGTATGTTCTAGGTCTCCCTTTACCAAACATCTATTTTAGTTCGTTTATAGATAGCTGTTTAAGATAGTATGATTATGTTAGTTATTCACCTTAGTATACTATTGTAAGAAGCTTTTGAAAGCACAGATTTTTGCTTGCTTTTGTTGAGATCCTTTACTCCTTTTGTTAATCCCATCACAAGTGATCTCTGAATCATTTCCCTATGACATTCCAGGTGATGTGTGACACATACCATGAACGAATGTCAATTTAGCTGATGACCACACAGAGAAGTAAACGAACACACAGAAGAAAAAAGTCACAAGAAAACTTCAGAAAATTTTCACAGAAATTAGGAAGTTTCAATGGAAAGTAGGGTTTAGCAACTGGAAAATAAAGTTAGAAGTTTCTATTTTCTTGCAAAAGTGGCTTTAAGGATTTTTGTATTTTCTCGGGATGTTTCTAATTGTAGTTGACTGCTGTCTGCAAAGGTTTCAGGCAGAATACCTGAGAAACATAACAACTCATTTTTGAAATCTATTGCCTTCTCCTATGGTGATGATGATCTTGCTTTTTCCTTGGAACATTCAGAGTCTACAGGTCTTAAATGTGTTGCAAAGAGTGGAACAGCTTTCTGTGTCTCAGGGTGTCTGTTGATCATGCTGTGGACTTTTCTGATTTGGATACCTAAAAAATTAGTTGCTTGCGATTGTGAGTGACTAGAGTTGATGATCTATTTGATTCCTTCTGTTCCATGTTCCAAATTGGTTCGGTGTTATAAAAATACTAATAATCTAGCTATAAAATAGCAAGGTTTTTTTAACTAGTAACTAGTATGTGCAGACATAGAACTTTCATTCATAAGCACTACGTGTTGCTGTAAAGATATCTCTTCATACAGGTGGTGTAGACTGAGCAGACATAAGTCCTTATCAATGGAATTTCATATTTTGTCTAACACAGGATGAAATACCATAAGATAAGGCCAACGTCTCCATTGTTGCTGACTGTAGTGCAAATGGAAATGCGATATAGGGTTCAATAACATGGACTCAAGCTTCGTCAGGGAAAGTTTAGACTTGATGTTAGGAAAAAGTTCTTCACTGAAAGGGTGATTGGCCATTGGAATGCGCTGCCAGGGAGGTGGTGGAGTTGCTGACCCTGGAGGTGTTTAAGGGGAGACTGGATGAGGCACTGAGTGCCATGGTTTAGATGATGGTGTTAGTGTTGGTGTTAGTGTTGGGATATAGGTTGGACTCGATGATCTCGGAGGTCCTTTCCAACCTTATGATACTGTGATACTGTGATAACTGTTCTAGTTTATGAATAAATTACTTATTTTTTAATAAGAAGAAACTGAAAAAGTACTGGGCTTTTAAAAGAACTTTTTGAAGTGTTGAAACTTCTAATTTAAATGAATGCATGCTAAGCAAATATTTGTGATACACAGATAAGTGGTTTGGTAACAACTCATACCTTGAAGAAAACAGAATTGCTATTCACGAACTGTCGATAGGGAGATCACTCCCATCAGAAAGTTCTAGGCTTAAAGGAGGGATTACCAGGCATATTCAGATTCAGTATATTAAGACAGTAGATAATGTAAATAGTGGATAATGTGATGACAAACAGGCAAAAATGTTGTGAGACAACAAAAGGTTTCTAGACTTTGGCCCTCTGTATTTGCATATTTCAATAAACTTTTTTGTTTTGGTTTGTTTCTGTACTTCCCTGCTCCCCACCTGGCACAAGTTTCACCCTGAATTTCCATTCTAACTGAAAAGAAACAGGAACATATTAACCTACCTGAAATCAATGGATTTTTTTTTCCCATCATAATCATGAGAGCTTCCTTGTCCTTTAAAGGAGCAATTTTGTGGGCTAAGATATTTTCACGGGTATACACATGGTCATGGCAAGAAATCTGGACAAATCTATGCAGAGCCACTTGGTTGGACATTCTGTATAGTTGCAGCCAGCATATACGAGGTCTGAAAGAAAAAAACCCTATAGATCAGGACCCAAGAGCGGCAAGAGAAAGACAAAAAGATGGTTATAGAACATGTTTCAATCTGTTACAGTGAGACAAGGTTCAACTCAATTGCTTCACTTAGTATGAGTGTATACGCATTCAAATACGAACGTTTTCTTACCCTCAGTCTGAAAATGTCACTGTGCAAGACTGAACAGTGAGTTAACATCAAGACAACACATCAGCCCACAACACTTTGTCTGGGAAGCAGTTTTCAACTAACAACATCACTGTTGTTGAGCACCCACCCTACTCGACATATCTGGCTCCCTGTGATTTCCAGTTCTTCCCAAATATCAAGTCGGTGCTCCAAGGAACCATTTTTTTTTGTTCATTGAAGATGTGAAAGCAAAAACAATGGAGAACCTCAACAGCCTTTCAGAAAGTGATCTGCAGAACTGCTTTCAATGTTGGCAGCATTGCATGCAGCTGTATGGCAACTCAGAAGGGAACTATTTTGAAGGTGATCATAGACAGCTTCTCCTTGGGTGAATCAAAATACTGCTGTTCACACTTTGCCTCACTTACTGCTCATTTGAGGATCATTGTAGTATTAAAGGAGTTAATAACCCTGTTAAAAAGTCCTGGAAGAGAGATGTGCTTTAGAAGCTTAGTTCCAGCAAACACAGAAGTTTTAGGTTCATGTCTACATATGGGCTAAAAGGGTTCTGTATTGCTCTTCTAGCAAGAGATGAGTCTCTTGAAATATTGAATTAGGGAGACCTGCTGCCTCAAAAGTAATGGAAAAATTCCCTCCCACATTAACGCCCAAGAGCTTAGGATCAGACCTTGAAAAAGATGTACAACTCAGTCCTTACAAGAATAAAGTAGGGGAGACATATGATCTGTAGAGGAAAGAAACATCTAGAAGAGAGGTTTTTAGGAGTTTTATGAAACATGAAGGAAGCCAGTAAAGAAGGTGGTGGGTCTGTGGGAATACAATACCTCTTTGAGGGTATGAAACCAAAAAGAACAAAAGCCTACGGCTCACACAATAAACACACATTTACACCTGCACTAAGTAAGTAAAACTTAAACAGACTAAAACTAGAGGTGTGTTAAAATAACCACTTCACTAACTATATTGTGACCTTTCATCCCCAAATTATTTTTATTTTCAGAACCAAGGGCACTTGAAACACAGCAAACTGTGCACAATACAAATTCTTGCATGTACCATTACGTTGGTATATTCTAATAAAATAGTTCATACTATATCCTGTTCAGAATATAATGTTTTTATGTGAAAATAAGCCCAATCCCGAGGCAATGGCAGAAAATGAAGATTTATCCTGCTTTCTGCAGAGGCTGCAGGTCTCTGGGACAGCCAACAGCCCCACAGCCTGGTGGTACTCACATACTGCATCACAACCCAGTTTCCAGTTTCTTGCTTTGACGTGGGTGTATGAGTCATCTCTTGGCCATTACAAACATATCATTTGTAGACAAAATTACTGAAGGTTTAGCCAAGTGTCTAAAAGTAACCACGCTATCAGACCATCACTGGGAAAATGATCAGCACTCCGAATGTGATTTTAAATGTAGGTTGAGAGGCAATCAAAAACATTTGCAAGCAAATACATCGCACATATACTTTCTAACCCCTGAAAGTCAGTAATGCAGGTGTATCAACCAGGTGACATTTCACCAGAGAACATTCTAGCTTACAACTGTGTTTAAAATCTGTCTTGCTCTGCCCATTTTCCTTACATTATCCTCCAGAATAGACAATGCAAAGCAAAGAGTTTCACCATACTACCTAGGAGAAGGGCTGAAACAGGTGGATGGGGAGGGTAGTAGGGGCACCACTGACTGTCACTTGTAGTGGATGCTTAAAGATGCGTACAAAGACTCATGAGAAAATCATTAAAATACAATGTTTTGAAGACTGATATATGCAAGATTATGAAATGATGCCACAATTCACATTAACACAACTATCCATCAACTATTTGTAAAAATAAAGATATTATTCTAATGAATGATGCTAAAAAAATTCTAAAGTTTTCATAGCACAATACATCAGGTATTAGCAAAGGTGGCTCACTATAACTGCAGTACCTTAAGTCCCACAATTATTCAAAATCCATGTGCTTTTAATCTAGCAGCTGTTTAGAAACCATAGGAACTGCTTAAAGATTGCTTATTACAGGGCCACTGCACAGAGCAGTAATAAACTGTAGGAAGAATAGCTCATACCCAATTATACTACAATGGCATTTAAGAAAACAGTTCCAGTCTTACCTTTAGTTAGGATATTTTAGAGGTGAAGAGGAGACACTTCCCTTATGTGCCCATGAGGTTTCATGTAACCCTGTCTTATATTGAAGGTACGTAATTTTACAAATGAAAACTGAGTTTTCCATTAGCAGAAAATTATTCTGAAAAAGAAGAAAATACAATTTTGCTTATATATAATTCATAGGTGAGAAAGTTCTATCAAATCAAAGAGATACATTTTTCCTTCCTGAGGAACATGCCACAAAACAAAGTACCAGAAATTTGTGTGAGAGGGAATAAGCTGTCATTTACTTCAAGTATGTGTTTGGGCATGGGAAGGTATGTAAATTCAAAGACAGCTCTGCAAATCTTCTCTCTGTATTAAACATTGACTGTTTTCCTAGTTTTACATTTGTTCTTATGAAAAGAGATAGAATAATAGCTATGCTCCAGAGCCTCAAAAAATTCATTCTAGCTGTGAACGTCCTTGTGATATGCACATCAGCACATTACAATGAACTGCAGTGGTGTAAATCTACCTGAAAACACCCCTTCAATCCCAACATTACACGGCTCTGCTTTGTCCCTCTATAATGTTGACATCTGCTTTGGCATAGTCACTCATACAAATTTTGTGACTAAAATTTGATACAGGAGGTGCTGGAAATAGAAAATACTAAGGAAAACCCAGCAAGGCTTTTTAAATTCATACCTCAGAAATACATCGGAATTATTTCAGGGCAGCAACAAGCATATAGACAAGGGTCAGAAGAGTTTCTATATCTAAGTAGGCTTAGATTCCAAAAGCTCTTTCCAGCAGAGGGAAGTCCCACAGTGCAGGTCTGTTCAGCCCTGCACTAGTTAACATACCCATAAATCAACAGAAAAAGAGGATAAGGCAGTAAGATTTGCCAAGAACGCGCTATTACACAGGAAAAAAGTGATTATGGCAAAATATGACAAATTTCTGAAAGACCCTATAGTACACTAGATTATGAAATGTCAGCTAAAATTCTGTGTAGATTTAGATAAGAAGGAATAAAGTATTCTATTTATATGGATGATGATGGCTTCTGAACTATTACTGGTCAGGAATGAAATGTAATGAAAATGAGATAATTCTGTAAAAACACCAGCTCCAACTTGTCTGTTCACTCATATGCTGGGAGCAGCACCATTAGGTCAAAGCAAGAGCAACAAACACATAAGCAGGATAGGATGGACAGGAAAGGATAAAGGTCATTATGCAGCCATTACCACCTGCAGCTTGTTAACTCCAGTAGCCTTCTGCATTCTTGTGTATTAATCCTCTGAAATTTTCTTCAAAATTCACTAACTTATGAAAACGGTATAGAACAAACTTCCAAACTGGAAGGGATGAATGCCATCAGCTTACACAAACAGCTTTTGAGGCTGATCCAATGCTTTTGTACTTCCTGGTGTGATTCAGGGGATGCCCATACCTTGATGGAGGAGGAAGAATGAGCACTCTCACCTTCAGCTAGGTAACTGTTTTGCTCATAGGTGCGTGAGTTATGAGTTATGAATTAAAGAACCTGTGAGTTAGAAATTTTATGAATTAATGAAGTGAATTCACATTTCACGAATCTATGCAAAATTGGATTGAGCCCTTGTTTGATTGTGTTTATACGTCTTCTTTTCTAATGAGCTCATAAAGTCCAACTTACAGAGGACATTGTCCTGTAAATTTGAGATATCTAAATGAACTGTGACACTCCAACCTCAAAAGTAATCAACAAAAATCTAACAGTAGGGATTATTAGGAAAGTAACAGAAGACAAAACAAAAAGCACTGAAAAATCACTGTGCACGTTTGATGCACTCACAGCTTGCAGACCATCTGCAGGTCTGTCTCTTAACAAAAGAACACCTTAAGGAAGAAAGGAAGACAAAGACAGCCCAATATACGGAATTACGTCCATAAAACAAAAGCCTAAACTAGGCCAAAATTATTCAGTTTGGAAAATTGACAGCAAAGAGAGATATCGTCAGTGGATATAAAATCAGAAATCGAATCACAAAAGTGAATAGTACTTTAACTGTTTTTCACGAAAGCTAATCAGTGGATGCTGGGAGGGATGAAGGACAGTAGAGCTGCAGCCTTTCATGTTGCTTGATGGGCATGCATTGACAGCCTGTTGGAGGGAGGCTACAGATCTATATGAATCTCTAATTGACCTAGTACAGTGTTTTTTTCTGTTCAATGTACTTGTCTAACTTCCCATTTTTGTCACTCCCTTCCTGATCTCACAGGACAAGCAGGAAATGACAAGACAAGACAAAAGGCGCAATAGAACCTGACTGGTAAAAGAAGGAAGCAGGCAGGACTCTTGCTCAATTACAATTACGATCTGGTTTAAGTGTGCTTGTGTCTATTTCTGCAAGTCTGACTTAAGTAATGGTATTTTACACTATTGTTTTATCATCATTTAAAGCATGCTTCTGAGTGAACATGATGCACTAGGAGTGCCAAAATGACCCAGAGGAAGGCACTTCAAAAAATGAAAAGACAGTCCCCCTTCTAAGGAGTTCATGATGCTCAGAGGGTGAGCACATTGGTTGGCCACAGTCTGGTGCAAGAGCATGCAGTGACACAGTGTAGCAGGTGGTACAATGCTCATTGCATACGGAGCAGTTGCATGTCCAGCAGATGCATGCCCATGACCAAGCTTTCAATTTAGATATGGAAAAGAGGGGAGCATGAAAGCGGTCTTCATGAAGTATCATCAGTAAACTGTTCAGAAACCTTAATGGAGAAGGGTTTTTTTGGTGCCTAACGATGGTTGAATTCACATCCCCAGCCTTCCTCCTGAAAGGAGGTTGTATCGAGGTGGGTACTGGTCTCTTCTCCCAAGTATCAAGTGAAAGGACAAGAGGAAATGGCCTCAAGTTGCATCAGCAGAGGTTTAGAATGGGTATTAGGAAAAACATCTTCAGTGAAAGAGTGGTAAATCATTGGAACAGACTGCCCAGGGAAGTGTGGAGTCTCCATCCCTGGAGGCGTTAAAAAAATGTGTAGATGTGGCACTTCGTGACATGGTTTAGTGGGCACGGTGGTGTTGGGCCAATAGTTGGATTTGATCTTAATTATCCCATGATTCCTGTAACTGAAAGAGCTGAAGGAGACTTGACTGTGGTCTCTCTTCTACTCTGTGCCACTTATTCCTATAAGAGATGTGCAACCTTGCAGTTGTCACCCCCTTTTTTTGGTCGCACATAGTTAAAACCAGCCTATACATTCCAAAATATTAACAACGGGGAGAGAGGTGAAGGGTGCTCATGTGGTACTACTGCATGTAGCTTAAAGAAAAACAAACCAAACGACACCCCAAACGCCACTGAAGAGCCAGAAAAGCCTTTTCACAGAACCACAGAAAGGCCTGAGTTGGAAGAGACCCACGAGTATCATAGAATCATTGAATGGTTTGGGTTGGAAGAGACCTTAAAGACCGCCTGGTTCCAAACTCCCTGCCACGTGCAGGGTCAACTTTCGCCAGACCAGGCCGCATAAGATCCCATTCAGCCTGGCCTTGAACACTTCCAGGGAGGAAGCATCCACAGCTTACCCGGGCAACTTGTGCCAGTCTCTCAACCACCTTCATCACGAAAAATTTCTTCCTAATGTCTAACCTAAATCTTCCTCCTTACAATTTAAAGCCATTCTCCCTTGTCCTATCACTACTTGCCCTCGTAGGATCATCTAGACCAACTCTATCCCTGCACAGAACATCCCCGACAATCACACCGTGTGCCTAAGAGCATCGTTCAAATTTGGCGACCCTCTCGGGTCACCTGTGCGCATCTCAGCTGGGGAAGGGAGACGCGCACATTGTAAGCAGCGAGGGCACGTGACCGGAAGGTAGGGAGGCACCACATCAGCTCCGGCTTCACCTCCACCTCCGGCTCCTTTCGGTTTCGTTTCCTCGCCCTGTCGGGCGGAGCAGCCCCGGAGCTGGGAGCAGCCATGGCGTTGTCCAGCCAGGCGCTCTCCAACCAGGCACTGCGGGTGTTGTGCTCCAGCGGCGGCTGCCTGGAGGAGGGCGAGCTCCAGCGGCGGCTGCCCGGCCGGTTCGCGGTGGAGGAGCTGGCGCCGATGCTGCAGGATGGGCAGCGGTTCACGTTGGTGCGGCGGTCCGGCGGGGCGGAGGCAGGGGCAGCGGCAGCGGCTGGGACGGCGGTGATGGTGGTGGTGGCCACGACCCCCGTGCGGCTCTGCCAGGAGCACGGCGTGAGCTGCGATGGGTGCTGCGGGAGGCTGCACCTCTGCAAGTACCACCTGAAGGGCCTGTGCCGCAACCAGCAGGCGAGGTGAGCGGCAGCTCGGGGCGCCCCTATCGCTGCATCCTCTCCCGGGACTGCCGGCGGGGACACCCCCATCTCCTCGCCCGCCTCGCCCCATAACTGCCAGACAGAGAGGGAGGTGTTTGCTCGGGGCTCGTGTGTTGCTGCCTGCTCCCCTTCCCCCCCGCTTCGGGTGCCATTCTCGGAGACCCCCACCCCCTTTCCCCTCGGGTCCGGTTGCCCCGCCTTGGGGGGCCACGAAGCCAAGGTGTATGTACCCTGCGGGGCTGCTGCGGGCTGTGCTGGCCGCCCCGCGGCTGCTGGTAGAGCTCATTAAACGCTTTTGTAGGAAAGGCAACTCTTTTGGAGAGAGAACTCTTTCTTGCTTTCCTGAGTCACGACGGGGAACTGCGATTGCTTCCGCCTCTTTCGCTGTGGGCTGAGAGCTTGGGCTTGGTACCGGCCGGTCTGGTGGAGTGAGGGGGACTTTGTCTCCGGAGAGCTCTTCTTTGGGCTCAGTGTGCCCCTTTCAGTGGAGGGAGGCTTCAATATAGGACTTGCTGCCTTTTCCACGTCGAAAATAATGCAGCTTTTCTCCCTTTTGTGCCAGTAAGGGATTGCTTCGCAGACTTTGGCCTTGTAACATTTCCTCCAATGGCATCCTGACTTCTACCAAAAACGGTGTGGCCAGCAGGACCAGGGAAGTAATTGTGCCCCTGTACTCATCATTGTTGAGGCTGCACCTCGAATACTGTGTTCAGTTTTGGGCCCCTCACTACAAGAAGGGCATTGAGGTGCTGGAGTGTGTCCAGAGGAGGGCAACAAAGCTGGTGAAGGGGTTGGACCTCAAGTCTTATGAGGAGCGGCTGAGGGAATTGGGTTTGTTTAGCCTAGAGAAGAGGAGGCTGAAGGGAGACCTTGTCACTGTCTACAGCTGCGTGAAAGGAGGTTGTAACGAGGTAACTGTTAGTCTCCTCCCAAGTGACAAGCGGTAGGACAAGGAAAAGGCCTCAAGTTGCGACAGGGGAAGTTCAGATTAAACATCAGGAGAAGTTTTTTTACCGAAAGGGCTGTCAGGCACTGACACAGCTGCCCAGGGAGGTGATTGAGTCATCATCCCTAGAGGTATTTAAAAACAGATGGATGAAGTGCTCAGGAATATGTTTAAGTAGTAGAGAGGTACAGTTGGACTTCATGATCTCAAAGGTCTTTTCCAACCAAGTGATTCTATGATTCCCCACCTCACTGCCCTGCTTCTGACACTTTGTCCCTTAGAGCCTGTGCAAAGGTGAAAGCTTTACCCCCTGCACACAGTCAGCTGCAGACAGCGAACCTGAGTGCTTCATGCTGCCTGAAATTGGGGAGTGTCCTTGCTGATTTGAATGGGAGGGAGCATTACTCTGGCATTTTGGTGCTTTCTTGAATGTGATTGTGAGCAACAGTTCAAAAATGCCAATATTATGAAGCTACACTAGCACTATAGTGACTGTAAATCAGAAATACTGTGGCAGTTATCCTCCGAGTAATTATTGCTTAGCAAATCACATAATTACTTTATAAAGGAGCATTACCGATTTTTCTGAAATTGACTGATTTGGTGTGCTTTTTAAACTGTGTAGTGGTTTTAACCCGAGCCAGCAACTAGGACCATGCAACCACTCTCTCACTTCTCCTTCCTCCATGGACTGGGGAAGAGGGTTGAGAAAAAAAGGAAAACTTGTGGGTTGAGATAAAGACAGTTTAATAGAATGAGAAAGGAAGAGAGAATAAGGACAATAATAATAGAATGTACAAAACAAGTGATACACAGTTCATTGCTCATTGCCCAACAACCAATACCCAGCCTATCCCTGACCAGCAACTCCCAAGCAGTTAAAACCTGACACCTGTCTGACTTCCTGTTCATATATTGAGCATGATGTTAACTGGTATCAAATATCTTGGTCAGCTGCCTGTTTATGCTCCCTCCCAGCCTCTCATCTACCTGCTCAGTAGCAGAGCATGGGAAACTAAAAACGTCCTTGATTTCTTTGCAACAACTATTAATATCAATGTGTTATCAACATTCTTATGCTAACTCTAAAACTCTGCAGCTGCTGGGAAGAAAATTAAGTCTATCCCAGCCAAAACAAGGACAAACTGTTCAATGTGATGCTGATGGGATAGCAAAATACTGCTAATTTGTTACACTCATTTTGTGCTTGTATTTCTTGACTTCTAGGAGGGAATGCAGGTTTGTTCACAACTTCCACTCAGACCACAACCTCCGTGTTCTAAAACAATATGGACTAGAGACTTTAAACAGTGATGAGCTCCGCCAGCTTCTGCTTCAAAATGACTCTTCCCTCTTACCAGAGGTGAGTAGTACTTTGACAATTTATTAGCCTTGTGTTTCAGAGGACATCACAAAATGGAAGAGGCTTGATAATAGATGGAGGTGTTAGGTGTCAGTTTGGTTAGCATAATGCAAATCTAAAACTTTAAACCTGCATCCTTTGTTCTCATCTGTGGTGGGTTGACCCTAGCTGACGGCTAAGCATTCACACAGCCACTCATTCATTCCATTCATTCCCCTCCCCCCTGTCCCAAGCAGGACAGGTGAGAGAAAACAGGAATAAAACAAGTGACAAATCTTGTGGGTGGAGATAAAGACAATTTAGCAAGTAGAGGAAAGAGGGGAGAAAAGAAGTGTTGCAAAGGAAGTTAGTCGCTGCCTTGCACAAACAGACCAATGCCCAGCATGTCTCTGAGCGAGTTCCACCTTGTAAGAAGGAGCCAACCCCCCTCCTTATTTTTGTGTTTTTTTAGACCATGACATTATGTGCCATGGGATATCCATTTAGGCAGTTTATGCTAGCTGCCCCAGCTGTGACCTCTCTCAGCTTCTTGCCTAAGCCCAAGCCTACCCAGGGTGGGAGGGCCAGAGAGGAGAGAAAGAGAAAGCCTTGACACTGCAAGCATTGCTCAGCAGTAGCTGGAATGTTGGTGTGCTGTCAACACTGGTTTTGGTCACAAACCCAAAACATAGCACAGTACGGTCTGCTATGAAGAAAGTTAACTCCATCTGAGCCAGATCCAGTACCTCTTACCATCAAATTCAGGTCAAAAAAGTTCACTATTCCAAAGCTAGAAAATCAACGAATTTGGATAGTGACACTATAAAACCTGCTATCCTACGTTTATGTGACTTAGAACAAAATCCCATCTGCTTCAGAATGTCTGTTAAATGGTTGTTTTCTGCTGAAAGATCTTTCTAGATATTAGCAGGGAAAAGGAAAAACTATTAAGTAATCATTTGGAAAACAAGATGAAAGAAGAAACTTGTATAACTCTTTTAAATGTAAATGTAAACACATAGCTGTAAACATTTGGAAGTTGTGAATTCAAACATTTGTACTTTAATCTTTAAATTCTTCTTTTTTTTTCTTTACCCAAGGTCTGCTTGCATTATAACAAAGGTGATGGACCTGATGGATCTTGTACCTATAAAAAGATCTGCACCAAACTGCATGTTTGTCAGTACTTTTTGAGGGGACAGTGCAGATTTGGCACCAGCTGCAAGCGATCCCATGACTTATTAAAGTCAGAATGTTATGAGAAACTGGAGAGGCAGGGAATGAGC
The DNA here is from genome assembly GCA_033558185.1 of Dromococcyx pavoninus. NCBI lineage: Eukaryota > Metazoa > Chordata > Aves > Cuculiformes > Neomorphidae > Dromococcyx > Dromococcyx pavoninus. The sequence continues at coordinate 1,065,301 of JAUMJL010000654.1, read as the reverse complement.
TCAAACATTATTGAGAAACTACCGTCAATTTATAGGAATATGTATGACATAAAAAACGGCAACAGGAACGTGTATGATGTGGAAGTTGCTAAGTCTTCACCATGTAAAGGTAAGTGATATTGTCTTTTGGAAACATCAGAAGAAGAGTCACTACAGTGAGTATAGTATTCTCACAGATTTCATTAATGAAAAGTAAGTTCATATCTTGATGTGTCTTTTAGGAGGGACCTTGCACGTATCTCATTGGCAAGTGAAGTGGATTTCAAAGCGTTATGGGTTCCTGAGAAAGTATATATAAATCTTAAGTTTGGAGTTAGGAAAGCACAATAGGAACTGGAAATAGTGAGATCTATGATTTTTTTCTTGGTAGAAAACATAAACAAGGGTAGACAACTGTTTAAGAATAGGAATGACATTTGCTTGTGTGATTATAAACTGCTTTATCCATTTTTTGTTTAATGTAGCAGTTGTCTAGCACAAGAATTCAGACACAGCACTATCCTAGTTACTTCTCTGAGATATAATATTTTAATATTTTATTTTTTCTTTTCTTTTGAAACTCCTTAGAATTATAAGTTAAGTGTAATTTAGCAGGAAAGAAAAGCGTAAGACAATGGAAAATCCGAGTGTGTGTTCATTTCTGCTAATCTCCCTGAATTTCCTTCTTCCCTTTTTTCCTTTTCCTAGTTGTGCTTTAACTTACAGAAGTATCAAATTTTGAGACTTCAGATTTTATAGTTGCCAATGTGAACAGCTGCATGGAATGCACAGTTAATTCAAGTCCATCTAGAAATGTAAAGGCGTTGCATTCTATTCTTATTTTGCAGTGATAGCTAAAAACTATCTGAGGAATTTTGCAGTCATGGGAAATTCAAGTTCAGAAAGCATAGATAAAAGGATAGGACTTTTCTGTATACAAGGTTATCAAATACTTCAGTTCTTTCTGGAACTGAATGCAGCATAGTTATATACACTGGTTTAGGCATCTTTCCTACACTTAGGTGCACCTTTTTAAGAGCTCTTGTTGAAACAGAGTGTTAATAAGGATTATAATTCACTCCTCTAGAAAGAAAACACAGCACTAGCCAAGAGTCCTCAACTGCAAGTGAGGATGAATTGGAACAGATCTGTTTATATCATCTGTACAGAAGTTGTTGCTTTAAAGGTAGGTTGTGACTGTATCAAGTCTAGTCTATTTTCCTTTTCTCATAAAGAGAAAGTGATAGACATCTTTTACAGAAGAGGAAACTTCAGAACTTATGCTTACCTTTAGTTAAACCTCATTATAATCTTAAGTGCTGGTAGGAAATTGTTTGACCTAACTGTTGTACGAAACAAAGTAGCTGTTTTGTTTTACTCCAAAATGTATAATACTTGCCTGTGTTGGAGGCTACTCCACCTGTGTTCACCTACAGGATTGCTGAATGATAGGAGTCCCATTTCTGAAAAGCTGCAAAAGATACTCTGAATCCTAGATTATTCCTTGTTTCTTCTAACACTCTTCTGTTCCGTCTGTCTGAGCTGTCTCCCTGTGCCAGCTTTCTTGTCCTTTTGTCATTCTATTCCTTCTTGATGTTCTTGACATTCTGCACACTTTCTCATATGAACTGTGTGGTACAGTCTCCTTGATTTTCCCTGTAGTTAAGTTGCCTGTGAAAGCTGGCCTCAAGTTTATGCGTATGATGTGTGTACTGGTGATGTGATCTTCACTCCTGTTGAGTCGTGACTGCATACTGACTCTTTGAATGTCTTCTGAGTAACACTTGTGATATCTGGGACACTGCTACCAGTATGCTGTTCTTGGCGAGACTTAGAGACTTTTTGAAGTTCCTAAATGAGCTCCCTCCTATCCTAAAACTAAGAACTGTTGTGTTTTGGGTTTCTTTTCTCAGTAATATGACTTCGAGAGTAAGCGATTAAGCCTAGATATTTGAGTCTACACTATTATTCTATATATGAAATAATAGCATCTTATGAGCCTGTCATCTTGATTCATTGTAAATTTTTGTCTCTGTAACTGAGAAGGCAGAATGATCCTTTACCACTGAGCTCCTGCTAGAAGCTTTGATGCTCAAAGAGAGTCTAGTAGGTGGAGAAACTGAACTCCTGCCTAAACTCAAAAATCAAATTTTGCTTTCTCATGCTGAAAAATTCTGAACTACTGCTTGTAGTGATTCCATGGGTGTATACTTTCCATAGCTATGCAGTTGATACTTCCACCAGTTAGGTGTATAGCCCTGAAATGTTGAAGTTTATCTCATAGCCAGTAAAAATAATGCATCTCATTTTTTTTACACTTTTATAGAAAAGTGTGTCAGAATTCATTTTCACCTGCCATATAGATGGCAGATCTCTGATGGTAATACCTGGAAGGACTTGAAGAATATGGAAGAAATTGAAAAAGCATATTGTGACCCAAATAACACCAGGTATAAACTCTTATGAAAAATTTAATAATGTTTGGAGTTTGCTATATTGGACCAGGCCCTTAAGTTGCTATAAATTGCTAAGATTCTATTGCAGTCCTTACATGAGTAGCTTTATTTGGTATTCTACTGACCTCACTTTGCTGACCTGCTTTTGCCGGAGGTCTGATCCATTGTGACTTATGCCTGTAGTTCGTATAGGACCCTCTGGGTTATGGTACTGGATTTGGCCTGAAATGGGGTTAACTTTGTTCATAGCAGCCCATATAGCACTGTGTTCTGAATTTGTGACTAAAACAGTGCTGATAATGCATCAGTGTTTCAGGTATGGATGAGCAGCGTCAAGGCTTTCTCTTTTCCTACTGTGCCCTGCTCCTCTCCAGTAGGCTGGGGGTGGCCAAAAGAGGATCAGCCAGGACAGCTGACCTGAGCTGACCAAAGGAATTTCCCATACCATATGATGTCATGTTCAGCAGTAAAACCTGGGGCAGATGAAGGAGAGGATTGAGTGTTTAGTGTCCAAGATAGTTGGCTGGATATTAGACTGCCCATGGGAGGTGGTGAGCTATTTGCTTTACTCTCTTTATTTATTTCTTTGCTTATTTTGCACACACACACTTCTTTGTGTGTTGAACTGCCTTTATATTGACCCACAGTTTTTTCACTTTTGCTCTGTTTTCTACCCTCTATTGTGCAGGGGAGAGAAGGGGGAGTGAACGAGCGGCTGTATTGGTACTTGGTTGCTGGCCAGGGTCAATCCACCCCAGTTATTTTATGTGGCTGACCTGTAGACTCTGGTATTCTTTGCTGTGAAAAAATGTATAAACACTTTCTACTGCTGCTGCCATAGGAAGTCTTAATCCTCACTAAGAATGGCTGGAAAACTGCAGAAGATGGTGATTTTATTGTTCTTATTGAAATCTGTCTTTTGTTAGAGCTTATCAATACACAGAAATAGAAATAACCTAATTAGATTAGAAATAACCTTCTCTTTCACCTTTTGAGTTGGAAGATGAAAAGGTAATATGAGATTTGCCCTTCCTTCCCCCTTTTCCACATGTTCCATATTGTGGAACAGGTAGAACACCTTGTGTACCTCAAGAAAGACATACTCTTGGGAGCAGAGAGCATTAAGAATGTTAAAATACCTTTAAGAGTTTGGAACTGGTTATGTAGTGTGAGATGATGTTGGAAGGGGCTCATACCAGTGTGCTGTGTCTCACACTTGAGAATTTACCTAGCCCTCTTTTGTTACGTTAGAGGCTCTTTGAAACCATGCTTAAGTTATCACAGTGTTCTGTTTAGAATATCGTTGGTTAGCAAGAAGAAGGCAGTGTGCATTTTTCACTGTTTCTGTTCATCTTATGTAAATTGCTGATTTATACGAGCTGATTCCCCATGGAGCAAACCAATGTGAGACATAATGCAAAATATGCACAAACACAAGACAGACCTGGTATTGTTGTGGAAACTGCAGGTTTGTGTTCTGCTTTATAGTGATATTGACTTAATTTGCAAATTTGTGAAGGGCGTCTGAACCTGTGTGTAAAGCTTCACAAACAATTCTGACTTTTTTTTCTCCTTTTCTTTTTATAGATTTGATAAAGCTGTTACTGAAAGTGGCTCTGCCTTGTCATATATCTCTTTTTCGAATATGTGCTGTGGGTTTGAAAAGGTTAGACGTCTTTCTACAGCCTCCTCTGTGACCAAACCCCCTCACTTCATTCTTACAACCGAATGGGTCTGGTACTGGAAAAATGAATATGGCCTGTGGCAGGAGTATGGAATAAAGGTAAGTGTGGAAAAAAGGAGAGGACTTTCAACTCTGTTTTAAAAGTGCAGTACTACAGAAAATTGCACAGTGTTTATATCCTCCCCTTATTTTGTCACCACCTCCCTCCCTACCTCTTACTCATAATGTACAGATGACCTTTTATAGAGGCCTAATGAGATCTTTTCTCTGTGAATTTGATTGATTCAGGCAGGGGATTGCTCACTGGTGAGTCACAAATATTATTGACAGATAATTCTTCAGTAAATCATGTCAGATCATTAATACATTCTTTTCATTACTCCTGGCTAAAACTTCCTTTTCTGAGGTTTCAGTTGTGCTCTCTGTGTCTTTGCTAAGTTCTAGTTGGTGAGTGTATGGTCTCATTAGTGATGTTCACAGCCTGTACTTTGCAGTGTAAGTTTAGGCTTCATAACAATGGTTCATTTGTTTTAGTGACAGTTTCACCTGCTTATTACATGGCTTTTGCCTGATAGCTACCGTCATGCCCAAAAGCTGATACGTAACTGCAGCCACCATACCAATCACAGTTGTTTAGTTTTAAACCTGCTTGTATATAACAAGAATCTTTTTTTCTCTCATTTCAACTTGACAGGATGATGATCATGCAGCTGCCACTGTCTCCAGTGATGACCTGGAGAAAGCTTATATAGCCAAAAGTTCTTCAAAGCTGACCTTCAAAGCTGGAAGACACGAATATGAGCTCAGTTTTGGAGGTAGGTTCCATTTGCTTTGGGTTTTTTTCCCTTCTTTCCTCACTTCCTCCCTTCTTCCTTTGTAAGTCTTTTGTGGTTTTAAATTACATTAGTATAGGAGATAGGAGAGAGAAATTTGAGCTTTGAGCTGCAATGCCTACAGAGGCAGAGCTGCTGTCAAATTTCACAGGATAAGAGCTGTTCACAGAAGAAAAGTGGCATTGCTGTTCCCCCAAACCTCTTATTTTTGAGACATTCTTGTTCTGGGTTTCAAAATGTTTGTCAGTAAGTCCAAGTATGACATTGCTGTTGATACTAGCACTAACACAAATGGTGAGAAACTTCTGGAAGAACTGTATAGGCTGGGGAAACTTTTCTGTCTTAGAAGGGAAAGTTGCATAATAAGTCAATCCGGTTTCTAAGTTTGGACTTTTTTAGTAACTTAAGCAAACATACACAATGTAGATGCCTGTCAAAACTCAATTTAAGCTTGGTGGTGCCAGGATGTTTGTATGTTTTCTTCCTGTGTATCTCTCTCTGAAGATAAGGCTTCATTCTTCTGGCTGCTGCTGACTCTTAGTTGCTAGTATGGTGTGGTCAGTAGCTACAGAGGTTCCAAGACACAGAAATAATGCCTCTAAAATATAGGTTGATGTGTCTTCTTTCTGTTGGTGGTCAATAAAAATGTGACAGCTATTAGGTTGCTTTTATAGGGTTTGAAATCTATAACTACATGTAGAAAAAGTGTATCTTGATTGCAAATTGAGAGGGAGGCTATGCAATCCATGGAGCAAAGTAGACATTTATTTTATTCTACAATGATCCTTTTTGGTTAAGTGTGACTGATGGAACAATGAAGGGAAAGTAGCTACCAGAGTCTATCATTCTTTCTAAAGCAAAGAGCAAAACTGAAACTGAAATCCTTCTTAATGATTTATACAGATAAGCTGTGAGTTTCACGTCCTGCTCTGACTTCCCTTTGTGTAGCAATAAAAAAAGCTCAACGTCTTTTTGTCACATTTTTGATGAAACAACTTAGTGGCACGTTTTGCTGCAGAGTGAAGGCTTTCTGAAATATATTTCTGATTTTCCAGGGTGTGTGTGGGGGTTTTTTGTTTTGTTTTGGATTTTTGGGGTTTTTTTTGGTTGGTTTTTTTTTCCCCCAGACATGATTCAGAAAAACCTTCGCTACACAACAGAGAGAAAGGTTTGCAGAAGACCTAAATTTGTCTCTCAGACAGAGGTAGAAAGGACAAGAGCAAGGTAAAATACAACTACTCATTCTGGGGTGATGGGTTTAGTGCATTGTGAAATGCACTAAATAGGGTGAAGGAGTAGCTGTTAAGGCAACTGTAAAAGAAATTGAGAGGGGAGGGGACGTGTTTTTCCTTCAATGTTTAGCTAAGGCAGTATTGCAGCCTGACCAACAGTTTTCAACTAACTGGGGAGCCTTGGTGATGAAGGAAGTTCGGGCTTAGCCACAGAAAATGTGGAAGCATTAAAAATAAATCAACATCTAGCAGTGTGATAGGGAGCTGCTAATTAGATGGAGCTAACTTATTAGAGCAGATGACACAGGTGGAAGCAACAACATTTACACATACTGATATCTGAAATTAGTGATTTTCAAAGCTAAGCACAATTTTAGAAACAATTTTTTGAGAACTAAACGATGTGAGAGGAAAGTAGTAGTTGTTACAGGTGAAGCAAAACGTGGGAGCCTGCAAGGAGAAAAGTTTTATATAATTGCATGTAAGAGCCAGCTTTTTTTTATGCACATAATACTTCCTAAAACAGCACAGAAAAGAACAACTAAATATGTTACTTCAAGCTGGGGTGGAAGTAAAGGGGAGACCTATAGCTATCCTGTTTCTGAAATGATACTGGATGCATTTTTATTTATCTACCCCAGTGTAGAAGAGCAGTTACTCATACATTCAATTCTTTGCAACTAAGAGAACTACTTTCATGTTTAGTTCAGTATATATCTATTTTTTTTCTCATTTGGCATCTTGCTTCCTGCCATAAGTCTTGACATGATGATTTGGAACAAATATTTTCATGTACTGAACTGAAAAGACAAATTTGAAATATTTTCGAATATGTTCAGTTGCATATATTCCCCCTAAACTTGGCAAAAATATTCAGTAGCATATGTACGTAACAAGTAGGGATTTGTTTTGTTTTAATTATCTGTTTGTAATGTCTTGTTCAGGGGCTTTAAACATACAGAAGAGTATAAGGGCATTCCAGCTCACTGGGACAAATCTGCCCTGCCTGAACAGGGATTCAAGGTTTGCAGCCTTTTGTTTTTCTCTCCATCAGTTTTGTTGCATACAAGTTTGTTACATCACAGATTCAGTGTTTCTTCCACCTTTGTAGGTGACTGTTATGTAACATAATGCATGTATGTTTATAAATTTGAACCTGATACCACACTGGACAGACCTAGGTGAAAGTAGATGTGAGTTAAACTGACAAATGGTGGCATTATAACCATGGCAACATTGCCTGCCCCTGCTACTATTTATCCCTTTCCTTGGCACGTTTATCTGAACCTTATGCTGTGTTAGCAAGACTGTTACTGGGCCCAAGACATACAACTTTGAAGTCTAACTTATGCTGAAACATCAGAGGTAAATCATTCCTCTAAACTTTGGAGTAGCCATTCCCTGAGGTGTGTACAGGTAGACTGTTGTACACCTGTGGCGCATTGCAAACATCAGCAGACTTCAGGCTGATATCACTTGTTAAAATGTACCCTAACTCCAGAGGAGTGAGTTTGCTTACCTTTGTAACACACCCTCTTTGTATCTGCATGGTTTACCTTTGCTGACTTCCTGCCTGCCTCCATCAACACCTCAGTCAACTCTAGTAACTATACCTACAGAAAAGATCTTCTTATATGAGGCCTGAAAATTAACAAGTTGCAAAAAGCAAATCCTCAAGAAATTGTCAATAAAAAGTAGGGAAGGATAACATTGACAGTCTTGATGTTCCTAGGGAAAACATGCAAGCTTGCTTTCAGGACTGATTTTAGGAAATTATTTTTGGCAGTGTGTACCTACTTTTCCCTAAAATGTTTGATTGAGCAAAGCCTTTTCCATTTAATTAAAAATGTAACAGACAGTGCAGTTTGTGTTCACTGGCTGTAGGGAGTATAAACTATAAAGATTTAAAAAGCATGGGGGTAAGTATATTCTTTCATTTACCTCAACATAAATTCTGCATTCTATTTTTATTAATGTGCTAATTTCTTCTAAGTATTTAGGTACTGTTTGGTATATGCATGCGTATGTATCTTGACTAATATTAAAAGAGGCTGAGTGGCTGCACAAAAGCATGCAGCTCCTTTAAGGTCTTGTGAGAGAGCAACCAGAACTTAATGTTTCCTAGCTAAGAGCACGCTTTTACAGAGCAGAGATTCTAATCTGACTTTGTACCAAGAGTATTTTTGCTGCTCAGACCTCTGTTTCACAGAAAAGATTTTAAAGGTCTGAGTAGTGCGCTAGGTAGGATGGCTTTGTTGTGATTCAGTAAAAGATGGGAGTAACATTTTCATCTTTTCCTTGCAGCTGGTTGAGCTTGACAGTTCTTCTGAAGAATACAAAAAAGTCAAGCTGGGCTTTCAACGCACAATGCCCAGAACAGTTATTAAAAGGATTCGTAGAGTTCAGAACCCATCTCTCTGGGAACTGTATCAATGGTATGTGTAAAATGCTACTCTGGTATGTGTGCACGAGGCTTGTTGTTTCTGCAGTTAATTATATGCTAAAGATAGACACACGCATTCCTAAAATGCAGCTGCATTCAGTGATCTGCTTCCACTCCCTCACTGAAATACCTAACCAGGATCGACGTGTAGATAAAGAGGTACTGACAAACCCAAAACTCAGTGAAGACATAGAGCTTAGAATAGTCAAATGAGCACTGTGGGAGGAATCCTTTCTCTTGAGTAAGTCCTTCTGACTTCTGCCAGACAGTCCTTCTGACTTCTGGGACAGCTGCCTTCCACTGAAGCCTTGAACCTGTGATCAGTCACATCTGGTACAAAAAGTGGTTTGTAGCTGGTAAAACTGAAACAGCCTTCAAAACTAGATGTGAAATTTGCTGATGGAAAACTTTAACATGATCTCCTGTGTTTAGAAAAAAAATAATGCTAAGATTGCTCCCCCTTTCCCAACAGTGAAAGAAACCAAACATTTCTGTTATGAAGTATCTGGAGGCATTTGTGTAGAAAGAAAGCATGTTTGTATGCAGCTAAACAGCAAAATACTCTGTATGCCCAAAGTTTAGGCCTTAATGTAAAGATTTTCAGAATGTACTCCCGTGTGTGAAATACTCTCTGAGTGCTAGCATGGCTGGAACCTGTCTGGGTGCAACCACCATGAAACTGCAAAGATACTGGTTCTTATTGCAGGCAGAAGGAACAAATGCAGAAGAGCAATGGTGGAAGGGTGGTGAATGAGCAATTGTTATTTCATGGGACCAGTAAGAAATACATCGATGCCATCTGTCATCAAAATTTTGACTGGAGGATCTGTGGCCTTCATGGGACAGTCTACGGCAAAGGTAATTTTTCAGCTCTTTCATTAACCCTAGAGTTGCTAAAAAAATATCTTAGTAGTTACTGCAGAGTTGTAAAGTTAGAAAGAGAACACTCAGCCAATCTAGGGCTTATTTGTGATGATGTGGAAAACATAGCTGACTTTGGCAATAATCATTTGGAACTAAGGCACACTAAAAGGCCTTGGCTCCACTCTGTCCCTGTAAAAAAAAGACAAGCATAGGAGAGGCCGGTTCTTGGGACCTTTTCTCCTAGAGTCCAGGCTTAATTTCTGTTCAGATTTCTCCAAGCTCCTACAGGAACACAACATGGCATTATTTGGGGTTTTTTTTCCAGGAAGGTAAATGCCATCCTGCTTACAAGCTTTTTGCCTTTTCAGCAAATTATATTCCTTTACATTGTCCAGTGCACTGGAAATGATTAAGTGGAGTAGCCAAAAGGCAGGGTGACTGACTGGCTAACCACCTATCTAACTGAATACTTTGTAACTCTCAGAAACATTCTAATAAGTGTTAGTATCTTCTATCAGGAGAGGAGGTTGAGCAAGATTAGGGTCGGGAGAAAATCTTTTTGAGAAATATGGTAACATTCGAAACATTACTTGTGTAGCTTTTCAATGTGTGTGATGTGAAGAAAAGAACTATAGGTAATAGGCAGCAGTTACTTTCACTAAGGACTTAGAGGACAAGGGAGGGTGATGAAACGGCTGTTCATGAACTGTTTGATGGATTTTCTTATGAGTTTGCTTTTACACAATGTCACTTCCCCACAGTTTTGGTGTCTTATCGACTCTGACTTGGTGTCTCTTCTGCAGGAAGCTATTTTGCAAGGGATGCATCTTATTCTGACAACTACTGCACGGAAGAGTTACACATCAGGACCATGTTTCTGGCACGAGTGCTGGTGGGGGAGTTCACTCTTGGTAGGTCTTCTTATGTTCGGCCTCCCTTGAAGGACAAGCAAAACTTCTATGACAGTTGCGTGGATAGTGCTTCAAACCCTTCCATCTTTGTCATCTTTGAGAAGCAGCAGGTTTATCCAGAGTACGTCATAGACTATATGGATCAGGCATTGGCAAAAATGTTGTAGCAGCAAAACTTGTCATCATTATGTTTAGCTGGCATAATAATTATTTTATTATTGGCTTAAGGGGGGAAAAAGTGATTTTTAGAAGTTGGGTAATTGGTTAGGTGAGTGTTCAGAAACATTTATTCTCTGTCATTTCTGTGCAATATAAAATGAGAAGTTGTCCTGGTTTTGGCTGGGATAGAGTTAATTTTCTCCCTAGTAGTTGTTATAGCACTGTATTTTGGATATAGTACAAGAGTAATGCTGATAACACACCAATGTTTTTAGTTGTTGGTAAGTAGTGCTTATACTAAGTCAAGGACTTTTCAACTTCCTGTGCTCTACTGGTGAGCAGGTGTGCAAGAAGCTGGGAGGAGGCTTAGCCAGGACAGCTGACCCAAAGTTAACAAAGGCATATTTCATATCATATGATGTCATGCTCAGTATATATCTGTAGGGAGGGTTGACTCGGAATGGGCTGGGCAGTGGTCGGTCAGTGGGTGGTGAGCAATTGTATTGCGCATTACTTGTTTTGTATATTTGTTATTGTTTTATCTTCCTTTGCTGTTTTATTAAACTGTTCTTATCTGAACCCATGAATTTTAATTTTTTTCTACTTCATTCCCCCATCCCGCTGAGAGGGTATAGAATGAGCGAGTGGCTGTGTGGTGTTTGACTGCCTGCCAGGTTAAACCACAACAGGATTAAAAAGACACCGAGGATATCTTGGAATTCTTAAAATACTGTGACTGTCTCCTTTTCTTTAGCGGGTATCGTGTTTCCATGCATTCCTAGAGATTTTTATAAATTTATTAGATGAATTCACTGATGGTTGTAACATAAGGATTGGCTGACTGCCAAGTTTAAACAATATTTAGTTAAAATTGTTTCAAGATAGATCTTTACACATGCTCATTAGTCAGAGCATGTCTCCTTCTACCTATCTTTTAACTCAAAATTTGATAAAATTTGGGGTTTTTTAATAATCTGTCTTCTGTAACAGCTGACATTCAGGTGTTTGCAAATGAGACTGTACAATCTGTCTCTGTGCTCAATTCATTGAGTAAATCTTAGCAGGACTGGTTTTTGTATCTACTTAATCTTCAACAACAAAGCCTCAAAAATGAAACTTACTTGTTGAAAAGGAACAGAGACTTATTTCCACTTGTTAATTTTCTCATTTAAAACAAGTGCCAAAGACAGGATTCACAGCAAGGGTTGCTTGGTGCTGTACTACTCAGTTGACTTCTTCTATCAAATACATACTTTAGATTACGTCTGTGAGAACACAAGGTTTTCATGACTTTGTACCTACAAATGAGAGAGCGCTGGAAGATTCTGGGCAGGGAAGAAGAGGAGGCAGCTCACCCTGTCATTTAAGAATATCATACTTAGCAATGAAATACACTGCTTGTGCTACTTTATTAGCAGTACCCCATTTTTGTGAAGCAACTTTATGGTTCTCCTTGCAGTTCTTGGGAAGGTCAGTGAGTGGATGTCTCATTAGATGTACTGCTCCTTTGGTTGCAGGAGATACACTGGTTACCTGTGTAATCAAGGTGTCTTTGGATTTCTTTCAGGAAAAATGTGCTTACCTGGAGGGTGGTTTTCAGCCACAGAGATGAAACTTTTAAAAATCTGAAGTTGAATATTTAATTCTTCCCAGCAAAAGGTGTTATTAGTGTTCATCAGTCAGCATACATGTATGCAGATAATAAAAAAATTTGATTTTTTTATTTAAGATTAAGGTATTTAAGATTAAAGTTGCTGATGCATAAACAGATACTTTGTTACAGCTTTAACACTCCTAAATGGGTACTTGTTAGCTATAGTGTGCTGCAAAAGCCTTAGAATATACTTTGTGTAGGACCAAAAAAAAAGCTCATCTGCTCATCTCTACCTGTATTCCAGAAGCATTTCTTTTTTCTGGATGATGATTGACAGGTGTACACTGGGTAACTACTTATTCCTTCAGCACTGTGAACCAGGACCTTAACCATGAAGTCAGGGACTTCAGCTTCTTATACTGGCCTGAGATACACAAGAATCTGGGAGGGGACACAATCAGGAAAGCTGACACAAGCTGGCCAAAAGATATTCCATATCATGTGACATCATGCTCAGTATATAAACTTGGGGAAAGCTGGCCGGGAGAAACGCATCATGAGAAAGAACAAGTGGTCAGTGGATGGTCAGCAATTGTGCTGTGCATCACTAGTTTTATATATTATTTTATCATTATTAATGTTATTATTTTCTTCCTTTTATGTCCTATTAAACCGTTCTTATCTCAACCTATGAGTTTTATTCTTCCTCCTTGTGCGTACTGATTCTGTCCCCCATCCCACTGTGGCAGAGTGAGCAAACAGCTATGTGGTTGTTTTATCTGCCTTCCAGGTTAAACCACAACAGTCCTTTTGGTGCTGATCGTGGAGCTTGAAGAATTTGAGATAATAATAGATTAGTACATATTAAAGAATTTATATATTAATAACTGTAAGTCACGATATTGATTTATCTGTTCTTGGTATTAGTTTATCTGTTCTGCACCATGCTCTTTATTTTTTGTGGTACATGTTAATATTTGGTGTTTTTTGCAGTTGGCTGTGCTCTGCAGTGATTAGTGGAGTTTTGCCTGTGAAATTTGTATTAAAACACTGACCTTGAGCTTAATCTGGTATTTGCACTTTGTACCAAAGCCATTACTGTACTTCAGTGCTAACTTGTAGAGACAATTAGCAATTATAGTTTTCCTCTGAGAGCTTTTTTTATGGACAAGATGCAGAATGGCACCTTTACTACCTTCAGCTATTATATTTTCTCCTTCATTACAATAATGTTTCAGTATCTTGAACAGCCTTGGGTAGTAAAAATACTTCTATTGTTATTTCTTGGGGGTACTGTTTTGGTTTCGTCTAAAGTTAATAAGTAATTTAAGAATATTATCTAGACATCTGCCTTAAGGCTGGATAGTCACAGGTGGCACAGCATGTGGGAGAATATGGGCAGGTATGTAGAGAACTTATCACCTCCAGTAGTCTGGAACTTCATTCCTAGGCAACTACAGGACCCTAATGAAGTGACAGATACTTGAAAAACTATTGGCTATTACAAAGATGCACAACTTACACACTGTCCTAGGCTCTGGACAGTATCTACCAAACACTGCTCAATATTATGCAGCACCCTCGGGGAAAAGAGAGAGAAAACCAAGCAGCAGGCACTGAGGCTGCTCCAGCCCTAGTGACAGGCACTTCAGCTGAACCCAAGAACCAGCCTATGCTGATACCTGTTGCCGCTATAGATAAGAGATGGACATAAAAGTCAGCTTATTTAGTAAAGGATGGTGAAGCAGGGTCATTGTGACAACAGAAGGATGAGGTAGAGCCAGAGATAACCACCTGATCCTTAACCCTGAGTGAACTGTGAGATAGGTGAAAAGATTTCAGCTGCCATCCAGGTGAGCACATTGTCATCTGGCTGCTTTAATGCTGGGATAATAGGGCCAGTAGCCTGGGATTAGAAGATAGGGAAGTAAGGCAGCTGAGGTCCCTATTTAAGTAAAGGGGCATTGACAGGGCAATTAGAAAGGGTCACAAGCCTTCAGCCTCTAGAGGCAATTCCTGTTTGGAATGAAGGAAAGATACCCCTTCAAGTAAGAGGTGTATGTCGCCCAGCAAACAGACCACCACGGAGAGAGGTATCCAATACCTGAGGGAATTAGCTGTGCTGGAAGTGATTTATAATGATCCAGACAACAAGCAGTTGCCCACAGACCCAGGTAAGTCCAATGCATGTGACCCATATGTTGGAAGCCTATATGGAGTGCAACATGGTTGTATGCCAGTTCATTGGCAGTACTGGCCTGCAAAGATGAAGAGGGACCAATTGGCTGGCCAACTCCAGCAATACAAAGAAAATCTCCCTTCTTCCCTATGGGCCTGCATCTCTGCTGTGGAGAAACTGTCTGAAAAGCCTGAAAATATGTTCGAATAGGTGTCTCAGGAGGTCCAGCAAATCTAAGAGGAGGCTGTGGAGAAGGTGTGTCCCAGGAGGTCCAGCAAATTCCTGACAGTATGGACCAGTATCTCGGCTATAAGGTGCAAGAATTCCTGTGCTCGAGAGTGAGGAGGTAGAATACACACCATGAGGTACCTTTTGGTTTTACCTATGTGACCACAGAGAGGAAATCAGGAAATGGGATGGCAAACCTACCTTTATCCTACTGACATGGGTATGTGAGCTGCAAGAAAAAAACAATCATAAAAGGTTTTTTTTCCAGGAAAGGTGCCGCTCCAGTTTCCAGCAGGCAGCTCCACAGACAGAGTAGAATAGCTGATACTACTTCTGATCCTCCTGAAGGGACTTTTGATGTACCAGAAGTGGGTAACGAATATTATGACCAGGAGTAGAGGAGATCTACCTCCAGCCAGGTGGATGAAGGAGACAACCGAGTTTATTGAACTGTGTGGATTTGATGGCCTGGCACATCAGACCCATGGAGGTATAAGGCTTTAGTGGACGTCAGTGCACAAGGTGCCCTAATGCTATCAAGCTATAAAGGGGCCAAAACCATCTGTATTTCTGGAGTGACAAGTGGATCCCAACAGCTAACTGTATTGCAGGCTGAAGTGAGTCTGACTGGAAATGAGTGGCAAAAGCACCCCATTGTGACTGGCCCAGAGGCTTTTCTCTGTCTGTGGTGTAGACTACCTCAGGATAGGGTATTTCAAGGACCCAAAAGGGTACAGATGGGCTTTTGGTGTAGCTACCTTGGAGAAGGGGGAAATTAATCAGCTCTCTACATTGCACAGTTCCTTGGAGGACCTTTTTCTTGTGGGTCTAACACAACCCTCCACGAGGACACCTCTAACCCTAAGCCTAACCCTAACTCTAATGGCTCCTTGCAGAGAGTTGTCCCCATGGATAGTTGTCCTTTCCTGTCAATTGTAGGGTTGCTGAGGGCTGAAGAACAACAGGTGCCAATTGCTATCCCAATGGTGAGTCAGTGGCAATATCACACCAGCCAAGACTCTGATTTCCATCCATAAGCTGATCCGTCAGCTGGAGAGCCAAGGAGTGATCGATGAGACTTGTTCACCCTTTAACAGCCCAATATGGCCAGTGCAAAAGTCTAACGGAGAGTGGAGACTAACAGCAGATTATTATGGCCTGACTGACTGGTGAGTGCTGCCCTGTGGGACGGGCTAGAACTTCAATCTGAACTGGAGTCAAAGGCAGCCAAGTGGTATGCCACAACTGATATTGCTAACATCTTCTTCCCAATCCCTTCGGTGACAGAGCACAGGCCACAGTTTGTATTCACTTGGAGGGGTGTCTGATACATTTGGAATTGGCTGATCCAAGGGTGGAAACACAGCCCTACCGTTTGCCATGTACTGATCCATACTGCATTGAAGCATGGTGAAGCTCTGGAACACCTGCAATACATTGGTGACGTGGGGCAATATAGCAGAAGTTGGTTTTGAGAAAGGAAAGAATAGTCAAAATCCTTCTGAAAGTCAGTTCTGCCATAAAACAAAGTTAAAGTCAAGGGATCTGCATAGGTGATCCATTTTTTAGGAATAAAATGGCAAGATGCATATAGTCAGATCTCAATGGATGTAATCAATAAAATAACAGGTATGTCTCCACCAACTAGTAGAAAGGAAACACTGGCTTTCTTAGGCATTATATGGTTTTAAAGAATGCATCATCCAAATTATAGTCTCATTGTAAACCCTCTCTGTAAGGTGACCCAGAAGAAAAATGATTTCAAATGGGGCCTTGAGCAATTACAAGCGTTCGAACAGATTAAAGGAAGATAGTTCATGGCGTAGGTGTTGGGCCAGTCTGAGCAAGACAAGATGTAAAAAATATGCTCTACACCACAGCTCAGGAGAATGGCCCTATCTGGAGACTTCAGCAGAAAGCACCAGGGAAGACTTAAGGTCTGGGGTTACAGAGGATCCAAAGCCAACTGAGAAAGAGAGATTGGAGGATTTCAAGCTGCTTCGGGAGTGGTTGGTACTGAAGCTGCTCTTAGCAACCTCACTGCTGGTGCTGTCCTGGATGTTCAAAGAGAGGGTCCCCTCCACACATCATGCAACTGATGCTACCTGGAGTAAGTGGGTCACACTGATTACACAGCAGGCTATAATGGGAAACCCCAGTCACCTTGGAACCTTGAAAGTGATCATAAACTGGCCAGAAGGCAAAGATTTCGGAATATCACTGGAGCAGGAGGTGACATTTACTGAAGAGGCCTCACTGTATAATAAACTGCCAGAATACTGTTGTATTGTGGGAAAACATTGGAGGTGGAAGGCTGCTGTATGGAGTCCTATATGACAAGTCGCAGAAATTACTGTAGAACAAGGTGAATCAAATCAATTTGCAGAGTTGAAAGCCATCCAGCTGACTTTAGATATTGCTCAAGAAAAGTCGCCAGTGCTCTATCTTGATGCTCCCTCATAGATGGTGGCAAATGGCCTATGGAAGTGGTTACAGCAATGGAAGCAGAGCAATTGGCAGCACAGAGGCAGACTCACCTGGGCTGCCACGTTGTGGCAAGGTATTGCTGCCTGGATAGAGAACCTGTTTATAAAAATTTGTCACATAAATACTCATGTACCTGAGAATCGGGCCACTGAAGAACATTAAAAAAACCCAGCATGTGGATCAGACTGCTGAGATTGAAGTGCATCTGGACTGGCAACATAAAGGTGAACTATTTATAGCTTGGTGGGCCCATGACACCTCATGCTATCATGGGAAGGGGTGCAGCATACATGGGTTTGTGATTAAGGGGTGGACTTGACTACAGACAATATTGCATAGGTTATCCATAAATGTGACTGATACATTGCAATCAAGCAAGCCAGGAAGTTAAAGCCTCTGTGGTACAGAAGGCAATGGCTGAAATATAAAATATGGGGAGGCCTTGAAGATTAGTTATAGCACGCTTCCACAAACCCACCAAGGCAAGTGTTTTGTGCTTAAATAGTGGAAGCAACCACCAGATGGCTGAAAACATACCCTGTGCTCCATGCCACTGCCTGGAACACTATCCACAACATCTTGTCAGCAAATACTACTTTAACTGATGAGGATAACATCATGGATGAAATTTTTCATATGTGTCCAGAATAAGGTTTTTTCCTGCCAAAAAAAAAACATGTCCATCTACACATTTTTGGTAAATAAGAATTCTGTTAGTACACATTTCTTCCTGTGAACATAACTGAAGTTTCCGATAAATACTGGAACAGCTAAAATCATGTTAATCTTTTGCCAGAAAAGTGTAACAAACAGTTTTTCATGCAAAAAGTTGAGCTATTTTTTTAAATAATATTTTTGATGCCTAATAATATTTTTAAAAAACTGAAAGTTAATTCTTGGAAAGAATAGGTAAGCACACATGTGTGTGTATTTGTGCAGGTAAAATAACTGGAATAAAATGTCTGGTTGTGTTACTTTGCCTTCTGTTATTTCTCTATTAACACACAAAAAAGATAAGTTACCATGTTTTCCACTTTTAAAACTGCAGTGGTAACTTTGTTGTGTGTACTAAACAAACAGATATTCAAACCACTAAATTCCTTTGTAATGGTTTTGTGTCTCTCAGTGCTAAAAGCAGTGTATTTCACTATGTTTCTGAGTTCTTGGAAACTTCCTTCAAGGTGCTGTTAAATAGTGGAGTCCCTCTACAGCTATTTGGGTTGCATTTGGAAAGGTGCAGATTAAATAGCTGTTTACATTAAAGGTGAACTTCAGACAAAAAATTATATTTTGACCTCTTTTTCTAAGGTTGGCTCATTACTATCTCTTGCCCACTTAAGAAACTGAGCAGGAACAGTGTAATAATATCTCTCTCACTCACTCCTACACTGTGTGAGGAGAAAGATAAGCTGTGAAGGTTATTGCCTCTTTTTGGTAACGAGTCCATCCTGGCAAGACAGATGGAAAGCCAGCAGAAGCAAAATATTTTTGCTGTGCCGGTAGTGCAGTGTGGAGCACAGTAGTTTACAAATCCCTGACACCCCCACACTCTCCCCATGGGCTCTGCAGGTGGTCTGGCAGCCAGCCAAGGTCAAGCCACCACATGATCTAATGAGTTTTACCTGTAATCAGGTTTGTCATGATAATCTGCCTAGATTTTAGAAGACTTGAGTATCAAAATCCTGGCAGCAGCAAAGGAGTGGTAGTACACTACTCAGTTTGGATACCTGCATCCTGGTGAAGTAGGAGTAGTGGATAAGCGAAATTTAGGATGGCACATACCAGCTGCAGTAGTGTGCTCAGTTCTGCTTGGCTTGGAGAAAACTTGCACTTTACTTCTTAGAAACCGTTGTTCAGAGCTGACTTTAAGCCAAAGGGCAGGTGGGAGTCGTAGAAATGATGCTTTACTTGGAGCACTTCCAGCAAAATCCAGGAGGGATGGCTATTACATGCCCTTTGTTACTGGTACTTACCTGTTTTACCAGGGATAGACTTCATGGAGGGTGCACAGTTCCCTTGCACTTTTTGTTTCAGGCCTGGTCGTGTATTCATCTCTACTTGCAAAAATCTTAGCAATTCAGGGAATCTTGCTCCCTACATGAAAGTAGCCATAGCACCCAGCAGTGCAGGGAGCAAACGTGTTAGAGACTGATCAGACTTTCCATAGTCAGAAGAAAGAGTGTGGGGTCAGTGTGAACCAAGCAATGAAATAAATAGTTTATGAGTCAGCTTTCAATTCTCTTAGTATGTTTACTGCTATAAATTCATTGAAAATTCTGATATGGAAACACAGTTTAACAAAGGGTAATAAGTAGGTGGTCATTTTCAGAAAGTACCACACACACAGAGGAAATTATGCAGTTTAATGCCGTGTAAGAATAGACAGCTCAAATTTGCAATCAATGAAGCATAATAATTTCTAACAACCAGCTCTGTTTTTCTAGGAATACTATTTATAAAGTACGAAACTGTAAAGGTTTTCTATATCAGCAGTCTCATTAAAAATACCATTTTATTCTGACAGCTTTCTGTAATCATTGCAAAGTCCCAGAAGATGTTTTTAATAGCTTTCTTTTACCAAGAAGCCTTTGCTTCCTATCAGCTGTCAGAGAATGACTAAGACCCTTTTGTAAAACAGACATGCCCATTTTTAAACAAACCCACAGCTCAGCTATGCAAGACAACACGCTTACTGTTTCTAAGCAGAGAAATTATTTTAAATCAGCTTCCTTGTCCTTGTTCCTCCCTAGACTCAACTGCTATTGTCTGAAGCATGCTGTACCAGAAATGCTGTCACCATAACTTAAAGATATAAAGTTATGTTTTGATGTTGCAACTATAAACACAATGTGCTTTTTTTTGATACTGTTTTTACTTTTTTAAAAAAAAATCCTAAAGCCAACTCTGCTCATGACCAGTTCATGACCACGTTATATGGGTGCACAAATACACCATGTTTAACCAGTTTCTGTTTTGGAGAGCTGCTGTGAATCTCATGTCTTGTTTTTAACAAATGTGTGCTCCCAGTTGACTAGAGCAGTGCAGGTCCCTCAACACAGCTCATTTTTAGGTATGTTGCTGAGCCCAGACAGCCAGAGTATCATAAGATATCCTGGTAAAATGCTTGTGCAGCGTCTGGTGACTGTATCAGCAGCTGTTGTTTAAAAACAAGAACTAGCTTGGAACTCTTCCTATCTTACTAGAAAGTTGGCAGCCTTTTCTCCATCTTCTCTAGCTGTCTCGTTAGGGCTGGATGTAGAACAAAGGATGATGCATTTTCAGAAATCTGACTTGGCCCACAGCTGCAAAAATAATTCCTCTATTCCACACCACTACAAACCATCAGGTGAAAACAGATACTACTTCCTAAGCAGAAAACTTTGCAGGACTGTTGAAAAAAATGTTAGCACAGGCTTAAACGAGTTTACTTTCACACATACTGTCCATATTCAACTTCTTTAGAAGTGTCTGGGAAAGAATCTTGGTACACTTTCCAAGCCTCTAAAATGTGATGCACAGTTGCAGCCACTGCAGTACTGGGGTTTTTTTCCAGTGGATTCAACACGGTAGTCAAGATGATGATGTTCTGTTCAGGTGCAGAAATAGGAGTTGTTCAACTACTCTATGTGTTAGTGGCACTTTCTTGGATAAATACTCAGGATATAAACAGCATTCAGATAAACTGTAGAACAGTCCATATAAAAGCATATGGAAGAAAGGCACAAGCTTGATTAAAGCTTGGAGTCTTTGGTCAAAAATGAAGCACCCAGTGACCCGCTAATTCACGTAAGGAAGAAAAAACAGTAAAAAAAACATCTGAAGAGACAAACATGACTTTGACAGCTGACTTCAGACTGGAATTAGATTTCTGCTCATTCAGGCAGATGACAAGTTCTTAGGCAAGGCCCATCCGACTTTTTGCCAGTTATATGTACAGGCTGCACAGTAAAACAGCTGCTAACACACCATTTTCAACAGGGAAAATGATGGACAACCTGTAGAAACTAGGGTATATGCAGTGTGTTGCTTTTCAAATAAATAACTATCACTTTATCAGTAATTCATAGAATCAATGTGTCTGTAAAAGGGCACTTCTGTTTAGCGTGCGAGAGAGGCTGTATGGGAATAGGAACTCCAAGACTGCCAAGTCCAAACTTCACCACTACTGCCTGTATAGTTCTGGCTTAAAAAAAAAAAACAAATCCAGCCTCCTGTTAAAAGAGAAAGACAAAATTTTCCAGGAGCAAGACACAGTATTTTCATCAGTGCTAAGGCATCATGTGGGAAGAAGGCAGCAAAAGGTGCTTGCTGGAGAGAAACTAGGAAACTCGCTCGGCATCAGTGAGCAGATGGCTCCTTCCAGCAATCCTTGCAGCGAAGCTGAGCAGTCAGTCTCTTCCTCCTGCTGTCACGACACTTCTCTGTGCACACCATCAAAAGAGATGCTGTACCTAAGGAAAGCTCAAGCAGTGTATCTCAGCAGGCAGAAGGTCAACACTTGCAAAGAACCAAAAGACAGTTCCTTATTTTTATGGTGTCATAAGAATTTTTGCTATTTACTAAGATTAAAAAGAAAAAAGGAAAAAAAAAGACCTCGAGACCACAACCATCTCCTCTCATGCTTGTGTTGTACACCAATCAGTTTGTAGTGTCCACTGAAAGGTGTTTATTTGGTGGGTTTTTTCTTCCGGTCAGTTGATCACTGCTGTGTGACACTGCCCTCAGTGTGAAGCAGCTGTTGTACCAACACCTTCTAGTTCCCCTTCAATCTCCTCCAGTCCTCCTGCTTTCTTTAAATTTGTATCTTCTTTTTCTCCGTCCTTGCAAGTGCAGTTCAGAAGCCAGCAAAATTGCTGTCATCTCATTTCTTGGGTCTTAGGCAGTAGAACTTAACTGGTAAGCAAGGGAACTTTTCATACCTCTTTAGTCATGTCAATGCAATGCACCAAGTGCAAATTGTTAATCTAAGTGTGTTTCAAATCACTTCAAGAGCATGAAGAAGGTGCAATTCCTTCCACTTTACAGACTCAGGGAGAGATTAAGCACTGTGCAGGAGACAGCTTTGGTTTTTAATGGAGTTCATGATAAAATCCTATGTATTGGATCCCAGGTCTCCTGCAGTAACTATGGTGCCTCGTGTGATTTTTCTAGAGTATGGACTTACAAGTGCACAAAAAGGATGTGTGAGATAATGGATCGTAATTAAAATCTATTGTAAATCGTATGTACGCTTAACATCTGCTCCATTTATTGAACTTAAGTGTGAAGAAAACTTTCTCAAAGATGAGTGAAAGGAAGTGTAATGTAGAAAAGCAAGTGAAAGTGGGCTGCTTCTTTATAGATTCTATTCACAGCAATTTGAAAGCCACCAAAAAGACTGTGGATCCCACATCTCATCTAAAAAAGTGACTGAAGGTTCTCCCACTGGAGGCTTCTACATGTCTTTGGGGTTTTGAAAAATAATTATACCTGGTGAGTCACTGAACAAAGGGTTACATCCCAGGAGGTTTCAGGATGTGCATTTTCTTTTAGCGAGATTCTAGCATAATGTAAACTCCATTTTTTGGTCCAAGTGTGGCTTTTGATTTCAGCTGCAAAGGGATCTGAAAGATAAAAAGAGCACTTTATGAACAGTTGTATGTATTTGTGTATATATCAGCCCCACATACAGACAGACATTTTTGATGGGGGACAAATTCATACCAGGGTTACTATGGAAACTGTAAAATACTAGTTTTCAAATCAGCTGTGGTAATATAATATTAAATAGAATTTACAACCAGAAGTTGAGGCAGTGGTTGTCCAGGTATACTGCAGATCTGAACAGAAAGAAAGTAACTCTATAAACTTTAGGGTTGCTGTGCAAGTACCAGGTGCAATGTACATAGCAACAGGCATATGCTAAAGTGCTGAGATCCCATGAAAGGCGTAGACCCATTCTCACCCTGTAGAAGTTATTTATTTTGACTGCAGTGTTCCTATACTGCTCTCCACTAAGACAGGGCTGTGTAACTGGTTTGTTGGAAAAATTGAAAAGATTAAATCAGATTTTGATTAAAACACGCAGTCCAGGCCTCTTGTCCCTGCTTATTATGGAAGTGGCTCTAGCAGTTTTCTCAAATGAAGGGAAAGTCACAAAGGCAAATCAGTCGTCCTGTCTAGGGGACACCGTCAACTCCCTGAAGTTGACAGTTGTGGCTTTTAAGCATCTGCATGTACAAACCTCAGTCTCTGGGCAGATCTTAAACTGAAACTTCTGCAAAATTCTCAGAAGAGTAATTTTTGTCTCCAGCAAACCCATCTTCATGCCAATGCAGCCACGGGGTCCAGCTCCAAAGGGCAGGTATGCAAAGGGATGTTGCTCCTTCTTGGCCTTCTCTGTAAATCTAGAAGGTGCAGAGATGGAAAGCAGTTCAAGAAATGATTTTTTGCTCTTTTCTCCTTATTACTTGTTTTTCATTTACATCTCAAAAGGTGGTTATTTCACTTGGTCTTAATGGACAGGTCAAAGGAACTATTGACAGATTGTGTCCTGATGGGCCAACATCCTTAAGTAAACAGATAATTGACTTATGGCCATCATGCTTTGTCCTCCAGGAAAGGACAGACAGACATTAGTATTACTTCCAATCTATCATTAATGAATTGCCTTCATTTGATGACCATGCTCAGAAGGATGATAACATGATGACATGCAGGCTGTGTAGACCATTGCATGTATGAGGGAGAGACTACAGCAAAAAAGAAACTAACAGGCTGCAATGTAAACTAATTAAAATTAGCAACAGCGCTTCCCTGTGGTGCACCACAGATGCAGATCAATGGGAATTTCTCTTTGAAGCTCGCATGGGAGATGAGGTCTCATGGGATTGGATGGGCCATGGAAGACAGTTATTACAGTTCCGTATTGCCCTTCTTTCTGCTCTTCGCCCAAAGGGACCAGGTCCCAAGTTGGGAAACACTGAAAATGTGAACAGTTCAGTTCTTCGAGCTCAGTTGGAAAGACTGATTAATGCATCAGTCTGTAAACAGATGTGCATCAACTAGCTGGCTTTAAAAAGCCTCTTAGAAATTAGCTTTTATTCTTCCTCCCCCGCCCCGATAATGAAGGTCACAAAATTCCTATTTGAACAGCAGCCCAAAGAGAAAGAGGTAAAATCTGTTTGCCAACGTCTGCAAAAATGGATGTATACTGGATAGAATATGTACAGACAAGAGTACAGAGTCTGAGTCAGTACAAGTTATTAAGACCAATGCCAATCAACAAGGTGATGCTCATCCTGGCCTGTGCTGAGTCACTGATCAGAGTGGTTCCTTAATACAAGTAAACCTCTGCAGTGATGGCATTATCCTGAAAATCTAAATAGTCCTTTCATGTCATCAGGTATTTGGAGCTGTTCTGGTAGTACAGAACTACTTTTCCAGTTCTGTATGTAGACAAAGGTTCTGTCCTCCGGATATATGGTCATCTCTGAAAATCTCTGATCTGTTTGGATACAGTTTGCAAGAACTTTAAACTGCTAAGTCTCAGAGAACTCATGCAGGATAGAAGGAGATGAATGGTAATACAGGCTACTTTGAGGTTTGCAAAAAAATAATATTGTGTGTCTCTGCTAGCCCCATCCCCATGCTTAAATATTCTAAATAAGATTAGGATATTACTACAGAATGTACTATAGAAGCCCATAATCTGAGATTAAAGGAACATTAACTCAGGTACTGAGCACTGTTGCAAATCCTATGCAAACAGGTTAATGCAATTCTCTCCTTGCTCAACCTCATATATCATTCTAGTAAATTTATAGTCTCTTTTATTATTCCTGAGGCAGATTTCAAAACAAAATATTAGAGGAAAAAAGGCTGTAGATGAATTAAATTATTTTTTGTTAAGCTCTTATTTTATAATTCTTAGTAACATCACCAACTGATAAAGCCTGGAGATAGTGTTAGTAATTGTGCTTCATTCCTCAGGGAAATTTCAAAAGGGAATTCATAACAAACAGCACTGTATGAGTCAAGGGCACTGCAGTCCCCACTACCCATTTTACTCTGTGATGTGCTTTCATACTACTGTTAAAGTGGTGAATAATCAATTAAGACAGCATTTCTAGATCTGTTGCAAATTCCACCCACCACCCCTGACTTCCAGTTATTGCTAAGATTCCTCCCCAACAAAAGCTCTGGGCCTCTCTAACCCTGGCACTGCTCTTCTTCATGGCCTAAGGTGCCTAATAGACCATATGCCAGGATTTGCTCCAGAAGGAGCACTGGACAAACCCACCTGCACCGTGCATGCGTTGTATCACTGGCAAAGATGGTTCTGGGCTGCCTGCCTCACACTGAGGTGTTTGTGGAGCATGCACTTTATTCTTAGTAGACTTTTGAGTGTAGTGGTACCTTAAAATGCAGCTGCCCACAGAATAGCTTAAAATATAGCTACCTACATAACTAAATTGTCCTTCCATACAGCACCACATCAGCTGAAATGCTCCTTGTAAGCTCAACTCAGCATCTGTAAGATAGGACAGGTAACAAAACCAACACCCTGACAGTGCCTCCCCTGAGTTGAAGAGAATAAATGCTCCATGTGAAAGTATGTCTTGCCAAGCACAGCCAAGAATCCAGGATCCTAAATTATGGATAGAGAGCAAATTCCCAGTGGGAGATGGGAGAGATTCCCAACTCACAAAGTATCCACACTATTAGAAGATATCAGGTGAAAAGGGTGTTCTAAACCAGCCAGAAGTCGGATGACTTTCCTGGGTACTTTTATGCCAGTGAATATACAATCTCACTTCAGAATTTCTGCATCCAGAGATGACACCATTTGCGGCATCTAATTTGGAAAATAGGTCTGAAAGCCTGCACCACATTTCAACCTTGACCAAACATTATACCCTCTGTGGGATGTGTCACTATCATCACTTGTCAAATTAGGTTCAAAGAACATATTTTATGATCTAAATTAAACTGTGCTCCTCTGAGGGGAAATACTGCCTTGAGTGAATAGTGTGTGACTGCGGCTCAGAAGGACCAGTAGGTTCTGGTGTCTGCATTGGACAGAATGGAGTCCTGTGCCCACCCTAATGCATGGAACAGCATTTAAGGCAGGCCTTTGATCTAAACAGGCTCAGACAAGGACCATAAGAAAGGAAAGCACTATTCCACATACCTCTCAGGAATGAACTTCTCAGGCTCTGGCCAGAACTCAGGGTTGTGGTGGAGATGTCCAACTGCAATTTCAATGACAGCCCCAGCTGGAATATGCTGCCCCAGCACTACACAGTCTTTAGCTGCTTCCCGAGTGAACCTGCAAGAAAAAGTGTCATGTATCCCAGATAATTATATATAATTATGATTAATAAAGGTAAAAACAACAGTAGGAGCCATAAAAAATCCTTCAGCTGGACCTGACCCTGCAATTTCAGGAGTAACACTTTCCCACTAGATAAATACAGCAACCCTTGCTGATGCTTGTGTCTTCTCAGGTTACAATCATCTCCACCTAGAAGCACACAGTTCCAACTCAGTTTTTGTCCTTTTCACAGTAAAGCATTTCTGGTTGCTTACGATTTTGCAAAAACATTAACTATTAAACTGCAATTTTGCTGATAATCTTGGTTTAAGACTCATTTTTTATGTGAACTGCAGATGAAATATGTCAGTCATCTCTAGTAACAGGCAGAAAGAGTATGCTGGCTTGCTTTCAGTAAAAAATGATATAAAATATAGTTTTAAGTCTGTTTATTTGAGAAGCTCCCCCATGCTGGGACAGCACCTGAAACTTAACAAGAGATGGTTTCAATATTAGGTCTAAGGGTTCTGCTGCTGCTACAAAAAATACAACCAGTTCACAAGCCTTAGAAAACTGCATTTCACATGCACTCATCAAAGATAGGCATGACTTTAGCAACAAAACTCTTCAGTTTCCTCCCACCCTGTGGTGACAGGTGACAGAGCAGGATTGTCCTTAGAAACCTCATCATGACAAGAAGACTAAGAAAAGCCGCCTACCAGAGCTGAGCTTGGGTCTGTAAACCTTGTAAAAATGGTACATGGGTGTGCACGCACAGTGGCTGATCCTGACACAGATCCCTTGGTACCTGGGGTGGTCACTATAGACCCCAGACCAGCCCAGACCCAGGTGGCTGCCCTGCTATCTCAGCCTAGGAGCTATTTCCTGGGACCAGGTGGGAGAACAGGAGCAAGACAACGTGCAGGAGCTCCCTTTGCTGCTCTCCTCATTGTGCCTAAAAAGTTGAATAAAGATTTCAGCTTCAATGTTGTCAGTCTGGTATCATTACAGGAACACATTCTTTCCTCACTGTCATTCATCTCTGTCTTTCTCATAGACAAATAAATAATAGAGGCTCAAAACGTGGAACAAAACACTGGCATGCTAAAACACACATTGACAAGCCGTTCTTCTCATCCTTACTTGAATTTAGTGATCATGGAGACATGAGTTCTGGGGAAGAAAGTTCTCTAGCTAGTAAGTCAATCTTTTTAAAAAAGCAACTCATTTTATAACAAGCTTGGCTGCTACTAAATTTTTCCCTAACTCAGCACTATCCTTGTCATAGGCAATTAACCTCTTTCTGAGGCACTGGGTTGTCCTGTCCATTACACACCCATCAGAATAAAACCCAGATCAATAAACACCACTGACAACGCCAACCAAAACTTCAGAACAACTTTGCTCCATCCTCATTCTGTTTCCCATTTGACAAACATTGTTTTCACGTACAATATAGTAAAGCCCAGTCATCTCATCCAGGAACAAGGATCTTGACATTTACTCTCTGAACAGTCCTGCAGATATCCATAGAAAAATCTTGATTTCTGATCTTTGTGAACATGTAAAAGAAAGTATGACCTTAAGCTTTTTTTATTTTAAGGTGTTTGCAGTAGTGGGGTAATTTTTTCAGAGACTCTCAGCAAGCCCAACTTTGACTCCTTTCAAGTCATCTGTATTTTTCCCTTGGCTTTACAAGACACAAATGCAACCAGCTGATTGCTTTGAAAAGTACCATTCTTAACATTTGCATTTATGTTTGTGATAACTTGGAAATTTGACATTCAAACAGTTTCTAATTTCTTTTCCCTTTATTTTCAGTTCATCAATATAACTTAGTAAAATTAGTCTTCTGTGAACCGAGGCAAAACTTTCAAAATTTAATGGATGTAGCTATTAGCTTAGCTGTGTTACTATAACACAGTATGAAGTGCAAAACAGTAGGGGGCCAAGTTAAACACACATGTAAAATACAGCTTTCTGAATGTGCAAACCTTTCACACAGATCAGGACCTTCTTGACGACCTTCTTGACCTTGGAGGATGTGAAGAACAGTGAGGAAGCAATCTTGGCCAATCCATTGTAAAAACCCCTTGCTTTATAAATACCAGTATTAGCCAATTTTCCTTAAATAGGCCACATTAAATCTTTCAAATGCTCAAGTATTATTGATGTTGGCACAGAGACCCAGGACACATCGGGTCTTTCAATAGCAGATTTCCATCTTATAGAGCTAGGGATCTACCCTGTTAAATCATAGGGGGAAAAAATAGATACCTGAATGCAGGTGGATACAAGCGCAATGTCTCTGCAATCACCATGTCCAGATAAGGGAGTTCTTGTACATTTTGGTAATCAGGGACCAGCTGAAAAGGCAGGAAGAAAGGAACAATGACATTTTCTCACATTTAAGTGCCAAACTCATCTCAAATTAGCTTCTAAATCATCTATTTTTTGCTGGGCATTTTTCCTGTAGAAGAACTCGATGTCTCATCTAAAACAGTAAATGATAAAATTATACAAAAATGTGGGCAGTAATTAAATGTGTGTATAACATTCCTTTCATCATCAAAACACTTTGGTGTGCAGCCCAGCTGAAGATACAATAATAAATCGACTTGCTAGGAAGTATTAAAAACCAGGACATTAGAGAGAGAATTAATGGCTACAACAGAGCTATTGTTTCATATATTCACTAATATTTGCACGGGACCTTTGTTTCTTCCCAAAGACGACAGCGTGACAGACCAGGAGACCTTTGTTCACAAGAAACAGCAAATCCTTCAGATGTCGGAGCAAACCCTATGCTCTTTCCCAGTTACAGAAATAAAGCAAAGTGCTAGTGATGTGACACCTGCGGAAAGGTGGGAGATGGCACTGGAAGAAAGGGGCACCTCAATAAGGAACAGCAAGCAGCTGCAAATTGTTCCGCTGAGTAAAGGGGGCTGAATTACCGCTCAAATCCCACCTGGCAGGATTGTAGTGGCGCCTGGGGAGAGAGGTCTCTTTCCTCCCGCGGCCACTCCTTGTCTAATGCTCTTTAATTCTGCATGGTGGACAGTGACTGAGCCCACATTTTCATAAACCTACAAAACCACCCAGCCCGTGACAACAAGAGGTGGGTGTTAAAACCCAAACAGGGTTGTAGCTCAGAAGACTTTGCCCTCTGACAGGCAGCAAACAGACAGTGAGAGACATCAAACTGTGGATGACCATCAGCAATAGTGACAAGATCCAGCACACAGACAACAGAAAATTTCTCCCACTGTTACCATCCTTGGAAAAAAATGGACATTTTTTCCTGTCTTATTCAGTGCTCTCAGCAGAGGGCAGCCAAAGTACATCTAATAATCTCATCAGGAAAGCAGAGTTTTGTTATAAATTAGAGCATCTCCTGAAGACTGATAAAATTGGAGAAAAGCACAGAAGTCAGACTAGACTAAACCTTTTATGAAGATCTGGGGCCCCTGCCATTCACAAAGGGGACTGGATTTCATCCTTTCTTTATTTACTACAGCACATTTCATGTATAATGCATATTTTATTGAATTTTCATGCAAAAACATATGGTACATACTGAAAATACTAAGCAGAGAACAACTCCAGATGGTATGCAGAAAAGGCATACAATAGAACGAAGATACCTTGCTGGATTAGGGTATCCCAGCTTTTCAGCATTAAGCCACCGTGCACCATATCACATTAACTGATCTTTTCTAGGAAGGAAATAGATACATTCTATCCCCGTTTTTTTGGCTCAGGAAAGAAAAACAAAACCAGAGAAATTAATTTGCACATGCTGAGCAGAACCAGTGTGTCTGCTCCTCTCTTGTGGAAAAAGATGCAACTCAGCTTGTCAATAGATGAAGTATTTTGTCAGTATGTGTCAAATATTATCAATACAGGAAGTGTAGACTGCATTGATAGCCTTTCAATGTTGCTTTTATATTGCAGTAGTGCCTAATAACTCAAACCTTTGGCTTAGGTAAACGGTTATCAGACAAAGGACTATGAGTCTAAAAGCCACAATTGGCTGCAATGCCATGAGAACCGTGGCTGAAGGCAGTGCGAGGAGCTGTGCTCCAATAACTTGAGTAGCTAAAACCAAAGACAGGAAGGCGATTTTTCTTCTTGTTTTTTCTTCTCCTTGTTTTGCAGAAAGAGATCTGAGGGCTACCTGGTTTTCCACAGCAAATCAG
This sequence comes from Dromococcyx pavoninus, assembly GCA_033558185.1. Taxonomy (NCBI): domain Eukaryota; kingdom Metazoa; phylum Chordata; class Aves; order Cuculiformes; family Neomorphidae; genus Dromococcyx; species Dromococcyx pavoninus. The sequence goes on along the minus strand of JAUMJL010000654.1, from coordinate 1,034,758 downwards.
TAGCAAAGGCTGAAAATGAACCGTGGTCAGACTCAAATTTCAGGCCTTCCTGGCAAAACTACTCTTCTGAACGATGCCTTGATGCAAATACATGCTGTGGTGTGTATTCATTTTTTTTAATTTTACATCTCTCTTTCAGAACTTTCCTCTGTCCTTTTTATACTGCTCTCCTGCCACTCTTTGAAGCCTGGGTCAGCATCTGAGTCCTGTTCCTGCAATCCCTCCTGATTTCATGGCCAGGCTGGGTGAGGGAAGCATTCAGGCTTAGAGTAAATGAGTGGTGGAGCCAAGAGCACACCATGATGTGTTCAATCCTCTGAGCCAACATCTTTCCACTGGGCCTTCCTGTCTGTCTCATAATCCCTCTACTTACTTCTGGAGTCAATAATTAAGATAATTATATGGTAACCTGATATAATAAGTAGCCACTCAATCAAACCATACATCAACAAATAATATAACACTAAATTATAAGAGAACTGATTTGCTCTTTCAAATAGCTTCTATATCTTCAGGGGATTAGCAGTTCAGAAAACAAAACAAAGGTGCAAAAGTTGCAAAACTAGCTGATTTGCCTTAGAAGAAAATTCCTGTTGCTTACATAAAGAAAAAGAGGTCGGTCAAATGGCAGCACAGTGAACTCTGCTATCGTGAGCATGGCAGACACATCAGTCATTTCCTACATCTGACGCAACTTAATTATTGGCACTTCCATGCTTTTAGCATCAAAGTAGCTGGACCTAATTTAGTAGTTGTTTGCAAGGTCTGACCCAGGGCTGGGTAAAGTACACAACAGCCAAGTATCTCTATTTAGGAAGGACAGTTTGCTGCTTTTTTTCCTCTTTCGGAGAAAATATTTTCCATTTGTTTTTCCACTCCCTCTCTTCAAAATATTCCTTTAGCCAAGCACATTTCAAAGGAACTTAAACATGCTTTTCTAATGTCCCTATTTATATCTTTCAACTGCTGTTAGGTTTGCAGGGGTGAAGGGTGGAGATGTGAAAAGATGCTACTTTAACACCCAGGAAAGAAAAATGTCTACAGTGCCTCTTACTCACAATTAGGCGGGTTTTTTTCATTAAGAAAGAGATTCCTTTCTGTAATTAAGTAGAGATGTTGGGGGAGAAAGTAGGCATTACATAGCATGGAATAAAACATTTTAATTTTGCAGTCACTGCTTTGCACAGCAGTTTGTCGTATGTTTTGCATAGCCTTGTAGTAGCTTTTCCTGTTGACATGGAAGTGAAATGGCTATAACATTCTGTGGCCTTTCTCTACATGTATGTTTTTCCAGAGGGATTTACAGAGGTGTACTGGTACACCCTGGCACATCCCAGACTATTCAGTCACTTCTGAGGTTCAAAAAGCATCTGGTTTGACCACAAACTCTCCTATATGATTAACAGGGAATCCCAGACCTCTATTCCTTAGAAAAAGATGGGAAATTAATTCTTCATCCCAAAGAGTACCTGAGGTGAAATACCAGCAGTGATTATAAAATTGCTTATGTGCTACAAGGATGCTATATGTTTTAATCCCCATATAAATTCCAAGAGAGAGAACTGACTTCATATTCACCTCAGCTTTTCAGTATTGGCTTTAGCATTTTCTAGGCAAGCAAACCTATTTCTTGCCACCACCCTCAGTTAGCTTTTAATTCCTCAATGAACACCACAGGAATCCAAGTGCTGACAGGAGAGGTCTCGCCAACATTTCTGCTGCAGTTTGAGATGTTACTGTTCCCTGTTGCTCACTCTTCTTTGCTGGCTGTGTTTAGTGTCACCACAGCCAAGACAGCAGAAGGGAACATATGCCTGCATCTCACTTGCTTCCATATAACGTCCAGCATGAACTTACCTTCAGTGACATTTTAAGACAAGATACTAACTTTTCCCCAAAGTGGCTGCTGAATGAAGCACAGATCCTCCTCTAGCACCTCTGTTTTGGGAGTGGTTATCCAAGTACACACCAGTGAATAAAAGATTTCCACTTATCCTATTTGTCATGGTCTGGTGGTGCTCAGCAGCCAGAAACGAAAAAAAATCAGAGAAAATTTTGTCTAGCTGACAGAGTGTGACATGCACCTGAAATTGATTTGGAAGCAGTGAAGGCTGCAGAGACTACATTCCTCATAACTAGTGCTGCTGAGTCATGGCCTGAGACTGAACTGGCTGTGGTTTCTTGGAAACTGCAATCCAAATCAAATGCTTCACGTGTAGGTGTGACTGTGACAAAGTCCATGTCAGAGAGATGACTTGCAGATTTGCTTATGTGCAGCTGCAGATGCATGAGTTGTCTGCGTACACATACCTACACAGCCCACACCAGCTCTTCCCCACCCAAATGTAGAGTTTGGATAACAATAGGCAAGGAGGAGGTGAGTCGAAAACAAGTCAGCATTAGCCCCAGTGACTTTCAACCACCCCCTCTTTCAGATTGCCAAAACAGCTACTCAGACCTAGCCATAGCTAGGATTCACTAACAGGTCAATAATGTTTCTTGATCAAATGGATCAGAAGCTGCTGATAAATCAAAGAATCTCCTTGGGGTTTTGACCTTTCTTTTGTCACCTCCAGAAGCTGCTCATGTCCTAACAGAACTAGAGCCTGTGTGTCACACTTAGCCTAGGAGAAGAAATGCAAGAATACTATCTCAAGTTAGGGTTGCCCCACAACCTTTGCAATAATCATATCGAGAAAGGAAAGGCTAAAGACAGGACATCACTCAAGATGCAAATCAGTGATAAAATGGCATGTGGTGGTTTAACAGGTGCCTATCTTTAACTTGCTTAAAGAAAGCTTGCCTCGTGTTTTGCCAGTTCCACAACGACATGCTGGAACACCTGTAAAGCACCAAAACAAAACCTCCCTACAATGTCAGGCAGCAAAATAGGGACCAAGATAATGAAGTAAAATTTCTTGACTTTGTCCTCAGAACTTGCACCAAATACTGAAAAAATGCTTAAGGCAGTCCTGATGTGACACTTACTGCAAAATGTATCTCTCTGCTGTCAGCAGTCCAGCCTGCAGCTACCAAGGGAGATGTCTCCCTGAGGCATGGCATCAGACAGAATCAGCCCTTGCCATTGGAGAAACAGGACCCAGAAACTCCTGAGTCCCTCTCATTGCAGGAGGCAGGTCATGGCAGAAGGTATTGCTTTAAGATACGCTGCTTTAATATAAAGAAGAGCCTACCTAAAATTACCAAGTGTTTGTTAGCCATTTCCAGTGACAAGGGTCTACAGAAGGATATTTTTCAGCAAAATATTCAGTTCTTGACTGTAGAATTGAGAATAAGATTCAGAAATGACAAATAGGACAACAAGCCTGATTTCGAGATTAAGACACAGCAGCGAGGCTTCCTTAGCCACCTGGCACCTCTCTACTCAAATCCTTAGAGCACACCTCACTAGCAGCTTTGTGTCTTCTCACACGTTCTCTAGAAATGAACATTAACAGAAGTCTTTAGCTCCATCTTCATGCCACTTTATGCAGAAGTAAGTAAAGGCTACCCAAAACTTGTACTCCCAAGCTTTCCCTTTATTTCTTTATTTCACATGGGTTACCTGCCATCTCTCTTATCTGCTTGTGTTGCCATTCAAATGGAAATGTAGCATGAAGGCTCTCAGCTCTTCCCTTGGTGGATGCTCACTGGGATTAGGAGTGTCATTTTGCTCACCAAGGCACTTCCCAAACTGCAGCAGCACTCAGTGCTTCAGACATGTCAAACAAACTCCTCCCAGATCCTCTGAAAGACCATGTACCAAACAAATGCAGTCTTACAGCTTTTCATTCAAATCAACTGCTACTCACCCTCACACCCTTCATGTTCCCCTCTCACCTAGTAGATTGCCACTCAAGTCACATGAGCACAGGCAGAGACAGATGCTGATTCACAGGCCAAGTTCTGAGGTGGTGGGAAAGGCCGGTGCACCAGTTATGCACTGATAACCACATTACATGCAACCAAATTCCCTTTGTTGCTTTGGTGCAAATCCATGCAGCTCCCTGGGGTTGTATCAGTGTAAGGGAGAGGAAAATGTGGTTTTAAGTACGTACCCAACAGTGCTGGGGAAAGAGCCAGAAAATATTATGTTACATCAATGTCGACTCTCTTTAATGTTACTTTGCTTTTCAAATCAAAGACTTGAGCTCCTGACAGAAGACAGACCTCCACTATCTCCAGTAGCTTTCATAGTGCTAAAACAAGGTCTTCGTAGCATCACTATTCACAAGGAAACTTTGAGATAAAAATACTTCCTGAAACTGAACAGTGTCCCCAAACCAAACAGATAAACACAAAAGCTGCAACAAAAACAGAAAAACAGTCAGAAATTCTCTTCCACCTACATTACACATGGTGATCAGCAAGAACAGAATGAGTGCCATCAGGTAGAAGATCTGCGGGGAAAAAAAAAGGCAGGAAAAGACAAGAAAATCGCTAAGGAAACCCTTTATGAGAAAAGCTACAAACAGAAAGAAAGGAGAAAAAATCAGTTTCAATCTTGGTTTTCTAAATTTCTCAGCTCCACTTTAGTCCCAGATTCCTCTGCCAAGAGAACTGGGTGCCTTTAAACATAAAACAAATAAATAACTGTGAGTGAAACTGGGCACCTGGAGCAATCTGCTGTCACAAATGGAGAGGCATGTCCCCAGTGTGCTCAGAGGGCCTGGTGAGGCAGCTTTTAATACATAAGTACCCTTATTATATATACTTTTTTTTAAAATTAGGTTTGGTGGGGAAGAGCAGCTCCTCTCCAGAAGTGGCTTCCTACCTGCATACAATATGTGCCTTGCTCCAGCTATTTGTGAATGTGATATAATCTCTGGCCATTCATTGTAGCTAAACTCACCAGAGGCACCAGAGATTGCCCGTTTCTTGCCTCCTTAAAAAACACTTTGACCCCCAGGAAATCCACCCCCACCCCCCCCTCAGTTCTCTCCTCAGCCCAGTAAGGCTCGGAAGTCTCTCTTTCTACACTTGTCTGACACAATCAAAATTTCTACTTGGGTGGCAGAAATGCTGAATGGTGAAGGATCCCAGTGGGAGGGAAGCAAGGAGGAAATTAAACAGGAGGAAGGACTGCCAGAGGCCCAACAGGCTGAGAAAGAGAATTATAAAACTGGGGTAGGTCTGTCCGAAGGGCATGTCACCAGTCCAAAGCACATTAAGCACTGAAGTTCGTGCAAGACTTAATCCTTCCTGCTATAGAAGTGTCCCTTGGTGGTTGCTGCAGATCTACAGAAATAAAGACGAGGGGGTTTTTTTTCCCCTCTCAGCAGACAATCATGGTATCACATAATAGCCAGATGATTTAATTTAATCATTCCTGCTCCAGCTGGTATTTTCTGTACTGAGGTGACAGTGCTTTAAATTAAGGCCTTCCATACAAAGGGCCCATGTATTCAGTTTAATCAAATGTTCATTTCTTCATGTTACGTTTATATTAAAAGGTATCAGCTTGAATTTTCATGCTGTGAATAGAGGATATCCTATGGGCTATGTAGTGAGGTCCTCTTTAGTCATTCATCTCTATGGCCTTGTACACTTGGCAGCCTTGTGGACTGAGAGGTGACTTAGCCCCAGGCATGCAGTTTGGGGAAATATGTCTTAGAGACCATGGTCCAACCTATGAGGAGAGCAGAGCTTTACACAAAAAAAATTACTTCGGTAATTGACCTTTCTGCAGATACTTAAATATGGGCTTGAGCCAGTGGCTGCTTAAGTCGTTGGCTTCAACAGTTGCTGGATGAGACCTTTTCTGAATTAGTAAATAGGCAAACATTCATAGCAAAGAAATTGCAAGAATCTTCCATCACTCAGTGTAATCATTATTTGCTCCGACAACAGCAGGTCAGTTTTAATACCATGCAACATTTATGTAGTGTCTGATGCCTTGAAAAAACTTTATGTACATTAGGTGCAGTACAACAATACTAAAACTTTGTGCCTCTCCATAGTTGTTTTTCCCCTGAGGCTCGTGAAGCATTTAGCAAACATTAATTAGTTGGTCATCTTCCAAATGCATGTGTAAGGTGCTCCTGGTAAATACTCTCTCCCTGTACACAAGGGGCCAGCAGAGGTGCTGAAGACTTAGGCCAACTATTTACAGCCTTAAGAGTCCAGCACCCACCAACCTAAGCCATCATAAATAGTCTGATTTTTTTCAGTGTCAGCGTGACTCCTGTGAATAAATAGGCAAATACTGCTCCAAATGCACTTAAAATGACAAAAAAAAGAAAGAAATCCATTGCAAGGCTTTGAAATATGTCTTAAACAAAAAAATGAGCTTTGTTTGGTTTTAGCTGCCAAGACCATAACTCAGGGCTCAGCCTGTCCTTGAGAAACTGATGGTACTAAAAGTACAGAAAGTAAAGAAGCTTTTTGGGTGTCAAAGCTTCAATTCTTTGCCATAGACCTAATACAAGTAAAAGCTACAGATGAAAGCCACATCAAGTCCTAGTTTCAAATTCCAGCATTGTACAAGGCATGAAAAGTTGCAACTTTTCACATTTTAGCTGAAAATATGAAAAATGGAGAAAGAAAGAGGAAAAAATTCTTTTCTGACTATAGCTATTCAATGCCTTTTCCTCTTTTGGTCCCTCTGGAAAGTGCTGACTGACTTGGGTACAACAAAACAACTTACTATTGGTATGTGGAAAAACTTGATAGCACTTAAAACAGTTTTTGCATTTCCTCCCTCCAAGGCATGAAGAGGATCCTTCAAAAAAACTACATGCCAGTCCAAAACCCACTACCCCAATCTCAGTGGGGAGCTGGCTGTGAGCAGGGGTGTCTGCTACCATGACACTATCCTATGACAAACCTGTCTGGATATTCAGATAAAGCTGTCTGCGACAAATCCTGGCAGATGCTTATCCAAGGGTTTCTTTCCCTTTCTTTCTTTATCTCTTCTCCATCTGGGAACACAGAAATTTCCCTAAGCCTGTTCACGCTTAGATTTAGTGAAGCCATCATGGTGTCATGTTCTGGTGCTGTTTTGTGTCTTTGCTTTCCTCTATCCTTTGTGGAGCAGCATGGCATGGCTGTCCATCTGTTTATGATTTACCTCACACAATCACTTGGTCCCGATTACACTGATAGCCACAGTAGGTTATTTGAGGACCAACTGGACCTCTGTAATGACACTCAAGCTGTACCCAAATCGTGGGAACATTTTCAACTTAAAAAGGCCAGTGGAAAAACTCCACAGGGGCCTCCCCCGGGACAGATTTCCTGTCCTTAATCCCAGGAAGTAAAAGCAAAAAATCTATTGTTTTATCTGGAATTTTTCTGCTATCATGGGTGTCCGAGCAATCCATGAAAATGAAAAAGAAGGCAAGAAGAGAAACTGAAACCTGGGTCTTTCTGACATTTAAAGATGTGTAGTGGAGAAGTGATTATAAAGAATAGCATTCGGTTCAGGAGGCCACATCTTTAGTGGTCTTCTTTAGCACAGACATGAATCACAGTGTCAGAGGAACTGTACAGATCTGCACGAGTTGAGGATGGACAGAGGAAGTACAGCCGTCTGGGGGGCACTGTGTGTTGCCACAGGTAGGAAGTCCCTCAGTGATGAATCACTGGCCCTCATGAGCACACAGGAGTGAAAGGCAAAAAAAAACCCACAACTTAAAAATCTGCAGGATGAAGTCACAGGGTCAGCAGTGAGAAAATACAGAATTCACTTGTAATCTGAACAAGGTCATTTCTAGCATGTTTTAGGATGATATAAGACCTTACAGTGAAGGCAAATGGAAAGTATTGCTCACGATTTCTTCTGCTTTATGAGTAAGCTGCCTTGGCCTTTATTTATTTATTACCTCATAGTCCCACAACGATTCTAGTGTGAAGACCACTTTGCTGTGCTTTCTCCATTGCTTCTCAAGAATGTTTTTGCTTTTTGAACCTGACCCTTTCCTGTCTCAGTGCCCGGCCACATTGCTTATTTACCTCTCCCTATTTCCAAGGAGGCCCTTATTTTTACAATTCCCCACACCTCCAATGTGCTCTCATTTCACTTATGGCCACACTATTTTAATACCCAGTATTTTATCCTTTCTTCTTCTTTTTCAAAGATCTGCCCTGTTCTATCCAGTCACAAAAGCTCTGGGGTGCAGTGTGGAGACCCAGGATAACTTGCTTACGTGGTGGTATCCACCTAGATTTGAACCAGCCCTGACATGGAGGCTGCTCAAATCAGATGCCAATGAGAGAAAAAGGTGGCACCCACAAAGTGACACATTTGCTGAATTATTCAGCATGAAGGAGTATTTTTAAACTGGGAAAGTGCATGAGCCATAGCGGTCTGCAGGGGGTTCACTAGCAATTTTGCCCATATAAAATACCTCATAAAATATGGTATCCATTGCCCTTTTTACCATGAGTTCTGGTGTAAGGACCTATGGATACCTATAGATGGGGTAATTAGCAAGGAGGAGGAAGGCTTTTTCTGAGAGTATAAAGATGGAGAACAGCTGTAGGCTTTTTCCTGCAAAGACCCTGCCACACATACAAGAGCAGATAGGCATACTCAAAATATTACCGACCCCGATTGCTCAAACATTATGAGGGGAGGCCCCAAGATACTTAGAAACTGGCTGGAAAACACAAGATTTATGACAAATAAGAATATTTTGAACTTCATTTGCCTTCTGGCTTCTGAACTGTTGTTTGTGTTTTCAGTCTTACCTTTTCAACTAGAAATGTTTTTCCTTCTTTTTTTATTGGTTGTTTTTTTTTTGTTTTAATAATGAAAGATGAGATGCTGGCTACACACCTGACTTCAGTGTTGAGTGATTTGAGAGAATAGAAAATAAATACCCAGAGACTTGCAGTGCAATGGCAGGATGCTGGTAATATTCCATTTACAGAGCACCATGGGCCATCCCTGCCTGCCCTTTGGCCATCTGCTGCTAGCGCTTAGGTAGAATCACACAGACCTTTTTTAGAAAGAAAAAAGAAAAAGGTCCACAAGACTGGGAACTTCATGTGACTAAACATCACACAAGCATGAGCTGTCCCTCAGAGTACCAGGGTTTTGTAGCACACATTTTGGGGGCGAACAGCCAACAGTAAGAACAGCCGTGCGGATTAAACATCCAACCTCCTCAGAAAATGCCAGACTTGGTACCTTGGCAAAGCTTAATACAGAATTACATTGAAACACAGACAAAGTAATTAGGGGTGAAAACATGCTAAGTCTGTATATAGCATTTTGTTTCTGTTGAGTACGAAGGGGGGTGGTGGGGAAGGGAGGAAGTGAGGGAGAGAAGAGCGAAAAGAGATAAATTTTGGTTGCTGCTCTCATGCACAGATCCACTTATCTATGGCTGAAACCCAGACAGATGTGTGACTCTAAATGAAGAAATATAATTAAAATGCAAAAAATGAAAATAAGTAAGAAAGGAAAAGAGAAAATACAGGACTTCAGGCTTCCCACACCTACCCTGATGTATAAATAAAGACTATCAGACTGATGAAGGGTGCTTATTACTTCTTTGACTTCCATGTGTGTAAAGAAACCTACAAATCTTTCTAGTGAACAAGCAGGATAATCTTATGATAACGACATGTTGCTGCTACCAACTTTGTTGCTCTGTTTTAAGTGACATTGTGCAATGTCTTGGTAGTCCCTGTCTACCAAGTCCCATCAATATAACACCTATAATGCACTTAAAAAATAGGGTTTGGATCAATCATGAAGGAAAATACTCTGGAAAGCAGGTTACTTAAGATCACATTCTGCCTGAGTTACACCTCTTGTAAGAAACATGTTCAGAGAAATTGCAAGCGGATGCAATTCCCTTTTGCACCTCTTGCATACTTGGACCTGCCTCCTGAGAGTGTAATTTAGAGCAACCTCATAGTTTTCCCTGCCTTAGCTCCCAAGGCATTTGCAATGCAGTTCAGAAGAGCCAGAGCATCTTGCACTTCTGTCCATGCCCACTGCTTTTCCTAACACATTTGCTTGCCATTTCACATTATGGCACAGTAAGAAAGACTGGTATTAGTACTTTTGGCCTCTTTTCATGTGCGCGCACATGTACGCATGTGTATTTTCTGTAACACATCCATCAATTTGAAATGGTATAAAAATGACTAAAAAAAAAGCCAATCTTTAAATCTCAGAAGATTCAAAGTGTCAGTGCTGTGAAGTCAGAAAATTCATTCCAAGTCCTATTTATCTAGGTCAGAATGTGGGAAGTTTTTTTTGTGTTCTGCGTATGCACACCACCACTTTTGCTGCTTTGTGCTACATAGGCTGGGAGCTTAAGAGCCAGGGAAGATGATGGCTTGCTCCCTGATTCCAGTGGACTTGGTAAAAAAAATCCCTTTTGTGTTCCTTATAACGGAATCTTGTCTCATCTCTACCACAAGAGACACTTTGGCCAGTTTATTACAAATATCGTGCTGATAGACAGTGTGTGTATCTAGCTCTGCCTCAGTGCCACATCACCACTGCCTCTTCTTTAAACTAGAAGAGAAAAGCAGCCTGCAAAGCAAAGAACAAGTTAACAAAAGGCTTCATTTATCTCCAGCTGATACCAACGTGACAGCAGGAAATGCGGGGTCAGATTCCAGGCACATTATTGCGAGGGCAGGAGGAGTGCAGGGAGTAGCTGTTGTGTGGTGAAGCCACAGGGCTTGCAGTCAGGAGGTCAACTCCTGATGCAGCTTTCCAAGCAAATTTGGGAAAGCTGCTTCTTCTCCTCCAGTACTTCTAATAAGACTGCTAAACTTTAATCATGCAATTTTGTGGATACTGCTGGCATGCTCAGAGGCAAGTGGCATATGATGATCATGTTCATAGCCTTATTATTACACAGTACTTGCAGTAACTCCCCTGTTGTTTTTTTTGTAAATTTTTGAAGTCAAGGGTAAGGCAAATCTTGGCAGTTAATACTGTTATTATATGAAATAAAGGCAAACATTGAACAGACAACAAAATCATGGACAGACTACCAGAACAGAAATTTTACACATTCCTTCACATTAATTGAACTTAACCTGCCATTTAACCTTTGCTTTATGATGTGCAATTGCTGGGGGGAAAAAAGTTGAAATGGTGTTATACACTCACCTACACATATTTGCCTACCTTTGTGTGGAAAAAAATAGCTGCAATTTGAAGTTTAAGGGATTTGCTTTCGAGGTTTATCTATGTATGATGCCATGGGTTCCAAACAGAGGTTGGGATCCATGAGGATCCTCCCTGCTCCATACACCTCTGCCCAGGGAAACTGCTGCAAGATGGGCTGCACCAAAAATGCTTCCTGAGCAGACAAAAGGACAGGCTCCTGCAGCCAGTGTCACGAGGGGCTCATACTGTTCTTATGTTCCATGCTCCTCAAAATCAAGAGGGGAGGCTGTCAGGTCATGGTAATGCTGCTCCACCATTCATAGTGCTACCAACATATCTCTTCTTCAGCCCAGATGGTGCTTCCCTATTTCTTTTTTTTTTTTCACTATATATTTCTTATTCCATTAAGGGGAGTTATTAATCAGGATGACCCAGGAGTGGGTCCATGCTAAGGGATGGAGCTGGTGCTCTGCTTGGTGTCAGTGAGCTCCCTCCTTGCTCAAGCTGAAAGATGGCTCATGTTCAGAGTGCTGCGCCTGACCAGGCTCCAGACAGGATGCAGCACACTCGGCTCAGTGGGAAATGAAAAGGATATAGGCTCTTTTGTCAGCTCAACTTGGTCTTAATAATGTTGAAATATTTGAAGGTCACTAAATTACCAAGAGCAGAAATTTGGCACAAAGGCCCTTCTCTAAGATTATCTAGGTCTGCTGAAGTAAGACAACAGAAGAGAATAAACTAAACTGAGCAAAACCAACAACTGCTGCTAAGATGTTATTCTTCTCATTAAGCCTATATGCTGAGCCTATAGAGAAGGCAGCAGTTACTGTCCCTCTTGCTGACAGTTCAGTATTAGGGCACAAAGGCAGGTCACTGTCCTTGGTGATATGGTAAACAAAGATAAGAGCTGAAAGCAACAGAGTATTTTTTTAACCCTGATAATTCACTCAGAATAAATTCCATCATGGAGAGGTTTATTGTTTACTTAACACTCCTTAAAAGAGCTCCTTGGGAATGCAATCTCCTTCCCATGTGCTGGACACGAAACACATTTAAGCTGAAAGCATTGGCCAGGTCTGCTCAGGGCATTTGCTACCAGTCTCTGGATTCATGTGTAAGAAATATAAGCAAAACTGCTGGAAAAATGCAGCCCCAAACTTTTGCCCATAACTGCCTGTTATGCTGGGTTGGGAAATTAAATAGATGTCTTCAATGGGCAGTTGTGCTTATGAAAGTGCTTTGCCAACATGCCAACAAATACCCCCATTGCTTTCCTTTTCTGCTGGCAAAATGTCTGCACAAGAGCAGCACAAGAGTGAAAACCATCGAGGTATTTTCTGACACTCAGTAGAAGGATCAGTCTTCCCTTCTGATCCTGCCCCAAATAAAACTGTCCCCTTCCCCAAATGCAGACACACCACACCACTGCTGGGGGAAGCATGTGAGGAAGGCATCACTGCCAACAGCAGAGACTGTCTTATCTTTTGCATGTAATGGCTCAGCAGCTTAAAAGTAAGGCAAGAGTTTAAGCATTTTCTCATTTGGGGCCTAGAGTGTTAGACGAGAATCTGGGAACTGTGTGTGATGCCAGAGAAGTGGGAATTTAATCCTGCCATGGCTTCCCTTCCCACTTGGGAAGCAGCAATAAAACCTCTTCAGCAGATCGTCTGGTACTTCTCTGAAAGGCACCAGTAGCAGATGCAACTACAAGCCCAACTTCATTAGATTTAGGCAAACTGCCCTCCAGAAGAGCATAGACTCAGAACTGGAGGTACAACAAGGAATTTATCATGGTTTATGCTGTACATTTGACCTCCCCTACATTTCCATAGGGCCTCTGGATTTCAACAGAGACAGGAATCTCTTTTCAAGACACAAAGTGGTTTGTTGCAAAGCAGTTCTTAAGCATGTGCTTATTGAGGACATCCTAGGAGTAGCAGAGCTGGATTACCTATGGCCTTGGGCTGCACTGTTAAGTGGAACGTGAGTTTAAAATGTCTCTGTTTCACTTTCTGAAAGAGCTATAAGCTTAGTTGTTGGAAGTTTCCAACAGCGTTCTTGGGGATAGCTTTTGTAACCTGACCTCATCTCCAAAGCCTATATTATTCGTCCATTCTGACTAGTCCCTTTATTTCTCAATTAAGAACTCTCTTTTGCTCTCACATTATTGTAACACCCACAGGATGTCTATGTCCATATTCCTCTTGCACCTTTTCACATCACTGCCGCTCCTGCTCAGCAGGGGCCAGTTGCTCTCTTGATTGCTGCAAGCATGTACTTGCTCTTTTTCAACTGTTCTCATAACCTCTTTTTAGCAGCTCTATTGCCAGATAATCTGGCAAATCAAAATACAGAAGTGAGTTCTGCTATCTGTTCCAAAGAAAGTTTTTCCAGAAACACTCAAAGACACCAAAATCACAGAGGAATTGTTCACAAAGGTCAGTACACGTTGCACCAGCACGCCATCCAGCTTCTGATATTGATGTCAGGCAGGGTTTATCAACATAAATGGTGGTTCTTGTTGCAGGTATCTGATATCACCGAGACTGGTAAGCCCACAAACACAAGCTGAGCAGTTGTGGAGTCCTAAAGAAAGCAGCTGTAAAAAGAAGCTATTCCTCTGTATCGCAGTGCTCTCAAGGAGAAAAGGAGAGGTGCGCCTGCCTGCAGTCACCACTCCCAAAACACACTGAGGGGCTTATCTGCTGTCTCTTGCTCCTGATTTTATATACTTAATATCAAATCAAGGCCCTGCATCCACATGCATATACTCTGTGCTATTTGTGTTGTGTATAGCAAATCTGTATTGAGATGCTATTTGATATATTTTAGAATAGTAACGTACTGATTGGTAGAATGGTGCTGGACTAAACCTTACTGTCACAGCTGGAGGTAAATTCAAGCATAGCTTACTTTATAACATTAGACAGAATAGTAAATTAGGTAACCCCACGTCAGTATAAACACACTTTTACTGACTCCTTTCAATGGACCCATTTATCCAAATACAGCGAGGAGAAGAAACAGTGTTACCAGCACACTTTTGCCATGGGAACTGTATCTATGCTATAATACATCTCAATGCAGATATACAATAACTAAAGCTCAAAAATGAGTGCTGGTGGAAGAACGACACAGTATATCTGACCTCTGTATATATGAGGCTGCTAAAACCAACAATCAATGTCCCATCCCAATATGAATATGGAACACACTCTACACAAATTAATGCACTGGGTAAGAGCCTTAGCAACTGCCAAGGGGTATTGTTCCACCAACATCTACCAGTTCTCATGGATCAACACTGAAAAACATGTCCATACTTTGTCTGTAATCCCTCAAAAGAAACTTCCTTTTATGAAGAAACAAAACTACAAGCTTCAGCGCAACATCTGAAAAAAGCCACAGTAAACAGACTGATAGAATTTCTTCAACCTGCACAAATTATTAGCCTATCTAATCATAAGAGAGAAAAGGGATCACCCCGCTTTGAAACGGTGGTGACAGAAAAGAGCCACAGAGCACATCCCCTGACAGTAGACTTGCCTCATTTGGTTAATGGACTGTTTTAGAATTTGTGTAATTATATCAGATGAGAAACTCTTGTAATTAAAACAAAATTGAAGTATAATGTAAAGGCATTATATCAAACTAAAGATGCTTGTACAGAAAAAAAAGAAGTTATTCTGATAGAAGTAGTTTTATATTTGTATACTTCCATGTATGCTAGGAAGTTGCATGGCATTAACTGCACTGGTTTCTACATTAATACAGCTATCATCTATAGCAATACGATGTGCATAGAATCATCTATAGCAATACGATGTGCATAGATGTTTATAGTATATATGTACACGCACACCTATCGACATCCTGTTCTCCCTTCAACACTACACACAGAAACTCACTATTCTTTTCTGTAAAACAGCCATTTCAGTAATCTGTTATACAGAAAGTGCTATTCATATCCTGAAATTCATACGCATTATTTTTCAACAAAGATCTACTCTAAAAACAAGACAAAAAAGTATAGATTAATAAATCACCTATCCACAGAGTATGACTAAAGTTTTCATCACCAGCCACTTCAGAAATAAGCAAAAGTCCTACATTAAGAGGCACGCTCATACAAACACACTTGTGCACACATGCACACACAAAGGAGAGACTAACAGTTATTTATATTTCCTACTCTGAGAGACAGGAAACCCCCCTTTGCATCTGCTTTTTTCTCACTAAGAAGAATAATTTTAATTGCAGTCACTTGGCAGGAAGCCAATTCTGTTTTGTTTTTTTTAATGACATCTGTCTAAGCATTTTTAAACTTCCTGCTCAATGTAACTTCCTTCATTTTATAGACCAACACCCAGTTACAGCAAAAAAAGAAAAGGGAGTAGCAAATGATTTATTAATTTTTCATGTTAACTCTTATCAGGTATATCAAGTGGTTCATTGTTCTGAGAACTGATGGTACAGAAAGCAGATTTACAGGCGGAATGTAGGACTCAAGCAGTCTGGGAAAGGAAAAAAAAAAGAACAAAAACCATGCATGGAAAAAAACAACACAGTTGTAACTTAACCCTAAAACAACTCAACAGTTCCTGTTTCGTGAACTGATTTTCCATGTTCAGCTAGGATTTTTTTGGGGGGGAAGTAAAAAGGGTTGAGAATAGGGCAAATTCGGGGTAACATACTTGAAACTGAGAACATGAGGCATCACACCCAGTGGACACCACCTACACCAGCTTAAATCTGGGCAAGTTTCTGCTGTATCAGTGAAGTTCCTCTGGGCTTGGTCAGTGAAAGCAGAGGAAGAATCTAGACTCGAAGTCCACATGCCAAGCTGGCACAGCCCAGCCCTCTGCTTCAGTCAGATAATGGGGACAGCAACTAGAACCCCAGAGCTCCTCTAACAAAACCGATCACAGAAAACCCCCAAAAATTTAATTTTTGCGTGCCAGCTGTTAAAGCTGCTCTCCTTCCTCTGGCTTTCATTCTGTTATTAGTCATGGCTTACAAGGTCATATTGCATGCCTTACTGTTTTCCACCTGTATGAGAAGCATGGTGATCTGAGAGGTGAGAAAAAGGAGGCAAGAGCACCACCAGAGATGAAAAGCTCAATAGCATGAAAGGAGAGAAAACAAGAGAGTTGAAAAACAGCAGGTGCCATGGGATGGAAACAGGAAGAAAAGGCAGAAGCAATAGTGGACAAAGTGGCAGGGGGCCTGCCACATCAGCAGTCACAGCCTTGGCCTTTCCCTGAGATTTAGCAAGGTGCCACAGGGCTGGGGCTAGGGGAAGGCTGGGGGCCAGGCTGAGCCATGGAGCCAGAGAGCTGAAAAGCAATGTGGAAGAGCACATTTTATGCATCCTTCTCACCATTCATCCCCCCACTCTGCTGGAGCTCAAGCCACAGGCATGTACCCACACTCAGCTTATGAAAGTCCCAAAGGAATAGGATTTATAAAATAGATCAGACATGCGGCCACTGTTAGCTATAAGTGTATCAGCCTCTTGGCTAGCCCCACTGCTGGGACACAGGTAAGCCTAATGAATTGTTAATGCCTTGACACCAAAGCTGCATTTTCATTCTTTGCTCCAGACAACCTAGATTATATTCTTTTGACTTACACATTTTCTCAAGCAGGCTAAACCATCATTCAAGCTACATGAACAACAAAACACAAAAGACCTGGGAAAACTAAGTCTCCCTCTTGCACTTTCTGCCTCCGTGCAGATCTAACCTACAGCCATCCTGAAAGTGCTGAAAAAGTTTCCATGTGATTTTTAATTTCCTGGTCCTGACTGGAACCAGAACTGTGAGTGCTGGGAGTGCTGGAAGCCTTTGGAGGAAAAGTTTGTATTGTCAGATTCTGCCCTAAATTTCCAAGATCCAGGAGTTACAAAGAATGTCGCAGCTCTTTAAGTGTTCGGAGACTTTACTCTCACAAGTGGCTGACTGCCTTCTGACTTGAGTCAACACAGCTGGAAAATGGAGTCAAAACACCCCCAAAACCTCTCTGAAAACCAGATGTCATTGAGCAGAGCTACCGTGTTAATAAAACTCTATCAGCCCTGCACTCGCCGAAACAAAATGAATAGCTCTAATAGATTTCCCAAACTGTGCTTTATGCCAGAAAGAAAGTAGGAGAAAAGTATTTTAAGACTTGAAACAGACTGTGGAAAGGTATGGTTCTGGTGCTGGCAATGGGATTACTGTGCAGTAAGAAAGATCTCTATTTTTAGGGAGGACGGGCTGTGTTTGTTATTTGGCAGGAAGCGATCAGGATCAGTGATTGCAACATTATTGCCAGACCCGGGGTCGGCTGGGTATGAATGATGTGTTAAAACACATGGTTTGGTATAGTGGTGCTGAACACACAAATGTTGCTGACATGTGCCCGGCATCATGTGCCACACAGTTTAAGCAGGGTCAGGAGTTTACATGTACCCTCGGGGCACACTGTGTTCCCAGAATGGTACTTGATTGTAGCTGTGAAAGAAAACATCTCAGCACTGCCAGAAGCAAGTCAAAGATTTCAGGGCAGTTTTTCTCAAAAAATAGTGAAATTTTTTTGAATACTCCCATCAAAGATATTTTTCTATCAACTGTATATATATATATGTATGCCTCACAGGACGTAGATGCATTATGTGTTATTATATATACACAACTAAACAGGAATGCAAACAAGAACTGAAAAACAACAGTGGTTTGTTTAAACGCTCTGTTTCATCTCATCCAGCCAACATCCCATTATGAGCCACAGGGGGCCAGCTTTCTGAGGCCACCAAGATGTCAACAGTTGGAGGAAACATCCACTCAAATGCTCCTGGGGTTGCTCTGAAAGCAGTCACTGACATGACATACACAGCCTTCTGCACCAGAAGCAGCAGCACAGATTTGTTAGCAGACTACTTGAAGTTGCCACAAACTAGGGAAAGCTCATGTCTTTAAAGAAAAGAGCTGACCTCTCTCTCCTTCCCATCACACACAACATCCTTGTCTTTTCTTCATTCTCAGCACAGCAGATAAAGGATCTTTGGAGCTAGGGGCACAGACAAGATCCACACACTACATGGATGCAGCCCATGTGTCCTGGGCACTGCACAAGTAGGCTAATATTGATTTAGTCTCAATCAGATGCCAAGAGAAAAATGTGTTTCACCCCTCCATGCCGCTTTGTTGTGTTTGATCCCTAAGACCATGGGCAGCACTGACTCATTATACCAGCAAGTTTAGGTTGAATCACTGATATCACTTAGACTACCGTGAACATCGATGCCTTTAATATGTGGGTGGTTTATGTTTAGCAATGATAGAAAAACTAAGGCCAAATTAAAAATATAAATATGATGAGGTGCTTCAAATGCAGAGCTGTACATAATAAATAATGTGCTGAAAGTATCCAGTGTTCTGATGCTTAGCAAAATAAAAATGTGGCACCTTTTGCCTTGTAACCTCCAGCAATTTTTTAAAAGACAGATGGGAAAGCTGACTCATGAAAAAGGTAAAATGTTCTATGTAAGGTCACAGATCACAAATTCAGTGCTAGAAAAAATCAGTTCCTTAAGCTAATTCCACTGCTTTGTCACCAGATATTATTGGCTACAGCACACTTGAGCAATAAATTAGACTTTGAAAAACTCAAGGGCATTAGCAAATTATAATTAAGCTCACATTATGCAATGGGATGAATTGTTTTTATAATGAGAGGCAGCAAAACCTAGTGCCTATAAATCGCACATCATAGGAGAGTATTATTCCTTCTTAGAGACAACAACAAATTCTTTTGCCAGATTTTGATGATACAGACGTGTGTGTACACCTGTGCGTGTTTAGAATACAGTAAAAGCAGTAACAGCCTGGTTATGCTCACTGTTGTGCACCTTCATAAGGAAGATAAGTGACGCTAGATCCAGAAAACGCTTCAGAGATTGGTTTAATTCAAAAATACATAGTATTTTTTTACAATAGCACTGCTAAACATGTGAACAGTGTTTCCTGGAGTGGATGATTTAGGCACAAGCCCCAAAGAAACACCAATTGCATTGACACTTTGTTACTGCTTCTTTGCAGTTAGATGTTGATTGCAAAATCAAGATGACAAAATCAGAGATGACATACCATATTCAAACTTTGATGCTTAAAATGAGATGCTAGATTAGGGCAACCCTCGTAAATAAACATTTTGGTGTTAAAGGGCACCGAACATCTGAAGCTCTCATTCACGGTGGAGACTGCCAGTGGTTAGGCCCTCTAATGAACTCAGACACCTATTTAGATGCTTAAATATAGTTAGGGGGCCTAACTTTAGGCACCCATGACTGAAAATACCACTGCTAAATACTGTTTGTGTAGGCTGATGCTGAAATACTACTATGAACTTTCCATAATGTCATGAAAAAAGTGAGAGATATAATAAAATTATAATAATATGTTCTCTTTCCTAATGCCCTTCAGCTGAGAATTTCAAACATCCATTAAAATAAATATAAGCAAGCTCCATTTACCACATGAACAGGCTGTGGTCTTAGAGCAAGTCAAAAGTTAAGAAAAGTAATAAAAAAAGAATTCAAGTAATATTAGCTAGCACCCACTCCCCAAAAAAAGAAATACATCTTTCCCACTCTGTTCAGAGGAGGACGAGCAGTATGTCTCTCAGCATGGTTGTTACGGTCCTTCTGAGAAGCCCAACATCATGGATGTTGAATGCTATGTCACAGATCAGGTCTGAGCACTCACGAAAGCTGATTTAAAAGGGAACAATATTTTCAGCTTAAAGTTTACTGAAAAAAACCCCCATACTGACAAAGGAAACAATTGTATCGCTCACTCTGCTCTTTACTGATTTGTTCTCCTTAAATCAGCCAGAGCTACCACCTTCCCCTGGCAGGAGGGCTGGTCAAACATATGCTTCTGTAGATGATCCAAGTGCCAGCTGGCATAGGGTAAGAGGTGCAGTCATGCACAAAAAGGCTGGCCTGTATCTTCTTCTGACTCTGAAGACGCGGTTATCTCTGTCATCCACTTCAGCTCTTATGTCCTACAACTAAGCCATGGCACAGTAGATTTGCTTTTTGACTTGCCATTCTGCTGTACAGCCCTCTCTCATGCTCAGCATTAACTATTTAGCCTCTAGCTGCGTGCAGCTTCAAGAGCAGTACTGTTGATTAAGCAGTTCAATTATGTGCTGCTATATTAATCTAATAAACAAAGGCGTTGTTGTTTATTGATACTCCAGTAGTACCAAAGTGGCACATGTTAGGTAGAGAGGATAACTAGGGGATGTCTCAGCAATTATTACCTTTACAGCTACACTACTTCTTACATACACCAGGAACCCAAGATACAGAGGTTTACACACCTTGAAATCCTGCCTTCTACCCCTTTGAGCCATATGACAGGAGTTTGACTGCTGGGAGCCACCAACCAAAGCTGCATGCAGGCTGCCCCCCAAGGTCATTGCTGGAACCTTCCTCCTGTCAGGAGCAAGGGCTTAGTGTGATGGGCCTCCTGCCTGACTCTTCTGAAACTGTCTTTTGGCCAACCTAGGTGTAGCAGCAGCCCACCAGGCAGCTTTCCCCCATCACAAACCACCTGGGCTCTTCCTGCAGGGGCTTTAGCTCTTGCTGATTCGGGAAGTGAGAAGCTAGACCTGTGAGTCTAATTCAGCCCATTCACTGGCAAAGGATCTAAGCAGATACAAACCTGATTTTGGACGCAGAGGCAACACACCTCGTCCACCCAGGGGCCAGGACCAACACCTCCCACTTCAGCAGCACTGGTCAGAGAAAGTATTAAGCCCTCATTAACAGTGATGAATACCATCTCATCTGGGAGACCAACGCTGTGATAAACATTAGCAGCTACTTCCTCACACCCCTGGTTTTGCCAGTAGTTACGGTTTTCCTGAGCAGGCAAACTGCCTCTGACAGAAATGGAGGGATTGAATTCCAGAAGCCCTGCAGGTGCCCTCAAGCAGCACAGGGAGCTGCACACCCCGGGTGGCTGTTGGCAACCACAGCATCTGGCTGCCCAAATTTAAAGCGAAGCAGTTTGGTGTGAATTACAGATGGAAATGGTTTAGCCCTTTGCTTTCCCTCCTTTCTGCTCCCCCTGCCTTCTCTGTGAGTGTGTGTTAACAACTCACACACACCCTGCTTGGTGACCAAAACTTCCACAGTAGAAAGATTGAATGGGACTGGGAGAAACTGTTTTATGCTAATTCAAATACCTATCTTCTAATGATATAAACAGCTGGCCTTGCTGAAGCAGTAAAGCCAGGCATTGACAGGAATGTCTACTTCCATTTCACAGAAGAATTAAAAGATCACTAGTACCAGCCTTTGAACTGACAACTGCTTTCTTGTCTACACTGCTAGAGCTGATATTGTAGGCACCAAGCATCTGGCACTGAGCTCTGGGGGCTCAGACCCAGGTAATCACCACTTGACCTGCAACTCCGCGTCACCTGAATCATCTGCTGAGACTCTAGATTACTATATGCTCATAATCTTGCATGAATGTATCCTTTTTCTTACTCCCACGCTGGAGTGGCTCTTACCAGCTCCACCAGAACTTTACCAACTCCAGTAAAACCTCTGTAAGACCCATTTTCCCCCTTGCACTGAGTGGGGACAGTGCCTCTAATAGCACCCAAACTAGCACCACAACACGCCAGACCAGGAAGGATGCAGGACCTGCACAGCAGCCCGCAGCAGGGATTTCCCTAGACATTGTCAAGCTTGTAAAGACAAACATATGGGAACATAGGCTGAGCGTGAACATAGCACATTGCAAAAAGTTACAAGGTCCTTTACAAGGCAAAGGGCTTTTATTTCCTCTGTTTGCCAGTGTATTACAACAAAATATTCTCATCTTGTTTACAGCATTGTTTGGATAATGAGTAACCTGTACCATTTCTGTTTTGTACAATAACGTTCCTTCAAACCTCTACCACTTTATTTGTTCATGCATATAGACAGAACATTAGCTATAAAATTTTCTGGTGAAACCTTCACCGGTTATTAGAGCTACCTCTGTTCCCTCATGGAATAAGGAAATGTCATATAGGGGCTGGCTCTCCCAGCTGTGCTTTATTCCAGTTGTAAATAAAGTTATTAATACTCCAGACAGCATAAAAAGCTACATATCTATTTTTAAATGTATGTAATTATCAGTCTGCTAACTATTAGTTTGCTTCTTTAGACCTTTCCAAACAGGTTTAACTATAACACCGGCAGTATTTATTTCTCATTTAATCCCAGCTATTCCAATTGGAAAAAGGTGGCTGCAAAGTGGGTGACTTATCTGCAATACTACAGTATCTGTCAGAATGACATTCTGATTTAATATGGAGGTTATAGGGCATGTGTGTTTTATTATGCTCTGGCCATTTCGTGACACTTGCAATTACAGAATTAATAGTGTTGATGTTAGAAATTAGAAATAAACAATAGTTCATTTAATGACTGATATTCACTGAAAACTAGATTATCTTTAATGTAATTGAATAATTAGTTATTAATGAAGAGCTCATGATTAATTACAATTTACCTGCTTTAGCACAATTTTGGAGATCCACTATTCACTATTTTCAGTTCCAATGAAGAAATAGATAAGGAGAAGTTGCAACTGTTAAATGCCACTATTTCAACACTATGATTATTAAAAGTACAGGAAAGATCTGGAAAACCTTATTAATACATTAAAATCAAAATTTGCCTCAGCAGAGACGGTTACCCTCTGCTTCTGGGCAATGTGTCCTCCTCCATTGTGAACCTGATGGATCTGAGCCTGAGGCTTTGGGCCAGAGTGTCAACTGGTGCAAATCAGCATAGCTCCTTTGAAGCTAGTGACACAAGTAGTAAAAAATTCAATTTAACTGGGTATTTATATAGGTCACTGAGATTATTTACACTTTGTAAGGAACCTGGATGCTGAAATTATGGGATCAATTGAAAAACATCAGATAAATATTTAAAAGTCATCTTGTAATCGATCAACAATGAATGCATAAGGATTGATTTATATGACATTACATCACAGTCTCACAGCTATGTTAATAGTATCCAGGATGAGTATAAGGAAGTTTATTCTAGTAAAAATCTTAAAAAGACTGATGTTGCTACAACACTGACTACGTTTTAGTCCTGTTGCTTTCATTTCTGTTTGCAGAAGGGAGTATGAAGGGATGCTGATACTGGCTAAAGAATCTGTTAAGAAATGTTTTCAGGCTTAAAGATGCTATGTGCACTTTCTTTCTTAAAGTATTCATTATTTCATTTTGGCTTGATAATCAGTGTCTCCATTCTTAGTAGTCCTCAACCAGCTGAAAGACCTCAGCAAATTTTCATGAGAGGGGAGGAGGAATGACAGATTTATCACCAAACAGATTTCAACACTGACAGCAAAACATTTCTAAGATGGATCAAATCATGTTAGCAAAAAGCATCACTGTTTTTCTGTCTGTATTCCAGAATGCAATGGGTGATGGGGACCCTCCCAAGAAAATAAGAAAAGATCAACTAGATGAGAAAAAAAAGGTGCAAACACTATAGGTTTCCAAAAGCACCTAACTTGGCTGACAAAACCAATCCTGATGCAGTTGATCCAAGATCTCTCCTAAAATTCTTTTGTTCTGCATGTATCTGCAGGACCCTTTCTCCTTATGAAGCCTGCTCTATTGCCTACATCCATTTTCCATCCATTCGCCTGGAAAGGATTTCACTGTGGTCCTTTCTTCCCCACAACCCCTTAAACCTTAATTCAGAGGCATAACTTACCCTTTCCCTCCCTTCTCATCCCGAGAGCATAATTTTGGGGGTTTTTTTTAAAAAAAAAGAAAAAAGAAAATGTAATTTACAAGGTGGAAGTAATATAACAAATGATGCCTTATGGGGAACCCCCACTGCTCTAATAAAGAATTAGTAGGATCTTGGGATCATTCCTTCTTGGGAAGGGTTAATGGAGGCCCTGCTCCTTTGCATCACAGTATTAAACTTGACATTTTTAAGGGAGAAAACACTCCCCACTAAAACATAAAAGGCTTTGCCTAGAGCACTGCCTATATGTACTGTTTCTCTTACAATGCAAAGCTAAAGCATGGAAAGCTATAAACCACTCTGCAATCACTGCTAAAAGACAAAAGACTTTCTTTAGAGAAAGCCAGAGACTGCAGAGTTAAAACAAACAGTTAAGATTATACAGCTCACTCCATTTTCCCTTAGGAAACCAAAACATCCCTTTCACTCTGCTCCTTCTTTCCCTAAATCAAGTTCAATCCACTCATATGAAAGGGCCACAACACAATACCCTTAAGGAAAACATATCCCAACTGTTATGCTCACTGTTCCCATCTGAAGATCTTGGAGGTCAAGGCTGTATTAAAAGAGAAACCAAACAACACAGGAGCCTGGAGAAGTTAAGCAAGAATCCTTTGTAGCAGCTGTCTATAGGAATCTGAGGGAAACCTTGCGTAACCTGATGGCTTTGGATAAGTGATCCTGGATTGTGTGATGGCAGATTCAACCATTGCCTCATGGCAGTGCCCTGAGAAATTCAATTTTCAGAAAAATTAGCATTTGGGAAAGGTCCCCACTTTATGACTTCCTCTGAGATGGTTATGTGTGAAAATATAATTTCTTTCTATAGTTCAGAAAGATTTCACTCACTATTAAAAGGTTAATGTGAAAATGAAAACCATTAAAAATATATCTGTGCTTACCCATGTACTAATAACAGCTTTGATCATTAAAGATGAGTTTTATTTAACAAATGTCCTGTTACTGCCAGGACTTCACAGAATAGCAGGATAGTTGATGTTGGAAGGGACCTCTGGAGATCATCTAGCCCAACCCCTGCTAAAGCAGGTTCACCCAGAACCGGCTACACAGGAACGTGTCCAGATAGGTCTTGAATATCTCCAGAGCAGGAGACTCCACAGCTTCTGTGAGCAGCCTGTTCCAGTGCTCTGTCATCCTCACAGTAAAGAAATTTTCCTCATGTTAAGGTGGAACTTCCCGTGTTACAGTTCGTGCCCACTGCCCCTTGTCCTGTTGCTGGGCAGTGTTAAGAAGAGTCTGGCCCCATTCTCTTGACAGCTGCCCCTTAGATACTTGTAAGCACTGATGAGGTCCCCTCTCATTCTTCTCTTTTACAGGCTAAACAGACTGAGCTCACTCAGCCTTTGAACTATAACTTTGATCTCTCTTTTTTTCTTCCTGTGATATATTGTAACTGCAGCTAGTGATATGTTAGTAGAGGTTTCAAGTTGGCTATGGAGGCCTGGCACATGTTCCATGGCCCGTGATGTGTTGGTAGTGTGTGGAGAAGGAGTTTGATGTGCTCTTTCAAATAAGACTATGAGCACCTGCTTCCACATGAAGGCATGTGCTGTGATGACTCATGTGGTCTCCCTGTTTCTTAAGAAAGGAGTGGAAGAAATCTAACAGTGCATTTTCCCTTCATGCTATTTCTTTAACTTTCTGAATTTTACTCAGAATGGGCAGTGAACTCATTTCAGAAGCCCACACTCACAAGTGTGTCACAGAAGCTGCTTGGAAGTGGCTTTATGAAGCAGTGCTGCCTCATGATAGTGAGTTGGGCACATCAGCATATGGCTGTGTTGTAGGCATGCTATGTGTTACGTGTGCATCTGAACTGGATGAACTTCTTCCATTGCTCATCACCACTCTCAACTGCAAACTGCCAACCCTTCAGATCCTGAAAGCAGATCTGTTCAGGTCTCATTCAGTCCAAAATCCCTACTACTTTATGATGAATTCTCACACTAAATTAAAATTTCTTCACACTAAATAGGGTCATTTTGACTGAGGCAAGTATTGGGGGCAACTACTTAGGCTTACAGATTTGAAGGGAATGTAAGTGCGGACAAAAGGCTGGTTGACAAACTGTTGCTGTCCTGCGTCAGCTTGAGTGCTTCTAGAGGAATACATGATCATAGTCAGAAGCTTTGATGGTGACCTTAGGAAACATCCAGGCTCTAGTACCACAGAAGGGATACTGGGAACCCGAGTACTTATTCAGGATCCTAAGCAGTTCAGTGGTGTTTCACTGAAGAGCAATTGTATACCTACCAGCAGTTCCAATATTAGGAATAGAGTCAACATCTCTAACAGCCATCTACAATCCTAAATCCACATTATTTTGTCAGTTTAAGTACACACTGCCACCTTTCAAGAATCTATGTCCTATTAGTTCTTTTGAACATTGTACGCTCCAATAAGACCCAGATCTAGGGTGGAAATTCTCAGCGGTACTGTAGCAATAATCACAGGAATAAGGATTGCAGCAATATTCCCTTAGGAAGATTGCTTTGCTCTCTGGTTCCCGTGCAGCAGGGATGTGTAAATTATTCAAATGTACCTTGCAGGAAAAGAGGTCTTGTGTGAAAATAAGTACAATTGTTATTTAAGAAGAGAAGGAAATAATGAAGAAGGAGCTTTTTAAAACACATCCGTAATTTTTCCACAAAGCAACAAGTGGAATTTGCACGTGCAACTATTTACTGTGAAAGTCTGGTTTCTCTGTTTTTAGAAAAATATATCTTTTCATTCAGAAGCACCAGAAATGGAGATTCAAAGCAAATTTCGGACTTACAAGCAAAACAGCAGCTTTAAAATATGACAGTAACTGAGAACATGTTCACTGATTTTATTAGCTGAAAATTCTTTAAATTTTAAAAAACCCTCCTTTTAATTAAAACCAGAGCTTTGAAAACTTGGGCTGACACCCATGATACATGTTTCTCTGCTTGTTCTGGCACACAGCAGAAAAACAATGTATTACAACTGACAGGGCACAAACCTCCAAACCAAGTTTGTGACAGCATTTACAAAGGTAATGTTGCGTGACATGGTTAGCAGGTCAAATGAAAGCAAACCAGCAAGTGGAAGTAAATGATGTAAGAGAATTATGTTTAATTTGGGAAGGCAGAACAAAACTTCAATTGCTGCATTGTTGCCTTGAAAATAATACTGGACAGATTCAGAACTCTAAATGGAAGAAAAAAACCTGCCAGCAGCAGCTGCATTTTACACTTAAGTAGCCACATGGGGAAACCAGGGGCAGGTCCTCAACCAGGGTAAATTGCCTTAGATCTGAATGGGACCTGAATTCAGTGGGAGTCTATCTGTTCACCAACTTCAATGAGCTCTGAATTAGACTCAAGAGTGCCAGGTTTCCACCATTTCAGAATGCTCTCTTCCTCATTAAATTGCACTTACTAGTGACAGCAGCCAATGTTAACCTAACGAACAAAGTTCATTACTGACAAAAATCGCTAATGCAGTTTAATGCACCACTCATGACAAAATCTTCTTTGAAGAAAGCAAAGCGAGATCCTCACCCGTGGCTGGCTTGGACAAATTCCTTGTCCAAGAAGATCTATGGAATATCTCCAACAATTGCCTGGCAAGCCTAAATGCAAGCACTATCTTGGACTGGGGCAATGTGGGAAGCATTACTGCTATGAAGACTTTATCCGGCCTTTTACTGAAGATCCTACTTTCACTTACATTTTCCAAGGCACTCAATATTAAAGGAGGTGTAGCCCTTGTCCCAGGGAAGTGGACACAAGGACAAGGTGCCAAAATTACATTCTCCAGGTTTTTTACCTTATAATTTTTTTAAGTTTTTTTGATCTCTTCTCCTTTTTCCTGAAAACCACACCGAGTTACTTAGAGTAAGCCTACATTGCAGTTAAGGCCACTAATGTGTATGTACCTGCTGAGGTAGCTTTGATGGAGCTAAAAGTAAAGGAAACCACACCAAAAGCAGGAAGGCCAATGAGGGCTGAAACTCACCTGAGTAACTAGATTAGTGTTCAGATAATTAGCTTCTGTGTTGTTTGGGCCAAGGTTACTTAGCTAACAAAAAAATAGGCAAACCCATTGTCTTGGCTATGCAGCAGCCATATTATCAAACACAGAGGGTATACATAGCAGGCTCAATCCAGCATCTTTTCTGTGTCTGGGGCTGTGGTAAAGGCATACCCCTTTCAATGCTCCCCACTTGTTTTTTTCTTTTGTCCTGTAGGCTGCTGGCTTCCTGGAGCAAAGATTAGATATTCTGCCATGAAATCAAGAGTAATGTACATTACTGGCCTCAACTCACCCCTTATGCAGCCGTAACAGTATTTAAAGGAGCAGCAGCAAGACCTCTCTGGCTTGTTCAGCAATAAAGGGAGTCATGCAGCCATGTTCAGAAACAGAGATCAAAATGGACATTTTGAAAGCCAAAACCAGTTTGCAATTGTCCAGTTTCCACTGAGGGACAGTGAAAGGCTAGATGGAATATTGTAGGGGATTTTTCAAAGCATAAATGGCACTACCAGCTACCACTTCAGCCTTTGAGAAGTGGCTAGTAAAAGATCTGGCCTGAATCTTCTCTGTCGAGCACCTTAACAAATAAGTTGTACTTTAACAAACTGATTCAAAAATGCACCTCAAGGTGCTTACCTCGGAGCTGCATAAGAAGGAATTATACAAAAGCCATACCACAAGGAATCAGGATAATCAGCTCCTGAATGGAAGACAAGTGATTACTCAAGGTGGCAAGTAAACATTAAAAAGAGCTTGAGTCACCTCGGGGCAACCTAATTCAAACGGCCCCTGAGAGGCTGCAGAGTAAAGAAGGATTGCTACATCCAGCCACATCCTGCAACTCTTCAGCACACTTTCATTATGGAGCACACCACAGGCAAAATGAAGAACAATGGCATTGCATTACACACTTCCCACCCAGAAGCTGGATCCACCTTTGAGACATCATTGGCCATATTTTTGGCCCATGTGCCTATAATTAAGAATGAGAGATGGGACTCTCTCAAATATAAAACAACAAACTTAAAACCCAGCTTCACCCTTCCAACACCAAACCCTTAAGCAACACTGGAAGTATTAAGAGCCTTAATTGCTCTACAGCTTCAAGAACTCAACCTCCTGAGAGAGCTGCATTAAAAGATAATTCTGGCTGCCACCTCACAGCACTGTGCTGAGCAGGAAGGCTCCATAACCCGCCATAAATGCAGAGAGGAATACAGTAGTGCTGTAAATACCATCATGTTTCAGAGTAAAATCATAGTGACAGGCACTCTGGTCTGCTGTAGTTTACAATTGCATGAAATAGGGATGTGGGTAGGGTACAGTAACAAATAACAGGTATAGATTTCAAAACAGAGAAATACATTATTTGCAAGAAAGACGCAGGCAAAGGAACAGAAAGGCAAAGTGTATTGATGGATTCTTAACTCTCTGGAGGCTGATCTTATTATACTAAAAAATTACCCCCTTTTCCACAATTCTGTGTTTACTTAGCAAGCATTAAAAAAGGAGGAGAAGAAAATGGGTAAAAGAACAGAACCTACAATGACTGAAGCTAAATTTATACACACAACAGAAACAGATAAAGTATCCCAGGGGACCTTATCAGTTTTACACAATAACCAACAGGCTATTTCCTGTATACAGCAGCTTAAGGTCGACGGATGTTTATTAGAGGCAGAGGGGAAAGGAAATGCAGTATCTTTGACTGACACAGTGTGGATATATAAGAAGTGATATTTATGTTTTTGACTTGAATAAGAACCACAGTGACTCACAGCTGTCTTATATTTAATATTCCAATTAGAGCTCCAGGAACGCTGAGCACCACTGTCCCAAAAATGCAGAGCTTGTTTTCTGTTCCTGACAAAAAATATTAGAGTGTAGGAAGAATTTCAACTTCTTAAACCCATTACCATCTCTCGCTTAGGAACTGCTGGGATATATGAACCTCTTTCCACCCCCTTTGATTTTTTAAAAAGATGACATTAATTATTAAACATTTGTATCCTGTCCAGTGGGAATACAGTCTAGGTTTGATGCCACACTAAATACAGCTCTGTGATACGCTAGAAAAATGGCCTGCCTGTGTGCTAATGCTTTTCATTCCTGGAAGCCCTGTAGAAACATGAGAAGAGATGTAGGCATTTTGTCCACCATTTTTCTATGAATCAGCCTAATGTATTTCTAAATCAGGAGTTTTGGAAACACAACAGGCATGAGAGAGACAGGGACATCTTGTTTAACCACAGCTCTCCCTGCTATCCGGCTATGATGAGAAGCTTTAGAGCAGAGGTGGGACAGCAAGATGGAAAAATGAGAAACATACTGAGTATTAATAGAAATCCTTCCCAAGAGAGGCAAAAAGGCATTTGCTTGCCATTGTTATGCTGCAGTGAGCTCCAAGAGGAGGTCTTCCGGCTTCATCAGGCTGATTTAACTCTGTGCTGAGCATGGGGTACCACCACAGGTGGAATATTTTGGCCTCAGAAGGGTAAAAGAGCATATGATGCTTCATGTTTCATGAGGAAACAAAGCATACAGTGAAGCATCTTGGGAAAACAAGGCAACCTGCTTCTGGGGTGGAAGTGGGAGAGACAACTCGTCAGTGTCTGATGGAGACTTTTGAACTAAGGGAACAATACTCATTTTAGGGAACCTGAACTACCCTGTTGTATGTAACTAAATGCTTCCTTCATTCTCTCCCTCCAGTGTGAGACAGTAAAGCTTAATTACACTTCTCTTATTTGCTTTTTAAAATACCCATTATTTTCCACAGTGCTGTACAGAAACAGGAACAGTGATCACACTGCTCTCAGGGTTTTACCTGCATTGGCAGAGGAGGCAACTTCTTTCATGACTCCACACAGAATGTGCATAGACCCTGATGTCAAAGGCACATAGGATTTTCTTATTTCCAGACGCCTTGAGAGGGACACAATAATGAAGGCAAGGACAAGGGTGAAATGCAACAATCACTCCATTTTGCCACCCCCAGGATTACACAGGCCTGCAAATAAGAAAGAGTGTATGCCACTCTCCTGAAGAGGGTAAAGCTATACACACTGTGCATCATCTGAAAAAAATTGCTAATGATTACTGTTCTCTGCAGAGAACAAAGCCCCTCAATTCATCACCCTGGACAAAAGGACAAATACTCATCCTTTGCTCCAGCTGCCTTTTACCAAAGCTTATGTGCAAAACTGCAGACAGTTTAACCCTGTTCAAATACACGGTGGTGCAAACCCGTCTGCTGGCCATGAATCATGCTTTCTCAAGTCCATCCGGACATGCATCAAGGGAAAGAAAGATATAGCTGGTCATTTAAAAATATTTCAAATAGTATCCCCAACAAATAATATCCTTCTTTCAGAGGAATCAAATGCAGTTAGCCACGTATTTCTCTTGTTCTGCCCCACAAGCTGGACATCATATGAGTAAAATGGCAGCCGGACAGAGTTTCAGGTTAGCCTGGAAGCAGCAATGTGGTCCATAATCTCTGCTCCAGAAATAAAGTTTCCAAGAGGCCTTGCCACCACTTATGCCTTCACAAGCCCCTCTAGATTCAAGCCTCACCTTTGTACTAGTGTCCTGCAAGAATCAATACATGAACACCTGTCTAACATTTAGGTAAGTATTTGTACCATGGAAAGTCACCCAAACAAATGTTTGGAAAAAAAAATCTATCCTCAATTGCAGATGCCAGGCACTGAGTTGACTGAGCAGCTGGCATCAGCTGCACGTCTCCAGCTTTTCAAACAAGAGAGAAGCAATGCATGTCTGTAGCTATGTCCACAAGCTCAGCTGTGAGGAGTACAAGTCAAGGAGTACTAACAGTACTTCTTGCCCTTCACAAGCCTGCTTTGAATAAGAACAGGGATGCACTGAATCGGAATGATTGAGGCTGGAGATAGGGATGAGTTCAGTCTGAATCACACAGCTATGAAAAGGGTATGACATGCACAGCCTTCTGTATGGCACAAGGGAGGGAAGACAGGTGTCTCATGAATTACGAGTAAAGTGGGATAATTTAGGGAAAGTTTTAACTTCAAAAAAAAGAAAAAAAGAAGAGACCAAAAGCCATTAGATACATAACCTTGTAGTCTAATACGGCCATAAATTAACAGCTGCACTATATTATGTAAATTTATGTTAAATTATTCACTACCTGTCACCATATCCCCATAAAAAATCTACGTACTGACATTTACGAAAAATGACATCTTCTGATAATAGTTTTGCTACATATTTCAGTGGCTGCAATTGCCTTTTAACCATCTTGACTGCTGCTGAGGCAAACACAACTGGAACGGAGATGCTTTAGGAGGTATAATGAATTCATTACTATTCACGGATTCACCCTCCAGGAGGGCACCGTCCATGTAAGCCAGTGTCCTTAGGGCAGTACACTTC
Source organism: Dromococcyx pavoninus (assembly GCA_033558185.1). Taxonomy (NCBI): domain Eukaryota; kingdom Metazoa; phylum Chordata; class Aves; order Cuculiformes; family Neomorphidae; genus Dromococcyx; species Dromococcyx pavoninus. The sequence goes on along the minus strand of JAUMJL010000654.1, from coordinate 1,002,413 downwards.
TTTGAGCTTCAGAACTTGCTGGAGAGGAGCCAGGAAGGATCACACACATCCCTGTATCACCCTGGCTATAAGTTGAACTCACACACCTCATAAAGGCCCTGTCTGCATGAGGTTCGTGTTGAATGTGCCGGCCACTAAACACAGCAGGGCCGCGTTCAAGGGTTGCACAGACCCAGCTTGTCCTCCTTCGCCCATAAGGAATCCAAGTGATCATCCAGTTGTGAAAACCTGAGTCAGAGCTCTTCTTGAGATGAGGTGCTTTCTGAATCACACCTGGTTTGAGGTGGTCCTTTAGCTTACCAGCTGTGTGCTTCTGCTGACTGTGACTGATACGTAAGTGGTACTCCCCAGCAAATCTCTAGTGAGGCACAGCAGACAGGGACACGTTATCCATGCTTATTCTAAATAGGACATGAAGCGAATCTGGGAACTTGTGTCTCATCCTTCACAGCCTCTGAAGCAGCAAGGCAAAGGCACATGCAGTTTCCCCATGACTTATTTCGACACCTATGTTAGAAAAACACTTACCTTAGGCTCCCTTTTTCCTCAGCCCACAGGGAAAGAAAAGTCTGCAGGGGATCATTCAGACCTTAGGACAGGACACATTTCCCTCTATGTGTGTCCTTCCCCACCAATTAACAATGGAGTCAGTGGGTTCACACAGGTTTACTTGCCTCACACAGCCACTCTGCAGAGATGGTGGAGCCTGAAAAGCAGGCTCTGACTTGACCTCCTCCTTAAGGGTCTAGGGAAGAAGCTCTGGCTCAGCCCTCCAGTCAAGTAGGAAATCTGGATTTACTATCCATTTGCTAGCTGACCTCTAACATCCAGCTTGCGCACAAAGTGATCTGCACCCACAGAGCAGCTGTTTGTTAGCAACAACTCTGTTGTGATTTATGGTGGCAACAGCAACAGGAGTTCACCGAAAGACTCCTGCTGATTTAGACCAAGCCAAGGATAAGGAGGAAAGCTCTGAAGTTCACTAAGAAATGAGAAAGAAGTTCAGCTTCTTCTACTTCCTGACAAATTTTGAGTATAAGCTAAGGAAAGAAGCAAAGAGCAAAAGATAAAAGAAAATTCAGGCGCCCTCCTATTAAGCCAAAAACCATGCAATAAACTACTAATGTACTTCCAGGGCCACCGTCCCCAATTTGACCTTGCAATTCTGCTCAAAACCATTAAGCCAACATTTCAGAGATAGGCAAAAGGAAGAAGGGATATATTTTACAGAAAGAAAGAATGGAGGGAGAGGGAGGGAAGGCAGAAGAATAAACAAGCTTTTGCAACAGCAGGAAGCTCTCTCTTAATTCTGAGATAATGAAACGCTTCTAACCAGGCCCAACTGCTGAATATTACAAGAGCCATCATCTCGTGTGGATTGCATGCAGCTTTATTTTCTACTCCCCTGCATGGACTGAATATGATTCACAGCACAGTCACAGGAAACAGTCATTACTATTTATTTGGAGTGAGATGAGTGACTGCTCTAAACAGCATCAACTGCACCTGCGATAGTGCAGAAAAATCTTTATTTATTAAGCACACCCATGCTCTTTTTTTTTCCTTTCTTCTTTTCAATATTCTCTTCACAAAAAGCATTTTAGTACAGTGCTGGCTGCATACTTCTAAAAGGAAAGTGGCAAATTTACAGCAATCATTAGAGATGATGCCAAACCATGGCAGCGAATTCTTGCTTTGCCACTTTGTGTGCACGGAAACATCCCCATGTCGTGCACACACCACACAAACAGTATGTACTCGAACATGAACAGACAAACAACTCATAAAGTACAGCTAGTTATAATATAATTAGGGTATAATAATATGTCTGCTGTGGGTGAGCCTACTCACCCCCACTTCCTACTTTTGCTGTGGCTGGAACATATCAGAACATCCCAATCCCACCCTGCTCTGCACAGTCCCAAAAAACCAGCTCATCTTCCTCAGCCCCCAGTGCAGCTCCTCCATTCTCTGTACAAGATACTGCTCACAATTTTGCTGCAGCAATTTATCTCTGGCTACACAGAGAGGTGAGCAGTCTGCTCCCCAGCTTGCTACTGTTCTTTCTCTTTGTTGTACTTCAGCAGCTGATGCAGAAGTCTCCCTGGCCCCCAAAACACTGCACCAATGACGTGACAGGGCCTCAGCTAATTCTCACCCTGCCTTTATTCAGCAGTCTCTGCTGATGAAATTATACTTTAAACCGCTATGTTGAATTTATTATACAGCTATAGAAAATTCAGAGCTCTCAAAGCACAGGCCTCTCTCTAGTCTATAGCCTTTATTGCCCAAGTGTACCCACCTGATGCGCTCACAAAAACTGTCCTTGCTGACACAATCCTCTTAAAATGGCACAACATCTATTTTCGGCAGGTTTCAAGCCAATGGTAAGGAGAAGCGAGGGTCATTTTATCCCTCTGCTGTAGGTATCAGTGTATCAAGTACCTGCATCTTGTGATGCTATTAAAAGCTTCAGGAGATTAAAAGTGTGGGTTTTCTTCTTTGTCTAACAAAGTAAGGTACTTCACAGAATAATGGATTGCTCTTGAAAACTAATACTCCTAACAGAAGCAAACAGATGCACAGATTGGATTGTTTTTCCATAGTAGAACTTGGGTACTTATTTTTGTATATTACACTTGGCCTCTCCAGCAAGCATGATTTCAGATCACAACACTTAACAGGAATGTCCTGTTTCTATGTGGTCACTCTAACACCACAGGACTGGCACAAAAAAAGTTTCCTCGTCAAACAGGGAGCAGTTCAGAGCCCAGCATCATCACCCACAAGGGCCCACGGTGAGATCAACAACACAAAGGAGAGCAAGAAGGAAGTACAGAGCATGGAACAAGAGGAGATGGAAAGAGAAACAACTTCACAGTGACCTGTATTCCATTTACACTACAGCAGTGTGGTAATCACCTGCACATCTGGCACTCAGACACCAAGGCAATTGGCATAAATAAAAAGATGGTGGGAAAAAAGCTAATTAATAGTGTTAATGCATAAACCACTAAAATCTGCTTTTGACTAGCTATAAGCAATCAGTGTTCCTACCCATTGTACTGAATGCTGTAAGCTTTTTCCCAAATGGTTTTAAAAATCTTTTAATACTGGTTCTCCTATCACTACCTAGAAAAGGACTATTATAATACAACTTACTTTCCAGCTGAGATGGGGTCACACTCACCTTGGGTCTTAGTAACTGCAATTGATGCCCTGCAAGGAGAGCGGCACAACAGCCTTCTCCTCCACTGGGCTGAGAGCTCTACTCCACCATCGACAGCAACAGTCTTCACTAACCATGAAATAAGAACTCTTATTTCATTATTGCAAGACTGTAGAAAAGTGGAAGCACTCTTGTATCAGGCAGGTAAGAAACACACTATTCCCAGTATTAGGTCTTTTCCTGATTCCAAAGAGAACATCTTAAATCCCGAGGCAGGAGGACTATCAAAGGTAGTCCCACTTATGGTACAGTTTGTTTTGCAATGTACACGCTAGCTCACTAGGAGCTGATTTCAAATTATTATCCTTTCCCTTTTGCCTTTGATGGTAGCCATTCATTAAGCAATATCTGGGGCAAGATTCTCCTCCCAGTTGCAGCACAGTAATCTCTCGAACTGACAAGGTTATGCCGTATTTATACCCCCCAGAACTGAAAGGCAGGTCTCATATTTTTTTTTTTTTTTTTTGCTGCTGGAGGTAGCTGAGGCACAACATGGGAATAGCCTTGTGGAAGCTGTGAAGAAGCTGCCCTTCAAAGACAAGAGTAGCATGAGGTTACCTGTGCTTGCAGGGCCACACGGAGGGGAAACGGCTCTGACCTGGCTGGAGAAGGAGCTGCCCCATATCCTCAGTGATGGTGGCTTCCCAGGGAACAGGTCTCTGTTGTGCCAACACGCTGAGGGCTTGAGCATCCATTCTCTTGCCATTGTTGTGAGAGTCCTCTCTCCTCACCACCATCAGGGCAGTGCCTTCCCTGCCAAATTATTTCAAGCAAAAAAATGTGTTTGAAGCAGGAAGTGCTTCTCAACATGTGAACTCTCAGCCCATAAGCAGAGTGAGAGCTGTGAAAGATTCGTGGGTTCCCCCCTGCCCCTGATGTGTAAATGATTAATTAACAATTTTTAGAAACCAATTCACAAAAGGAGAAAGGGCAGATTTTCAAAACTATCAGCTTGTAAATGGAGCAGAGCTGATTCTCTGGCAACTCTTCTAACAAGCTTTCTTTTTTCACAGTATTTGTTTTATGCTTCGTAAAGATCTGTCCCCAGTCAAAATCGCAGCAGGGGGAGATGCCAGTGGAGTTTAATTACATTCCACCTATGGGGAACATTCAAGGAATAGGGTTCTGAAAAAAATCCTTAACTTGGTCTAAAAAAAATAAAAATAAAAAATAAAAAGGGAAAAAGCCACCCGATTAAAGCAATGACATGAATGTGCTGCATCTCCTAACCACAGGTTTAAAACATTCTCTTCTTACAAGTCTCAAGGCAAAGAGCCAAATTCTCTGCTGAAGCAAACAGGGAATTTATAACATCAATTTACAACAGGCATTCAGCATTCAGGCCTATGCCTTAAGAAAATAGTTACGAGAAATGGCATTTTAAAGGGTCTTGGTGTTTGGTTTTTGGTTTGTTTTTGGTTTTTTTTTCCTTTTATATAAGTTAGACATGCCATGGTGCCATGGTGAAAATCCTTGTCATTCAGGACAGGCTTTAACTTAACATGAACTATTGTTAGTGTTCCAAGGGATTAAAACAGGCCCTGTGCTCTGCTGACTGGGGTGCAGCACCACACAAGCAGCCTCCAGGGCCCAGAAGATGCTGGAGGTACAGCTCACCCAGGCCAGGAGTCAAAGATGAGCACATTAAATGCAAAATGGAGACTCACTGATCTGCAGCCATGTCATGGGAACCCGCTGCCCTCAGCACAAGTGTGAAAGAGAAGGAAAGAAAACTGCAGGCAGCCTCCTTCAGGTATAATTCTTTAAACCTGGAAAACCCATCTAGCTGAAATATGTTTCTCTGCAGGAATTGGGCAAATGACTCCTGTACATTCAGCTGTGACATCTGAATGATGGACTAGACAGTAGAGGAAAAATACTGTATTCAAAGCTGAGAGGGAAAACTAGGCTTTTTCACCATTACCCCTTCTGGTACTCCTAAATCAGCCACCTTGGTGTTCTGTAATCGGCTGCAATGTGACCCCACCTCTGTGCTCAGAGAGCAGCACCCACAAGGGACTGCAGAAGGGATGGAAAATACCACTTCTCTGCTGTCTAGAGCTGGGTATTACGTCCTGCTGCACACAACGGAGAGACTTTCCACCAAACAAGCATTGAAATATTTAATCATTTGAAACATTCGAGTGCGACAAAATTATCAATGAAACTAATTAAGAATCTTGAGATAATAAGCACTGATGACAAAATGTTCCACTCTAGTGCTTGCCATCAGGCAGTCAGGATTTATAACATCTGTCATCTAGAAAACTTATACCCTGAAGGATCTCGGTACACTTTCAAAGCGTGTGCTTCCACATACAGATAGTCCTGCTCCCCAAAGTGACTCGAATTACTCATGCACACCCAGCAATGGTCCCTAGATTAGGGGTCAGGACTTAAGATCACAACTGTGGAAATACAAGTATATATGGCATTGCAAGGAGAGAAGGTGATGTTTGTGGGACCAGCTCCTGAGATCTCAATTGACCCAGCTTCATCATGGAGACACCAAAGGGCAGGTCATGGGAAGGTGAGCTGAGAGTACACAGAGAAGACACAGGGAGGGAGAAGGTCGTGGATTCAACAAAAAGCCACAGCGCCAGCATTTTATGCACGGGGATTTTTCAGTGATTCAGGACAGGAAGTGAACTGGTGTCAGGCGATTGACGCTGCAGATGGGTCTTTAAGCAGCCAACATGTAAATGGAGTTTGGCAATGATACCATGACTAACAGCCTTTTTTTTTTTTTTGGTGAGAAATGCCATTTTTAGATACAGTCAGAGAAATGTTGCCTTCTGCTTGCTAAGAGCAGGTGTACAGATGTCGACAGCAAGTTCAGGCGAGTGCCAGGTAGTCGAGAGTTGTCACTTGGTTTGTAAGCAGCCTAACACCAGCTCCAAGCTTTTGCAGGAGGCAGGTTTTATTTTTTGCTGAGCTTTCCAAGGAACTGCTTCTCTAGCAGACCCTGTCTCTGGGCTAAACAGCTCAGTGCAGTCTGATTTTTATTTCTTCTTTGTTTCTAAGTTAAGCCCTCTGTGCCAGGCCAGCTTCTAAGTGAGGAAAATGGTAGGTCTCTCTCTGACTCACCAGTGCGGCTCCCAGTGAGCTGCCCACGAGACAGGTACAGCTAATCTGAAATGACGCCTGGTAACTGCAACATGTAATTTCAGACTCAAGGCACCAATTTCCCAGTCAGTTTGTAGCTACACTGTGTTACCATAACGGGTTCTCTGCACAATTATCACAACACTTAATAAGTTATTCATTTCCAAGAGAGCTAACATTGTAAATTATTTTCATTTTAAAGAAAGCAGGCATATTCCCCTCTGGAAGAAAGAAATAGCAAAGTTTCTTCCCCCGTATTTTGTTTATTATTACTATTTCAAAAATAATATTATTGAAGCATTAGTATTAAAATATCTTCACGTAAAAAAATGCAATAAGCAGGCAACAATTTAAAACCCAGGTGTGAGTGTCTTTGTGGCAACGGCACGCATCAGGCACAGGCAGTTTGAATATTTTATACTTCATAATTTTTTCCTTAAATAATTAACTAGCTTTAACTACTGATTGTCCACTCCTACCAGTGCTGTGAATATAACTGCACATTGCATCTCTGAGTGTTCCTTTGGTGGCTCTGCTTCTTCCTGCTCCAAATCCAGACAGAATACATTCACAAGCCCTGCGGGATTTTTAACTTTGAATTCTGTTTCCTACCTTGTTCTGAAGAGCAATGTAAATAGACCTCCTACAGCTTTGCCTTCTGCAGCAAACCCAAACAGGTCCAGTTAATTTCTCTTGTGCTCACTGGGTGGACCAGCATTCAGTCTAGCATCTCTTAGCACTCTGGGGGGAAACTCCTAGCTCCAGCTAATAATGTCGGCTCACTTGATTCTCTGTTTGCCCCTTGCAGTCCAGAAATAGAGGTTAAAATCCCATGGCATGGTTTGATTACTGCATCACTGACAGTACTGCAGAGCTGGATGAGGAGGCAAGGTGTACTACACTACTGAAGAGTTGTATCCTTTGGGTAACACCTTGAAATTAAACCCTTTCTCTCCATCACTGACTTGAAAAAGAAAGTTCTCTCAAAAGCTTTTTCAAATATATTTACTATGAAGAATGACCTGGTCTATAATTACTATGTCATAGCTTAGTCCAGTGCTGAAGGATATGCAACTGTACATATATTCATATGCATGAAGATGCACATGAGGGCTTCACGGCATTTGCCAATGCACTGCTTAGAATTTGCATATCTGTTTATGCACAGCGTCTTGTGGCTGCCACATTTCTCTGCAAAGTCTGAGTGTCAGTGAGATTAAAATTATTACTTCCTTAATACAAAACCTAAAAATATAAAAGATAGTGTTCATATTTCAAATTAGTTTCAAGTAACCATTCCAGCAATTAGTTTTGACTAGGTAGGAGTTAAGAGACCTGGTAATATTGCTTTCCACAAAACAATATCTTAACCCCCAACTTGTGACACCTTCCATCTAACTTCTCTCTGTCTAAAGAACTGTAGGAACAGAAAGATAATATCTTGTCAAAAAAATCTATTAACATTTAGAAACACTTAACTCCAACAACAACTACAACACTTGAAACAAGGGCGCACTAAAGCAAAACCACGTCTGCGAGATAAGCTTGGTAAGATTTCACACTGGTGGAGATTGCTTTTAGAACACTATATCCAACTCTAATATTGACATTTTCCAAAAGATGTTAAAAATCCATTGGTGAACATCTGAAAACAGGCATACACATTGTCCATCTTCTTAAAAAAATAAAGAAAAAAGAAAACTAAATAATTTCAGGAACTTACAGTTTCAACACAAGAAAACACTGGCAGGTGATCTCACTGCAGTTTACAGTTATAGTCATACGATGAAGAGAAAATACTTTTCCTATGCAAATGGTATTTTGTACAACAGCCCAAGAATGACAAGAGTTTAAGGGAAACTGAGGGCAATAAATTGAAAATGGAAACAAACCTAATATTTATGAGAAGGATAATTAACTACAGGAAGAGATAAACAAAATTGTGGTAAATTCACTACTGCCAGAAAGGTTAGGGTGGGAGCCGGAGGACTGCTTGTGTGACATTCCCAGCCCCATTTATGCAGAATATCAGGACTGGTGGCAAGATGAATCCTTTCAGCAGGAACGGGGATGAAATTAGAGTCCAATTCCAAATGTTGCCATATATGGAAAAAGTTCACATCTGAATGTTATGGCCTGGATCTATCTATGGTTTTTCTTGTAAAATCAAAGATAGGAGAAAAGGCAGGATGTTCACTTTGCACCAAGTCTCTATGTCCTTGCATTGTTCTCAATTTAAGTCCACTGCTAAGGCTCCTCTGATAATAAAACATTGATTTAAAAGACTCTTCTACAGCCTAAGCAAACACTGAACCTGGTCAATGTTACATATCATATCCTTTTGTCATTTACTGCTACTCTGCATGTTTACTGTGTCTCTCACTCCCCCTCAGTACCAGCCCAAATTTACAGCAGATCAGCTGGTCCTTTGGGGTTGAGTGTACAAGTGTAACCCTGAGCCCAGCAACAGCAGCCTCTTGAGTATAAAAGCATAGCACTGATCCACTGATCCCACTTAGGAGCAACACCCTTCAAGGCTTTTGGTCAAGTCTTTGCACATTTCCTAAATGACAGGCATCTCTATGACACTACTCTTCAAGCTGAACTTAATCTCCGGAAAGATCCAAAATTTAATCAAATTATAGGCATTTCTACAACACAGTTCCTTCTTGAGCCCAACAGAGAACATAAAAGAAGGTAGTGTGAAAAAAAAAGGAATTAAAAACAATTGTTTTCACTCCATCTTTAACTCTCATAAGAAAACCTACTTTTTAGCATGGAGTTGCACATCTGATGTAAAAGTCAGTACACAGCATGACAAAAACATCCATGTTCCTCCCACTAATAAAGAAGGAAAACTTTAATAGAGTGTGTCATATTTTGTCTTTTCTTTTTCTTATCATTTTTTCAATTACTGATTTGCTTTGTGCTCCTCACCAGCAAGATGAGGATATTTATTCTTTAAATAACTGGACTGTAAGAACAAGAGATGTGTCTGTGGAGCCTGGTCCTCAATTGCACTAAGGCCCCATGACATCATAAATAGGCTTTACTGTAGTTGCAAACCCCTTGCATTCCTGCACCATGCAGGAATGAGGTGATGATAACATTACTGCAGATAAAGTGTGAGGATGATTTACACACATCTTGACAGTTGGTTCCCATTACAGGAGTGGTGAAAGAGGACACAAATACAAACCGAGAATCGGGCTCTTGGTTTGCAATTACCCTGGATACAGTTTGTACGATTTATAAGTTTAATTAACGCAAAATGTGGAATGTTCCACAATCCTATAAAGACAACATGGTAAAGACAAGTTTTGCCCAGCATTTCTCGATCAGTGAAAATTGTGACGATGGAACAAGGATAATAAAAAAGATTACTAAACCATTTTGTTTTGCTTGTTCTCCTTCGGCTCCTTCATTTACAAAGTCAGGAAAAACATTTTATGCCATCTAATTAAAAGAACTGGGAGGGTTGGTTTTTTTAACACATATTCTAATTTAAACAGAATTAATTCAGTGAAGTCCTATGCCCTTGAATGCACACAACATCAGACTGTACAGTAACAAACTCCTAAACTTAAAATCTATGGTTTAATGAATTTCATAGACAATACCTTCTCCCTCGCCCCGAATGGAAATGAGCGTGCTTTGTAGGGGCCAATCAAAACACTGGTAAAAACACGATTTGCATTTCTGTCCTTGCATAGAGTGATGCATGCACATCCTTTAATTTGTGTGCAGTAGCTGACCTATTGACTTCAGTGATTTGGATCTCTGTTGAAAATCACTGTAATTTTCACTTAAAACCATGGGAGAAACACCAGATTATTTCATAAAGATTCTTTATGGGATATAAATTAACCAGAACATGCAAAAATTGCTTGATGAATTCTTCATTTCCCATCCAGTTCTCTGTGCCTCACCCTGAATAAGCAAGGCCGTTAATATCACAAGCCTTGTTGGTACATTTAAGAGATTAGTATGTATGTATCATTTGGGTGTTATCGTCTGAAACATGCTAAAATAACATAAAACATTCAGAAAAGATACAGTATCTTGCTCCCACCAGCAGAAGTCTGCATTGCTGAAGTGGTGGAGTACCACACCTAAAGAAAAGACAGTCATTTGCCTTACAATTACAGTTTGGGTTACACATTGTTCAAACATGCAGGTAAAGCAACCACTCACCTCTTGGGGTGAATATAAGAAACAGTTAAGCTCCATTACAGAATCAAGAAAGGAGCATTACAGCCTCTGTACAAATTTGCAAAAGTGACTGTCACAATGCCAAGTGACAAGCAAGGTTACGCACGAGGCATCTGTGGTCAGAGTGGCTTCTCCAGATAGTTCTCCACACAGACCTCTGTGTTCAGGTAAGAAAGAAAATTATTGGAAAAGGAAAACAAAGAAGGAGACAAGGAACCACAAGGCATGGTCTCAGAAGTATGGCAAACCTGGCTTGGTGGGGAACTACCAGGATCCACACTGATCTACAGAGCTGTGAATGCAGGATCCACATCCTGCTGCTTGATTCCCGCTGGGCTGTGCAACAAGAGAGTTGGCACATTCCTTGCAAATAAATAGGGTGACTTCAAAGCTATTTGGATCCTAGGTCTAAGCCAAACAACCCAAAGGCTCTGAAACTTCAGCTGAATGCTCTGCTCAACACAGGTAATCAATGTACACAGCCAACAAATTATGATATAGCACAAAAACTGACAAATGGTGGAATCTTTCTCAGTTGACAATGTGGCCGCATTGACAGAAGTACGACTTTCAGTACCAAAGTTCGCACATTCCTTTGGCAAGGGATCAAGTAGTCCCACTTTGCATCCAACTTGTGTGTTTTATCTCACATTGAGCTGGCTCAGGCAACAGGCAGCATTTTAGATAAAAACCTACTACTTCTTGCTCCTCATATCTCCATAGGAAATTGCTGGTAGTCATGGCTTTCTTATTATAGAAGGTATAAAACACATACAAATGTTTTAAAATAACAAGCCGTTGGGGGAAAAATCCACAGCCTGTGACACTGAAGACACACATGCAACTGGTGTCAAGCTGTGCCATTTAAAAGCACCTCTGCGGCACCCACCTATGACAGCCGACAGTGCATATTTGTGAGTTTCTCACAGGCAGAGATTAAAATGCTTTTAAACATCAACTTCTCCCCTCCCACTTCTCCTCCCAGCGGGGGTCTCTGCTGGCTGGTTTCCACCAGGTAGATAGAGCAAGATTCCTTTTAAATAACAATTTCTTCTACTACTAGATTTCCATTCCCAAAAGCACAGGGACACATATCTGAGCACTGGGGTGCCAGCACCACAAAGTACGTGCAGCGCAAAGTCACATATGCTGAAGGGGGTTGTGACACCTGGGTCACCCCGAGGTTGGGCAGAAAATCAGCCCTGGGGTCACCATGTACCAGAGACTTTGGTGGTGAAATCCAGGGAGTCTGAACATTTCCAGAGCATCCATTGCAAGCAAAGTTGCTTGTGAAGACGTAATCTTCAAGAGTGAAGGGCAACAGAACAAAGCTGGGAGAGTGCCATAATTTGCGAAACTGCAAAGGGGCCCTCCTCCTTGGAAAAATTATAGAAAAATTCACCTTTGGGTGAAGGGGCATTCATACTGCTGGCAAACTGTGAAGTGAAATTGAAGGAAAACCTTGGGACTACTCCCCCTCTTCCTTACACTGAAACAACATCAGAGCTATCTGCCAATGGTGCTTACATGCTTGTGTTTTTCACATCACAGAGGCAGGAGTTTTGGACCCCCTGATTCCTATACTTACACACCTTTAGAAATTAGCATAAACATCTCAGCTGGCTACCGATGTGATTAAGATGTGCCTCCACTTGGCAATTTATCCTTTGAAACAAAGCAAAGGCTTTCATTTGTTAAGTGAAAATTCCCTGGTGTAAATCCCTCTCTCTTTCCCTCCCATTCCTGACCCCATATTGGGCACTTTAATCTAATTTTGGTTTGAGGTTTTAGAAGCTGAAGGCTGCTTCTGAAGATCACTGAGGGAAAAGAAATCACTGGGAGGAACACCACACTTTGAACTGAACGTTCCTGGCACAATGTATATTGGAAAAAGCACTAAGAGCATTTCTCAATCAATGTAGCCGTATTTTTCACACCTGGTTAGAAGAAACAGAAACCTGTGGTAAATAATGCTGCTTTGCACAAGTCCAATTACCCTAAATGATAAACTGCCTAATTATTTTGGCTCTAGAGTCTTTCCCAAGTTCTTTATCCTTTTCTTTGTAGTCACTGTCTGCAGAACAAGAGCATTTGACTGTGACTAATTAGTGAGAGAGAAAGAAGCAGGACCCTTAGTAAATTCACTTCCCTTTAAATCCATCTTACAGTTATTTTTTCCTATCACAGAAAAAAAATTGTAATCATTTATTTAAAAGCTGCTCTGCTGGAAGACATTTTTTCTCCATGACTACTCTATGATATTAAAACAGTCAGCCTGTTTTTTACATTCTCCAGAATGCCAAAAGATTAAAGGCACAGCAAGGTTAGATTAACACCTTGAAATTATCTGTAAGATTCTCTACTTATCAGGCTATTAAATCTCCATTCCTGACTGCACAAAATCTTCTTCATATCGTATCCTGAGTGCATGTGAACTTGATGCATCTTGAAAACAAATTCCAAAAAGCAAGAGCTCTTAAGAGTGTTTTGTTCCAGCTCACAATAAAATGTCTTTCTAACATCTTGTTATTCCCTTCTTCCTTCATTCAGATGAACAGCAGCAGCACAGGGCTGTGGATAATTGCCCAATGTTCAGAACTTTTCCAATTCTTCTCAATTTTCTCCTTTAAATTTGAAGTGTAACTAGGAGCATTGAGAAAGATATTAAAGCTTATTCAAAATTTCTATTACACCAGAAGGTCAAAATAACTTTTAACACATTCCTTCTTTTGACTTGAGGGTGTGTTAAGCATGAAAGAGAAAAAGAAGAAAAAGAAGAAAGAAGAAAGAAAAAAGAAGAAAAAAGAAAGAAGAAAGAAGAAAGGAGAAAGGAGAAAGGAGAAAGGAGAAAGGAGAAAGGAGAAAGGAGAAAGGAGAAAGGAGAAAGGAGAAAGGAGAAAGGAGAAAGGAGAAAGGAGAAAGGAGAAAGGAGAAAGGAGAAAGGAGAAAGGAGAAAGGGAAAGGGAAAGGGAAAGGGAAAGGGAAAGGGAAAGGGAAAGGGAAAGGGAAAGGGAAAGGGAAAGGGAAAGGGAAAGGGAAAGGGAAAGGGAAAGGGAAAGGGAAAGGGAAAGGGAAAGGGAAAGGGAAAGGGAAAGGGAAAGGGAAAGGGAAAGGGAAAGGGAAAGGGAAAGGGAAAGGGAAAGGGAAAGGAAAAGGAAAAGGAAAAGGAAAAGGAAAAGGAAAAGGAAAAGAAAAAGAAAAAGAAAAAGAAAAAGAAAAAGAAAAAGAAAAAGAAAAAGAAAAAGAAAAAGAAAAAGAAAAAGAAAAAGAAAAAGAAAAAGAAAAAGAAAAAGAAAAAGAAAAAGAAAAAGAAAAAGAAAAAGAAAAAGAAAAAGAAAAAGAAAAAGAAAAAGAAGAAGAAGAAGAAAAAGAACCAGGTAATTTTTTTCTGACTAACAGAAACTTCTCTGAAATTCAACCTTTATGTAAGAACATAAAATCAAAATGCTTTACATATAAACTGATATGAATATTTTGTTGAATTCTGAAAAAACATATTTCATGCTGGTGGAAAGTTTTGTGTCAACAGTACTAAAGACCAAATTCTTCTGCTTGCACAATACGCCATAATGCACTATGCCTCAGTGGCAGCCAGTAAGGATAATTCCTAGGGCTGAGAAAGTAACTGAGTTTTCAGTTTCATCACATCTGAGACTTGACTAAGGTAACCACAGAATTTGGTACCAGTTATTAAACTTGTCTCCGTTCAAGCATTCAGTGTTGGCTAGAAACCAACAGTCCAGTCCACACAAGCTGTTGGTGTTTCTAGTATACAAAAGTTCTCAGTCTCCCCTGACCAAGGCCCTGAATGCCTATCTCAGCAGCTGCTACAGTAGTGAAATTCCACTTCTGACCACCCCATTTTCATAGAAAGCATTTTGGGGCACTGACCAAAACATTTAAAACACGACTAGTTATACTGAGGTACAATTTCTTTTAGTTGCTTCAAAGGATTTTATTTCGGAAAAGACCCACAACCTGTCTTCTGAAAACCAGGCATCAAATTAGTTGGCAATAATAGTGAAAAATTGGTATCATTCAGTTCTCTGAGACAGTAATATCTTTTAACTGAGGTGAAATGGAACAGTCCTTAAACAGCTCGCATTTTCATCTTTTAACTGGGGTGAAATGGATTAGTCCTTAAACAGCTCGCATTTTCATCTTTTAACTGGGGTGAAATGGAACAGTCCTTAAATGGCTCGCATTTTCTACTTTTCCTTGCATTTTCCTGACTACACCCTCTGTACCAGTCTTGCTATCTGGTTAACTAGGGAAATAGTCACTCATATCACCGGAAGACCAATACATTTCTAGAGCAAGGGCATACTCAGAAATATAATTTTTTCTTTCTTTCCATATTAAAAGGGAAGCATAAGATGAAGCAAGATAAACAATACAAAAGCCTTCTCATGCTGATTAAAAATAACACACAAGCACATTGTTAGAAATGGAAATAATTTAAATACATATGTGCTGCCAGGGTGGTAAAGAAGTAAAAAAAAAAACACAGAAGGGGGAGGAGGTCACAAGAAGTTCATTCTACCAAGAACTGCTTTACATAATCATGAAATGCAAACTAGTTTCCATTCCTTCTGGCATAGGCTCATTCAGCCTTCTCTTTGAATGCTTATTGACAAATAAATGGACTGGTTACTTCCTATTAATGCTACCTAATTTATGTACATACCTGGAGGAAAAATTCCATTTTGACCTCACAGTCATACAATCTAGGATCATTCTTAAGCTAAAAATATGTTGAACACAAGTTTAATTTCATTTTGGTTGCTGCTGGGGATTTGCCATTTCTTAACAAATTAGGCATGTGTTCTCCTCAGCTCAGCTTTTCCATCTTATGCATATAATATGGGCGATTCAGGAATCGGTGTTGAACTTTCACATGAAAGACCTTTTTTTCAGCCTTGATTCATTCTCTCTCTTCTTCCCTCTCTCATAAGCAGACACATTTGCACACATACAACTTGTTAGTTGTTTTTGTTTTATGAGCTTTTCCCCAATAACTCTCCTTCTCTCCTTTTTTCTTCTGCCTATGGGAAGTCCTTACCAAGAAAGTGATACTTGTTTTCACAGATCTCAAGTCGTTATTGTTCTGATAAGGGAAAGTGGTATTAAAGCAAGATTTTGTATACGACTCTTGAAGTAGACAGTTCAGTGAAGATCCCCACAGCAGATGAGGGTATCAGGGCTGAAACAACACCTTTATCCCCTGAAGAATCTGCCTGTTGTGCTGGGGATGTAGTGGGATCTCATTCCTGATGGATGCTAACTAACATAGAGCTTGAAAATCCTTCTTTGTTTAGTTTAATGCATAGTATTCCCCAGTTCCTGCCTAATGAATATGATCAACTGCTAACACTGAGATAGTGTGGAGTCCTGACACAGATGTGCAAAGCCACCCTCTCTCATTTGTAAATTTGCTCAGGGCCAGATGGTTTCCTTTATTTCTTGCATCTGAGGTTGTGCCTAAGGCTGCCTTTCATTGCTAGGTATTTACATTTTAGCAGCACATACCTTATGGAAAATGTTTCAGTGCTTAATGCCTATGAAAAAATATATATATATTAGTACATCTATTAGTATATACCTTTCTGGACTTGACCTCTACCTCACAAACAAAATAACCTCCTGAATGACAGACAGACTGCCCTCAAATGATCAGGCCCTTCTACCTGTGAAAGGCATTCTCATTCCTGAGAAGTCATGCCAGGTGCACCTGTCCTGCTGCCATACATAACTCCTCTGGCAAGACTAGTGAGAGTATGCCCCTTTTAAAGTCATGGAGCGGGATGGTGCTAACTACTGTTGTTTGAGCTCATCTCTTATTCACTTCTGCAAGGCTCAACTGCCCAGCGCAAAATTCTGTCTACCGGTTCTACTGGTGCCAATCACGCAAATAATGCTACCTACCTGTAGCCACAAAGTTAACGCTGATACTGGCAGTTAGCATTGATTGAACACTGATAGCGGTATGAATTGGTTTTCTCTGTCCCTGGGAAAGTATGTTGAGTTTCATATGATGTCTAGGGTGGTACACAGGAGAGAATGGTGTATGAATCCTGAAGAAAACTGCAATCAATTTCTTACTCACTAGTGGTATTTTTCCTTAGGTGAAAAGTAAATATGTTCTTTCCTTCATAAAAGCCTCAGACAAAGGTGAGGGGGAAGGAATAGAAACATGGGGAAAGTGCATCCCTCGTCTTATTTTCTCTTTAAACAAATCTGTCTAATTGAATTTAAAGTACAGTATTATTAAAATCTTTACCACTAAATGTTCTATGTCAGCAGAAAATTGTACTGTTCAACATGAACCCTCTAGCAGTGATGGTGGGTCAATTATTATGAGGATGGCAAAATACCAGGAAAATTCAGGGGTGAAAATGAGTATCTCTCTAGCAGACATTACCTGAGACTCAGTTTTGCTCAAGAATAGCAGTAAAGCAGAGTCAGTGAGCAACATGTGACGTTGCAAGCAAAAGATAAATTAGTCTTCATGGGCAAGAGACCAATAAGCTTGAACTGAACAAATGGAAAAATAAAAGTCTTTTTTTTTCCTTGGTGAAGAGGAGTAAATGAACCCTGCAATGTCAACGATGACAACAACATAAAGTTCCTTGAAATATGAGCACATTAATCATCTCAACAACACCTCATTCGAAGCCAAATAGAATCACCAGCTCTCAGTTGTCAAAAGGATTTCCCCAGGAAAGAAATATGCTCTCTTCATACTCAGGTTGTCTTTTTGGTAGGGTTCTTGGAAAAGTCAAGGAAAGGCGACAATACTCCTTCCTTAAAGATACCAGTAGGGTTTAAAACACTGACTTTGTTACTATAAACTAATAGTAGACTTTTCAAAAAAGCAAAGCCAAAGCATTTCTAAAAGACGCCCTGCACTTACCAGCTGATTGACTAAACTCTTTCCATATTATAAGTAACATGATACTCCAGGAAGTGCTTATCTTATTAAGAGGTACCTGTGGAGAGCAGAGAACTGTAGATACAGTGTAAGCACTACAAATATATGGTGAGCAAAAAAGAATTGCCCTCATGTGGCTCCTGGCTGGTCATATTCTTCCTGCTTGTCCATACTTCTTCCAAAATATAACTATGGCTGCCTACAGACCACAGCTTCTCTAAAGCAGGAACAAGGAACAGGGATCTTCCAGAAGAGGCTCCAGGACAACTTCTCTGGCTGACACTGTGAAGGTGCATGGGACAGAAGGTAACCTGTGCAAAAAGATATCACTAAGGCTTGCACGGTGAGCAAACTGAGCCCAGGCTTTCCCCTCTAGGTGCTTCCCCTTAGCATTTGAGTCTAGGAAGAGGCTTGTGGCAAAGGCAAACATGAGGTGGGCTTGGGCTCAAAGAACTTGCTCAGGCTACCTCTTGTTATACAGCAGAGACACAAGCTGGCAAAGAGACCAAAGCCCAGAGTCTCAGAGTTCCTTAAGTGGTTGAAAGTTAGGTAGAGTTAGGAACCAAAATAACCTCTGCCCAAGAAAAGTGACTTAGGGTCTCTCAAGTCCAAAGCCTGCATTCACATTGGTAGATTCCAGATAATAAGAGAAGAGAGAAATGCAGAGAACGGCCTATTGTCTTCTCCTAACTTAGCAATCTTTAACCTGTGTATACAGAAGAACCATAAGAGAAGGTAATTAATTGATTTGAGACACTGAGCAGTTGTATGAAGAACTGCAGAAATACAACCCAACGGCATTCAGTCCCTACATGTTTAAAAGCCTTTTTATTTGTTAACAACAAAACCAATTGCTCACTTCACGTTCTTCAACATCTTCAAAATCAAAAGAGAGTCATTTCCTTCAATACAATAAACAGCAACACCATACAATGCTGCCTGTGCTTATTGGTTTCATACGTTTGGCGCGTGTATGTGTACGCATGTGTAACAGTGACTCCCTTCTGTAGACTTCTTTCTGCAAACTCTTTACAATTCAGGCTCCCTTGATAAATGCAAACCTCCACCATCAGCAATATTTGCTTAGTGAAGCTTAGTCTCTGTAGCTGCAAGCTTCTGAGATCACAGTGCCTTGAGATACTGCATGAAAGGCACCAAAATCATGCAAATCGTTGCGGTAATTCCCTGACAGCACCATGTTTCTAACTTTCACCTCTCATTTTCACTAATGCTCAGGAAAAGCAGTCTGTGCTACCAAAGAAATTCTCTGCATAAACAGCTTTAAAATCTAAAGTACTCAATCAGGCACAGAGACACTATAAAAATGGTTCTATCTCTCACTGCTCTCTGGAAATTCTATGGGAAAGAAAAATTTTGAAATGTCAAAATCTCCTTTACAGTAAGAGATCTCCATTAAACTGCAGAGATACTAGTGAAGGAGCTCTTCAATGTGAAGAACAGAATCATAAGCCAGTGTAAGATAGTATGACTCCACTCAAGTTAATGAAGACACACCAATTTACCCTGAATGAGCAACTGCCACCCCCAGGATGTTTAATAAAAGCACCAAAATCTTAAATCATTAAGAAGGGGCTTAAGTATCAATCCAGTACAACCCGGCCCATTCACAACTGACAACACATAGCAGTTAAAATGGAATTAAGCTGTACATTTTCATAAATGAAACTATAGATTGTAATGACTTTGGGCTGGCATCATTCAATATTATTGACATGAAGGAATATGGCTGAAACATAGTCTGGTCACCATTTTCAATTAGACGTATTGAAAATATTCCTGGGCTGTAGAGCAATAGAAAAGCGGATATTAAGGGAAGAGGAGGATTTCCTTTGATTAAAAAAAAGTCTCCAAACCTCCATTTAAATAGTGAGAGAGTATGGCAGGACTTTGAAGCTACTTTAAACTTCATGGGCTCTTGGCAGTGGTGAAAACATCAGTAACTAATACAAACAACAAATAGCTACATTAATGCTTTGTGTGCATAGGAAATGGACTGAGTGGAGACAGGTTGGGACTTATCCTGCTCGTCATTCCTACACACAGAGATATTTCTAAGACTCTTATCAAGCAGTGATAAATAAGAGCTGTACATGCCATTTTAAAAATAGAATGGAAAACCGAGTTACTCTTGCAATCTCCAATTAAAGTTTTACAATAATAGCTGCCCTTTCACCTATTTACTTTTATTTACCATTTCACCCTTCCTGACTCCTGTGCTCTCCTTCACCTTTGTCCTGAAAGTATTCCTAGGCATTAGTAGCAAGGAAGAGCGAACTGCTACTCTATCTGAGTCTCACCAGACCTCTCCTTGCTAGCACAGAGCCACTGCAGCCTTGCATATCAGTACAGCAACACATTTCTCAGGTTCTGGTGCTTTCTGTAATAACAGGTTAATGTCGATATGAGCTAAACCCCAGAACTTGTTAAGTACCAAGTCTTCCCATTTGTTAATGCAATACATGGTAGTCTATTACTGAGAAAGTGGAGTAAATTATTCCTGAAGCTGAGATTAGAATGCTGTCTGCTCTAGATTTCTCTATGCTTGGCACCTTCAAGTAGGCATTTATTTTTTACATGGAGGCAGCACAGTTCATTCTTAGACCTCTTTTGCTCTCCTTAGCTGTCATAAGCCCTCCCTCAAGAAAATGACCTCATTTCAATGGTTTAATCTGATCTGTTTACTTTGCAACATATCAGGAGCACATACATAGCCACTTACACATTTCACCTAAGGGCAACAAATAACTTCTTAGGAGAAATTAACTTGATCACCTATGTTTTGACAATTTATTTTGTGCCACTACTCTTCCTGTATAAAATTGTGTAGTCCGGTAAAAAAAAACAACATAAAAGATAATTCAAAATTGTGAATGACTCAGGCTTGAGAGAAGAGAGAAGGGAGGAAGATATTTAAATGCTAAAATAGGAAGGGAGGTAAGAAAAAGAAATCTCACATTAAGAGAATCCCTAGCACAGAAGATGCACCATTCTTTCAGACCTGAAGCACTGTGGCTTACGATGAAACACATAGAACAGCTCAGAGTGCAGTGGGGTTCAAAGCAAGTGTTCAACTGCTCAAAAAGAATGTGTCCTACTGGCTTGCTAAGCTTTTGTTAAGCACACACACACACACACACAAATAAATATAAAGCAGCTTGTTTTTACAACAAAATCATCAGTTATAAGTGCAAAAACTGTTCATAAAGCATATGCCTTCTGAAGGGCTCTTTAAGAGCTCTGTACAGGGATTGTTGTTAAATAAAATGGAGAGGGTGAAAACCATGGGTGTATTCCTTCTCACTTGGTTAATGTGGATAAAAACATCTCTTTCACAACTCTGTAGCCTCTAACATTTTAGGGATGGTTAGCCACAAATCCCTGTAACATAATCTGGTCTTGAAATAGCAACCTTTTTTTTTTTCCTCCTCTTCTCCTCTTTTACTGGCATATACAAATTGAAGTTTAGCTTCTTAGCTGATGTATATCATTGTACCTGTACTAACACCAAACACATTGTGCCAGTTTACACCCCTGTGAAGATGTGACCCCTCTCTGCTTTCCTGGAAACAGATCTGTGGTCTCTGCAGAAAGTAATATTCTTTTATACACACACAGATGTAGGCGCCCTGCCCCGACTAGCTCAGATTTAATTCTCTTTTCATCTCCTGTACTTTGTCTTCAAAGTATCAGATCAAGATGCACACCCAGCAACAAACTTGAACCAAGCAGGTGCATCTTATTTTCAGCGGACAGCCTTTCACAGGGCACAAACTACAATCCTAAGGGATTCATGAAGGGGACCATGTCGGAATCCCTTGAATTTTAATTTCAGTCTATCTGTTAGAGGAATTATGCTCAAACTTGTCTTTCCCAGCGCAGTTGGAACACACAGAGGAATTCACAGGTGGAATGGGAAGATGCAATGTGCAGTGACAGTAGCCACCCACTCAGTATCCTGCCTCTATTAGGCCTCCCAAAGACGATGAAAATCTGTGCGCTTCCTTTCCCTGCACCCCAAAGATGCAGACAGAGGGGAGGAGGGCCATAACCTGTGTGTCCTTCCCTCTACAATAATGGAGCACAGAGGTTTCTCTTGCTTGACTGGTTCATGGACTCTGAAATGGGACAGCTGCCTCTTCCCACTTCCAAGGAAAGATCACATTCAGCCTCCACATGGAGTTATCAACCAAGAAAAAACCTAAAAAGCCTTTCAGTAAACAGATAAGAAAGGTCCTGGAGGTAAAAAAAGAGGTGACAACCTATGACCTGCTCCAGGTGCTGTCTTCTGAGGACGCTTGCCTGTAAGTGCCACCTCTATAGTGCATTCAGTTAGCGTGGTGGAGAGTGGCAGAGAGGTCTCTCAAGATACCTTGTGACACAAACTGGCCAAACACAGCACAGCAGTACAACACAGTCAGTCAGATTTGCCTCTCTGACTCCCAGCACAGCACTGGGACTAGACCACTCTCAGCATCTAACTTTGTATTTCCGTACTGTACCACAGCAGCTTGCACCAAGCTAGCACAGGGATCTTGAACACAGCAGTGCCTTGGCCTTCTCCTTCACATTTCACACTGTCACATGCTGCTGAGGTAACCACTGTGCAAGTAAGACAGATGAAGACTGGATCAAACTTGGGGGTAACCTCAAGTACAACATCCAGGGTCACCAAAATACTGCTGTATGCCCGGCTGGGCAGACCTGGCTTTTCTTAGTGGTTATCACAAGGTCACTGTGGTTTGAGTTTTTGGCCAGTGTGCCAAAAACCCTGGAACCGTGCCTGTCATTTATAGCACCTTTTCTCAGATGGCTCTCACATGTCTTCAGTAAATGAGTATATAAACTAGATCTATCTACACATGAATCACTCTGTCCACCACCAAAGTACAGCCATCTCTGGGATGATGCACAGCAGCTGCTGTAAAATCAGACCACAGCTCTATACCACAGATTACGGAGATAAAACATGCTGCATGAGGCAACTAAAATGTACGAATGAAGGAAGGGAAGTGTGGTAGAAAGCATTTTGTAGTTATAATTACCTGAGTATAAATTTGGTTGAAGTGTTTAACATTTGTACATCTGCAAATCAAAGCAGTCTTCTACCACATTTCAAACTAACCTGTCTGTACCATTCTCCACGTTCTGGCCTTCTAAAGCCCTTTCTGAAAACTGCAAAGCACCTTCATAACAGCAAAGTGGATGTGCTGAGCACAAGCAATAACCTAATCAAATTTCTTAGCAACTGACTTGATAACTGACTGGAAGCCTGTAGCTGCTATGCCCCCTCCCTTCCTCTCCCTTGCATGATAACTGAATGTAGCATCTATATATTCCCTGGTTTAAAATAGCTTCTGCTCCCATAACTTGCAAAGTGGTTGAATAGATCTTATTTTCTAGGCTAAAAGCAGTTAATTACAGTCACTTAGGGGACTGAACTGCTGCATTCTTTCCTTATTCAGGAATGGACCCCTTGAGCAGTGCGTTGTCACCCCTCAAATCATCATCCCTTTATAACAGGAAATCTTTCGAAGGGTGGAGTGGCACAGTTTAGATCTATGAATAACCTGGTATCAAGGACAGCAGATGAATAGTTACCCTTCTCTCCCTCTTCTCCTTGGCCATACAGCTGTATAAGCCTTATCTAAAGCTAAATCTGAAAACTAGCAAAGCATGGGGAAGGGATTTGAAAAGTACTTCTAACTAATAAATGACACAGGACGGCGTGTTTTGGGATGAGGCCATCAGTTTGTGTTGAGGCACCACACATAGTCTGTACAGTGCTGCCCTGCAAAAATAATCAATTTAATTTGAGTGCCGTCTCTCTACACCAGATTTTAACTTCTGTGCCACGAGCGTCCCTAGCTCCGCAATCTCTCCTGGTACTGCAAAATTATTAGCAAAATATTCCCATCAGAGAACCAAGAGAGTCAAACGTTCCTGGTTTGAATCAGATTATTATTGAAATACCAGTAGTAGTGAGTGACATATACAGACCATCTAGAACATAGGGTCTGTTTAGTGCTCTGGCTTGGGTTGGGAGCATACTCACATGCAAGTCTCTTAAACTGCTGTCTCCAACTGCACAGCAGGGGCACCTTTAACTGGAACTAAACCGGAAGACCCATCCTACTTCTAAGGGGAGTTTGGTGCACAGGGTCAGACTAGAACTAACACAAAGAAAACTTGTCTGAGACGTGTACAGTGCGCACCCACCAGTCCTCACTACCAGCTGTGCTAGACCATGAACCTGCCTCTGGGAGCACATTACTTCTTAAAGCAGAAATAGCTATGGCCTCTCTACATGAAATATCTATAAGCAATTGGACAGTTAATGACAACCTGCAGGGCAAATACAGGCAGTCAACTTTCAATGCATTTACATGGAAAAGTTAATTTACAGACCACACATATGAATGACATCATTTACCTATCATATTGGATAAGACTCCCAACTCCCAATTTCACTTTGGTTTATTAGGTTGTCAGTTTTCAGGACCTGGTGAAGAGACAAACCAGGTTTTTCTTGGGGTTGCCTAATAGGGATTTTCTGAGTGTAACTCTGCCTCCAATATTAACGAGCAAACTGCATATACACCAGGCTAAGCTGCATCTTCACATTTTTACAGGCCTTAAGGAAGTCAGTTGAACTAACTGGACATGAGGACATCATTAGGTCTGCTGTATTTGAATGAAACAAGTAAAATACAAGTAAATATGCTTCAGCAGATCATGCAGTCCTAACCTCCCCTACTGTAATTCATCTGCACTCTCAGAACTAAAACAATCTCAGATGAAGAACTCCCATGCTCAGAACCTCTTCATGCCAGATAAAAGACTTTTTTTTGCGTACTCAAATCCTGCCTTTTATTTTTGCACAATTAAAAGGAAGGAAATGGTAGCTTTTGAATGTGCACATTTCTTCATAGTTCAGAATTTTCTATAACCAGCAAAAGAGAAAATTCTACAACTCTTTTCTTGTTCTGGAAGTAAAACACAGAGCATGGAATGTCCAAAAAGTATGAAACTCCTGAAACTGTGTAGTTAAGCATTTCAGCATGCAAATCCAGCAGCTAAAGTCCTGCAAGACAGCCATGCCTAGTGTCATTTTACTCCTGTTAGCCTCATGATCTATTATAAAAGTGTTCATGAAAAGAAAAAGAGACTTGATCTGAATTCTCATATCTAACAACTTGTGCAGAGAGTGTAGGGATGATCTGCTGCATGCTGCATGGTATGCTAGATATACAAAATATTGTCAACAGTTATTCAGGAAACATAAATGCCCTTGGTAAATACACATAGCAAAGGAGAAGCAATTTGAATGCAGTATAAGAGAATTAGATATTGTGATTTTTTTGAAGCATTTCTCTTCAGTCTGTTGCTGAAGAAAAAAAATGAAGTATGACTATTTAAAGCAAAACTTTGCAGTATATGGTTTGTAAAAACACTGTTTATGTCCTTAAAAAGATCAGTAAGTAAAATTGATCCCAAACCTATAAAAGCATCTTGAAAAGAGGGAGAAAATAGAAATGTGTAGTTTTAGAATATGGCAACAGCTGGTTTATTTCAATAAAGTACAATATTTTGTAAAAGTTAAGCTTTCACTATGACACAAAGTTTCTGGGCCATCTCTTCAGTTGCTGTAACATGAAATTATTTAACAGTTTCAAAAAAACTCTAAACAATATAGATTAATTTTGATATTTTTGGCTGAAAAATCTTAACAAAATGTTACTATATACATACATAACTATGACAAATAGGGGTCAAGCACACACCACCATGGCATGATGGCATTCACATTGCCTTGCTCCTTACATGAAGCTCCACACCAACACATTGTACTCACATGTTTTGCTGAGAACTCATCAACTTCCTGAAGCACCTTCTTCTGGCACTCTGGGTTGGTGGCTAGCAAGTACGTGGCAAAGGAAAGTGTGCTAGTGGTAGTCTCGTACCCAGCAATCAGGAACAGGAAAGCTTGGCCTGCTATCTCATCGTCCGTTAATGTCTTCTGAACCTTTTCAGATGGGGCCTTGCTAACAAGAGGTGCCTTGTTCTGTTTGGAAGCGGCAGATGGACTAATCATATCAAAACACTCAGCTTCCAGGGAGTCAGCTGAGTTACGGGAGTCAAGCATCCACTGGAGAAAATCTCTGCGCCTCTGGAAATAAGGAAATTAATGGTCAATATACGGTCTCATGTGCACCTGACAAGCATAGGTGGCCCAACTCATGCTTGGAGGAGTTGGCCCATCTGCTTGAAGGCACCATCCTAATTTGTTCATGTGGTCCAAAGCATGAAAGTCACCATCTAATTTGTCATGGTTTAGCCCCAGCGGTAACTAAGTACATTGGGGCTGCTTATTCACTCTTTCCCCCATGGTGCGATGGGGAAGTGAATTGGAAAGAAAAAGGTAAAACGCATGGGTTGGAATAAAGACAGCTTAATAGAACAGCAAAGGAAGAGAAAAATAATAACAACAATAGCAATAGTGTAATTGCTCACCTCCCAGAAACCAACGCCCAGCCCTTCCTGGGCAGTGATCACCCCATCCCCCATCCAGTTCCCCCAGTTCATATACTGAGCATGGTGTCACATGGCATTGAATACCCCCTTGGCCAGCCTGGATCAGCTGTCCTGGCTGTGTCCCCTCTCAGCTTCCCATGCACTCCCTGCCTTTTCATTGGCAGGGCACTATGAGAAGCTGAAGAAAATTAACTCTATCCCAGCCAAACCCAGGAGACTGGTTTAGGGTTGCATCTACAGTAATTTCTGTACTAACTTAACAAGACAGGAATGGAAACTCATCTTAGTAAAATGGTGCATCTTTTCATGAGAAAGTACAGTTATGAACACTTGTACCAACATAGTATTTTAAAAAAAAAATATTAAACATATTTGCAGAAACACATTACATCAGTAAGGATTCCTCTACCCATAAAACCTGTTTTGGTGGTTTGTCTTTGCAATATGCCCACTGAATGATTCTACTGCTATAAAAACTGCTTTCTTTCACACTAGTTTCTGACAGAAAAACTCTAATAAACAGACCTATGGGCAGCAAGCTTGATTAGGCTTTGAAATATAACGCAAAATGCTTGAATTGAATTTTGGGAGGGGGCATAATAGAATCGTGCTGAACCAAAGTCATAAGGCTATAAGACTGATTTTCAGTTTCTCAAATACCAACAGAATACACGATAGCTCAAGGACCTAGAAGTGACTGCAGTGCCAGAACGTGACAACTTGTGCAGTAGGATGGACAAAAGAAGGGACCAAGCCTTTCTTCAAAAGAAAAAAGATGCTGTAAAGTTGCATTTATCTGCAAAAAAAAAAAGAAGTATTTTGAATGATTTCTTGGATCTGATGATCGAGAGATAAAGTAGAAAAGGAAAAGCCAGAGAAAAGGACAGGCAAACAAGATAAGAGTAAGGAAGGAGTAATTAATTATAAATGTCAAAGGACTTAATCAGATTTTTTTTCATGACATGGGAAAAGAGAGCAGTGAGACAACAAAAGAGGAGAAATATTTATTGTCTTGTGCTTAGCCCTGCTGCCAACAAACTGTTCTGACCGAGCTACAGGAAGAGAAGTAGTTATTTTGAGGATTTTAGTAACACAAGGGACTGGAACACAGCCTCTTTAACAGCTCCTTCTCTCTACCCTACAGAACCTTTTCCTTTTGCATGCGTGCATTACGCACCTTTTACCCATGATCACAGTGCATCTTGCATCTGAGAATCAGTGCTCCAGATAGTAGCCAGTGCTGGTTACTGCATGCTGAAAGACTCTACAAATTGGACAGTCAAACTGCATCTCCTCCAAGGCACAGGATATGTGTTTTTCCTTCATGTAAAGGCACACAAAGCAGCATTATACGCATTGTGTTCAGCAAATAAACTGCAGCTCTGAGAATACTTCCTAGAGTTTCAAATGCCTTGCCACAGTCATCCTCCTCCAGAGTGACGACAGGATAACTCTGCTCTTTCATGTTCCTCTAGACTGGAGGAAACAAGACTTCATGCATACTTCATTTAACTTTTCCAGGAAGACCTTATTGACATTCTGGAAGCCCACGTATTGCACAAATGCTCTTTGGCATTGCCTACGCTTCAGGGATTTTCCTGGTGCCTATATTTGGGTCAGGTAATTTTTTAAATTAAAAAAACCCAAAGATTCAGTTTCAGTGGGATCATTAGTGTGTTCATAAACTAGTCCAGTATAGTAATGAACTCTAGAGATATTCCTTTTTATCTGCAAGACTAGTCATCATCTCCTAAACTACCTTCATAACATAAAAATGTATTATTACATTCATATTTAGTGGAGTTGTAACACTGTAACATACTGTAGTTCAAATAGTAAAACATTTGGTATAATTCTGCATTCATCCTTCCCTAGCTGTGAGTTTTCTCGTACACAAACCCATTGCTCTCCGAGGGTTTGCAGTCCCCAGTTGTGAGCTGTTAGCTGAGTCTGGTCTTATATTTAGACAATAGACTCTCAGGAGACCCTATAAGATGTTTCTTCAGCCTTAGACAAAATCAGATCCTGGCCTTATACAAAGCATCTGGTTATTGCTATGATAATAAAGTAATAATCATAATGACTACTGAATAAAATTCCATTCATGAGATTTTTTGCTGAAAGCAAACTTAATGAATGCTAGCACAAGTGAATATTCCCAAGAATGTGCTCTGAAATGCCTCCGTGGCCATTTTGAGAAGCTCATTTTATTACTCACATAATACACTTGGTTAGGAATTTAAAAGCTTGTCTTGTTACAGAATCTGTTTATAAGGTCAGCCTACGGAGAAACAACTACACACCTTATCTGTGCCATGTAATTTGTTCACAGGTGAGCAGGCGTTGCTAAGAGCAATGGTTTCATAAACAATCCTTACAAAAACAACACTCATTTGTAAAAACTACTCGAATAATAGGGAACGGGGGGAAGCATAAAACTAGAAAGATTTAAGCTTTTTTCAAGATAATTCTACACGGTGGAAGGAGCTATAATTTAGCAAAGCTTCTCTTCCTTATGGTTCATTCTATTTCACTTTAGGCATCAGTATAGAATGCAACATAAAAAATCATAATCAATCCAAGCGAGAGAAAAGATTTCCAGGGTTATAAACAGTCACAATGAAACATATTTTTCTTCCGCACCAACAGGATAGAAAAATCACTCTGACTCAAAAACCTCACATTGGCAATAGAGGCAAACACTAGCATAAACTCAAATATAATTGGATTGTTAAGTGCTGGAAATGAGGAAAAGGTATCTCATGAAAATTCACGGGGGTTTTCTCCACTTAGATTGACTGCAGGGAAAAAAAAAAAAGACTTTTTTTTTCAGTTTGAAATCAGACCAAGTACTGACAGTGCCACTGCAAGGAAATATTTTCTGGTCATAACATACAGCTGCTGGCTTCACTTTTCCATTGGGGACATTTGTTTGATTTTCTTTACAAAAAGCAGAAGCCCATAATGGCCTCTACCCTGTCCTCTGACACTCGCATAGTTATGTTACAATGGCTTCAGAAGCAAGTTCCTGCTTCAAAAGAACGGCAAGCCAACACGGGGGACTCTTGCTTTGCCCCTGTACAACACAGAGCCTATCATTAAGCCAATGAAAATTGAATGGAAAGCTACTATTTGAAAAATTCTAATTTGAATGCAGTATGGGACAGGGTGCATGTCTAACTTGGTGGTGACATAGACGCCCTCTTTGAAATATATAATAAGACAAGCCCTGCTTTCAGCTTCCCCAAGATAGACACCTTGCAATATATTTCCTGACATCAGTGTTCTGGGCTGTATCATTTCTCTCATTAGTCTCCTTAAACATCACCTGGCCATGCAGAGAAATCATTCTGCACAGAACCGTAACAAGCTATGTGCCACACACTGGAAGAATAGATGTGTGCTACACTGGGGAAGGCCAGTCCAGCAGTATCTATCAATCCTCCTCAAATCACTGCTTTTAACTTTTCCATCTGTCAGAAGGAGAGAGATATATTGCTCACATGTGTGATGTATCACGACTTTTCTCACAGGAGGCAAGGGCCCTGGTGGGGGCAGGGGATGTCTCCAAGACTTCCCATCCTAAACAGGGAACTACGCTTTCATATCTCAAACTGACGTATTAGCTCACCTTTTGTTAAATTCATCCCTGCTTTAGGGATCCAGGGGACTCCTGGGTTATGTTTTTGGTAAACAGATTGAGCCGTGCAACTTCTCTGCAAGGCAAAGTAAAAAATAACTTAAGTAAAGCTACTAAACGAATATCAGTTGGGATTTCTGTTCTTAAATGCTATGATTTCAGCTGTGTTTTCTACAAACTGCATTCAAATTTTGCACCACTCTTAACAGTTCAATCCCCCATTTTGAGTTCAAAAGAGCCCAGAACTACAAAAAGCAATTTAAAAATGAAGCAAGGATCCAAACTACAATATGCAATTGATTCGTATTCCGTGAAGTCCTTCCTGTGGTGAAAAAGTCGTATGAACATGATGTTGTTAATACTGCTTACAATGAATTGTGCAGACCCATCTAGCCTTTCTCAAATGCTCTGATGTCAGCTCCAAAAAGCAGAGGCTAAGCTTCTCAGAATCCTTATCTAAAGGGTATAAAACTCATATCTATTTGAAATATTCTTTCAGTTCCCTACAAACACTGCTAAATTAGTTTATATGCTTGTCACTTTTCTAAGTTTGATTCAGCAACTATCTTTTTAGGTAAGGTAAACCCAAGCCACCCTGAAGTTATCAGTAAAGCACTGCAGTAGTTGCCTGGATCCTTTTAAAAAAACAGCACAAACTGCAATCCCACTAAAAGTACCATTTTGCCAAACTGCTTTGAAAGGATCAACTTCAACCTTTCCTTAGCACTTGAAGGTTTTGTTTGGTTGCTCAGTGAAGTCACAAAAAAGTAATTCTCTCTGCCAATACATCCAGTCCCAAAACATTTCAGAGAGATCGTGCTTTTGCCTTCTGCTTGAACCCAGAGCTGCAATAAACTGGAAGGGCCAGAGCTGACAGCCATCAAATTAGTGCATCTGAAGGTTGAGGGCATGGTGCTGTCATGGGTGATGGTCAGCTCTGGAAGGACCTGGAGTCTGTTGAACTGCAGGGCAGGGCCGTTGCTCAAGAATGGCTGGGAGGTTTTCAGTCTGGCAGGAAAAAACTCTTCTGTTTGCATTTGTTAATTTTAGCTGCAATGTTTTTATTGTAAATGGGCTGAATGTCTGAGGGCAGGCACATCTTAGCAAAGCAACAGAACTTGCATTAAAAACCTGAGTAAATTTAAAGAAAAAAGTATTCACTGAGTGGCCACTTGGAAAGCTGAGCGATCTTTTTCCAGCCTCGTCTGATCTTAACATTTGTAGTGAAACCTCAGACTGAGAAGATTTTGTACAACTTTGGACTTGGTCTGATATTTTGACATAGTATCATCATGAAACTCCTACATGAGTTTCTCACATTAGTTCACAGCAGTGAGGGGGCACTGTGAGTATTCAATGACGCCACATTTGATGTCAGAAGCCACAGCAATGGATTTGCCTTCTACATGAAAGAAAAAATATCTCTACAATAATGTTGCAAAACCGCTTCATTAAATGCTGGGCATCCAGAAGGGGCAGGTACATCAACTGATTGATGAGAACACATGAGCATGGAAAGTATCAAATATGGTAACAAAACATGTCTTCCATGTGTGACCAATTCTCTTTTGAAACATAAAAATAAAAAAAAGAGTAGGTGTAAATTAATGTATGACATGGATTTTATTGGCTGAGTTTACCACTAAATCTGTGGAGTGGCCAATATGAATTGCTAGTTAAAGCACTGATCTCCACAGAAACTGGGATTCTCAAAGTTGCACTCTCTTTTCTGCCTTTAAAATACAGTTACAACTGGTGCGGCTTCTCCATCTGTAAAATTGGTACAACATGCATCAAATCTTATAAAAACCCGTGAGGAAAAGCTAATGATGATCTCAGAAAACCCTTTAAGACCTAGGATGAAAATAGATTTACACAGATTCAAAGAGTTTAAGGCAAAAGCACCATTACAGGGGAAAGAGGCCTGGAAGGAACTCAGCAAGTTATCTACTCCATCCCCTCGCCACGAGGCAGGATCAGCCAAACCACCCCTGACAGCTGTTTGTCTAACCTATTCTTAAAAAGCCAGCCAAACTCATGCTTCCCACAGCTTCCCCAGGCAGTCCATCCCAGCACTGAACAATTTTTGTCACTGGAGAGGTTTCCTCCATCTCCAATGAGTCACTGCAGATGTTTAGATTTCATTCAGCTGCTCCCGTAAGGTCTGAGACTCCACAACCTATACTTGTATATGTGTCTCTCTCTGTATATACTACTTCAGTAAGCATTTAACAAAGTATATGGATAATACAGAAATCATGCTGCTGAAAAATATGAAACTATTTTCACGTGGTAGTGCCTCCATCCACGAGATGAGGGAGAAAAGTGCTGCTTCCTCAAAATATTTGCACTCTTCTGACCTCTAAAATGCAAAGTTAATGTAAGAGACACGGCAAAGCTAATTTGACCTGAAAATAAAGTTGGAGGGATTTCTTAAAATCAAGATTTTATCAGGGACTCATTTCCCTTCATCTTAGGATGCTGCAAATGGCACTAGAGAGCTCACATATTGAAAGACAACAGCCTCCTTCTCAAGATGTTCGCACACATTCCAGGGATGAAAATAAATTTGAATTTCAGATCTAATTATTAGCGAATGGAGAGAGAACAAAGAATTCTTTCGAGCTGAGACAGGCTTAACATAAATCTTTACAGATCCTGTAGAAGGAGGCTATTTTTAAACTTTAACCTGTTGACTCTGAGCTGCAAAGATCCTAGCCAGAGGCCTGACTTGGCTGATAAGAATATGTAGGATAAAGAGACACTATGATTATGGATACAGAAAATAAGGTACACACTTATTTGATTGTTTTATTAACTATGTGGGCCCACAGAGAAACCTATGGCTTGCCTAGAGAGCTGGAAACCCTTCTACTAGTTCTTCAGTGTAAAACCAAGTGATTTCCCGCAGTCTGGTCCATTTACACCCCTAATGAACCGACTGTCATCTCTGACTACGGAGATTTTCCTTCCAATATCAGGATGAGTAGAATGAGCTGGATGTCTAGGAGAAGCAGTAACTTTCTCCACGAAACTCAGTGTAATGGCAAAAAAGTGTCATGCACTTTGTGGCAGCTGGTTGGCATCACTGCTGAGCTGGATTGGCAGCCTCAGCTCAGAGCACAGCACAATGGTATAAACAACACAGCTCCCTCCATTACATGCACACGTGAGCAAGGCTCAGAAACCAGCCCAAAATGCAATGTCAAGAGTCTCAGCCAGCTTTCTCCATCCCTGCATCATGGTGAGCAAGACAAACTTGCAGCAAATGACAGCAGACTCTAACACCTTCACTCTGTGTTAGCAAAACATGCAAGATAACAATGCTCTGATTGGCATTATCATAGTAGAAACAATAAATATCGGATATGTGTGTGCACTAGTTGAGCTTCTCCAGCTCCATATATGTTTTGATGCTTGGAGATGGAGGAGTGGGGTTATCAAAATACACAGTGAGCAAATACAGCAAGAGAAGAAATAATTGTGTGCTGGGGGAAAACAGCTTGGTCAACACTCTGCCATGCACACCAGTATGTGGAACAGACACCAGCTCCCAAACCAGCAGCAAGCTGACCACCCTGCTGCACACTGTATGCATGCAGCTTCTCCCAAAGCTTATCTGGCCTCTCAGTAAACCATTCCACACTCCTCCTCTCCGCTACTTGCAGGTGGAAGGGAGGATGCAGGAAGGGAGTGTTTTAGGCTAAGTACATAACACCCAGAAGCTTGACCCTCTGCTGATTCAAACTGCTGACTAAAGGCTGCTCTGTTCCTTTTCTATTTGACACAGGTTATAATTGTATTTGCTCAAATTTAATTCCTGATTAATAATCAGTTCTGGTTTTAGCAGTTGCCTGACATTCAAGAAAATGCACAAGAATCTCATTATTGCTTCTTTATCCTTTGTTCTTCTGGCCCTATATGTTCTCTTTAACATGCTTGCAAAGCCTCACTACCTACTTTGGAGAGCTAACAGGATGTTTTGGGGCCATCCTTGGAATTCTCTGTTCACATCCTGTCTTCCCTCATCTCTCTCCATGAGTTGTTCAAGACCCTCTCTTTCTGCATCACATTACATCTAGATAACATATATTTTGAGGGAAGGAACATTATTGGTTTTGTGATAGCCTTAAGTAATTCTGGGTATCTAAAAAATACATTTTTTTTAAATAAACTAATAATGGCTGTGAAACTGATATAAATGACATGTACTGTTACCAAAATAAAAAGCCCAGCTAATGTTATTTATGTTCTTTATCAGCAATATGAAAAACATGCTTGTATTTTCTATTACTTCTCTGAGCAACTGCTCTCCAGTGCTGGTTGGCAACCCAACTGCTGGCTTATCCATTCATGATCACACCTCCACCCTATGTTAAGATTTATTCGGGATCTTCGGCTATACTAAACCGGCTTTTACTTACAGCACATAAATCACCTCTACATCTGACTCTCCACTCACGACCATGAATGGGTGCAGGTGTCTAACCCAGTGGGTGAAAGCAGCATTGGGAAAGAAAGGATTATTTTCAGTTACTCAGTGACCAATAACAAATGGTGTTATCCTCCACAGTTTCATGGATGCTCAGTTCAGTTATGGGTTTTATCCAATAGATGGCTCCTCAGTAGCAGGAAGGATTCTCCCCCGATCTCCTTTCCTTCACAGAGTTTCAACACGACTTTCTAATATTTACATAGCCATTATCTTGCAAATATAGGCATTTTGCACACACTGATAAACACACAGAAGAAGCACGTGTGCATGAATGAAAGAATAAAAGAAAAATTAGATGGCATTTTATATCTTTCATGCCATTTTGTCCTCTGCCAGGCCAGAGATGCATGAAAAATGAGAGTCAGGCAGCCCTGTGATCTGGAATGCTTCCTAAAGTCAAGCTAAAAAAAAAAGAAAAATACAACTTCGAAAAACACATGAATATTAACAGCACGCTAGAGCACCAGGCTGTCTTTCTCCCCAAAAATATGAGGACATCTCCCACATCTTGCATATCCCTGACTGAGCAATACTTAAGCAACTTACAGGCATCATTACTTCTCTGTCAATGAAACAAAAATCCTATGTGTAATCATTGATATAATGAACAAGGAGTGCTCTATATAATTGGCAGGGTGCAAGTTAACATCATTACGAGTAATGTTGCCATTTCTGAGATGGAGAAAGTGAATAAACTTTTCTTGTTTTTCAGAAAAACATAATCAGAACAATAATAGCAAAACCTGAGACATTAATTACATTCAGACAAATAATGTTTATCCCATGTATGTGCTTGTGACTTCTCTCAATCAAAAGAGCAATTTCCAGTCATTTCTGTTCTGAGATCTAACTGTCATCTCACCCAGATTTTGTCAAGATCTTGTCAAAGAGCTGGCAGTAGCCCCATTTTGGGGACTGTGTCCTTCTGGTCAGACCACAAAACCAAGTGAAAAGTGAAACCAGAATACCCACAACAAATAATAAATCTTGTAGAATCCAGATCATGGCTATTTAAATCCCTAGGGCTTAACACTTCGGTGGGGCACAACTACAAGCCCACTATACCTGCTGTTAGCATCTAAAATAATAACATTCCTAGTAATAACCTTTACCCTTGAAATGTTAATCTGCTTCAAAAAGAGGGGGAACAGTACCAGTTTACTATAAATATACATACAAATATATAGGCTCTTAAAATTAGCACAACTACAGTCAGAATAACTGTCAAGAAAAAAATAAATGTTTTGTTCCTGTTCAAAGCTGAGCACAATTACTTTTTACACTTCAGTGCACCTAAAGGACTTGCCTAATTCCATACCTCAGATCAGCTTGTTACTAGCTAAAACTGGAAAATTTTGAACAAACTTGCACTTTGCTCACTCCAAAGTAAGCACAGCAGCACTTGACCATAGGCTGTTAACCTATTGCTTTCCTTTATTCCTGAGCAGATAAGCCATAACAGTCATCCAGCCTAATAGGGATTGCATAGAGAAACATCCCATGTAAAGGCAGCCCCGTGCTTTGGAGACCCCTCAGCTGGCATAAAGGCCATTCGCATGCCCAAAGAACAGCCGTGACATTACTCTTAACCTGTACAAGGAGCAAATTTAACTCATGGCCAGTCCCAATACTGATGAAACACAAAGGCTCCATCTTTCCTCTTCCCCTGCTCTCTGAGGATGTTGCAGGCAGCAGAACTTAACCCAGACCCAAAGCAAAGCCTGCAGCCCTAGACCCTCCTCCCCTTTTTAAAGCGCCAAGTCACAAACATGTTAAAAATCAGAGATCACAGCTGAAATACCGACAACAATTTTCACTGTGGAGCAGTTTGAAACAGGCAGCAGTGATATTCATTAAGCTGTTAATAATGGATTGTGGCACAAAGCAATTTATCAAGTTTCCTTTGTAATTAAAATCACTGAATATTTGGGCACTTGGAATGCACCTAGCTCTCCCTGCTTCTGAAGCTTTACATTTTAATGTGAATTATGCCTCCCTCTCCCCAGAGACTTGCTAAAAAGCCCATTTTAATTGGTATGTTTTTAATTGAGATTACATTATTAAAAAGTGTACATTTCTGTTGAAGAGAGAAAGGAGGTGCTCTGCTCCCCTCTACTCTCTGTCTCTCTTAAATATAGCTTGCTTATCCCAGCGGGATGGAAAATGAAGGGTAGTCACTGCAAAGAAAGTGGAGAAAGCCCTGTGCAGTCTCAGGCTGTGAAGTCAGGGCAAGGCTGCCATTGACTGCCACAGATATAGGATTTCCCAGACGGATTTTCAGGGAGGGAGAGGAATTGCTGCAATCGTTCAGGCTGCTCTTTAGCAAAACACAGACTGAGAAATGCCACACAGGGATTCCTGCCTCACAGCCAGCTGACATCAAGGGCACATATTAGAAAGCCTCTCCTCAAGGCTCCCAGTGAAAATCCAGATACAGTCATGAGCTGATGGGGTCTAGCAATGGCCTTCAGCCAGCAGGTCCAGCAGGCTGGCGGGGCATGGGCAGTCCCTGGGGCAGCCCAGGAATAGTGGCAAGAAGATAGTTGCCCTGGCAAACAAAATTGGTCACCATTGTGCATTGAGATGGTCAGACTGACTTGCCACTGGGTTCAAAAGAAAAGCAACTTCATGCACTTGGCATCCAAATACTGGCCACATAAATGGTTTGCCTGTTGGCAAGACGAGTTGTCAGGATCTCTTATAAGTAGGAGTATGGATCCACTAAGGTAAGTAGACACAACAGAAAAGGGAGAAATATCAAAGCAGTGCAAAGTAGATATCAACGGTTGAGACAGACACAGGGAAAACCCTCCAGAAATATGTCAACAGATGGACAAACGAGTTGAACCAGATGAAATATCACAGAAGAGCTTTTTTGTAACTGCTTCAGAAAAGGTCATATTGTATTGCAGAAAGAAGGCAGCACATGGGGCTCAGAGAGGTCACTGCAGGCAAATTCAGACACAGAGAGACTAACAGACACAAATTTGAAGATCACCCACTAATACCATAAGTGATGCAACTCCTATCCTAGTTCTGGGAGCAACTCAAGGAGCAAGGATGGTGAATCAATAACAGATGAAAAAAAAAAAGAGGATTAAATATGAAAAGCAAAACTGAAAATGTTAAAACTGACAGAGAAAACAAAAGTTGTTATTGAAATTAGGTTGGTAAATTTGTGATTTTTTTTCTCAATTAAGAATATAGATGCTACAATTTAGTTACATATGTCAAAAAAAAGATTGTTTGTAGAGGGGAAAGTACCTGAACATGCTATTGCTCTGAACAGCAACACAAAATAAATACATAAATCTCCCAGTCCCAGTCAACAGATCCCCTGCAGAATTAGATTAAGAGGGGAAAAAAGAAACCACAAAAAAACCCAAACAAAAGAACCTTTTTGAAATGAAGATTAGATCTTATACCCCACCTTGGCATTAAAAACCACCACATTGTTATGCAAATAATTAATTTCATTTTATGGCAAGATTCCCCTTGTTTGGTTATTTGAAAATGCCACACCCTGGATGAAGACCAGTTCATAGATCAAGCAGGAAAAAGGAAGGGCTTTCAGTGACCTAAAGCAGGATCTTCCGAGAAATTCGGGAGGGACAAACTGCAAGGGTAATGCACAGAAGAGATAAGGAACTGTAAGAGACAGAAGTTACAAAAGAAAGGGAATGTGCACAACTTCAGGGTGAGATTTCTTCCCCTCAGCCAAGACTAAATCACGAAGGGAAGCAAATGACAGGATGTGGGAAAAAAACAGGAATTTCAAAGGGAAACTTTATTTCCAAGCCTATAGGAAAATCACCCTTAAAGACAGATGTAACAATGCTAAGGCTGGGTATTTCGCACAGGTGAGAAGAGGCAACAGAAAGGCCAGATTACTTACTGATTTGGCATGTATCAACACATATAAGACTACATCAGATTCGACCCTGAGTGCTACAAAAGAAAGGCAGCTGGAGATGCTTTACTCCCTTCCCAGAAAACAGACACCTTTTTTCTTAGCTCTGGACACAGCAAAGTTTCATTGGGTCTGCGTAATTCCTGCAACCCAATCCCCAGGAACATTTCCCCAAAGACAGACAGCGGCCCAACAGGTTGCAACAGTCTCGATCCAATTATTTTTTCTGATTGGAGTATCAGGAGAGATGGTAACTAACCAGGGAACAAACTTCACATCTAAGGTCGTGAAACAGCAGTATTGAGTACTAGGTATAAAAACTATTAAAGCCTATGCCACGTCCTTCTCAAACAGATGGCCTTTCAGAAAGATTTAATCAGACACTGAAATGCATGCTGCGAATACTCATTACTAGCACAGGATCAGGCTGGAACAAGTGGCCAGCACTGACGTTATTGCCTCCAGGGAATGACCACAGGCATAAAACAGGATTTTCAACATTTGAACTTCTCTCTGAAAAACAAGCTCAGGGTCCCCTTACCATCATAAGGGAGGGTAAAGCAAAAAATTCACGATGGAGTGGACCAGGTCGAGGTTGCAGAGGAGAAGTAAGAGACACAGGTCCTTATAAGGAACCACCATATTTCTTTTTGGCTTCTATCCATTTTATGCTTTCGCTGGTCAAGTCACCACAAAGCTCAGTGACACAAACCAGGGTTTGCTGGATCTCACCTTCAAAGAACAATGAACTCTTGCTCTTTTTATTTTTATGGACACATGAAATAGAGCTGAGATCGCTCCCTCCCCTTCAGTATAAAAAACGAGAAGAACAGCCACAACAATCAACATCTAGAAGGATGTGTAAATAAGTAGGGCTGGCCAAAACAAAACAAAAAAAAAAAAGGACTTTTTATCTCCCCTTCAAGGATGGAGTGGTTTCATTTGAAAAAGACAGGTTTGCCTTTTAACACTTTTCTCCTCCAGTTTTTCAGAGAAATTTTACTGTAAATAGTATTTGAAAGAGTCCTTAAGCTATCTTTTGGCCTGGATTTTTGATAAACAATATTTTAAGTGACTGCTTTTACCACATAAACACAATTTTAAAAAGTCACTAAAACCCTTGATATCTGAGCATGTGGGTTTATTTATTTTTACTCTGGATGAAAACGCCTTTTACCGACACTAAGAACCTCACATTTCTCAACTAAAAGATGTTTCTCCTATGCTGTAGATCAGCAAAGCCAAATGTTCATCTTCACCTCCCACACTGGCTAGTGAAAACAGGAGGAAAATGTATGCAAACCTTATTGACAAAAGCATTTAAGTCCTTCCTTCTTGTAACTCCAAAGGCATTCTGCTGGCCTGATGACTACCTGTGGATTAATGCTGCTACAGAGAGTATCTGAACTTTCCCTATTCTGCCCAGAAAGGGGCAAAGATGGTAGCTTTTTTGAGGGTCTTCTGAAGGAGCTCCACCACACATCTCTTATAAAGTGAGCTTGTTTTTTTCTGCACCGATATTCACATTTTTCCCCATACTGCCTGCAAGATCATTTTTCATAACTCTGGATACCCAAAGACTTCAACAGCCTAATGGGTATGAACGCTCTGGTGCTTTGATTTAATTTCTCTCCTTTGGTACAAGTCTATGCTCTGGCAGCATGTGAGCAGTGCTCCAAGAAGTCAATGACATTGCTTATGTGCATGATGGCTGTTTGGAGGCCAGACAGTACCTTAAGTGGGACATGTAAGGTACAAGACAGGGACACTGCTTCTGTCACCCTCTGAAGAAGAACCGAAGATACACAGCAGTGCCTGAAAAAGACCATAAGGAAGCGGGGAGAGATGGAGACACTGGAGAAAGAGTTCTAGATGCAAAGATAATATTGTTACGGTTGCTGCAGGGTTTGCTGGAGTGGGGCAGATAATATATACTATACCACCTGCCTGGTCCTCATCTAGGATCCATCAAGTACTCTAATCCATAACAGAAGAGGCAGTAGAAATGGCGCAAAAAGCAAAGGTGAGCAAGAGTAAGCAGACATAGTATGTGCTTGCTGGCAGTAGGTAATGAAGCAGATATTTGCTCTCTTCTTGTGACTGCAGTGCTCATAAAGCACTGGGCTCACAGATGTGCTGGGTTGCAGAACTGGGACAGATGCAACAGTAATGCAAAACTCTTCCTGCTTTCCCATCAACATGCCTCAGGGAGGTGAGAAAGTCACCGCTCTTGTTACTTATTCTGTCCTTGATCTCTTCAGAGCGGAGAAACTGCAGAACTGCATTCCATGATGAAAGGACCTCAGCTAGACACTACAGCCCAGGCCTGAAACCAAAAGTTCACATTTTGTAGGCCTGCAATTCATAACAGGAAAGATAACAGACTGATCAGGAAATTTCAATTCAAAATGAATAGGGAACTGGAGTTCATGTCTGTTCGAGGTTTTGAGGCTTTGCTATGTTTAAACGTCCACTTAAGAAATCCTGAGGAAGTTATAAAATTAATTATATCTTTAAGAAAAACTGAAAAAATAAAAATTTTAAAAAGAAGGATTTTGCTTAACATCTGGAAAGGAAGGAATACAATTTTAAAGCAATCAATAATGGCTTGATTTTAAAAAAAAAGGTGAATAATATAAATGCCTTTTATCACAGTGTCGCTTTTTCCCCCCCTTCTTAAAATCACTGTATGCTTAAAATCACTCAGATTTAATGCTCAAAAGGTTTTTAACATATTCTATTTAGAACAAATTCCCTCTATATCTTTAAGACACTCATTTACTTTTCTGGAAAGCCCACTTCACATTTCTACTCAACAAAGGCAATGGACAATGACATGATCAAATCATGAGAATAGCCCAGCAGAACAGAATGGCAGTCTCCCTCCTACAGACTTAGAAAAACAAAAGGACCAGACTGATCCTTTGTTTTACTGACTTGATAAATCAATAAAAAATCATTATTTAATATTGCTGTATGGTATGTATCCTTAAATGGACACCACCTTCTTTCAAATATAAACAAGTTTTGCTTGGTTTTCTACAAAGGCAGGAAAACTGCACACTACTAGAAGGTGTCTAATCCTCCCATCTGCTGTTTCCTTAGAAAAATATTTACTTTTTAACATCTGTACTGCATTTCCACAGTTCAAACACACACATAGCTCCTGGAATGTACATAGTATTTAGCAAATTTTTAACTAAGTTTTCTTAGTAATTGTATAGTTTTCCCTTGACGAAAAGAGGATCGGACTTTTTCAGGAGGATTACCTCTGCTCAACTCATTTCAAGCGGCTCTTGAATAAAATAGTTCATTAGTTCATGAAAAGGAAAAACTCCAGGGAACTGCTGGGGAAGGAAGAGAAAAGAAGAGCGCCACAGTAATTAGGTTTTCAGATTGTCCCGTATCCTCCAGAATGCAGGTACACACACACATGTCCTTCTTCCCCTTACATAAAGCATTTAGGGGAGCTCATGGCACATTTTTCCCTGGGAATTAGTGTTCCAGAGATTAAAGTTGTAACCAGGCCATCATTTCCCAGAAAGACATTAAAAAAATACCACTTCGTTATAGTAAATTACTATTGCTACCCATTAGTGAGAAGGCATCTCTCTCCCCTTTGCAAGCATTTAAATAGCACAGTTTTACAGTTTCTCCAAACGCAGTTACCCCACCTTTTTAGGCTCCCACGGTCGATGCTGGAAAACCAAAGGATCTCCACACACCAGGTGTGTGGGCAGCTGGGGGGCAGCCATCAATAACTGTACTCACCAGGGATTGGGGAAAGGATTGGTAAGAATAAGGATGAGAATTGGAAAAACTAGAGGGGTTTGCAATTGTTTACTCGCTACTGCTGAACAGATGAAAACTTTTTGGTCTAGAGCTAGCACAGTAGAGTAGAGCATCCTGGGGCAATACCAGTTCATGGGAGCTAGATCATCAGCAAGACTGACAGGACCATACAGCTTCTTTCTGGCTTTATGCCACAGGCAGCATCATTCACAGCAGCACAGCCTTCACAGTCTTCTGCCATTGTTCCTTCTGTCCGCTCTGCACTTACATCAAGAGCACTCAGGCCGTAGGTCTTCAGCCAGATTGTCTAAACTGCCAGCTGAGGTGCTAATAAATACAGTTTTGGTGACACTTCTCTGAGCTTTGTCATCCTCTCATTTCAAATTGGCTTGAGACCACCAAGAAACAGCTGATCATCATCACAAACATCATCAGGTCACTACCTGATCCTGGCATGGATCAGTGACTTTGAATTATGCATTCATAGTATGACTGGAAAAATTAGAAGATGTCACGAGAATGTGTTGCAGACTCTATGAAATCTCAGTTCTCCTTATTAAAGGGTGCATGTTGTGAAAACTGGGGTTTCCCACAGATCTGTTGTGATTTTCCAAAAGCAATGTTTTGCTATAGCCTTAAACTGTTCCATTTAAATTGCTGTTAATACTATGGGTTACAAATGAAATTCTGGCTTTTCATCTGCTGAGGAGGCATAGTTTCAACCCACAATTTCAGAAATGTGTCTCAATTTTAAACACTATTAAAGATTCCTTCATTTAGATACCATCATTTGAAACAGACTGGTAGGTTAAGAACTGAGTTATAACATCATAGAAAAAACAACTTAGATGAATAATTATTTGCATATCAGGTTATTAAATAAAAATCTATGAAACTATCATGTATTGAAGTAAACAAATAGTCTATATCTGACCTGTTTCCAGAAATGTTTTGCTTAAGGGAAAAATTTAAACCCAGGCAGATAATCAGGATAAGGTGTTTGAACACTTAAATCCTGCTGGAGTCTTCAAAGTAGATGTTAAGTGGTGCATTAAATTTGTGCTGTTTCCTCTGAGCAGGGTGAATTTGCTCTTCTGTAAATAGTAAGAAAAGCATTTTACAATAATGTGAAACCATGAATAAATGTCATGTGTTAAAATTTCTAAAGTAGGACCACTAAATGCTTTTGAACATAAGCCAAATGAGTAGAATATCCAGGACTGAAATTATTTGACTGACCACAGAAAGAGAATATATAATTAAAATGACATGGGATGGGATGAGAGAAAAGTGA
Source organism: Dromococcyx pavoninus (assembly GCA_033558185.1). NCBI lineage: Eukaryota > Metazoa > Chordata > Aves > Cuculiformes > Neomorphidae > Dromococcyx > Dromococcyx pavoninus. The sequence goes on along the minus strand of JAUMJL010000654.1, from coordinate 959,252 downwards.
CATCACAGATCTCACATAAGCTGCAAGCGTATTATTAGATCTAAACCCGGCTGTAAAATTACTATCTGCCCATGGGATTATCTTCAGGCATTGAGAACCATTGTTTCATTTACCAATAGAACAGGGGTGATAACAGGCTGACTTTGCTTGTCACATTGTTTTTTGGCCTTTCTTTATTCTTCCAGCAGATGAGAGGAAGACAGGCTTCAGTTGGATCACTTTCACAGAGCTTTTCATTGTTTTACAGTTTCTTCAAAAGGTTTCTTTTTTTTTGCATTACCCCTTTCCTCCCCCCAAAGCAAAAAAAAATACAAAAGCATTTTCAATGGCGATAAAATCAATGAGGAGTAAAAGATGTACACAATGTAACATCTATGACATGTCACGTGGTAATCTAAGGAATACCCAATGGCCTACTGCAGCACAGGGAGACCATAAGACTTTGCTTATAGGTCCCATTATCAGCACAAAGAACCAGTAACTACCAGTCTTACAAAAATTCAGTGTCAAAACTCCAACTGACTTCAGAGGGTACATTCCATCATTCAAGACCTAGGACCTAAGACATAATTCTCCTTCAAATGCAGAGCTATCTGGGACACCTAATCTCTACAGATTACACTTCTGCATTAAATTGGACACAGCCACATTTCGATCTGTTTCACTTACCATTTTTATGTTCCTGGCAAATTACTAAGTTGGCTACACGTATAACAAGACGTGTGCCACCAACCTAAAATAGTAAAAATTCTGAGAGTGTGTAAGGAGACAGGCAGTCCAAAACAAAACAAAAAAAAAAGCTCCAAACTTTCTGGTCACTTTTGAAAGCCATGCTAATTATCCTGCACTGCAAAGGGAACTTAACGCATTCTCAGAAATCCAGTCCTAAGTGTCTAACTTGCAGCATTTGAAATAGTTCCCACATGCCAACTTTCCACACTAGGCAAAAGTCCAGGAGCAGGCGGGACCACAGTTCAGGCAAACATGGACCTTGTACTTTCCTCCACCCTGTCGTGATACTGGGCAACCACTATCATGTGTTTCTTACAGCACCTCCCAATATAAAATTAAATCTCTGCTCCATCAGTCACTGAAACTTGCAAACAGCCTGCATATGCAGAAAACGCTGACTCCTGCTTTTCTCACTAAGATCTTGATTTTCTTGTGTTTTCTCCTAACCGTATCCACCTGCTGTCCTTTATCTTACTCTGCAGTGTGAGTGACCATCACCAGTATAGCAAAGGATTTAGCCATGCAGTGCTACTGTCACAGAAATGCACTGCATTTTGCTAACAGCAATCAATACATTAACTACATTTAATCCACATTAGATTGTTTCATTGTCCCTTTTAAGCTTTCATAATTCATATATAGAATAGGCTTTTCACGTAGACCCCTTCAGCATAAATCTTTGGCTCAAAATTCCCCATACATACAGCTACACCAGTGTGACATTAAAGGCTCACATTGGAGCTGTGCACTATAAATGAGGTGTCTGCAAGCAGCTTAGATGCACCATATCTGTTAGAAAACACTCCTCTAGCACTCAGCCTGTGCTAAGAACCACGTTTACGAATCAAGAATTGCTTGTGGTGAGTCAGCGATGCTTACAACCTTTGGAGTGTAAAGAAGGATGGAGACAAAGACCTAAAGGCTGATGGGGGCAAAGACTCATAAAAGTGGTCTGGAAGAAAGACAAGCAGCATGTGGAGATAAAACACAACAAATACAGAAGTGAGACTTCACTGCAGAAAATGTCAAAGAAAAAGAGCAGAACATGCAACACAACTAAGAGCAGCAGTATCCTTGAAAATCAATTTGATTTTTAAATATGTGCTGGGTGTAAAACACAGTAAACGAAAATCCATTTTTTCTTGAAAGGTTACAATTGTGGGGCTAAGCTGTGAGAAAAAGTTAGGAGGATCCATTCTCACCTATGCTTTTACCTCATCAGAATTGCTGTTCATGTCAGAGTGGCAAAAACATCTCTTATATTTCAATTTTAACAGCTTCTTAATGGGCATGTTGTAGTGTGTTTCATGTTAACTGATAAGCAAAACTTGGCTCAGTTACTTTTAAATTGGAATTCTCATTTATATTCTTTCTTTAACACTACACATCCATAATTAAGTGGTTAACTTATTTTTAGGGATATTATGTGCAGTCCGCAGCAAAGAATGGTCCAAAAGGACAAGTTGATCTGAAGAACCTTTGAATCACAGGAAGACAAAGTGCAGCTGGAGCTGAACTTGGCCAGGGATGCAAAGAATAATAAGGGCTTCTATAGGCATGCAGACAGAAAAGTAAGGCCAAAGAAAGCGTACTCCCTCTGATGAACATGACTGGCAAACTAGTAACAACGGTCAAGGAGAAGGCTGACGTACTCAATAACTTCTTTGCCTCAGTCTTCCCTGGCAACCTCTCTTCCCACATCTCTATAGCGGATGGACAACAAAACAGGGACTGGGGGAACAAAGTCCTTCCCATTGTAACAGAAGATCAGGTTCATGACAACCTAAGGAATCTAATACATTTAAGTCTACAGGACCAGATGAGATGTATCCCTGAGTTCGGAGGGAAATGGTTGACGCAGTTGCCAAGCCACCCTCCATGATATTTGGAAAGCCATGGCAGACAGGTGAAGTCCCTAGTGACTGGAAAAAGGAAAACATCACACCTGTTTTAAAAAGGGTGGAATGGTGGACCCTGGGAACTATCAGCCTCACCTCCGTGCCTAGGAAGATCATGGAACAGATTCTAGAAGATATGCTAAGGTCCATGGAGTACAGGTAGGCAATTTGAGACAGCCAACATGGCTTCACCAAGGGTAAGTCCTACCTGACCAATCTAGTGGCCTTCTACTGATGGAGTGACTACATCAGTAGACAAGGAAAAACCTATGGATATTATCTATTTGGACCTCTGTAAGGCCTTAGACACAGTTCTGCACAACATCCTTTTCTCTAGATTGGAGAGATATAGATTTGATGGGGGACTGTTTGGTAGATCCGGAATTGGTTGGATGGTCACATGTAGACAGAAGTGGTCAACGGTTCGATATCCAGATAGTGATCAACAAGTGGTGTCCCTCAGAGGTCTGTATTGGGACCAGCACTGTTTAATATCCTTAGCAAAGATAGAGACAGTGGGATTGAGAACACCTTCAGCAAGCTTGCCGATGACAGCAACCTGAGTGGTGTGGCTGTTGTGCCTGAGGGACATGATGCCATCCAGGGGGGTCAGGACACATTTGAGAAGTGGGCCTGTGTGAACCTCATGACGTTCAACAAGGCCAAGTGCAAGGTCCTGCACAAGGGTCGGGACAATCTCCTGTATCAATAAGGCTGGGGAGTGAAGGGATTGAGAGCAGCCCTGTAGAGAATGACATGGAGTACTGATGGATAGAAAGCTGGACATGAACCAGTAATGTGCACTCGCAGCCCAGAAGGCAAGGCAACATCACACGAAGCATGGCCATCAGGTCAAGGGAGAGGATTCTGCCCCTCTACTCTGCTTTGATGAGACCCCACCTGGAGTATTGTGTCCAGCTCTGGAGTCCTCAGCATAGAAAAAACACGGACCTATTCAAGTGAGTCTAGAGGAAGGCCACAAAAACGATCAGAGGGATGGAACACCTGTCCTGTGAAGAAAGGCTGAGAGACATGGGATTGTTCAGTCTGAAAAAGAGAAGGCTCCATAGAGACCTTAGTGCAGCTTTCCAGTACTTAAAGGGGACCTATAAGAATGACTGTCTTTTAGCAGGTCCTGAAGTGATAGGACAAAGGGTAATCATTTTAAACATGAGAGAGTGGATTCAGAATACATATAAGGAAAACTTTTTTTTCTGATGAGGGTGGTGAAACAGTGAAACAGGTTGCCAAGAGTGGTAGTAGAAGCCCCATCCCTAGAAACATTTAGGGTCCGGTTGATCAAGATTCTGAGCAACCCAATGTAGCGGAAGGTGTCCCTGCCCATGGCAGGGGTCTTGGAACTGGATGACCTTTAAAAGTCCTTTCCAACCCAAACCATTCTACGATTATATGTTCCAAATGCTTTGCATATCAAAAAAAAAGAGACTTTCATAAAATATCATGTGCCTTCAGATACCAACAGTGATTAAACCAAAACAAAAACACCCACAACTGCCTTACGTCCAGGTGAAAGAGAACTACATGGGTAACAAATGATTTGCTAATAATGCATATCCATTAGTTTGCATAGTTCAGGCAGAAATTACTTTCTTTTACGTCAGCCATCTTAATATCAAGTGTCTGATCTTAAGCAGATATTAAGGTTCTTCCAATTTTCCAAAGCAGTAGGAACTGTCACAGGACTTTATAAAACCTACCTCAGCTCCTAGGTAATGACTAGAAACACTAGTTGGGTTGAAACACTCAGTGGCGGCTCCCCTTTCTCTAGTTAAGGAAAAGATAAGAAAAAAATTCTACAGGGTAAATCCTTCCTTCTCAGTCTAGAAACTGTTTTGGAAAGTCATCCCAGATGCAACATTTTCAGCATCCTTATTTAAAAAGAAAAACTAAGAGAAGCAGTCTTTCTTGTAATGTGTTAACAATTTTGCATTAACACCAAGCCTGTTTGATAGTACATAAAGCTAAAAATGAATACGATCTTCACTAAATTGCACTGAATGTTCAAACAGACTGAGTTCGCTTTTCAAATGCAGGCTTCTGCCACTTCCCATTTTTCCTCAAAACATTTGCTTATCCATATATCTACCACAGAAATGGCCTTACCTCAGCTGCATCCTGCTGGTCTCTGAAGACAATTGTGTTTTTTATGATTTGGATAAAAAATCCATTCAGTTCCTTTTGTTTCTTGTTTGGCAAAATCCGGAGCAATGGGATCATTATGAATGGGAAAGAAACTATAAGAAATTTTAAAGAAGAACATACTGAACCAGATTGTAAAAGCATATTATATGCCCCTCCTTTCATTAATATTATAAAACTCATGAAGTGGGATGTGTTAGTGAAACCTTTTTTTTCCTCTTTCTCTCTCCCTCTCCCTCATTTTCTACTGCCCCCATAGGATTCTAAAGGATTTTCTCTTAGAAATTCCATGTTGGCCAGGACTCCCCTGCCAGACAGACCCCTTCCCAAGCTTGCTTCCATAGTGCTTCAGGATTTCACCTCAGCTTCTTTATGTCACAAAGCCACCACAACAAAGGGGACTATTCTTTTCCCTGCCTACTCAAAGAATTACATACAGAAAGTGGGGGATCTTGACCTAGCCTAGAAGCTTATGGCACTGTCGTGTGTAATTCTGTAGTAGCCATTCTCACTTAGAGTTCTCCAATATTAGGATATCGGTATGCTCTTTTCTTTCACTTCTCTCAACAGGCCACATACTTCGGAAGTGGGATGTTATCATATGGATGGTCTCCAGTCTGTGGCCTTTATAGTCAGGAACTGGAAAATTCAGTGAAGTTTTGCATCTTAATAAACCCCTCATTAACTTAAAAACAGCTTAAGACTAACAAATCAGTAATGGGAAAACTCCTGTGCTGCCAACAGGGCAACACAGTGTGGAAATTCAGACCACATCATGTAGCAGCAGAAAGAGATCAACTAAGGAATCCAAGCCAAAACACTATGAAAACTTTCTTCAAAGAAGGACATAGTCTTAGACATATAGGAACATTTACGTCCATTCAGAACCTAGGCACAAATCCTACTTTGCAATGAGATTAAATGTTAACCCCAGGGCGTTTTGGATACACAACTCCAGAAGGAAACAGTTCATGCACTGCTAGTACAGGTGCAGTCATTAATGCCAGAAGGATCAGATGGGGACTGGAAACTTTGCCACTATGCCATCTGACACTACTGTGAGCAGGTCTAGATAGCAAGATGGCAAAACCTCAACAACCTCAACTATGCTATGGATTCCTCAGCTACAGCTCTCACTACCTTTGCATTAAGAAGGTCACTGACACTGCAAAGCCTTAGCTTTCATGCCATAGAACTAAATAACTAATTCTTGCATTCCCTATCTATTCACCTGTAAATAAATGCCCTCTCTTAACGACAGCTTGTGCTGGCATTTATCGTCTTTATCCTTTATAGCCATCAACCAGGCTGCTGCTGCCATTCAGATAAGAATTTGGAGGACTTATGCTATCTGCTTATGCTTCTCCATCGCTTTTCTTTAGTGGGTTATTAGTCTACTGCTGTTTACGGGTGGGATTTCAATCTCTACTAAGCAAACCAAGTGCACAAAAATTTTACTCTTGGGCTCCAAAGGGCAGTTACTCAGTTTTAATGCAGAAGTGTATTAAAAGAGATACTATAGAAACAACAGTTCCCAGAAACCTTCCACTCAGATCAGCCTGGAGCATGACCTTCCCAGCCTCTCAGGTTCTGGAGGAAGTTGCATTAATAGACAAGAGCTGCAGAGCATATGGTGGAAATCTCAAGGGTATAGTTGGCATGTAGGTTGCATTTTGAACACCTCTGAAATGAAGTCTACTATACATCTTCCTTCCCCTGCTTCAGCATGTTTTGCAATTTGAGAATTATCATAAAGTAGACAAAAGTAGGCTATACTTACGGATTAGAATGAGTAAAGGCTTAAACAAAGACATTTCAAAGAATGTTCTGCAATTCTTAACAAAAGGATTGTCGGGATTCTTCTGAGAATCCACCTCAGTTCCGAAAGCCACGCTACCAACGACATCCAAGGTAAAGCAGTTGTAACACCTGCATTGAGTCAAAGGATAACAAATGATTATCTACAAATTATATATCTACTTGTATCTGGCTTCTACAAACATTGCATTATATTAAATTTTGCCTTTGAATTTCTTTTTGCTTTTAGATATGAGCTTGCCAACAAAAGATGTTTCCATCACTCTGAGAAAAATTGGTGTTTAATAATTATCACCTTCTCTCCATCTAAAAAGTTGACATATTTTCATATAGCTCAATAACGCCACAAAAAATTATAAAAAATAAACAATTTCATTCGTTATTACCTAGAAATCAAATGTAGGAGGTCAGAGATTCATAGGCATTTTATGAGTAGGCATGCTAATAAAAGAGATCATTCCTTTCTCATTTTAAACTGAGAAACCATATTTACTACCAATTCAGTCTAAACTTCTCAATGACAAGAGGCACTTCAGTGAAACTTCCTGTTAAGGATTTCCTTCACCTTCTTGATAGTTCCTTTGTAATGTAAAATCGTGGTCAAAACCAAACTGACACCACTATCTGCAGAGAAGCAGCAAATGTTTTTAGAACTACAAATGATCTGTGGACAAGGATCTTTAAACTTCAGAATTTGCTGAATCTCTCCCTGCATATCTGACTATCTATCCAGTTTTCTCACCATCTTAATTTCTACTGGGCATTTGCAGCTATATATAATTTTGAGATAAATGGACTGAGAATGTAAAATATCTTTGAAATTCAATTCTTCTCATCTGTGGCCAGCTCTGCAATGACTGTTCTTCTGTATTCCCTTACAAAAAGCTAATATAAAATTCTCTGGTGTTTTCACCTGAGTGAGAATGTATTAAGAGAAGGACTGGACTCAGGCCCAGTATATTCTGTATATATATATATTGTGAAGCAGCATTTCTAAACTACAGTCTTTGGGCACTGTCATTCAGATTATATTAGAGCAGATTTGGAAGATAACAACAATATTGCAAAACTAAGTAACTTTTTATTTTAAACTCTTACACATACACAAAAGCATTATTAAAAGTTGAAATGTTAAAAGAGGGGACACTGCAAAAAAATAACAATTTCAGAAGCACTCGATCACCAACCTCTCGAAGGTACTGAAAAAGCTTAAAAAATAAATTTGGAGGTGTTGTCAAAACACAAAATGGCTAAAGACCACTAATGTACAAGATTACAGGAGGGTGCAGAAAGGGTATTTATATCCAAAAAATAGCTCCCAAGGCAATTCTAGGAAATTGCAGTGCAATGAGAAAAAACAACTGTATCATATTCTGAGATGATCAACATTATTAATTTATATTTTCAAAAGGTCTTTCCCAAAGTGCCTCTTGAGAGATGAAGCCCTATCATGGATCAATAGCTAAAAGACCAGGCAAAAAAAAGGGCTAACCAGAAAAAAAATTAAAAAAAATGAAAAGCCTGGAAAGACTCAAAAGGTCAATTTTCATCAGAACACTAGGCTAAGCATAATGTATGTCAAGGTTTCATAGCATCTCTTCAGATGTTTAATAAAGAGATCTTTGTACACACACATACACTTACGTACATACATATGTACTTGAAAAAAATGGATGAATTGTGCTTAAACATCTATTTTCTAGATGGAACAAAATTATTTGCACTCCTCCTGTTTGAGGGAAATCATGAAGAACTTTAGAGGGTGCTGGCTAACCCAGTAAATGAAGTATGCAAAAGAGTGCCTACTACAAAGAATGTGTTTGAACTACTCATATGTTCCTAGAAGAAATGCATCATCTCAGAGAAGGAGTAAGACAGTGTTGTGAACAGTTCAGTGAAGACTTCTGACAGAAGAGTCACAAAAAAGACAATAGGATATTAAATGTTTAACAAGTGGGAGAAAACACAGTATTGAAAAATATTAGTGTCATTTTATAAATCAATGGTGCATTCTCATCTGGAGTACTGATCCCGTTATTTCACAAAAGGCTAGTATGCCGTTAGAGGGAGTTAGGAGGAATATGGTAAGAATGAGTAAGTACTCAAAAAAACTCACATACAAAAAAGCAAGATGGTGATGAGATTTGATACTAGATCAATTCCTATATTTGTATATTATTGGCAAACTGTAGATAGCAGACTGAACAGGGACTGATGCAGCTTTACTTTCTACTTCCAGCTGTCAAACCTTAATTAAACAACAGCTAGAAATACATTAGATGCTTTCCCAAAATTACTTTTCAAGTGAACAATGGCTGCCCCCAGGAAGAAAAGGTATTTATCAGACACATCCTCTATTAAACTATGATCTTCACTTACAAAAGCGAGGGAGGAAAAAATTTTCTTTTATACAGTAAATGCATATTTAGAATAACTGCTGCTATTGACTTTTCAAAAAAAAAATCTGCTACTAATTTCTGGCATGTTGAACATACCTCTGGATATCAAAAGCTTTGCCAGAATCTGCATACACTTTCAAGTTACACAGCAGGACGTCACAGGCCTGGTTTATTAGCGGTATCATCTAGAAAGGAACACATTATATTGTGAAACATATTAAAATGTTAAAAAAAATCAATTATTCTAATTTAGTTTTATCTAGTAGATAGGATGGAGTTCTCAGGATCCTCTATAAGTGTGATCAGGCACTTTCGCACAGGTAAGATGAAATGTTAGGATTGTCTGCTAAAAATAAACCTACACATTACAGGGGTGCTCTTCTCCAGCTCTGGGGATAAACACAAGAGGTTCTGTCACTTACCTGACCTTTGATTCTGGTCCATTTGTGGCTGTATACACACAAAGGTATCAAGCAAGGACATTCCCTTCTCTTTTAAATCAGTCTCTGTTCCAACTGATGTTTTATCACAATCCACATTTACATGACATTACATTTAGGCTACATATGCTCCAGGGCAGAAGGAATAATATTTTCTATAGCCTCAAAGTCTTGTAAAGATTTTAAGATCAGAGGCTCAGCTCAGCATTTTCATCTTGCTCTTCTTCAGCTTGAAGGATTTAACCTGTACATTTGAAAAGCACCCCATGTACTAGCACAAGCTGCTGAGGGCAAACTGCTATTGCAACCTGAGGAAAGGGTTTTCTGGACTGGTGATGCCATTAAATGACACTAATGGGAATTTATGCAGCTAATGGTTGTTTTCAGTCACAAACGTTTGATAGTCAGGTGGATTTACCTACAGCCTGGCTGTAGCTAACAGTGTAAACTTTCCTCTTTAGTGCTTCATGGAAACCATGACATAGGACAAGTCAAGACTCTCATTAATGTCTCTCTCTCTATAACTTTTTACATATGAAAGGTATCAGACACTTGCCTTGATTACACCTACTAGAAGAGCAGAGGAAGGGTGCAGCAGCAATCCATCTGTGACCTTAAAGGCATTATCTGCTATGCCTCTTTCTCCATATAGACTGCTGAGAGATCCGTATAGCTTACATTTTAATATCCCAGTCTTGCCTCAACATTTATGCCAAGCATCAGCAGACATATGCACAGAAACCTGCCTTTCCTTCCTGAACAACCTCCTTCACCATACGGATGTCAACAAACATGAGAACAGACATCCTACTCCCCTGACACTCTTGTTACCAAAAAAGACTTACTGCAGCCTCTCAGCACACTCTGAGAACTATACAGCCTGCCCAGCCAAGTCCACTTTTCTTGGCACTTCTACCTCTGTGAAACTGGCATAACACTTGGTGCACAGGCATACTGTCATCCTAACACATGGGCAAGACTATACGCAGTCAAAAGGCCAACGCAGGAGCATCCAACATGTTTTCCAAAGACAGAAGTCTGAGGCAAGAATGTGTCTAGCTGCTCTTGAGGTCCCATACCTATATGAGACAGAGTAGGTTGTTGCTACTTCAGTTCAAAACCAAATCAATTTGGGCTTTGCCACAGTCTCAGAAGACAATCCTGAAGCCAGATTAATATTCTGTAAAAGTAGCTGGTATATAACTGGGAGGTGCACATCACATTATGTGGTAGTTGTCTTCCCCTTTCGGATTTCTAAAGAAAGTCCCCTGTAGTGAGCTGCTTCTCAAATGGTTCAAAAAAATTAACACATTTCTGTTCAACAGATAGAACCAGGGTGAAATGCTTTATAATCTCTGGGTCTAGCCCCTCCAGTGAACTGAACCAGTCAAGGAGAACAAAATGAAAATCCATATTTTAACAGGTATGATGTTTTCTAAACAGATGGTGATCATTTCAGGATTTTCTTTTATTGCCTTATTTTCTCCTTTTTTCCTTCACCACTCCATCAGATCTCCAACTACCCAGATGGTTGCTATTGCCTTCCAACAGCTGGCAGAGATGGCAGGGGCACACTTGCCTGGCCAGGGCATCTCACAACACCTCCGCACTTTCCACATTGCATCAGCCTTTCAAAATACAGTTGCAACCCATTTCTGTCCATAAGGTATTTTTATTAGCAAATCTAACCAGGAAAATAGGGAGGAGGGCACATGGATTTGATTTATTGTTAGCATGATAGGACACAGTCATATCACTGAAACAACTATTTGCATATGAAAGCTATAAAGGATATCTACTCAGGAATCCTGGGTTTGGGTTTGGGTTTTTACTCCCCAGAGGGACATAAATTAGTCCAAGATTGCTAACTACAAAGACCACAGACTGAAGCACTCTCAAGTCCCTTAACACTTTAAACTCTTTGTTCAATTGTCAAGAAAGTTAAAGTAGTATTGGGGGAGGTGAAATACAACAAACTTTGAAAACCAGCACAGAAACATACATGTTGATTTGCACTGCCTTGGGTATCACTAACTTTCTATACATTATCATTTGCCAGCCAGAACATAAAAGCTGCATAACCTTCCTGGGATTCAGTTCTTGGTGGGTAAACAAACCACAGCTGCTCTGTATTCAGACTGGCTGAGAGTAAGAGGATGAAGAAAAATCTAAACAATAAGGTCCCTGTAAATATTTGATCTGCCAGTTATCTAACAGCAAGAGTAGCCCAGAGTCCAAATTTCTTTCTTTCTGCCAATGAAGAGCTTTTGGAGTTAGGGTTTTCATGATGCCAGGGGCTTTGCTGCATAAATCCTGCCAATATGCTATTTGGCACATAACAACAATTACCTTCTGATTCTGCGTACGCACAGTGCAAGGGGATATTTACACTGTTCAAAGGCATCAGAGTCATATTCCTCTAGTTAGATTTGGTCCTCAATACTTACCATTATAATTCCTCTTGTTACTAGCACCCAAACTATAAAGTACAAGGCTGGTTCATATTCAGTGTAGACAGACACACTGGAGACTTCACTCTTCATCTAGAGTACACAGAAGTTGTGTTGGGCCTCTTGTCCCACAAATAGGATGAAGTATAAAGGAAGGAAAAAGAAATAGGATATATCCCTAATGTAAGAATTGCTTCTGTACCAGATTTCAAGTCCCTGACTAAAACCAGGAAGAGAGAGGAGTGTCGGGAAGATGATTGTGAGATTTGTTCCCATCACCTCAGAGTGGGGCCCTGCTGTTTATGGGCACAACTTACCAAAGTGAGCAACTCAACCAGACACTGGCTTGCAGTTCAAGGATATGCAAATTTCACATGTCAGCTTTTACATTAGTGATTTGCTTTGTCTCAGGTGAGCACATTTGTTTTGCTGAATAAGAACAGTAATTTCCAGAGCCCCTTCCAAAATGCCTCTGACCAACGTGCATAGGAAAAGTGAAAGTAAATCAAGGAAACCACAATGCTTGGGCTGTCAGATCTTACATCCTAGCGGGACCTAAAAGATCTACCTGCCTGACAGCGACACTACAGGATTTTCCTGCACTTTTCAGCCATGTCGTCACAAGTTCTGCTTTGTATCTCCCTTCATTTGAAAGAAAATGTCTAAATACACACTTTACTTCACAGGTTATTAGGACAATGTTACATTATACTGTGCTCTGTTCTTTAATTTTTTTGTTCTGTTTTGTTTTAATGGTTGGTTAATGAAGGAAAGGATTCCTGGCATACTGATAGGAGATGACAAGACTACTGCAACACCATCAGAATAAATAAAAATCAATAGGTTTTCTGCTGGTGTTGGCTATAAAAGAGAGCAAAGCTATTTATCAAGTCTGACAAGGGGTCCAGAACTGCAGGATCATCACTGGCATCACAGCAAAAAGAAGAGGAACAAAATAAGAAATACTAAATAGGGAATCAAGATTGCTACAGCAAGATCACTAATATAAGAAGCTTGTTTCAATACATAATAGCTGAGGAGACCATGACAGGAACACCGGGAAATGCATCTTTTATTTAAGGTCCACCAGGTATTGAATTCACCAGTTCCTCATAAATTACATCTTGCATCAAATTTCAGTAGTCAATATCATTCTTATTTAACAGAAGAAAGTTGTTTCATGCACAGAGAATTTAAGTAGCTTCTGTCAGATCACCCACAGGTAGACAATGGCCGAGCTATAAGTGAAACTTTGTGTCTCCTGCTTCCTATCTCTCATTTCTCATTCTTAATGTTCCCTCAGTGATGGCACTATGAGATCCATTCAGAGGTCTCACTAGAAAGAGCTTATTATCAGATCTGCTCCAGTGGCATCTCATGTGGGATGCTACCAAATCTTACTGTAGGATCAAGTTTAGAAGTCTATTGCTTTGTGCTATGCCCACCACTGCAGTATTTGCTTGAATTCAATGCTATCTGGAGCCAAACCTTCCTTCAGCTGGAGTGGACTGCTTTCCTAATATTTATATATTCGTAAGAAAATTAAAAAGGGAGAACACAATGTACAGAAATATATAAAAGCAACAGTGAAGCAGTACATGGCTTTTCAAGAGAATTTGAGGAAACAGAAAGCTGGAGCAGATGCCAGAAAATCTTGAAAAACATTAGGAAAGCAACTCTCTGTGTACACACAGCAATCACTGCACTGGCTGCTCAACAGCTCTATAAATTCTAGTTTTAGATAGTTGCTCATAACTTTGCAAACTTCAAAATTTCTTTTCCCCTTTTGGTGACCAGCTGTTGGAGACTTTGATCAAACAAAGGGGGAATTCCTCAAGCTTAGTGAACTTCTCAGTGACACTACACTTCTGTGGAGAGACAAGGGCAAAGTACACCTCTGTCCCCAGCCACAGCAGCTCGATGCCTCTGTGGGACATTGTGGGTCAACCCTTAGCAACACACCTTAGCTTTATCTTGGGTTTTGTCCTCCAGTAGTCAGGCCAAAGAGTGGATGACTTCTTGTTATTGCTAGTACTGAAGTTGTCCTTTAGCCTAGTAGCAGAGTCTTGTATTTCTGAAACGGAAATATCGGGAACCTACACTCAACTCTTCAGCTCTCTGTGCATCTTTCATCTGAAGTGACTGCTATAGGGAGCACAAGGAGATGTCTTTATTGCTCTGTCACGGGGTAATAGCTCCCAGTTCACTCACAGCACCCAGACAGACAAGTCTATGTTTGGAGCGGCACTTGGGCTGTGGCACTCAAGGGAAACCACTCTCCAAAGCCACTAGGGAGGTTTGCAGTCTCTCCAGCATCACTGGGGAGTTTGCCCAAGGGAACAAAGCCAAGGCAGACAACCAGAGTGAGCCAAGAGGAAGACTTTGTTGTGGGGTTTTGTCACAGCTCAGATCTCTGTGGCAAAGGAATCAATGTCTTAGGAGAAGAAATGAGGAATGTGTGTAGCAGTATTTACAAATACATATAAAACAACATATCCAGGTTCTTGTGCAATAAATTAATACCAAAAATAGCTTATTTGTAACTCTTTTGAGGTAGAGAGGAAGAGTTTATTATAAACAGGGTGTCTCCTACATAACTCTGAATACTCTGTAGTATGACCAATACTAGAATATAGTATTTTTATTTCCATGCTGCTGTAGAGGTTCTGAGGGAGTACTAAATATGAGAGAGTCAAAAAGTGAGATCATAATTAATGAGCATTGATTTCCTGTGAGAAGTGTTAGTATGGCTCCTAAATTAAGCAAGAGCAAGAGAAGCACATGGGCCAAGACTTAAGTTGCATTAACTTCAAATCCCAGGACTGTTCACATGTTTGGATAGAAAACGAAATGCAAGGCTGAGGACTGCATCCATTCAAAAGAGGTTCTTAATCTCACATGGACCTATTGCAAGTGTTTCTCTTTATAGGAATGGATGGTCGTCTGGTGAAGATATAGGACAGAGGAAAAAAGTTTTCAGAGGCACCTTCCCCACTCTTTTTTTCCCCATCTTCTCTAGATCAGGAGGACAAAGTGATCATTTCCAAGTAACCCTGAGCCCAGGCACAATTGCAACCTTTCCATAGAGTTTGGAACGGACAGCACGGGAAAAGATGTTCATCAGACTAAAAATAAAGATCCTAATTTTTGCACATGAGACAGCTACCAGGCCCTACTCAGCCCTCCATTTTACCTCCTACTGCTACTCATGCTTTGCAGTTCCATCACCAAGCAATCCAAAGTGAGCACCGTGACTTCTCCTCCCACCTCAGTTTAATCAGCCAAGCCTTGCAAAGCCATGCCTGTCAGCCCCAAAACACGACGTCCAGGGCCTCTGCCCGCTCACCCTCACCACTCTCTGTCAAGTCTGCCCAGCTGGTGCCAGCAGAGGTTGCTCCCCACAAATTGAGGGGAGTGTGGCTTTATCTTTTGCTAGTCAGCCAGCAAAGAGCCGATGACCTGCAGTAAGGCAGATTAATTTCCGCTAGGAAAATGCAAAATTCTCCTCTCTTGACCATCCCATGAGCAACTAATCACTTGCATATTTAAAAATCCTTGCCTCGCTAAAATTTCATGATGGAGCCGGTGACAGAGCAAATGTTGGGGCCCATAACCAATGGCATTGTCAGTCGTGATTAATCAGCATCTCCACTAGGCTAGCAGCCAATTAGAATTTACCATAATAAGGAGGTGACAGCCGGCGTTGCTAAGCGACCGCTGTCTATAGAGCTGGGAGAGCCAGACACATTTAGATGTTACTGCGGATTTCGACAGCGGCATGTCAAAACAACACAAGCTTCTGCCCAGTGGAAAATTTTACAACCCAGGACTGGGCACCAGAGTGAGGCATGCTTCCCTTTCAGAGTAAAATACATAAGGGAAGAGGTGGGTTTTTTTTGTTGGTGGTTTTATTTCTCCCCTTGAAAGAAGATTGTAAGCCGTCAATCATTTATCTGTGTTTAATTAAGAGATATCGTGCCACTGGAATAGGACTTTGTTACTGGGTAATGGGTTCCCATGGCTAAGTAAATGCTGAGACATTTATAGGAAATTAGCAGAAGGTCAGCATGGAGACATTTATTTTCAGTCAGAGGTATTTATCTGGCAATGACATTCTGTTCCAGTGACTTATTTTATTATATAGAAGGATTAAAGAACCAAAGGAGGAGGGGTGGAAGGAGATGGAGAAATGAAAATAGACTGACAGCAGTTCCCATGTTAATGTGAGAGCTGCTGACTCTGCAAATCATGAAAAGCTATGTTCCAACTGGGAGCAATAACCTTTCCCATACTTTAGCTTACTCCTAACAGGGTAGGGGTGAGGAAGGTGTAAGGCTCCTTTTTTGAGTTTGCTATACTTTCATGGAAAAATTGGTTTATATAAAGACAGAGAATCATATTCTCAGATGAGCTATTCTGATTTTCACCAATATATAACCTGGAACACACTCTGTGTATGCTCAACTGCTTGTGCTCTTCAGGTCTAAATAAACTGGCACAAAGCAGCAGTTTTTCACCTGTTCTTAATATAGAACTACATAAAGTAGACGCTTACATGAAAGAAAACAATTACGCGTTCTAAATTAGGAAAGCAACACAATCTACATCTTACCTCTTTCAGTTTGGTATCGCTGAAGGCTGGGGTCAGGAGGCTCCGGACATACTTCCATCTGTCATCACGAAGACAAAGGATGCTATCAAGCATTGGCTTGAAAATCAAGTTTGGTTGCTATGTCAAAAGAAAACATGATTCAGTTTTAACACAAATGCAATTAGAGCTACTCGAGACTCTGGAACCTGTAAAGACTGGCCATGAATGGCATTACATTATTGTCCCACAATGAGAGAGGTTCAAAACAGTTCCAAACACTAAGCTTAACATGGATGAAGCTAGAGAAAACTTCTCTTTTGCTGTACGCATTTCCTCTCGGACTTGCAAAAAAGCCCTGGGCCAGTCCACTAACTCCTTGCTCACACTGTTCTGGTTCTGCTGTTCCTGATGTTCTTCTGCAATTGCCAGTTCTCCCTTGCTGAACCCTGGCTCCTTTCCTCCCTTTCTAAGGTGACTAGCAAGAGGAACTGTCAACACTCCTTCTCCGTGTGACATGAGTGCCAACGCACCGCATGCGGGTGTCGGTGAGGGACACGATTTCTGGTGACAGCTGGTATGTCAGACTGTTACATGCATTTTAAAATTCTTCAGAAAATATGTTCATTAGAAAGCAAGTCCCAGTCCTTACTCTCTCTGTAAGGAACAATCTCATGGAGTTTTGCCCAACTAAGTTGTGGTCTTGCACATTTATAGTCTCAGCAATCAGTCAAACAAAGTAGTTTAAAGCACTGCCCCATGAAGTTCTGTACCAAGGTGACTGTTTGGATTTGCTAAATTCTAATCCTCCCCGTCAACTAAGAAATCCCCATCCAGAGAATAGTAATATTCACCAAGGAGTAAAAGGATAAAAAAGATGAAAGAGAAATGTATCAGAAAACAAGACAATAATGTTTGGAAGAGGCATCAGGAGACGTCTAGCCCCATTGCAGAATCTACTACAACTTCTGTTGTTGACAGAGGATGTTTCCTAATTGTTCTTGGATGCCACCTGAAAATGGAGATTCAATAATGCCCCCACATAATGTCCTCCAGTGCTAGACGACCTTTACCATGGGAGCACTATCTCTCTTGCTGAAACTTATGTTCTTTAGTCTTTGTGCTAACACAGGCATAGAAAACAGATGATTCTCCCTCTTTGCATCAGCCATATATACAGAAGACTAGAGCAACCACTAATCATATTACTGTCATATACCCCAAATAACACCAATTTGCTCAATACATACACATTATCTGGGGCCATTTTTTTCAGTCTTGTTGCTGTCCCTCTCCATAGTCTCGTTGATTTAGGTCTTTCTCAGGCCATAGACCCTGTTACTTGACATAGTACTTCAGCCAAAGAGAGGATTTTTTAACATGTTCTGCAGGTCGTATTCCTCTCTATTCACCCTAAAATATTACATACCACAGCATGACAATGTCAACTCACGTACTGGCTTAGAGGTCCCTGAAACTCTCAGACTTCTCTTCTGAATAATTACTGCCTAGGAATTATTCCCTAGTCTTTATCATTAAAGTTGGTTACTCCTAAGAGTCATATATAGAACCTCATCTTTGTTGAAATGTCATCATTCTTTTTACAATTACTTCTGCAACTCATAAACACCACTTTGAATTGTAACCCTTTCTTTCATAGCTTCTTTCATCCTGAACATCTTAGTGCATTCTATATAAATTGTTATCACACTCAGTGTCATCATGTAACCCATAAACAAAAGTACAGAATCGCACTTGCAAAGAAGCCACCTCTGGAATTCTCACACCTCATGCCTCCCTTCCAACAGTGGAATGTTCCCAAACACTTTCGAAGTCCCCTTCAATCAGTATTTCAGGTATTGTACAGTAATTCCCTTCAGACAAACCAACCTAAAATTGCTGGGTGGGGGTGGAAGATGTACATTTTCATAAATATCAGGCTTTACAGACGCACTCATTTGCTTGTGAGATCTTCTGGCAGCCAGGTGCCTGCCTATCTGCCTGGTGTAGCAGTGGCAGTAGAGTCCCCCACGTTATCAGTAGCAGCAGCATCCGCCTTACTGGTAAAGACCTATACAGACCAAAGACATTTTGGCCTTCCCAATGCCATTTTTTTATCCCTTTCACTCTCTAACATTTTCTTTCAGTCTTTCTTTCATTATTAAAGTAAATTAAAAAAAAAGTGTTCTTACCACCTGTTACACATCTGGATACTTTAATCTCATTTTGTGCCTCAAGACTTCTGATTTCACTGTCTGTACATGCTATTTTTTTACCCTTGTTCTTGGAAATCTGATGCACTGCCCACTCTATTAAAAATCTCCTTCTCTTCAGGGGCTATGAAAAGCTGACAATTTAGCTGCACTGGTCTTCTACCGCACTTCCACAACTTTCCTCCTTATTGGAAGAGTTTGCACTTAATATCTTTTCTTTAAGGAGCTGCCAGCTCTCCTTAACACCTTTTCCCTTTACACTTGCCAGAATCTCACTACACTGCATAAGCTTGTAAAATGCAGGAACCTATTTTATATTGCAAACAGGCTAATAGGATAGTTTTACATTCTCAGCAACACCACCCAGTGTAGTAAACTAATGTCACTGAGATGACACTACAGACCAGTTTTGAGCAAAGATGAGCTGTTTTCAAGTAGCAGTGTACACAGCAGGACATTAAGCTGAAGGAAGAGACTGACTCAGATAACTACTAGAAGATAAAGTATGGAGACACTTTTAATGCACACACAGACTATCCCATTTTGTGCAGCAACAAGGAATACTTGAGACAGGTTGTCAAAGCTGAAGTGGTTTGGACTATTCTCTCAGAGTATCCTCCTTAAATAAATTATCTGTTTTCTAACTCATCAGTTGATATCTGTTCTGAGGATCAGAAGTGCAGCTAGAGAAACCATCACTCACTGGAGCTCTGCCTCATTCATTACAGATATTCAAAGGCAAAGCAGAATCAGAAGACAGAGGCTCTGGACAACTGAAAATGAGCATCATTTTTGAAGAATGTACTGTATGGTAGCCTCTGCTCCACAGTTCTTATGTGCTACTAGGGAAGCCCTTTGCACTAAATCTTGACTAGACTGGCCACCAAATGTGTATTCCTTATATCTTTGGTCTTCAGTTTCAAGCCCTGAGGCACAGATTGCAGATCTCCTGAGGACTCACTAAAGTCACTGAAATCAACAACAGGGAAAGTGTCTTGATCACAAAAAATGCATTAGTCCAAAAATCATGTAATTGAAAGAGGTCTGCAAATTAGCAAACACTCTTGGACCTATGCTTCAATTACCAGTCTTCAATCCTAACTTATAAATTGGAGATATCACATCACTTCCTCAGAACTGCTAATGATACATTAACATTTCTGAGGCACTCAGAAACTGCAGTAAAAGACCAGAATAACAATTCCCGCAAAGAAATGACCATTTCTGTCTTTGAAGTAAGGTTTGAATAAGGGGGAAAAAAAAATTTTAAAAAAATTATAGGACAACACTTGGAAAAGTATTTTGCATCCACTCCTAAATTGAAGGCTGCCTAATCCGTGTACTCTGTAAGACAAATCTCCTCTGGAAGACAAGGCTTCACTTAGATGATAACAGATGCGATGATATAAATCTGACTGCAATTGTCTTGAAAGCAAAATCCCTTCCTAAATCCAAACATTCACCCTAAAAATGCTCCTAATTGCATGAAAACTGTGTATAGTGCATTCACGGAGAGGGGCTCAGTTACTGAACAAAAAACTTGTTAATGATAATGCCATAACTACAATACTAACCATAGCATTGCCTTTTTACCACTCTACTTTATGTCAGTAGTGCTCCCTTAACTTATTTTTAGTGTGCATAGTATTACATACATATAAATTTTGCAAGGCAGGAAAGACTATTTTGTCGTAAATTATTTTACTCTGTCTCTTTAAACGGGTACACAAAAACATGTTTGTGTTTATTGGAATAGCATCAGCGTGACTGACAGTGTATAGCGGATTTCATTTATCAGGTTTTCCTTATCATTTCTGCAAACACTTTCCTTCTAATTGCATAAACTGTGTTACAGGTTCATATAGCAGGAATGAAAATGGATTTGGTATGAGAATCAGCCTGAAGTATCTTAGTGAAAGCTGAAGTGTCACCTCTCACTCAATGGACAAAGTACTACTGGTACCTGAGAATTCTTCAGCCTATAAAAATCACTAAATTATTATCATGGGACGCAGTTGTAATATTTTCAAGGGAGGGGATTTTGGTTTTTAGGCAAGGAAGGAGGTTTTTTTTAAGTCAAATGCAATCATCAGACTCATATTCCATCTAGCATTATCTAAATACTTTACACTTCCTTCTCCTGTGTAACCAACCATTTCTGACCATGGTACAGTAATGCTGCATGAAAACTACTGGCAGCATGGTAATCTGCTGCAGCATACCTGCAAGTGCTACAGTCACAGATTTGCCATCAGAAAAAACAAATAAAATTGGTAGGATTTGCTTCAAAACCAATCCCTTAAAACACCAGTGCTTTTAAAAAAGAAAACAAAATAATGTTTGCAGATGAGCGGCATCTTTGCAACTGATGTAAGAATTCCCTCCCCACTAAGCTGTCCCTTAGGCTGACCCTTTAGACCCAGTTATTGGCTTGTTTGTCCCTCAGTCAATTTGGATCGCTGTGTATTACTAAATAATTCAGGCAAGTGACTCTTATCTGGCTCTGAGGCCAAGTGGTACAGAACACCTCCTGTCCATGAGGTTAAATCGCTTTCCTGAAGAGAAAGACCATATCCAAACTGCTTATATTTGTGGTGCATGTTTACCTCCTGAACTGTGCCCAGACCATGCCTGGGGGACAACTAATCAATACAGGACAAAACCATGCTAAGCAGCATGTCAATATGGACACCCATAGGACCTGCCCATGCACTAATATCCTGTCCCTGTTTTATTTTGGAGTACAACTGTAGCCTTGTGTGATTCTTAAATCATTTGCTCCTTTTCTGATTTTGTCACTAGTAGGCCAGACTGAACCTCTGGCATCCAGCAATGACTGCCTGGAACAGGAGAAAGTGTAGCAGCACCATGACATTCCCTCGGAAACCTTCTGGTAGAAAAGAGAAAGCTCCTTTAGTAGAAAAATGAGGTATGAAGGTTTGCAACCAGCAGAAGAAAGTTAATGCAGCCACGCACTCTTAAAATATCCTGAATAGGTGAATCTTCAAAGAACCTAAATGGCATCCTTAGAGACCTTTAAAAACCTACTAGCTCCAAAACCTACTATATAGACCATTCACTTCCATAGAACCAGCTGCTAAACTTCTGCACATGCTTTCACCACACAGCAAGAAATGAAACTCTAAAACGGGATCTCAGAAACTTTCTTATCTTAAACTTAGACTCAATCATAGCCTAGTGCTAACAAAACCAATCAAAAAATACTTACTTCTGCTGGATCCAAACCTCAGTACTGAAGGCCTGGTGAGATTCAGACAAGGAATTAATTAAGTTCTAGAGCCTCCAAATCCCAAATCCTAACAGCAACATTCTGCCATTAGTCATACCTACCAAACACCACTTGCCATCATGTAAGCTCTCAGCTTTCTTTTAGCCTTGCAGGCTTTGCAGGATCCAGCTTTAACTGGAATCCTATGCCCACGATTCCCTGAACTCTAGCCCTAGTCTCAACCCTTGCTAATGAGAGCCATTCTCTCCTAACACCTCTAGCCTTTATCTAGCCAGGGTTAAGTCTAGCTCTGGGTTCTCCCCACCTCAACTCTTTTCTTCTTTGGGGAAATTTTGGGGTATGTTCCCAGTGCAAGGGGTCATCCTTTTCCCAACCCTCATTCATGTCATGCAGCATCTGTGATAGCTTTACAAGCAAGAGATCTGGGCTTTCTCTCCCTGAGTGAGCTCTGGAAGTGATGAGCAGGTAGCAACACTGACACATCTGACGGTTAATTTGTTTATATCTTTAATTTTAAAGAGGGTTGCTGTCCTTCTCTTGCTAAAAGTGCACTTGTGATTACATATTGCCATTCTGTTCAAGAAATTGCATTTTTATATTGAATTTAATGGAATGAAATTTAATGAAAAAACGAGAGAAAGTTTGTAGCACGAAGACAATACTCTGTTCCCATAAATCAGACAAGAATTGTTCATAAAATCTTTTCATAAGATTACTTGTTCAGCCCCACTTGACTGACAGGTCATCACTGCCAATTCAGCCAGCAGGTGGAACCAGTAAGCCCATGAACTGCTCGTATGGTATTTCACTCACAGTGGCATGACATTTACAGATCAACATAAAAAAGTAACATAAACACACACACAAGATACCTTCAGGAACACATCTTACCAAGCCCTGCAGTAAGCGGATCATGAAAGCGGGAAACCAGAAGTTGCCTCCATATATTAGTTTTAATGCACTACATGTTTCATTTAAGCTTTTAGGCATTCCTTAATCAAGATACTTCAAAAGAGTCATACAAGGTAGAACTGGTATCAGTGATTACAGCAGTTGTGTTCCACTGTACTGTATAGATCAGACTATACAAAAATGCACCAACAAGTCTATTCTTTTATTGTCAAGTCAAGATTTTCAGCAACTGAATAATGGCTACTGTTCATCATTACTCATTGGAAAAATGGCAAAGCCAACACCAGCTCGCAAGTAAATGCTGGGGTTTTTTTCCTCTCTGTGGCAAGCAGCCCGGAAACATCTGTTCTTGTCTTTCCAAACATTCTCTTAAGTCATAGTTTTGTCAATAGAAGCCAAAGCGAGTCATTGCAATGAGGTAAATATAACCATTCACGAATGCTAAAATAAACACATATGGCCTCCTGCAGTCTGATCCAGACTGATGCAAGTCACATATCATTCCATTTGTTGGAGTAAGCAAGATCAAAATTATGTCCACGCCTTCATCAGTTTGCATATGGTGGTCAGTTTGCATATTTGGGGTCAAAACAATCAAACCAAAGGAAAAAATATTTACTATTAATTAATTACGAGTTTCAGTATTATAAATAAACTAAGGTTGTACTAGAGAATCTGTGCTCTATATGCAGTTTCTTCTGTGCTGAGAAGTAGTTTTAAACACAATGTTTAAATTTATTTTCCAGCTGATTTCACTGGACATTTTAATGTTGGATAAAGCCATAAGACTATTAAAGGCATCTCTGTTTATGCACACTTTTCCTAGAGGAAATATTGAGGACCAGAAGGTTCC
Organism: Dromococcyx pavoninus; assembly: GCA_033558185.1. Taxonomy (NCBI): domain Eukaryota; kingdom Metazoa; phylum Chordata; class Aves; order Cuculiformes; family Neomorphidae; genus Dromococcyx; species Dromococcyx pavoninus. The sequence goes on along the minus strand of JAUMJL010000654.1, from coordinate 935,539 downwards.
TTTTACAAATTGTAAGGAGAATTTGGAGAAAAACAGTCATCAATATCTTTTGCTAAAGATATATTCCCATGCTTTCATTTACTGGTGTACATTGGATTGGCAAGCAATGTCCATAAGAACTTGGGCTAGACATTTCCTTTATACAGGAACATCATGTTCCATAACCTACTCATTCAGAGACATCTCTGCAGCACCCTTATAGATTCTGGAGAATATCAAGAGAGATTTTAAGTACTACCCAGCCTCCCACTGCCTGTCCTCTAGGCTGCTGACCCTTGTCATAATCCTGATCCAAATGCAGATAGATACCTCAGAAGAGGTTTCACCAAAACCGAGCACAGAGTTGTCCAAGCTGCCGTGACAGCAATGCAGAAAGAGTCCAACATTTCTCTAGGGCCTTGCCACCTCACTTCTCATGGATACCATAACCCAACATGCCCCAGAAGAGAGGCCACTACAGCTGGATCAGGGATTATCCCTTTCTTTCAAATGTGCCATCACCGAGGGAACCAAACTCACATGTGGAAAACAAAGTTGCAATTTCTTGTGGATAAATATGGGAAGAAAATTTAGGAAATGAGAATAATGAAGAAGGATAGAGCTATTACAACAGCAGTGCAGGCTAGGAGAAGGTGCAGGGAGAGATAGTCCTAAACTCTCTTGTCCTTTGAAGGAATACTTAGAAGTGAATTGAAACTGAAACTTTCATTCTCCTCGTAAAAAGGGCTTCGGTCTCTGTTCCTCTCCAAGGTCTGTTTATAGAAAGTTGTCATTAGATAAAGATACATGAATAATATTTTGCAGTAGTATCTGAAACCTTGGCCTCCATGATCAGAAATGTTTTGTAGCAGTATCTCAAACCTTGGTCTCCCTGATCCAGACGACTGCCCTATTAGGCTGCAGAGATTTACCAACTTCTCTACCATGAATGCCACAAACTGCATGGTATGTGGAGTAGCTTCAACACATAAGGCTGCAAATGCATCCTCCCCAAGAATCACCTACAGGTTGCTAGGTAAGGCACTTTCCAGAGATATGAGATGGGTCCTTCTGAATAATTTCCAGCAGAAAAACCCATGAAAGCCTTTCTTTTACACTCTGGGCAGTTCCCCTTATCACTGGAAATTGTATTGAAAAGGTCCAGTTCTACCTCCTTCTCTTGTGACTCAAAGGAAGGTTTGCTGCTGCTGCTACAGTTTCTTCAGAGCCTGAACTATATCTCCTCTTGAAACATCACGAGTCTCCTAGGCAGAACATGAGGTAGATCTCTAAACTGTTAAGCACTGTGGCACCAAAGGACTTTTGATGATATTTAGAAAAAAAATTGCAGGTGCCTAAGAAACTTCAGTGTTGAAATCACCAACTCCAAGGGACTCAAGATATTTCCAAACACTAGGTATGGCTGAGCAAGAGTTTTTAATCTGTATTTTCAAATCAAGCTCCTCAAATGGGGGTTAAATCCTTCAGACTTTCTGATTAGTAGCAGAGGCAGGCTAGTCAGGTGACGGGGAGACTTACCAATGGCTTAGTTTAAAAATATTACTTGCATGCAAAATTTTTCTTCAGAAGAGAGTATATTTTTAAAACGTCACTTTTTTTGTATTTCATATTTTACTGAAAATTTTGGGTTGAGCTCTTTCATTCAGATGTTGTAATACAGAAATAAAATTATAAACAGGTCACTTGAGCTTAAAATCTCAAAGTCGTGAGAAACACTGGAAGTAAACGAGTGAGTAAGTAGTAAACTATGACCAAAAGCTGAGAGTCTTTTTAAGGGTTTCTATCTGTCTACCAATTGCCCATGCAGCACCTAAAAGTTGTTGCCTAATATCCCATTTCCTGTGTGACAACACGATGATAAACAAAATATACTTCAAACTCCCATTTAACTAATTTGAAAGAGAACATTTGGAACCAGTACTTCAGACCAATTATCTCCATATACATGTGAAACAACTCAAGGAAAAAGTATTTCACCTTTTTTCCTCCACAATGCCAAAATGAAAATTTGGAAACAATGCCAAATAAATCAAAGAAAAGCAAAACTTGTTCGTGAACACTCCTCATGGTATTCAAAAACGCAAATGAGTTCAAGATGCTATTTAAATCAAACTACTGGAATAAAAAGGTTATTAAAAATGAAAAACATTGATATAATTGCCAGCTCAGGAAGTCAGCCATGAACAGTCAGATGTTAGGGGGCTATTCTATACAAAATATCACTCTGCACTTGCCCTGCTTTTCAGCTCTTACTCTACTGCTAGTCAGAGACAGTGCACTCCCTGGCAAAACATGTCTCTTCTTATGTTAGTTTTCCTTTGAAAAGTCATTCAGAAAGAAAACTCCAGGTCAGTTGTACTGGCAGCACAACAAGTTGTCAACAAATCACACTTGCAATATCCGCTTAACTGAAGAACTTGAATTCCCTGCCTGTTACTTCACAATTGTTTCTAATTACATTAAGTGTACATTTACACATTAGGGAAAAAAACAAACTTTGTGTATTAAGATCTCCACATTTATCTGTCAAAATACTAACGCATTTTTCTGATAGTAGTAGCTGCTTTCATTCCTCATTTATTTGTCCCTCAAGAAGTGCTAGGCTATAAAACTTAGTAAGTGGTTGAATCGCACACTTTCAGGATTTTATCTTGCAAGATTTCCTATTTGTGGTTATTTGTCTGGTTTCAATCAAGTGAAAAAAAATCCTAATTTATCAAAGCATGTCAAACCATGATTACAATGCTTATATGAAATAGTGTTTGTTTATTTGACTCTCAGAAATTAATTTGAGCACATCAAGAGTTGTGTGTTCGTCATAAGATAATTTCAACATTAACAAAGTCCTATTGCATACAGATAATATTACAGGACTTATCATGAGTTCCCTGGAGCTCGCAATTTCAGTAAAACATCCTCACTTCCCAAACAACCTGTAACCAGACTTTTCCTCACATTGCTCTTATTTGATTTCTTCAAGGAGATCAGCTAAAAGGTTCCTCTGAGTATCAGCAAGTACCTTGTTCAAAATAAATTAACAGTATCAGCTACTTTTGCATTCTCAAACATATTAGGCTTGTAATAGCAAGCAGTGCAGATTTTAAAACAATAAAACCCCCCACAGATTGGAGCCCACATTCCAGAGCTCACGGATCCCTTTCTTGCAGAACAGGCTTCCTTCAGGTGACACAGCATTTGCAGTGTCTGTTTCACCAACTCATTGCTTCAGTTTTACCACAGTCACTGTGACATAGTACTAAAGCGATGGGTCAGATCCCAAATTCTCCCTCCATCATGGTTTCCAAAAAGCCAGTGCTAGCACTTGAGGTGTAGACAAGCTGGAAACTCAGCAAATGCACTCTAGGACAACAGCCAGGTGCATGCAGAAAGTCAATGGGGAACTTGGATGGAAGTTTCCATAGTCCTGACTGCTGGGACTTCCCATATGAAGGAGAAAAAGAGGCCTCACTCTCTAGAAGACCACACATCAGTGAAATTGCCAGTGTGCACATCACACTTTCGATTGTGTGCACCTAGCACTTTTGCAAGTTATTGGTATCTGCACTTCCAAGCTCAGCTTTACTGATGGGTGGGAGAAGGGAAAAGGAAGGAGTTTTAGCTTCCAGACATCAGTGAGGGACACTGCAGTACACACTCCTACATCCAACAGCCTGATAAACAAAAGGGATCTTGAAACTGAAAAAAAAAACCAAACCACTCTGCAGCATGTCTAAAACCCTGCTGAAATTTTTACTTAGAATAAATCTTAATCCTGGGACTCACCTAAGCTCTTATAGCCAAAACTGAATGTGAGCTGCCAATATAATATGAAAGCTGCCATGAGCACCAAGAGAAGAGCTGAAAGAAGTGAGGAAATGACAGCTGTCCCACTTGACCACTGAGGAGGGAAAAAACAAGGCTGGGCGGAAAAATCCAGCAGCTGGGGTATCCAGACAACATTTAATCTGATGTGATGAAACACCAGTTAGAGAGTGGGTTTTCCCTCTAAAAACTCAAATCAAACATTAAAATAAAACCAGAGCTGGACAGAGAAGCTTAAATAAAGCTCCAAAGATGAGAGGAACTGGACATAATGCAAAAGCAATTTGCTTTTTCCTAGCTGTCTGGAATTAAAAAACAGAGAGTATCTCTATACAAAATATCTTGTTATATAGGGTTTGGAACACAATAACTTTACTTTGCAAATTGAAACAACTTTGACTTTACAAAAAAACAAGTTTGACTTTACATTTACATCATAATTAGCTTTTTATTTTAATTTCAGCTTTTGACTTCTCAAAATCAGCCAGAATATGAAACACATTTCCCAGTCACATCTCAGAAAACATGTAAGTTTGTGGGTTTTTTAATTCTTGATGCCGGTAACATAGCATAAAATAAATTCCTTTTACAGTCAATTAAGATGGTATTAGGAAGAAATCAAGAGAGAAAAATAAAACACTAAAAGGTCTGAAAATCATAGACTGAGTGCAGTCTTTGTATCCTAAAGCATATGCAAAAATGGATCCAATTCTTTAGTTATATTGCCCTATAATATTTTTCCCTATGCATTCTCTATTTGATTTTGCAAATGTAAACATTTAAAAAGAAAACAATGCCCTGAAATCTTTTAATATTACATATAAAAAAAAATCTTTCACGTGAAATGAATCAGTCACAAACTCAGGATTCTCAGCCTTTAGACGTAAAGCTCACATGACAGCTTGTAGAAGAAGTTAGTGATCGGCAGAGCCCTGTCACCAGGGAATGATACTAGGAATTGAGTTTCTTTGGTCTTTAATAATTTGTGTTGAGTCTGTGTTTACTGAGATTCTTCAGGGGCTTATAAACTTAAGCAGTTTGGTCAGATTTTCAAAGTGGTTTTTTTTTATATCCCGCCCTCACACTAGACAGATCAAAGCCAAAGTCAAAGAAAATGACTTTGGGTTTATTTTTCCCCACAATAGATAAATAACCCCTCTTTTCCCTAGGCTGCTTCTCTGAAATAGCAAGACCATTTTGCCTGAAAAAATGTGAACCAGAAAATATTAATTGAAGCTGTTAAAGTTTGATAAACCACAGAAAGGTAAACATTATAATGGAACATACGAGGCAACTTTAACTATAGGTATCACCATTTCCTCTGCTACAATACAGCTTCTTTGGAACTGATGAAATACCAGTACAGTTCTGACGACATTAAAACATGACTGAAGGTCAACGACTGGTTAAACTGGAGTGTTTCTGAGCCATTGTTAAATTATTCAGAATTATTTTAGGAAAGCTGCATAAAAAGTGCACGAGTGCAGTTTTAGCTTCATCTAAATGCGCATACTGAAAATGGAAAAGGAAATCGGGAAATTGTCCTTCGTAATTGCCTTGAAAAGGGACAAAAAGAGTATCTTCTGTATCTTCAATTTACAATTAATCTAGCAGAGGAGAACAGAGCAAGATAGTTCTTGGGTTTTACTACTTATTTCCCCAAACCCTTTTCTGCAAGAGCAAGCGTGAAAGGAAAAGAAGAATGGGACAGTATTTCAGTAAAGAATGTAGATATTTTAGGTTTTATTGCTTAACACCGGTGAGAGGAGACTGGCAGGAGTAAATAATTAACAATGATCAACAATCCTTTTCTTTTGCTGCAGGATAGCTGTTTCCTGATCTCTGTATATCTCTGTTGCTGTGTATGTGCCTGGTTGGCTAAATGGAGCCTCCCTTGGCCATCACCAAGCCTTCAGAAATAGGTGAATCAACATGAAAATAAGCAGTGGCCAAGCACACTCAGAGTAGGGAGCACTTGATACACTGCAGACCTGGGAGCATCTTACACCTCTCTCCTCTTTTTTTTTTCTTTTAACTGTAGTGAATTTTACACTGATGAAAAGTCAGCAGCACTGGCAAATGCTATGCAACTTTCACTGGTCGTGGTCAGAGCACTGGGTGCCCCACACAGCACTTCCCCAGCACCTGCGTAACACACTGCAGCATGTTCCCTTCTTAATACTCAGATCAGCCAACTATTGCCTATCAACTATTTACAACAAATAGTGCCGAGATATGTGGTTGTTGTATAAACAAAGAATAATTCTCACTGGAGGTTAAAATAAGACCTGCTGGCTCATTTTTCCCTTATGATCTGTTAGATTTACAGCTGCAATACACTGTCAGCAGTAAGGAGCACACTGTCTCTAAACATCCTTTCCCATGAAGGTTTTACTCTTGCAATAATGAACACTGTGTAGTGTACAATCGTAAGCAAAAAAAATCAGGATGGCAAAATTTTTGCTTAGGGCAAATCTACTGGAGTTAATTCCTAGGTAATTTTTTTAAAGATCAGAAGACAACTTTCCAGGCTCTGGTCAGAGAATCACTACAAAACCAGCTATGTCAATTGAAGATGGTACTAAAGATGCTACTACTCCATCAGCTGTTTGCCACCCCCTATATATTGGAGGTTACCACCATTGAAATGGAACTGGTGGAGAGCCCTTTGTGAGCCCTCTCTTTCTGCTTCAGTGCCAAGGGAACCTGCTAGTTTTGAAAAAGTCCTAATTGATACATAAACTCAGATGGACTATCTTCTGAGCTGAATCAGATGAGGAACGGTCACATGATCCATTCTGTAGGTCTTCATGTGGGAATGGTAAGTCTAGCTAAGACATCTTAACAAAAGACTGTATTACCAAAAAACCAAAACAAAACCAAACCAAAAAAACAACACAAAAAATCCCATAAAAGCAAGTAACTGGATTAAGCTATCTGAATGAATGACTAAGGAGAGAATTGTTCCCACTGTTTTTGAGATGGCACTACTTTTCACAGAACCAAAGAATGCCAAAAGGATCATTGAGCCCAACTCCTGTCCCTACACAGGACATTCCCAACATTCACACCATGTGACTGAGGGCATTGTCCAAATGCTTCTTGAATACTGGCAGACTGGGTGCCATGACTGCTTCCCTAGGGAGCCGTTTCAGTGCTCCACCACCCTCTGGGTAAAGAACCTCTTCCTAATATCCAGTCTAAACCTCCTCTGGCATATCTTCCTGGCATACTTTTAGAAAACTTAAAATGAAGAGCAGGGGCTTGCAAGGTTTAGTATAATAATGTGCGTCACATTAACTCTCACTGAAGAGGAACAAACTTCACTTGCACATACGCAAGTCCACAAATATAACTACTATCACATTTGTAACAAAACGCTATTATGCTAGTTTTTGACTTCTTCTGCTGGCCACCTTTGAAAGAGGACACTCAGCTAGGCTACACAGATCTTAGGCATGATGCACGACAACCATTCAAACTACACATAACTCTGTGTCCCATTTGCTCCAATGCTCAGTGATGAACTTCTAGGCTTCTGGGTAAGTACATGTAAATAATTTCTCTGTGCTGTGAAACATTACTTGCATAGACCAGAACGAGTTGCTCTACCATCAGACACTCCAAAAAGGTCTTTTTGTTCATAAGCAGGTGACTTACCTCCAAATGTAGATGAAGACATGAAAACAAAGCAATGTACCAGGTCTGAACTCTGATTGCTCAATTATGTAAAAAGGTCAACTTGAATTTTGTGATCTGAGCCTATATCAATTCTGGAGCAATTTACAAACTAATTAAGTTTTCTCCTAACAAAAGCAGACTTGGAAAGGCAGAAATCAAAGGACATTTTGCTTTACTATATGTCAAGAACAGGGACAAAGGAGGAAACGGTAAACAAAACAAGCAATCCACTACTGACAAATAACAGTTCCAGAAGTCAGAAATTATAGGCTGTTGGAAACCTGTGCTATTAGACTAAATAAGCTTCAGAAAAAATATTGCCACAGCATATGCACAAAGAAGTAGGATAAGTTGAACTTGTCTTTAAAAACAACAAATCAACAGAAAACAAAGGTCAAGACCAGCAAAGACCAGCGCGAACTGCACCTCCACTCCACGTGCATCACACCTACTCATAACACAGTCAGCTAAGGACAGGATTAGATAAGGAAGCAATACTATATTTAAACAGCAATAAAATGTGTTCTTTGAATAAGGAAAAGAATCCTGGGAGTAGATAATCCTTTCCTGTCTATATGTGTTTTTTGTCTTCAGTGTTGCATTATTAAAAAAAAAAAGGGCTGCAAACCCAGTAAATAAATAGCCAATGTTAGTTTGATGAAAGATTGGCTTAGAAGACTGCTTTTTGCCTGAATAGAAAGATATGCTTTCATCCTGTGTTGACTATACTCATACGTTTACCTAACATAATTGGATGTAGTTAATATTGCAGGAGCCTTCAAGCAGCGCACATTTCCCTCATTAGTGGGTTTAAAGCCTTAATGATATCTCCTGTGCTGCAGAAAAGCCCGATGTAGGCTTTAAAAGTGATTGGCAAGTTTCAACAGGAGAAAAAAATGGGGGAAAGGAACAGCAAAACCTAATAAAACTCCGATCTCGTTTTCTTCAGTCATTTAGAAAAGGAAACTTTGCAGAATGTTAGGAAAAAAAAGGATAAAAATAAAGGTGAGGATAAACAAGCCAAAAAAGATAATTTCAAAAGTTGATCTTACAGTAACTCAAAGAAGCATGTGAAAGAAACAGGGGGTGGGTAGAAAGAGGGAACCTCCCTTATCATACCTGCAACACACTAAGACACATACTTAGTCCTACACAAACTTCTTCTGACATAATCAAGAGGATACACATAGGATATTGTCAAATCAGCATCTTCCTACACCTGCAGCATACCTACCTTTTTGTAGTTTCATTATGCAGTGTTCCCCCTCCACCTCCCTTTTAAGTTTCAATAGAGTCGGCAAGGAAGTCTTGCAGCTAAGAAACCGAATGTCACAATAAACCATTAACTAAGTACACGCAAAGGGTTTGGGGTTTTGTTGTTTGTTTGTTTTGTTGTTTGTTATTGACTAATTTTGACCATTTTCCAGGAACAGAAATCTCACAGGCTGGTTTAGTTTCAAAAGAAGCGTAATTAAGTACAGCTGTATTCAATATTTCTTAACTGCCTTGAACAATCACTGAAAGGGAGATTTGCACACATTATCAGCCACTATCATTAGTGCTGCAAAGTACGTAATCCATCTGGTGTTCTGGTGTCTACCTAGGAGCAGGTATTGAACCAATGATGGCTGCAGTATAATAGCATAAAGAAAGAGCATTAAAACAAAACATCTCCACAGCCCTAGTCACTTCTCGATGCCAGATTGTCCTTGTGTTTGTATTCCCCCATGGTTTTTCAAAACATGTTTATACATATAGGCATGGAGAGTGGAGAATTAAAAATGTAAATTTCATCACCATGCAGCCTTCACAGGGGAAGAGGTAGCAGGATACCATGATGATGGCAGTACTACAGCCCATTAATAAACCAGAGAAAGACTCAGGGATAAATTCACATACTTCGACCCATCCTGAAAAATAACTCACTTCACACTAAATCCTGTAGAAATAGGATGACTGTGCATCTCAACATCAACCGTGGTCTCAAATTACTGATTCACCATGTCTTGGTGGGGTATGAGGCAAGAGGAAGTTTGTTTTCAAGACTCCTAGTCTCCTTTCAGGCAACTGCATTGCTTTTATGTTGTCAAGCTTTATGGCCCATAGCATCTAAAAACAGACAACCCAGGTCTAGAAAACAGAAAGAGCGGAAAGTTTGCATTCTTGTATTTCATCTGTGTGTAACATATAACATATAACATATAACATATAGCATATAACATATATCTGTTTCCACCACTACTGCTAACCCTTCATACAGCCTAATTATGATCTGACCACCACTGCTGGGAATATCCTGACATCTCTCAGGGCAGCTCCCTCCAGACACAACAATACAGCAAACCTTCCTCGAACAAACCATCTAACGAACCTCTCAAAGAAAATAAAATGTTCATTAGAGGTTTTCCTCTTTTAACAGAGGATCTTGTCAAGCCAGTCAATCAGACCATCCTTAAACTAACTTGACTTAACCACAGTTAGTGTTTTTAGATTGCTTTCTTGTATGCCATTTTGGGGCACTCCAAACCATTACTGATAACTTCCTAAACTTTCAGACACTCATCTTTATAATATACTTAAACGTGTGAGAAGAGATCATGTGAGGCGTGGCTAAAGGCTCCTATTTAAGGGAATATCCCCATTGTGGGTAGACTATTAATAAATATGCTTAGGTACATACACACTTGCAGCCCACTGAATTAACTGAGGCACAGGAATGCACATAGAAGTAAGTAAATGCTAACATCCTTTTTTGAATCGTAGTCAGCAGAAGCACATGCCAGGTGTTTGAGGTAGGTACAAATGCGCTTTATCACCTTGCAGGATAGAGATTCCACTTGGTTTCCTGTTATGAATTAGAATTACAAATAAAAATGTCAAACTTAGTAGAAGATAATCCTCAAAATACATTAATTGAATCTATTAATATTAACTTTACCACTTTAGTTTTCTCTTAAATACCTCAAAATAGAAAGGTACTTAAAAGGAAAAAAATAGCTTTTCAATAAAACTTTTCACTCTACATTTCTGAAGCTTCTTTTAAGAACAAACAAAAAATGCCTCCCGGCACTACTATTTAAATTAACAGATAAACCAAATCTCAATATTTGACATCATCGTGCTGAATCACTAATATTCACTAACGATAATGTTCAGCTGGAAATTCCCAACATACTCTTTTACATTTGTTAAGGTGACAAGGCACTTCCTAAATTATTTGCCCTTTTGATCACAGGAATTTCACAGTAAAGCCAAAATCTGAGCTCAGAGCTCCTAAATACCAATCTAGAGCCCTAATCACAAAACCAGACTTCATCTCATTGGGATTCAAAGGATCAGGCAGTTTCCCAAACACAACCTACTAATATGTCAAGTGTTTCTTTAAGGCTAACTTAAGCCAAAGTCTGATTAATTTTTCAGTCAATAACAGTGATCATTTGACAACATTAGTTTTGTGCGATCAGCTGTAGCATACAGGGAATAAGAGGCAATTTGTTGTGTGTGCATAAAAAAGACCTACACAGTTTGAAAGAAATGACCCTCTCAATATTTATTATTTTAATTTAAAAGTGCCTATTGCAAGCATATGCACTGCTACTTAAAACATTTAAACAATACCAGATTTAATTGCTCAGAAAAATTAACCAGCGAGCTCTGAAAGCAAAAAGAGGAATGAAAAAAAGTAATCTAGAATTAAGAGCTATTTTACCAGGTAAAGAAGAGGGTAAAATAATTACACACACAGTGACCAAGCAAGAAAAGTATTCTCATATGTCTAGAAGAATGCCATGGAGGCACACTGCAGAAAGAAAACAGATACATTATTATGGTTGTCGGGCCTAGGAGCTGCTGCTTTGGTACAGCCCAGTGAGAACCATCAGATCGAAACAAGGATAAGAGCTCTTCCTCAGCTCCATGGCAGAGATTGATACCGGAAAAATCTCTCAGGCATCTAGGTTCACGTGGCTGTACAAGAGCACCCACAAACATGCAGTCAAACAAATTCATTTTAAACAGTTAAGTGCTATACACCCAAAAGCATTCCCTTTTAGCACAATTCCCTTTCTATAATTATACTGTACCAGCCAAGATTTCAAACAAAAACTATGACGTATCAGCTGTAGAAAATTTCTAGGCAAAAAAAGTAAATCTTAATAAATTCACTGCTTGGACACCTTTTCACTTATCCTCGTAAGGCACAGAACAACTTTTGGAAGCACTGAATATTCTCAGCGCAATAAGACTGAGCCTTATTGTAGATGTGGCAGGATTGGCACTTACTTGAATTTGACCTACAAAGGGAAGGAGTGAGGAGAGAACATGACAGCTCTGTATCACAAAGAACTGGATAGTCAAGGCATGGCCTGCCATCAGGTGTGATGGCTTTGCTGCATCAGGAACTGAAATGTCATCACAGCACGTACAAAGAGGTCCATTTTATGGAGTTTCCACAATAGGACATGGCACAACCGATATTCGCAAGACTCTAGTGAGGACTAGAGATTCAGCATCTCTTCAAATCACAAAGAGACCCCGAAACAAATATACGTGCATCTGTATGCATCCATAAACAGATACAAATATGAACACATGCACATATGCTGGTGTAACAACTAATCCTGAGACAAGTTATGTCCAGAATTGTTATGCTGATCACCTTCCATGTGAATCCAACAAAAAACCAAGATGAAACAAGATAAAGGAATAGGAAAATGAAGAATCACATCTAAAAAGACTGAGACAGCGAACAAACTTAAAGCACATTCCTTCCCTCTGCTACCACAAAAACTCAATTGTTTTTAAAACTAAATACCACAATCACATTAGCACACACTGGAACGTCACTTGTGTACTGAACCATCCCACTGAAGTAATTTTAAAGGGCGGAAAAAAAATTAAGATCTCATAATATATATTTCACCATTTTTTTCTCCTTTGTTTGAATCATTTCCCAAATGCTGACTTACTCCCTGTCATACTGTGTGTCACTAACACTTTAAACCAAACGCCCATACCAAGGTGAGCCTCCAACAAAGATGACTCATCAACTGTTTACAAACTGAGTTCACCAAACTTTGCAACAACAATCTGAAAATAAACTAAGAAATTCACATGAAAGGATGATGATGGGGGCATTGAGATAACCAGAAATAATCCTAAAATGTTTAATTTGAAGAAAAGAATCTTTTCTAAACTAAAGACCCATGGGCACCGGGTCAGCATGTACATGCGTCTTTCGGCAAAAGCACACAACTCTTCATTCCTTAATTATTTTTATATGACGCACCTCCAAATGAATGTTAGTGGGTTGATTTTTTCAAAACAAAACCCAAATTTGTGAGAGAGGGACTGAAGAAATTGCCCATGGATTTAGACAGACAACTGAATTACCACTGTTTACTGAATGACAGCACATCAGCAGGGCTGATGTTTGCAGACAATGCCAGTACTCTGAAAACCAAAGCAGGATGAAACAAATAAGATCTTATCCAAGACACGCAAGTGACCCTTTACTGGAAAAAAGCTATGAACACACACACACAGACACAGAGAGCCAGTTCGTAAGGCACCACATTGACCTGTTTGAAGCCAGTTGTGCATGCCAGTCCCACTCTGGAAACAGATAATCACTGTCAGTGGGTGTGGGGTTGTCTGAAGTTAACAGAAATAAGAAGATTTATTCTGGCTCAGGGACTGACCCAAAATTCAGAGAACTACAGGATGGCTGGTGTTGGAAGGGACCTCTGCAGTGCATCTTATATCAAATTTGGACAGACTTTTTGACAGAGCAAGATACACAAACACTTTTCTTGCCAGTACTGTGCCCCCTAATAAGAGACCAGAAGGAATCGCTGAGGCAGGAATATGGCAGCTGTTCCGAATCACAGCTAGACAAAATGCATAGAACAGGCTCCTTCCTATTTGGTGGCTGTATTTTATTCATTTAATGCCACAGGTAGGCCTGAAGCTTTACAGATTTAACAACACAAAGCTGAAGCCAACAGCTTAGTCCAACAGGTAAATTCTACACATGAAAAGAATAATCACGTCTTACACAGATGAACTAGGAGAGGGAGAAGGGGAAGAATAGACAAGTAAAAGAAAAGAAGCTCAGGCAACTTGTTTTCCCTTTGAGAAGGATACAAGGAATTTTACTGTTATACCAACTTCCTCAGTACCTTTGTTATTGTTACTTTTACTACTTCATTGTTATTTGTTGTTAAACCATTGTTACTTTTTCCACTTTAACAAGGCTCCAGATGAGAGAACAGTGATGTTTTCTTCCAGCTACTGGAATTGGTGTAGATTTATGTATTTTTAAAAGTCACCCTCCTCCAGCTGGTTGGCATGCAGATTTAAGGATCTGGTCTGGAACAGCTATGAGTTTCCACTTGTGACAGCCACATGAATCCTGGCAGAGCACTGAATCCAGCAGCTTGGCAAACCCTTGGCTAGCCAGTACTTAACTTTGTCTTAGGGCTCACTGATACCCATTTTTAACAAGTAGTTGGGCCTACAGTTTCTGAGTCATTTAAATTACATACCAGGTAATATCTCTCTCCATGTTGCTCCATCTTAACAGTCTACTACCTTTTTAAAAGTACACTTTAATGATCCTCAAGTACTAGTTCAAAAACCAAATTTTTAATGCTGAAATTAAAAACAATCTGAAAACGGATTATGTACCATTATCCTTCTTGGCACAATACAACAAACATTGTAAACCTATCTCACACGCAACACAGTCATACAGCTAAAATGGTCTTAGTGCTCTTAAAAGAAAACTTCTATTCATGAGACAGCACAGTTGTGAGAAAAAGGTATCATTTACTGCAGCACAGCCCTGCCTAGAATGCTGGTGAGGTTTCCATGGTTAACCTAAATTGAAATCAATTCCATAGTTTTTGGCAGAAGGCCTATAAGCTAATTTTCATCTTTTCTTCTTCAACTATAATTAAAAACACAGGGAAAAGGCTTCATATGTCTCAAGTATCAAGGTACATTACAGTAGACATTTTTGTTTTTAAATGGTACAATGCTCACCTTAATCAAGTCAAGTGGGAAACTATAACATCAGTACTGCCTGTGATTATACAGTTAACAATAAGTACACTCCATGCTTAGAGGGAAATAACACTCTGCATGCTAGACTTGTTTGCTTTTGCTTTTTCTAAAAGGAAGTGAACCTGAATGCAGAATTGATCTGCAGACATCATACTCTTCTGTCACAAGAATTACTGATTAATAATTCAGAAACAAAAAAAACCCGGAATATTTGAATGATATTTATCATAAAGATGTGAAATTTATAACATCAAAGGCAAACATAACTGCATTAGGCAAAGAGGAGTTTGGCTTCTGAACACATGCAGCATCTACTTTGTCCATCTGATGAGTGAGCAGATAGGTTCAACGTGTGAGAAGTGTACAAGTGGTTCAGGTCTCTCTCTGAATGTGGAGACAGGACACAAGATGCTTCTGAAAGAGACCTCTTAGCAAATTAAAACCACCCTAACTCTATAAAGGTCTTCTGCACAATCCCAGATTAAGGTCATTCTTCTTATGAGCACCCAAAGGGATGACATCACATTATAGACAGTTTTAATAAAAACTTGGAGTTTACTGAATCATCATCTTATCTGCTTCCATCTATCAATTACATCCTCTGTTTGCAATCCTTCACAAGTTCAATTTCCCATTGCCTCTCACTCCAATAGATATATTTTAAGAATAATTGAAAAAGCAGTAAAATAAACATGGAATATAAACTTTTTCAGCACTTCCCTTTCAGAATTAGTCCTGCATACCCTGCAACTTAGTGACACCTTGTTAACATATGATTGCCTAACACTGTTACACAATGTGGTGAAAAATTTCTTTTTGTGGAATTTGAGTTAGATAACTCACATTTCACCTCTGGTGGATGAAGTACAAATCTTTATTTTGCACTGGCAAGGGAAAGCACGGTGGATTTTCCCTGGGCCTGTTAAAACCCACCAGTCTCACTCCCTTACCCATCAGTCTCACCCTTAAAAATTCACACTCTTAAGCTAAAAACAATGCTTTGGGTTGAAATAAGAAGTGTATGCCATGTCTGTACTGAAAGATATTAGCCTAGTTTTGTGAACAGCACTAACTCCAAAACCAATTATATAACTATTTATCAGCAGATCTTTGGGGGAAGGAACAGGTAAAATAAGGTAGTGGGATCTATTTTGCATTTTGAATTCTCCACTAGCAAATATAAATCCTCACTTAAAGTAGAGGAACTTGCTCTGAGTAACTTTAAGAGATATAAACAGATAAACACTCTTAAAAATCTTATAATTACATTTATTCTGTCAATATGAAAAGAAATACTTCTGTTACTTCAAAAGTGCTTTTCTCACTCTCACTTTTCAACTATTATTCACATACAACCAAAATCACATATCAATAAATTCCACTGGCCTTTGTTACATATCATGAAGTATTTTTTATTTTCATATACAATCCCTAGTGTACAGGATAGCTGAATAACAACACTCAAAGATTTCCGCTGTGTCAGAAGACCATGGAATAAACACATGAAAGCATATAAGATGAAGCAAGTTCATTTGAATTAGATTTATGGGCATTAAGCAAGCCAGAAACAGCTGTAGTGCACAGAGGTGAAATTTGATTTTGTTAGAGAGGGGTAGGAATTAAATTTTCTCACATCCACTGGCTTTCTGGTTAGTGACAGGGTATCACTCAGTCTGTGCCTCAGTTCCTCATCCATATGGCAGGATGTTTTGAAGAAAAGCCACAAATGGTTAAAAGGGCAGTCAAGTGACAAGGCAAGATATAAACCTACACTGACAGCTATACCTAATAGATTCCTGATGAAGAAAAAATGGGAGAGAGAGATGCTGGCTATAGTGACCTTCCCTACCAGAATTTTAGAGAGGAACAAAAGTGTTACTGAGACAGTTAGATGTACAACCAAAAGAGATACAAACTTCTAAATATAAAAGCCCGGACAGAAAGTAAAATTTTGCCAAATAAGAAGGGTGACAATGCACAGACAGGTATATTCAAATGACTCAAATTAAGAGCAGAACAAATATAGGAATATTTCCTCAAAGGAATACTCTCTAATTTTAGGGAGGTGTTATTTTGGAACCAGCTACTGCTACGGATAGTGGATACAGCCTACTCCTATCAGATATACAGGAGAAACATATGGGAACGTTATAGATGGGAAGAAATAGGATTCCTGTCAGGGTAGAAGAAGGAAAGGAGTGGGAAATTCCTTCAAGTATAGAGAAAACGGGGAAAAGATTCTTGCCACACACAACAATTTCAGCCTAAGAGGCTTGCATGCTGGAATTCTTTCATTCAGGTATGAATTACAGGCAGAAGGGACGGTGACTGTTACAAGTGGTTATTAAATAACATACAGGTAGTCACAAGATGAACCCCATGTACCAAAAGAAGTAAGGAAAGGAGATAAGCAGTCTGTAAAAAGATAGTGTGGTTGCAAAGGGGATCAGAGGGGCAGAGGAGACAAACCGTTGATCACAGATGAAATTTTCCCTGAGGGCATAAACAACCCTCCCAAATATATGTGAGTTTATTTGAGCATGTTTGAGCAAACAAAGGGACCAGGAAGAAGCAGAGAATGGATGGCACTGAGGCAGGATGCGGTCACAGTGACAGTATTTCCTTGTAAAATGCTGAGGAACTGCTGGAAATCTCTGGCCATTCTCCCCTCATTGTTTGTTCTAACCTACACTTGGAAAACAGGTTTTTCATATATATGTCTATATAGATAAGTAAAATAGGTAACCAACAACATCTGTATAAGTCCTTGCTAACACCAAAGTCGTTCTTTATTACTTGTTATTTTCACAGCGGTAAGTATGAATAAGCAACACATTAGCTGCAGGAGACATGTCCCTGTCCCAGACAGCCTACTCCTGCTTTAGAAAGTCTAAAACCACAAAATAGACCACAGGTGGCAGAAAGCAAATAATACTCCCCCACATTACAGATTAAGAACCAAAGAAGAGAGCTAATAAGTGGTTTTCTCAGGATTTCACAGGAGGTCAGTGGCAAAACTGGATATTGAAACCCTCTGTCTTCAGCATCCACCTGATGCGTCAGTCACAAAGGCAGTGCATCTCTTTTCAGGATATTCTCTTTCACTCTCCGATTATCCTGGTAATAGAAGTCTTCGAAAGTATATATTGAGTTCATAGAGCTTTACAACTTATTGAATCACGTTGTGCTTTTTCCCTTTCTATTTCCAGCTCCCTTGCAGTCACTTTTGGTCTGATCTCAAATCAGCAGTACTACCAACTCCATCCGCAAAGAAAACTTTCTTATCTACTTACAGTTCTGTTGGTGAAGTTACTGAAGTTTGTCACCAAGATTTGCTTGATCATCTCTGGTGGGGAGACCACTACAAACATCTGGCGACCGATGTAGTATCTATAAAGAAAGAAATGCTCAGGCACTTTAGCAGATAATGACCACTAGAGAATTGTCTCCTTCCCTAAAATACCTCTTTTAGCTTGAAAATACTTGTCATGAACAAACACCACAGAAAATACATTCCCTTTGGTAAACCAATGTCTTTCCCCACCACTATCAACAAAATTAAGATGCACAGTTCTGGAATGTAAAGGAAACAGCTTAAACCCTTTTACTGATTAATCAATACTCAGCCAACACTTTAACGTAAAAGTTTACACATTCTGTGCTCACTATGAATTCTGTACAAAGTGATGTAATATCACAAAACTAAACCACAGAAGGCCAAAACATTAGTAAGCAACAACCCAAACAATCATGAAAGATTTACAAAATGGATTGTCCTGCAGTTAGCAACATGAAATCTCCTTCCATGGCAAAGCCCTGTCTACAACCAGTCTTTCCAGAAGTCCTCCCATTGTGGCTGCAGTAAAGGCATGCTTCCACAACTTATACTAGCACTGGAACCGAGTACATCTCCAACCTCATTACCACAAAAGTAACTGTTTAACAGATACCATCTGAACCTATAAAGAAATTAATAAAACTTTAGAGCAAGACTGGGTAATAAGGCTTGTACACCCGCTGTCTCTCTGCTCCCAGTTTAAACTGATCTTGTGGGGCCAGAGTCTGTCCTTGGGGGACTTCACATCATTGTGGATGCCGCAGAGGTACTGGGACCCACCCCAACCCCACAGCTCCTAGAGATGTAGAGCTCCCTTCTCCAGAAGGATTCCCTCCAAGGTCCATGGGCACTCTGTGCTTGGCTGCTCTGGAAGGGAAGGAAGGAGTATCACCAGCAAGCAGAGGTTGCCTGCAGTCCCTATCTTTGCCCATTGGTGGACCAAAAAACTATCCTGGTGGTGCCGCCTTTGCTCTGCCAGGAGAGATGAAATGCAATATCGTGGTAATATCGAAGCCTTATCATTTTGGTATGATGTAGCTTAATATCAATACATAGCTTATCACCTGTCTACATTGCAGCAACAGAACAGACAACAAAACCCTGGGCTGAATTAAATTTAGTAACTGGAGGTTCCCATGGCAATGAAGCTGCAGCAGCACTGATTTCACTGAGGGCAAACAAGTCAGACAAATACCCTGATACCAAAGCAGGATTTCACAGTCCACCTTGACCCCTGTACCACCAAAACTCATAACAAACAAATGGCAGAGAAGAACAAGAAAATATTTTTCTTTTCAGGAAGGAAGAGGTCTTTTCTTCTTTGACGGATTTTCAGAGGGAACTATTATTTCCCAAATCCAACCCAGAGGCTCCACTTGAACCTTAGATACAGGTTGTATGTTCCATTTAAATAAACCTCCTTTACCTCTCACAGTTTGCTAAACCAAAGCAAAGCAGCTGTCTGCTAATGGTCATACTTCTCTTCAGAAACCTGATCAATGAATAAGAATGAGATGAAGTTTCGTTTTAAAGACCGTTTTGATCCATCTTTGGCAGAAGAGAATAATGTCCTACATGCTTCTCCAGGTGTACTTTGTACAATTTCTTTGGCATTAGAGAAGCAAGCAAGCTCCCAAGGTGAAAACCTGTGCTCCTACCCAGGATGATCACCCACGCTTACTGACCTCTCACACTTACACTTTGCTTTTCTCTTCCTCTCTCCCTTGTTTGATTTTACTGTTAGTGGCTGGTAGTCCTCCAACACACAGCTTTTCCCAGGGTCCAAATCCCTCACACAAATCCCAAGGGCGTATAATGATAGGACAAGGGGTAATGGTTTTTACCTGAAAACGGGTGTATCTGGATTAAACATAAGAAAGAAATTCTACACTGCAAGGGTGGTGAGGCACTGGAACAGGTTGCCCAAAGAAGTCCTGAATGCTCCATCCCTTGACGTGTTCAAGGTGAGGTTGGATGGAGCTTTAAACAACTGATCTAGTGGAAGGTGTCCCTGCCCATGGCAGGGAGTGCGGAACTGGATGATCTTTAAGGTGCTTTCCAACACAAACCATTCTATGTTTTCATGAACGCCAAATCTGAATCAGAAACCAATTAAGTCTACCCAGACAATTTAACTCTGAGCACCAATAGGCATCACACAATATATAACGCAAAACGTGTATGTGTCTGTGTGTTCATGGAAAGCTGCAAAGCTCCAGCTCCAGTGCACAAGAATAACAGGACAATACTCACAGTTGGAGCCCTTATGTCATAGTGCACTTTGTGCTTGAAAGCATTCAGGGCTAAAATTTGGGACAGAAGCATCTCCTACTCAAGCTACTTTTGTGAGAAAGTGACTCACAAGCCAAGCTTATGCAAACAAGTCTATTCATCATCCTCCAACTGAGACCAGTCAGTCGAACTCCCAGTTCTGCTTCCACAGCTAAGCTCTTTCTTTTTTATTTACTCCTCTCTAACTTTCTACCTACAGGCACGTGTTTTTCCTTTCCTTATCCAGTTATAAATAAGGGCAGAGAAGGAGAAAGAATAGAAGAGGAAAAAATTTCCTAAAATCAATAAACTGAAAATACTGAAAAAATATCTGAAACGGCTTTTTAAGCAAAGTTCTGCCTGCTTTAAAGGACCAACTGCAGACTATCATCTTTTATTGTATTCCAAACAGTAAAATCTCCCTCCCTGGCTATTTTCTGCTCTCTGTCTTTCTGCATATATTTTTTCTAACATTTTCTAGGACACAAGAAAAAGAGCATGACATGCTTTGGAAGTCAAAATCCACAGGCTAGGAGCATTAGTTCCACGATCTTTGCCTGAAGCTAAGAAAAAAAGATAAGAACACCTAATAATGAAACAAGATCAGCTGAGCTATTTCATTTAGCAAACACAGGTACAGAACCTGAGAAATAAGTTGAACGAAGTTTTAACATACTTAAAATCCTTCACAAGGTCAACACCCTGGACACAAACCAAGAGAGTATCTCCCAACCAGATTTTTTTTTATTACTTGTTCAGAAATGGCCAGTAAAAGATAAAATCCTGCTGAACAATAACTTATTCTTCCCAAGTAAATAACACATTCACCCCTGCCATGTAAATTCATTTTGATTCTGTATTACTACATGAGGATATCACCAGCCTCACATAGACTTAGATTTATTATTGAACAAAACCTGATATTCTTGTCAGATTTTAATAAATAAGAGTTTGAGAAAAACAAAAACCTCCCAGCAAGTGCATTACAAATGGATTCATGAATAATTTAGGGCAGCACTTTTTATTAACTTTCTCTAGGTTAATCTTTTCACAGGGCTGGTCTGCACATAGAATTCCTACCTTTAGCTGCAGTGATACAGTACCATTACGCTGCTTGACCCAACCCTTTTAATATTTCTATGTAGGGCACTCAGGATGTAATACAAATGTTTGCAACTATCTAGCTCACTCCCGCACAGAAATAATAATGCATAAAGGTAGAACAGCATCCTCAGAGCAATACAACTCTGTCCATATGGGAATCTCTTGTAACACTGCCATACCAGTAAAAATAATGTTCATGACCCTCACATGCATGTAATTTTCAAGTGTAGATGGAGCTTCTCTTATTTAAGTTATGCTATTACAGCAATTTCTACTAGATTTCAGTTAAAACTGCAGCCCTTCAAAATAGAGAAAAAAACCCGTGTTTTTAGACCAGCTGCTTTAGCTCTGTCGGAAGGTGAGACAGGAAAACCCTGGTACCAGCATATCAGCAGCACAAGGACAACTTTAGTTTCCTCCAGGAGTTGAAAGGGTGGACAAAAAGCCATTGCCCCAATGGGCAACCAGTGAAGAAGTGTTATGGTACACTGAGCAAAAGAGGCCACTCTGCGTTCAGAGTGTTTTAATAACTTAAGAGGCTGCAAACACCCAACACACTTAACTGCACCAGTTCGGTTTTTAAGAGCAGACAAACACCACTCTCAGGTCAATTATTAAAAGAGAAAGAGATTTGTGCCTTGTGTTCAGGTTTCACCCAGGAATTTGTAGTCTTCTTGGCAAATATTTAGTCATTTCCTAAATGCATCTTTTCTTTTATCAGCGAGAATAAGCAGAAATCCAGCAATGATTTCTGCTGTTTTGCATACACCACAACATTGCTTTCTGCAGAGATGAGGCCCAGGTGTCCCAACCCACACCCAGTGTCTGCCATGGTGATGGCCACGGAAGTTACCCCACGGAGATAAGAGACACACAAGACATGAGCTGCTGAGTCCAACCATGAGCTAAGGCAGGACCAGGGAGAAGAAAGGCAAGTTGGACTGCCCTGTCCCTGTTGAAACACCCAAGCACACCATCTCCCTTTCAAATGTTCTTCTGGGACTCCTTCCCCAGGAATACAGATTTCTGTTCTCAGGCGATGTAGTGAACCAATTGACTACTTTCAATTTGAATGACCAATTTAGTATTATCCTTTCTGTGCCCCTAAGATTGTTTTGGTCACAGTGCGAGGTCATCTGCTGTTGACAGCATGCCCCAAGCTCCTGAGTCATGGACGTGCTCTCTGAACAAAGTTCTCAGCAGCATTGCCTTGCTGTACAAGAAAAGGCGGAGTGTACATGTTGTACATCACGGCAAAGGGCCATATGTTTCTGTGTAACACCTGTGTAAGAAACACCTGCAGCCCTTTCACCTTGTTTAGAGAGCTGCTGTCAATTCACAGAAGACTTTGATCTCCCTGTCTATTATCAATCCTATGTATTACAAACACATTGCATTAATCATAAAACACATATATGCTGTTAGGCAATAAACAAGGCTTTGTTTTCTGTGCTGCAGTCTGGTAAAGTACACAAAGATCATCTGGAAAGATAAATGAAAATAGAAAATTTTATTATCTCTGTCTTCCTCAGGGAAGAGCAAAGAACAAAGAAAGAAAAAAATAAAATAAAACAGGGTAAAAAAAGGAGAGACAGAGAGAACAAGGGGAAAGGCTAATTTTCTTAGAAGATCTTTCCTTAAAAACAAGTTCCTCGATCACTCTGCCCCTTTTGTTTAGAGACACTCATTCACTGCAGGCAGAGAAACAAAAAGCAAATAGCACGCTGCTTGTTTAAAACAGGACTCAAGCCTGGCATTACTTGCTTAATTATTTCAGAGGTCAGCAAATTGATTTGTCTTGACACTGTCCCCTTCCAGCTCTTGCAGGAAATTCAAACCCTGTAGGACTACACAATATGTAATGAACAGCAGGAAAACCCAAACACAATCTTCACGGAAAGGGTTACTTTCAGGGGAGAGGAAAGGAAAGGAAAGGTAACTTGACTCCCATTATTAAGTGTTATATTATCAGCTAGAGGCCTCCAAAGTCCCTAGCCTCTAATTTGGCAGGAGTCATACATAAGTAGAAGGCTTATTCTAGGCCTGCAGGGTCTACAATTCAAATGAAGAGGAGCAACAAACAGTGGGGAAAAGAAAAAACTTCCTCCACTTTCCATGTGAGTGATTAGGGTACAAGCTGGTAGGGAGGATCTGGGAATTGCCAGTGATCACCAGGGTTTTTTGACTCCCTGTGGGAACAGAGCTCCTCAGCTGCCACATCCACCTGGAAATTCCACATTGGTGTTCTTCAGGCAGGGGGAAATCTGCTGGAAAGTCAGGAGCTAACTCCCATGCCATTTCTCCTGCATCCTGGCCTGTGGCTTTAGCTGGCAAGGTGCCTTCCTGGTCTATTTTTATAAAGCACTGACGAGCTGAGTATATCTGGATTAGAGAATTGAGAAATGCACATTACCACTCAAGGAAAATAAAAACAAATAAAGAAACAAACAACAAAAAAAACACCCAAAATACTCTAGAGATAGGTGAACTTATTGCACATGAAAAAGAAGCCCAGGTGGCATGGAGCTGCCTCGGACACAGAGAAAAGTTTCAAAGCACAGCTCTGCCAATACACACTCAGAGGCCTCAGCCAGAGATTAATCCAACCCATTGTGTAAATTCATGAAAAAGAAGACATGGTCAAAGTGATTTCTATTTAAGAATAAATTGTTCCTCATTTCCTTTTTAGATGAACTACGCTTAGTTTCATGCCCTGAAAGCTTTAAAATAAGCACATAGAACTATTAATTTAATTCCTGACTGTATTAGAAATATCATGTAACAAGATGCCCAGACACTCGCATACACTTTCTGCGCTACTATGTATTGCTGTGCATCCACCTCTTTGTCCGCATACCCAGGATTAAAAATGCTATCTTCTACATACCTAGTACCTCTGCACTATCTCAAACTTGCACCTTGCCAAAAGACCTCTGCTTTCTGATATACTTAAGGGAGTATCAAAAAAGGAAGAAAATTCTGGGATTATTCATATTCTCCCACTAGTAAAAGCACAGATGCTTTTAAAGGAACTCCTCCCTTGTCAGGTGCAATAAGAGACTCATGGTATGAAAGTAATATATTTAGCATTGACAATAAAGAGGAGGGCTGATTGGGGCCATTACAAGGTACAGAGCTGGTAGAGTCTTTCAAGTACCTTACACCAGGGTGCAAGTGAGATCTATTTCTGGGCATCTCTAACCCCAGATAGAGTTTAGCAACTTGATGGTCACACACATTTACTAATCCCTTCCCCCTTTCAAATGAGCAGTGCAGAAGATGAAGACTCTGCATGGCTATGTTAATTCATTCATGAAATGAAGTAGATGACATTTACCCATATATAAGAAATGACAGGGATTAAACTAAGCTCACAAGGTGCCACAAACCCCCAACCTCTGAATTATACAAGCATATTTGACAATCTGTGTCCATTTGTTTTTCTTGGGAAATCTGAGTCCAGATTCAACCGCAAGCCCAAAAACTCATGCCCACATTCAGAGGTAGGGAAGAGAAGCAGCAAAGGCGTGGACAGGGATAACAGAAACATTTCTTTCCTTGCTCTGTGGGGTTCCGGGCTGTGCTCCTCCACAGCTGGGGAGCTGCCGCTTCCCAGGGCTGGTGGGGTTTATTTTTATCCTGGCAACTGGGCTAAGATGATTACCACCATCTCCACCGCTGCTCTGCGTGCTTGCATCATACCGTTAGCGCTGATTAGCTACATCAGTATTCCACTTCATTAATGCAAAATGAAAGCTGTAAATAGGATATCGCTTTTATAGGATGCTACTGGAAAAGAAAAGTACTGCAATATGAAGAAGGAACCAGTTGCTCCTCCCACCTTGGTGTGCAATGCTGTTTCTACTGGGTGACTCTGAAAGTGCTTGTAGCTCTTCACCTCAGCAAGATTGCCAAAAGAAAGTTTCTAAATCTTTTCCCATGAGGAAAGAAGATGGAAAATTGGGAAGAAAGAAGAAAAATGGGAAAGTTTTTCCCACCAAGCTTGGACTTTATTAGTCTGTGTTTTGTTACTCATGTTTAGACTGTGACATTTTCACCAAAGCTTGTTTTGTCTGCACTCGTTAAAGCAGGGTATGCCTGACTGACCTCATGTGATGGTGCAGCAGACATTTCCTGTGGGTTTCAGCATATTTCTGTGCCCGGTCTTTCTGTGAGTTTGTGAGAGGTGTCATGAGAGCAGCCTCATCTTGTGCTCTTTGCGCCTAATTCAACACCAAATTACTCCTTCACCATACCCTGAGAGAAAAACCATCAGGTTACTATTTCCAGAACACTGGATTACTATTTCTGGGAAAGGTTACATGTGGGGAAGAGCAAACTTTCTGTGTTTCCAAACTTTATTTGCCACTCTCTACGTAGCATTCATTTGTATGGATTTATATGAGACTATTATTTATATTCAACAGTGCTACCTATCTTTATCACTGCAGAGAAAACAAAAAAAAGGCTACAAGATGGCTGAGGAGGATAAGCTGACAATGCTACTCGGGTTAAACAAGGGCAGCATTTTC
Source organism: Dromococcyx pavoninus (assembly GCA_033558185.1). Taxonomy (NCBI): domain Eukaryota; kingdom Metazoa; phylum Chordata; class Aves; order Cuculiformes; family Neomorphidae; genus Dromococcyx; species Dromococcyx pavoninus. The sequence continues at coordinate 909,727 of JAUMJL010000654.1, read as the reverse complement.
TCCATCATTTTTTTTTTTCCTGTAAGGGAGGGAGAGAGATCTGCTGAGCGCTTATTCTGATTTCTAGTGAGGAGCTCTAAGCAGCTTCTTCTGACAGACAGGTAAGCAGTTCCCAGGAAACAACAGGCAGTATTACCCTGGCAGGGTTACAGCCATTTCGTACAAGATAAACGGAGACGGAGCAGCACGCTTGAAGAAGATGAGGGATATGACTGTGATGCTACATCGAATAATACGGCTGAGAGAACACATAGAAGAGGGACATGCAGCACAGTGCTGCTTTCTAGCAAAGCAGGGGGCACCCGTACGAATGGGTGACCATAAAGCCAAGGAGGATCCTCAGTGTCCCAGAAAGCAGGAGAGCATGTGCGTGTCGTGGTGCAGGCTCCAAAGAAAATTTGGGAACACAGGACAAAAAGAAGGGAGCATATGTGCAACCATATGGAGAACATGAAACAGGAAGGAGGTCAAACAATTTAAATATAATTTGTGATACTACAACATCGCAAGATACAGCTATAAAAAAGGTTGACTGCAATAAATCCACAAGTGTAATAAAGTTGCTAGTTACGCCCCCATTACTAAATTTCATATAAGCAAACACACATCAAGATGACTGAAACCAAACCTGTGTAATCTGACTTCTGCATCTCATAAAGCATATCTGACCATGAAAAAATTGAGTGGCTTGTTATTTTTCCTCCTTTAGACCTGACATCAGAGTACAAAGAAAAGCCATCTGTAAGTCTGCATTTCTGCTACATTCATATCATATATGCTTTACATATCACGTCCAGGACTCAAGTGTGACTAGAGTTTTTCATATCTCTGGTTTTGGTTAGCCATTTTAGCCCTAAAGGAAAGAAAAGGTTTTCAGAAAACACTGTCTCTATCTGCTGAAAAGTCATGTCCTCACACATATCTTCAAAAGAGGCATTCAGAACACAGGCATTCAAAATCAGTAGGCTGTTTCTGTTTGTTTTAATCCTGCACTTTGTCTTTGATTTCTTTGTAGGGAAGACAGCTCATCTGCCTCCTGTAAATACAATCAGCAGTTGTGGACGATACTATATTTTTTTGTATGTGTTTGAAACAAACATATACATCATTTTCTTTCATTCTACTCCTTCTTACTAACATTTTGATCTTAAATCAATGAGAGAGCTATAATATATTGAACACCATCCCTTTTTAATCATTTGCCCTGTTTTTTTTTAATGCAGAAGTATGCATTTCTGAAATAATACTGTATTACTATTAGACCATACTAATTCATCAATAACAGATAGGAGTCAAAATAGTGATATTTTGCACCGTAAAAATAAGATGATGAAATGAGAAAGCCAAATCAAGTTTTGTGTTATTACACATGTATAAAATATTTGTAGAAAAAGAAACAAGACACTTTGACTTGGTCATAGCTACTAGCCTGAACATATCAGAAGTTTAAGAAAATGAAAGCAAGGTTTAATAAGTGGAAAGCAATGCATTCATCCAACTTGTGTGCAATGAAGACCCAGATGGCAACCAACACTGGACAGTCTTATTTACGTAAGTAAAGGTTTGCCAGACTGGCCACGAGAGGGGTAGCTACTGGGATTCACTTTTCTTTCCAGATCTGCCTTAAAAAATACATTGAAATAAAGAAAAAAAATAATAGTAACCACCTACTGAGCTCCTGTGAATGTACTTTTTAATGCTACAGCATACAAAAAGTTCATAGCAAAGATTCATTTTTAAAAATCCTTGCATACCTATGGGAATGTGCGCTTTTTGTATACATTCTTAAGACCTACATGTGTACATACAAAATCATTTAATTTTGTTAATGTATTATTAAATGCACACTAAGCCAAATAAGTCATTTCCCAATGCTTTATGCGTTTATTCACTAGTAGAATTCTTTACAATAAACATGCTAGCCGTACACATGACCAACCTAAATTATCTTGGGAAATGGCTAATATCTGACCATGTGGAAACATTAAAAAGCACAGTTTTGTTATAGGACTAGAAGGAAAAAATAGGTGTATTTTCTTACAGAAAAATTGCAATGATAAAAATATTTTAATAGTAAAAAATGCTGCAGCTTCGGGAAATTTTCCTGAATTAATTCAATCTGCGTCATGCTGACTTTAAAAACCCATTAAAAATAACCATGACAAATTTCCTAACCTCTTTCAGTGCACCACACAGAAGACAAAGGAAACTGCAATTCAACAGAGATAGAAAAGAGAGAAAAGAATGGAAAAAACTGATAGCTTGTGCATCAGTGGTAATATCCTTGCTAACAACAATGGGCAAATCTGTGCCACAAAAGACTAGAGGAGCAGGAATGATGTGTACAGCTGACAATGGCACTCCAAAGTAATGACTTCCAGGAAAATCTGCTGTTACAAATGGACAACACGCTGCTGAGAAGTAGTTGAGTCATGACTTTCATAACACGGTAAATTATTTCAGCCTAAAAATGGACGTACTGAAAAACAGAATATACATGGCTCTGGTACGACAACTATGGGGATAACATCCTACAAACACCTAACATGCTCACCTGGCTTAAATTATTAAACCCCACTGAAATCCATGCACGTTTGGGGATTTTTCCTAATATTTAGTGTGCAGTCATAAGACACAGATCATGTTTCAAACAGTAATATTGGTAAGAGAACTACCTAGTTGACCTGTTTTCCATTCACCACCTTGTACATGTTATCACTTGTAACAAACATGCTTCTTGCTGCTCCTCTTTTGCAAGGGGGGAAAGAGGGCAGTTGTATAACAAATGGTATAGTCGTCACTGTATCCTGCAACAACCTGAATCCCTGAGCATGCAGGAGTGCATTTAGCTCTCTCTTATTCCATGGATGTACCCTTCCACTATGGAGCATCAGGTTTTGTTCACCCAGCTCCTTCTGATGGCCAGCCAGGGCGCAGTGTACCACACCAATGCTGGCACCCAATTAAATATGTGTGCATTGCATTAAGCAGCTGTCCTGGACAACGTCTGGCTGCCCAGGAACATGAGGGAGATGTAGACTCAAAAATTTCACCTCTGGCTCAGTCACAGCTCCTTAGCTAAAGACCTCAGGACTCTCCCACAGAACTGCTTAATTTCCGAGTCATACGAATAAATGTTATCATCCAGCACTGCTTTACTATGTTACTCCACAAAGCCTCTGGATCTCTGAAGTCTGCTGGAGTGGTTTCCTAGAGCCCTTCCCTCAATACAGTTGGGCATACATGAAACGCCAGCAGTCGTACTTAGGATTTTTGAGGAGAACATTTCTGAACCAAAACCAGTATTTTTAATTGGTCAAAGTCTACCTAGAAAAAAAGGAAAATGAGCAGAGTTGAAAGCATATCCCTCCTAAATATATGGGTATGGGGACAAGATCAAGCGATTTGATACTCACACAACGACAGAGATATAGCAGAGATACAACCCACTGAATCTATTCATAACCTCTACAAAGAAAGTAAAAAAAACCACTAAGCACAACTGTAGAATGAGCCACCACTGAAGTAAATATATTGATCTATCAAAAATGATTGAAGACTGACAATTCAAGGGTTATAAATGCTTAGGAGAAAGCAAAACCACAAAACCAACCCACTGAAAAACTCCCACCTGCATTCACAGGGAAAAATGGACTGCAACAATAAAACACAATGGCACTGCCTGCACATCTTTGATAGCTGCCCCTCCCAAAAGCTGGAACAATCTTGCTATAAACCAAGCAAATGAAAATGTAAATGCATGAGCAATTGTCTGGGGGATTCAGATGCTTCGTGTCCTGTAGGCAAAGAAGGAAAAGGAGGAAAGCAAGGCACCACTTTTAATATTTGCAATTATTATTGATCATGTTCTCCTCACCTGGAGCCTTTTTTAATCCAGCAGAGACCTTATAGTTAAATAAGCAATGATGCCTGCATGGTAGTTCAGTGCTGCCAGCAACACCTGCTTGTCCTCTGACCTCAGCACAATCCAATGCCTCGACCCCTCCAGCAGGAGGCAGCAGGCAGGGACAGCCTGTGGATCTGGGGGAGGGTGCAGCCAGAGGGAATCATGGGAACAGCTGCCTGCAGTAATCCAATATTCAAAATGGCAAGCTCAAAATAAGCATGGGATGGGGAAATGCACCGAATACAATGCCCAGGGCAGTCCTGTGAGTATGTTTAAACACAGTGGTGTACCAAAAGGGATCGGGGCTACTTGAGGGCTTACGAACTGTGTATTTGTTTAAATATTTTACTAAGAAAATTAGCATAAGGAAAATTACGGTAGTTTCCTAAACTCAATTCTCCTCTTCACTATTGATGAAAATCCAATTGCAGTTCTTATTGGGTGAAAGCAAATTAAACGCCCCTGATGTGAGAGAAAAGTTTGGTCTGTAGTAAGAATATGTTTAGATACTTCAAGCATTAATCTTCCTATTTTGCAATAAACTTCTCTGCCTCAAAAACCTGAATTTAAATTATTTTCATAGATACTAATTTATTATTTAATGGTTAATGCCTTTCCACATGACACCATGTTAACCCCTGACCTATTTTAACATTTGACTCTGTGCTGTACTTATAGACCTACTTTCTCTTGCTCCTACCCCATGCACAGCTTAATTCCTACTGGGCCAAACTGACAGCCAGTGGGCATATAAAATTGTTAGGCTGCTTTCATAACATTTTAGTCTGGCCCTTCACACAGAGTACTTCATAGGATGCAATAAAAGGTCCCAAAGAACCAAGATCCTCTCATAATGTCACTTTGAAAGACTTTGCAGCGATTCCTAGTGTCCTTGTCAAGATCCTTTTTCAATAAAATAGATTCCAATATTGACAGAAAAGCCTGGATTATCGCTGAGTGATAAAATGTCTACTGCTTAGACAAGTTTACCTTTACAGAGTCAGAACATTGCTCCCAACTCCTTTTTCTGTAAACTACTTCAAGACGACTGGATACATCTTACAATTTACTGTACAAAACCTAGTTCTATTCAATAGGCACCATCAACCAAAAATTGAAGTTATATAACATCAGAGAGACCTAAAAACGTTGGGTCAAGATCCTCAAATAGTCACGGCTCCATGCCTTTAATGGAGCTACACTGAAGTAAACAACAGCTTGAAGGTCCAGACCACTATTTTCAGGCTTGTTTACATGAGGGAGATAGGAGATTCTGGGACAAGATGTGGTTTGAATCTTAATAAAGTTAGACTAGAAAAAATCCTGTGTGAGCACACCCCTATTGATATAGTAATTGCTGGAGGAGATGGTCAGGTTTTTTCCCTGATATAGTTAGTGTCATTCCAGAACTGCTATGTCTGTGCATGGGAGGTTTTTTGACTTTACTGCAGCTGTTTAATTATACCTGTACAATTTTGTCAGTATGACTACAATAAATCCTCCTTCAAGACAAGCCTTCAGGTTTAGCCACCAAATTTAATGGAAGGAAAGAGAGATTCACAATCCCCCGGGTAATGGTGGCTCAGCTCATTCCCCAAGCTAGAAAAAAAATAGAACAACAGCTGAAAGAACTACTTCTTCTGCAGCGGGTATACTTCTGCCTATTGCCTGATGAAATCATACCCAGCTCACCAGCAGAAGGTCTGACATAAAGCAGACTCTCCAGGGAAAGCAGAGAGGTAGTCAAACAGAGAAAAAAAGGGTAATTTGAAGATGGTGCCAAACAACAAAGAAAAAGGAGATATTTTGTTCCCCTTAGTACTAATAAAACATAGTAGACTAAAATTGATCCCTAGACTAATAAGGCAGAGGAAAAACTAGAACCTGTATATGACAAAACAATAAAAGAGTAATGAAGAGATTTATGGAAGTACATAAAAACCTTGGAATGACGTAAAAATTGTCAGGTCATGTACTGTTTTCAGCTCAACATGGATAAGAAAAACAGAGAGGAATGAATATTAGAGAATGGAAGACAGATAGCACAGGGCTGGAGGAGATGGAGAGAAGCAAGACAAAGGAAATAGAGCCAGAGCAAATATGTAGGAGGGAAAGAAAAAATAACAAGAGGCATGTATACAAAGCCAATAAGACAAGGTTGTCAAAGTGAAAAAAAAATGAAAAAGAACAAACCTCAGAGTCAACGAAGTGGTGGCAACCATCAAAGGACAACAGGCAGCAATGGAACAGAAAGTGCCTCTATGTACAGGGCAAAGCAGAATATACGACTGTTTCTAAGAAACTAAATAAGAGACATCCCCAGTCTATTCCTGTGGAATGCTTAGGCATCCTAACAAGCAGAGGCACCACGAGCTCTTATCTAAGGACTGCCCAGGATGGAGAGAGAGGGTCTAACCAGCATCTGTGTCTCCTTCCTGGAGATGCTAGCAAGGGGAGTGTGAGGAGGGGATAGAGCCATGGGTGCTTCAGTCTGTGCTGGGACATGCAACAGACTCCTGATTCGCAGTTTTTTTTCTCCAGACCCCAGTGTGGGATGAGGAGAATGGAAATCTCTTCTGATTGATGCTTCTCATGGCACACAAGAAGGCAGTCACAAGCTGCTTTTGGATTTCTTCAGGCTACCACAAAGAAGGGTGAACTGGCAGAAGGGAGTCATCTAGAGAAACAGTAATGTGACCCTCCTGTGAAGAGCTGGGCAACCCAAGAGGGCAGGAGGGAGCTCCTAAGTTGCAGCATTAGTTTAAAGTTGATCTGCTTCAAAGGCTGCCAAGAAAGGGAAGGGAGGTGGGCAAAGGGCCCTGGGAGATGGTACATTTTCCTCCCTTTGTGAAGAGCAGGGGGAAATGATTCAGGAACTTAATTTAAAAATTGCCACACATGACACTGGGAACACCAGTTCTTAATCAGATACATAGCTGGTGAATTACATTCATACCTCCTAGATGTCACATATTGGATGTATCCACTTCAGGTCTGCATTAATAATTCTGGGTGCTGTAGAAAATCCTAATGACAGCATTTAAAGTGTGCAGCCAAATATTTCAAATAAAATTGTTTAACTAAAATAATGCTCAGGTTTTTCAACCTTTTAAAAGCCCTCAGCCTGCTTCTTCCCAAATGGTGGAAAGGGGGCGAAATTACAAGGTAGACTTTACTGCTTGTTAGGAAGATTAATAAATGCAGCCTCCGGTTGATGGTGAAGAGGATAGATCAAGGTGAAATTAAGTCTAGGAAAATAGCTTTTATAATCATGTGGTTCACTCAGAATATTCCCTCCCCCTGCCTTAAATTAGGATGACACAGTCTGCTATGCAGGTGCTGATCATAACAGTGTTACATGATAAGAAGAGGCAATCTGTTTAGCAGTCCCATCCCAAGTTCCTTAAAATGATGATTTAAAGCATTAATTAGCTAAGGAGCAGGCAGTACAGATCAAAGATCACTCATGTTGTACTTTAGGTGTAAAATGCTCTTCAGGCAGCATGTTCTCAAAAGAAACTTCAGTTTTCAGATAACCTTAACCTGGAGCTCACAAGGACTATGCTTTAACAGCTAAGTGCTGCACTACCAGTGTTCAAGGAAACAAGGGAACTAAGAAACACCTCCCTGAGAGCAAACAGAGGTGAAACAACCTATCAGCCATACCTGCTACCTGCATCTGCAGAAGCAGACCAAGATTTAATCAAGTAAGATACAGTACAAGGGCCTGCTCTGCCGCTTCCCATGTCAGTCTTTCAGAGCTGACACAGTTCTGGCCATTCTCACAGAGCATTTTCTGCATCTGGCCAACGCTTCCTCAGTGGAACTGTACTGACCAGGGGATTTCCCTCTGCAAACACTAATTCAAACTGCTGTGAGTACAGAAATGAGCATCACGAGCACGGTGCAGGTGATAGGCACTGTCCTTTGCTGCTTTGCCAAGTGCCTATAAAATGCTGTCTGTCTCATTTGGTTGGATTTCACACTCTTTCCAGAGGTGTAAAAGATTACATCAGGTCTTTGACTTAGGCTAGCTTGAACAGCTGCAATAGAGTCATGGAGCAATCATGAGTCTATGATTCTATGGATAGAGGAAAGAAATTTGGAAAAAGTGCAGCAGGGAGAACATGCATGAACCTCAGCCACCCCAGGGCAATATCTGGAATCTCACAGAGACAGAGAACTTTGCGTGCAGAAGAGTTCACCACTTGCATCAAAATTTCCATGCAAATGGCTTTGCCTATGCTGAGGGCTGCGACTGTGACATTTTGGAGAGCCTTTGAGTCTCTGTTTGCAAACACCCAGGACACAAACATCCTAGGACCTGACCAGGATAGAAAGAGGCCACAGCGACAAATCAATAGCCATCACAGATTAGACAAGCTCAAATCGCATGGTTCTCATGGGAGGTTATAATCCACACATGAGATTTTGTCCATGACTGGGAAGAACTCATTAATGAATGCCTTCAACATAACTAGTACAATAAGCATCAGTTTGCAATGTTCCAGAGACCTAAGTACATATGAAACATGCCAGAATTAAACTAGTCAACTAATTTACCATAAATTCTGCCTATAAACTGCATCCCACAGGTGTCCGTGCGCAGAATGTAAAATGCTCCATAACGATGAGGCAGCCCACAAAACCTGTTACAACTCAAACAATAACACTAGACTCCAATTCTCAAAACGGAGTGGTATGCCACCTTTTCAGTAAATCTTTAGACACCACTTCCATAAAAGGCTATGTTTTAAGACTGATTAGCTCTAGAGAGAAGAGGAGAAACTGGTGAGGATATACCCATAACTATAACCAATACTTAATTATGGTTAAGTGCAGGGAGTCAGGTAGAGATGTAGCATTGTACTGTTACATCACATTTTAGCCAGGAATATTGTTGGGTTTGGATTCTTTTTTAAAAGACAACTTTAAAAAATACATTACTTTTAACAAATTCTGAAAGCATTAATTAAAAAAGAAGGACTCGGAGTTTAACTTAAGAATATTAAGATTCTTTTATTGTTCAGCCAGTTTTTGAGATCATCTTTTCTATTTCAGAGAGAATGGCTAGCACATTACACAGGGGAGCAAGAGATTTGTCTACATGCAAAGTGCTGTCAAAAGAGAGGGTGGGAAGGGGAAAGAAATATTTTTCTGCCCATTAACTTATTTCAGCTACGATAAACCTAGGTGTTTATGTGTACCAACAACAGTTGGTACACATAATTTTTCAGGCACAAATGCACAAATGCAATTGTTTCTTTTATGGTCCTGATTCAGCAAACTTCTGCATAACTTGAAGCATGTTGAGTAACACCATTGACTTTAATGGGATTATTCATGTGCCCAAGGTTAGGCACGTATTTAAGGGTTCTGCTGTACTGTATGCATAGCTTGCAGATATTTAAAGGAAAAAGAGATAACTCCAATTCACAAAAGAAATTCTGGGTCTAATTAATAACCCAATAGGATCAAAGAATGCAAAAATGAGGAAACAAGAGTGAGGAGAAAAAGCCTTGACAGAATATGAAACTTGACTCTGGCCATAAAAGTATATCACTCTTTAAGAAAACAAAAATCCAGGCAAGTGAGGCTACCAAAAATCTTCATTGGGTTAAATGTGAAACAGAGATTATGAAGGGCTATGGATCAGAAATAGGAAGCCTGTTTTTCTTCCCTCCTCCTTATCCTTGCCCAGGCATGATTTTCTTTAGCTGGAATATGAAAAACAAATTCTTTAAAATAAAAGCAAAGGAAGGACCACAGGAGATGTAGTAAGTCCATTAGACCTCCAGTGTAGAAGAGGAAATCAAACAGGATAAGATTGTTTCATAAAACTAAATTATTTCTTTACATGATCCATGAGAGACAAACATGAAAATATTGTCCTGGGATTACTCTTTCAACATAAAGCAGAGTAAGACTAGAATGGAGAGATTAACCCCTCCCCCCCCCCTAAAAAAAAAACAACCCCACAGAACAAAAAAAGTGAAACTAAAATGGCAATAAAGGTACTGTTTCTTCAGGTAAATTACCAGCATGATGAAGCCATCAGCTGCTTCCTGCAGGAGGGGATCCTGTCCCTATCTATCTTAGGTTTTCCCTGAGGTTTTTCAGGAGTGCAGATGAAGGATAAGACTCCCAGAAGAGTTCCAAGAGCCCAAGTCCCAGAACCACATTTCCCTCTTCTGTCCACAAAAGAGGAAAGCCCCAAACCTCCACAGTGATTAACCAGTACCCTCAGCCCCGATGCAGAGACCAGGAACAGCAGCGAGAAAAGCCTATTTCTTGTCCACAACTATTTGATTATGGACTCATCTGTAGAAATGCTCACTGCTGCCGTCTGCAGCAATATTTTGGGGAGAGGACAAGTCAAGCATTAAGATAGAACCAACTCTGGCTGCAGAGACTTTTGAAAAGCTGTCAGTTGCCAGCATAGCTTACAATCACAAATCACCCCTGGACACATTTCAAGTTACTGACTGGCTCCATGATCCAGCCTAATCCTTTAAACCATCCAACCATTTACATAACTAGGCTTGATCTTGGTTCCAATAGTGACTTACTAGGAAATTGTTTAAGGAGTATTAGGATGTCTTTAAGGAAAAAAATAAAACACCACCCACTGATCAGTCATTGAGTAATTCCATAGGCACCTTAAGAAAATTGCCTGTCCTACTTTAACATGCTTTCTGTGAATTACATAAAAACATGCTGAAGAAACCCACTGCAAGACAAGATACTCTTTACATGGAAATGGAGCTTCATTCATATATGTGTTTTCATAAGGAGCTTCAGCGGTACATGCACCTTTACATGATTTCTGTGATACTGTGCTGATCTGGGGATGCTTCTGCTAGAGCTCAGCACAGGCTTGATTTGGGTAGATGTAGTTTGCTGCTGGTGGTTTTATTAGGGACTGAGAATGGCTTACAACTGGATCTTGTCAGAAACACTCTCTATTTGTCCTCCCGTCAGAAAATGCAGATTTTGAGCTTGTTGACTCTCTTTGCCAGTTCACAGTCCAACAACTCTATGCTTAAATGCCCTGATTGTCTTCAGCAGTCTGGAGATGGTTTAATCCAAACTCCTTCCTCTTGCTACTCCTAGACCCGTCTCTTCACCTCTACCTTACTTTGGTTTTGTCGTCCTTAGCACTTATTCTACCAAATAATTGGTAAGACTTCTCAGAGCAGGCTGAAGCTGAGAGTTCAAGTAAAGGGAGACTAAGAATAGGGTTTGACCTGCTGCAAGCTGTTTCAGATGCAGAAGGACATGAAGCAGAGTGTCACCCTACAAATCGCACTGAATTTTAATCTACTGTTCTTACTCTTTGACTATATACACTGAGGCCTATACTATGAACTGTTACACTCTTCTCCACATCCACATGCATTGCTACAGTTGAAGCAGAATAGACTCATTCATCCCAGAGGCGATCACCTGTGTGCCTGGGGCTATACTATGTTTTCTGTTCCTTCACTGGTGGTGTGTTGTTGGAGCAAGAATATATTACTTATTTTGGCACTATTCTCCAACTCCACATCAGCCACACACGCTTACAGTGGTGTAAAGTCACAATGATGCAATCACAGTAGAGTGGTCAAATGCATATAAAGTGTGCATATATAAGGTACAATTATCTCTCTGCCTCTAGAGCTGTGCTCATGTTGTAGCAGTTGCTTTTCTGATTCCACAAAGTATATTTCTCCCCTTTATTTCTCCTCCTCAATTCAGAAACTCTTTTTTTCTCTATCTGTTATTACCACTGACTTCCTCTGATCAGTAGCCACAACATAAAGTTGAAATAGAATAATTGGACACGGTATGGGTGAAAATAAAGTGTCAAAACATCAAAGTTCATCCAAAAGATAAGTAACATAGGTCATTAATTTCCACAGAAATGAAGACCACCTTCCTGCGAAATTCTTCCCATGAAAAAGAGAATATGCAACACAAATCTTAACATGCATCAATAGATTGCTTTCCAAATACGATATTTTAAACTTTTTATTTTTGGTATGGAGAACCAGCACACACATTTTAGAGGAGGTATTTTTATAGAAGATAAATCAAACTATAACTGAATGAAAAACTATCACTCTGTTGCAAGATCTCATCAAAAGTCACGTCCATGATTTGGATTCCCTCACTGAACAGAAATGCTACAACACTGGTTTTGCTGCAAACCAGAGCTGTTTGTTTCTGCCTTGGCCTCCATCTTGGGTCATCTCTGTATGAAAACAGACAGTTTTCACAGCACACACTCACAACTGAAGACTATTTCCATTGTCTCTCTCTATAAAAGAGTAATACCATCACCTCTCCTTTGGATCCACACATGGAAGCGAAGAAAAGAAAAATGCTTTTGTGACCTACAAAAGCCTGACTTGAAATAATTCTCTATGACTTGAGGCCTTTCGGAATGGTAGGGATATATTGTTTTGACTTGATTAAAGCTGAAAAGTTGATTTGACATCCTGTTGTCAAGGAAACCAATTCACACACAAAAGAAAACAGTTGTGATGGTATCATTCAGACTATTCAATTGACCTTAGAAAGAAAAAAAAAAGGCTTCAGTGCCAAAGATTTGTATTCAACTCACTTCACCACTGTAGAAATAAAGATCATTGCTCTTTATGCTTATTGGAAAGCGGTTTTCAATCTGGGAAAAGCAAAATGCCACATCTTCTTCAAACTGCCAGATCGAGTACTTTGCCGGGGCTCTATGCATAAACACACCCACCATTTATTGCCTATTTCAATGGACAGAGAAAGAATCACACAGAAGATGTATAGGGAAGAAAGAAATGCTTTAATTGACAGGATCATGATAAATACCCCTGACACATACAACACCTATTGAACAGCAGCTCATAAGCCAGTTTTTAAAATATTCTCCTTCCACCATAAATAAAGCTTACCTCGAGGACAGCAATGTTTGATCCCAGCTTTGTTTTCCTGGGAGATATCGAAAAGCAGCATTTATTCTTTACCCACTTCCTAGATCACTCCAAACTGAGTTTTTCATGCACCCAATAAATGAGACTTAGTTATGCTCAATCAGCTCACTCCTCTTACCTACAGGATTTCAGAGGCAGAGCTGTCTTGCCTGACCACTAGCACCATCACCCAGCTTTACAGCCCATGCAGTTCTCACAGAGGTTTCATTCCCTAACAGTTGTGGGTAGATCGCAAAAATGAAACTTTCTATCTATCTGCTCACACACTGTAATCGCACATCTCTTTCTCCAACGATGTAGCCTCTGCATGGCCGAGTGAGCAGGCAGATGACTAAACAGCAACTTGTCTCAAATTCAGCTTATAAAAAAATAGGCATGATAGCATGATATTAATAAGGAAGGAAATACACTGAGGAATGAATGCCAGTGTTCTTACATTATTGTCATTTAAGGGCATCACACCAAAGGTCACGGAGATAATAAGCCTCAGTCATTTTCCATTTGTTACACAACATACAAGTTGCCACAGTGTTAATGAATATTTTTCTCCATTCCTGGCCAGTCAAGACACTGTATTATTTCCTCTCAGACAAGTACCTAACCCTTGGAATTCATTATTTCCATCAGTTCTTGCAGCACTTTGTCCTTAGGGCTGAGCGTAAATGTCACAAGGCAGCTGTGACTGGAGCATCAAATGCTTTGTGTGCCTAAGTCTGACTTCTTTCTGACAGAGCTTTTTTTTCTGGAAGAACATATTTGTATAATTTATGATCAAATATGCACAAACACATTCATATATGCTCTCTTGAAAGTGTCAGAACACATAAAAAAAATGACATTGTCTGTACTTTATAGATATTGCTTGGTACTTATATATTGAAATAATAGTTCTGCAGGAAACACCAACTGACCACAAAAATAGAAGCCACAAAATAACTGCATTTCCACTTAAAATGATGACAACTGGAAAATCGTTCTTGGAACAGAAATCACATTCACAGAAATGTGGAAGTGCATGTATGAAGGGATATACTGCTTAGACACTCTTTACTCCTAAGAAACTGCTAAGATAGCACAGCTGAGCTATAGAGAGAGGAATGCCTCATTTCTAATCTGTACTTCATTGTATTTCAAGTTTAGGAATTTTGCATAAATATAGCTAGCAACAGCTGAACCAAATTCATGTTATTTCATAAACTAGGTGAGGGTTTTTTTAAGATGTTAAACAATTATTTCCACTGTTCACCATAAGTATAAAGAATATGCAGATGAAAAGAGAATATTGCAGGCTGGTAGCTTTATACAGTTCTGAAAAAGACTAAAGTTTATGTGCATAATTAAAATTAGAACGGGAAGAATGAAGTCCAACACCAAATGCTGACCTAACATAAGACAAGCTTACTTTCTGCATGTGATGAAACAACATTTTTGATGAACATGTTATCTTCGCATTTTCTCTTCTCCCTCCCAACAAACCCAAACAGCAAGAGCCAGTAAAGAAGAAAGCTGATGGCACTGCTAAGCTTACCCGCAAACAGGCCCATACTCCGTTATGAGCTTTGTGTGGTTTTCCCAAAATCCCTGGATAAAAGAAACACAACAAAAATATTTTAGAGCAGTATTTAATGGAAACTCTATGATACAGTGTTGCTAACACTCACATCAAACCCTTGACCCTCAATTAGGAGAACCATGGTACTAACTCATAATCTCACTCTTCTCTCATTGTCCATCCGTGATAGTAGAGTTTAGAAATGATGACTGAAAAAAAATTCCAACCCCAGAAAAAACTGGAAAGCCATGAAACCTAGTTTCATCAGGGTTTTACTCTCCAAAATGTTACTGTTTCGTTATTCTTTTTTAAACTAATCTCATGATTGGGGTCCTGACTAATATTTTTTTTCCAATATATGTGTAGATGGAAAAACTGACAAGAGAAATTAATAACAGAATAAATATATGACTTCCTACACACTAGAAATGCAGAACATGTAGAAATGTTGTCTTGTTTTAGTTATATTATTATAAAAACCCCTAGACTGAGAAGTTGGAGTTTAGCACAAGGCCGTCACCTGGGACTCCTGTGCAGAATAGCAAGTAGACTTATTTTAACAAACTTTTAGAATTTTTACTGTGTGTTTCATTTTCATAATTGATGAAAATTGATATTCATTTATATGAATAAATCCGCCATTATACTAAATTGTTAGTGTCCTGAATGAATTCAAATTGATTAATCTTAAAGAAGGTGTGCAAAATGTAGTCCCAAATCTGAATATTAAAAAATCTGTTTTAACAAAACTGTGATATTTCAGAATCATACTGCATCGTGTTTGTAACTTGTCTATGGAAAAATAAGACATTTGACTGCATCAATCTGTATTTATATTAATTCAGGAAAGACTATTGTGATCTATCTTCATTCTTCAGAGAAAATTCACTAACAAAGTAGACCGCTTATGCCTCATATTGAATTCTTCTTATTTTTTATGACATACTGCAGAATATTAGCTAGAACAAGATGATCTATTGTAAATACATTAACCACAGACATAAATAAACAAGACCATCTAATGTGCATATGCTTTGGGAGCATTTTACCACACTAAGCAAAATAAAATTGGGTAATCCATAGCATTTATCCTACTTATCATCCTTGGGTGCTAACTCATTACCCAAATTAGCAAAGTACTTGCCACTACCTACAGGTCTCCTCTCATAGAGCCCTTCAATTGTTTTTTGTTCTTAATACAGTTGTGCCTCTTTTTTTTTTTTTCAGTCCTGGACTTGCAATATGCTTATTCTACAGCACAACAAATATCCAGGTTAAAAGGCAAGAACTTTTGGTTTTCCTTAAGCTATAAAAAGCTAAAGCACTGGATGGCATGTAATAAAATGCACTAAAGATAAAATTATGAAAGAGGTGGTTTAGATGATTGCCTGAAAAAAACATATATTCTCACCTGAAAAGTACTTTACTACTAAGGTAAGCAGAAAAGCCTCATCCGTTAGTACACAAACAATAAAGTGGACAAAGCCTTTGCGATACAACAAATACATGCAGCTAACTCAAAAAGGCTTTTATCTGCAGACGCTGAGGGAGGGGAAAAGGTACATATGCATTCACACCGACCTGCATTTTGCTGTAGTGATACTTCAGCAGTAGCAGGATTTCAGCCTGCAATTGTTACGATTTCAGCATTATAAAGGTTGCCTACTGCTTTCCCCTGCTGATGCAAGAGGAAATCCTGGGGCCAAATTCCACCCAGCTCTGTTCTCCAAGCATTCATCTAAGACTGCATAAAGCAGGCCCAGATCATCGGTGCACTCTGACCTCTTTGGCTGGGAGAGTGACTCCAACCTGCCTAAGCACAGCTGACAGACTGAAAACCACACTGAGGCACCAGCGCAGCACAGGGCAGGGCTGGAGGTTACCAGGCAAAGTCGAACGTGGGGTGCATAGCACTGCTGTATCACAACAGCATCAGCTGCACAAGAACTTCCAGTCTTGTGAGATGATGCCCCATCAGGTCTGCTCTCAGCCTGCTTTTGTTCCAGCCTAAGCTCTCAGTGAGGACATCCCAAACTACAGCCTAACTCTGGCCTGGTAAAGCTTGCTTAGGATTGTAAGCATACGTATTGCACTCTCTGTATCCACCAGCTACATTCCAGCAAGCCAGCAGGATATTAACATTTACAAGAAACCTATGCTTTAAATGATTCAGTGAAAAAGCCTTCCAGAAAGCCAGCTTCTTGGAAGTGCTGCTCATAGCTCACTGTAGTGGAGGGGTCAGGCAGAACACATTTCAAATCAGGCGTGTTAACCAATAACTGGTTTTCCACCTCCAGGTCTTCTAAATGATTGCGCTAGCTTAAAATTAACCACACTAATTTTTTTTCCCCCCCAAAATGAGAAGTACAAGCCTGCAGGATCAAGGGAGGGTAGGAGTTGAAAAGTGTCTGGGAGAGATCATGAGAAAGCCTTCTCAGGAATAAAAAAAATGCTCGTTCTCTACACTGCAGGACAATTTCCTGCATCACTGCACACACATGCATTCCACTATCTGCCTCCACCCCAGGACCCACTGCTATCCTAGCTCCCTCCACGGCCATGGTGAGCACCTGGGAGCAGGTCTCACCAGGCTGCATGGGAAAGAGAAGCAAACAGCACATGCAGAGTCTGGCGAGGCTGTGGTAGCTGGATCAAGGGCAAGGCAGAGGGAACGTGTGTGTACCCCTTACTAAGGCATGCCTTTCAGCCAGAGGAAACTAGGGTCACTTGAAGTCACTTGCATTTCTCCTAGATAGCCATTAGGAAGGCAAATGAACTTGTAATGGTCTCAGTACACAATGAGAAGATATGCTGTGTACATAAAGTTGTGCCAGTTTTGTAGCAACATCCCCGAACGTGGCTTACAGTAGACAGGTAGCTTGAAAATATCCTCCTGCTCCTCCTGTGAGTCACGTTTGAAGCACAGCAAGCCATTTAAGTGCTTCTAGTAACTTATTTACACTGAGGTCAATCTGCTCCAACACTCATTACTGTAGGTTTGCCCAGGTTTATAATTGCAATCGTACTTAATACATACAGGATAACTAAACACCTGCCCACCAGCAGCAACTGTTTGACAAGAAAATAGAGACAGAGACCTCTCTTTGACTCAAGAACACCCAGTGAGTGAACATGAGGAGAGGAAGTGTACTCAGAAATGGTATCTGCTGATGGAGCTATAATGAAGCAGCGTGGGGATTAGGAAGCGGGTAAATGGTGAAAAATGGGAAAATGTCTTCTAAAGTTTTAGGAAAACAGAAGGAAACTGAAAAGCAAAACAATGCACGGTAGTATGAGATGACACCATGTTCATCAGGAGGAACTGCAGTACATCGAACAGTCACTTGTAACAATTAAATGTAAAAACATAGTCATTAATGCTGTTCCAAGCCAGAAAAATCATTTAGCTTTCTCTTTGTTTGGAAGCTGCAGAATATGAAGTGTCAACAACTCAGAAAAGAGTTGGGGCAGAGGAGACTTGCTGCGTGTGGCCCCTACGGTGAGGTACCAGCCTGATGACAGCCCATGATCAAACAAGACAATGCAGGAGTATGAAAAGCTTCTTTCCCTGAAGAAAGCATGTTTTACAGCATCTGGTACACCATGGAAACAGCAGCTGAAGTGGGCTGACTGCTGCACACCCAGAAGGTTTCTTTGTTTACATGGCTGGCAGTTGCCTCCCTACAGGGAATTTGCATTCTCCCCTTCCTCTAAGTGAGTATCATCAGCTGCATCTGTGGGTAGAACCAGTCACAATGCCAAATTCTCGTCTCAGTGTTACGGGTGCAAGCCCTATGGAAGGGAACAAGACTTGAGCCTGCATCAGTCAGATTGGATACTGCCATCCATCTGTCTTGAGATATCAAACACTGAGACTTCAGCCTGAGCAGCACTTACAGGAAAGGGTTTCAGAAAGGACTCTGTTGGCTAAAGTATCCCCTTTCCTTCTTTCAACAGATTCTGCCGCTGCAAGGCAGATCCTTCAGTAATTCCCTCCTAGCTGCATATTCACCTTGCTAGTTCCTCACGGTGAGGGAAAATCTGCAGTAATGTCATCTTCACTCCTTGCTGAAAATGGGTGTAGGCATTAAGCCAAAGTTTTCAGAAAGAGGCAGTAGTATCATCCATTTTGATTTTTGAGGTGTCTAACACGAGGCATATCCAACCCAGCCTTATCGGCTGATCAATGCCCACAGATCTCGTGACTGCAAATGGGGACTTAAGTGACTTTAAGCTTAAGTCTAAAGTGACCCAAACCACAGGGGGGATGCTTGATAACATTTCAGCTTGCTGCAGCTGGAAAACAAAACACGTAGTTTATGAACTCAAGTATAGTCCTTGAGGACCACTAGCTAAAATGGCTTGAAGAGGGCCACATAGTTAGGATGCAGCAGATGCATGCTCCTGACAGTAGGTCAAAATTTGGACTGCAAAAAAGTGAATTCCAGAATGCATGGGAGTGGCACATGTGTTTTGTAGTGTATTGAATCCAACAAAAGCTACTGAGCTGTGCAGAGAGCAATGTGGTCTGCCCATCAAAATTCCTTGTAAGCAAGAAACATTAGCCATGCAAGAACAACCAAGAGAAAAAGGCTTTTTTTGTTGTCCCTTTCTGAAAAGCATCACATATTACCTGACGTCAGTCACTTACCAAGACAGCTTGGATTCAAACCTGTGACTCAGAAGCCAAAGATGCCACATTCCTCGCACTAGTCCCATATATGATCCATCCTCACCACCCTTTAGTCAGAAATGATGTTTTGTTTCACTATGATGTAAATAACCAAAGCATTATTGCTTAAGTCCACACCTCATATCAAGAGACAACAATCTATACAGTTATTTAAGGTACATAATGACAATGAATTACATTTATGGATCAGATTTTTATTATTCAATAGACTTGTGTCTTTTTTCCTTAGACCACCTGGGGGGAAAAAAACAACTGCTAATAACTTAATAGCCAAATTGATCTTTTTTTTAATACAAGCTAACAATTAATTAAAGCAACCTTATCAGAATGCAGCCCACTTTGAAGGAATGACCCCAGACTGTACATCATCTCCAGTAATGATTCTAGTGAAAACACTAGGATGCCAGCAGGCAAGAGAAGGAAAACAGCATGAACTTCTAACCAGCCTGATTCCAAGCCATGTACATAGTTTGTTTCCTTTGATCATTACCCTTAATGCCTGTCCTCTGTGTGTAATTTGGTTTAATTTATATGTATGTCATTTCAGATTTTAAAAAACACATATAGCCCTTCCAAATTTATTAAAAGCAGCCTTCCTACCCTTGATAGTTATTAAGAGAGGTTAGTGTTATGTAATTAAGTTAATCCTCATCTGTAAAGGCTAATTAACTGAACACTAATTGAATCTGCATATGAAAATTTGGACAATGTGTTCTCATTACACAATTTAAAAAAAATACCTGAATTAAACACCAATTTGTAAATTTTTTCCTTCTACCTTTTCAGGTCTTTAATAAAAAATAAGTGGGCAGGTTTATTTCTGTGTTCTACACTGGTCCTTGTTATCTGAAACAAGGAGCTGTTTTAACAGCTTTTGGATGAATTAGTCCTTCCTTGAAAGATTGTTGGTTTTCCCTATTGCATGTGCTGTCCCTTTCACTTTACCTTTACATGATGCCCTTCATTGCTCTCCTCTCCTTCTGCTGTCTGTCACCTCCCCTGGCCAGATAGGGCAGAAGCTCTTAGGACTGAGTCATACCACCCAAAGGATCAGATGGGAAAATACTATTCGGTCATTACGATTCACCACCCCAAAGCCTGCACACAGCCAGCTCAAATCCACCTGGGCAGTTTTGGAAGGGCACTACAGTTTCTCCACCAAAGATCACTTCCCAGTGAAGTCCTAAGGAGAAAACACATCTCATTTTCCTCCACCTGGATGTGCCTGTGCTACAAAAGCAGGACATATTTTGGACCCTTTTCAGCCTTTGCTTGAGACATTTACAGTTTAAAACAGCCAGGTTTCCAAGGGGGAATTAAGCAAAGCACATCCTCCTTTCTGGTATTTGCTGTCTCTCCCCATTAACCAAGTTAATGGCTGATCCTAATAGGCTGCTAAGTGAAGAGTCGGCAGGAGGGAGGGGAAGCCAAGCAAGTAAATACACGATTTCAAGCCTGACCTCAATAGCATGCAAGATTTCTCAGTGCATGGAACACACGGAGTTCTCAGATTTTCTCACAAACCACCATATGTTTTTAACATTTGAGCCATGAGCACCAGCACTGCATTAGGGGCATGGCTGGACAGAGCAGCTGCAGCCAGTTAACAGTCCCTCATACACCTCTGGCATGCACCAGTAACAACCTGGCACCTCTGCTTCACAGCAGATACATAAACAAAAGAGGGTCAGAAGAATAGGAAATGGGATGCACCCAGTGTTATCTTTCTTTGGGAAGATAATACATTTTATAGGTGAGGGAACAGTGGAAGATGTACACAGGCTTCAGCAAAGCATCTGGTCTGGTGGCTGGCACAGTCACTGCACCTAAAAGGATGAAGATAAGGATAAAAGGTGAAAGATAGTAAACATGCAAGGTGTGGGGAAATAAGTATGGACTGAGTTGAAAGAAAAAGTACAGGCATCAAAGGAGGAAACCCATAGATTTCTCAAGGGTCAGTCTTGGAACAAACCTTGTTCAAAGTTTTGAGGACTGATTTTGGCACAAAAAGCAAATTAACTTTAGTGCAGTACATTCACGGCTCTGGGTTGAAAGACAGATTCTTTCCTCAGCAGACAGAGAGACTTGAGATTGTCATATCAGAAGAACAAGATGACCTAAAGAACCTGAACAACTGCAACAGAAGAGAGAGTTTAGCTGAAAGCAAAGCTTCATGCCCTTAGGACTGTGTTAACTCCTAGAATTTCTGCAGTAGTAGATTATTGTTTATTGACAGAGAAGCAAAAACTCTGGATGGACACATCAACCACAGAATAATGATGGAAACTACAAACGTAGAATATCTGGCTCACGCTTTCTCTGGAATGCTGCATGCAAATCTGACAAGACACATTCAAAAGGAATGAATTAAAAATGGAACGAGTGGAGAAAAGGGTTACAAGGATCCTCAGGGAATAGAAGGCCTGTCTTACAAGCAGTAATTAGGAGAGTTCATTTTAGCAAACCAAAGGTTCGTTTTATCAGACCAAAGGGAGGAGACATGCTTGCTGTCTATAAATGTACTGGGAGTAATCATCAGGGAGGGAAAAATATCTGTTTAATATGAAGGCCTACATTACTAAAAGATCAAGTGAGTATAAACTGGCCATGGATAAATGTTGCTAGAAATTAGATGAAAGTTATTGACTATCAAAGTAGTAAGATTTTAGAACAACCTCCTAGCCGGAATAGCAGAAGCAAGAACGTCAAGGAGGGTTTTGAGACACAGGAGATAATAAGATGTGGATAATTAAAAAAAAAATAGAGTGTAGGATGAATAACCCAGCCCATCTACATCACTTCTCAAGGTGATACACAGCCACTTTCAGAATAAGAGAGACTCCTCTAGTGGAAAATATTTACTGTGCTTTCACATATGCACATTGCATTCACACTTCCAGTTTATTCACCTTAACTTTCCAAACCATCCCCACATAGATACAGCCTCAGACAATCTGGCATACTGCAATGAGATTCTCACTTTCCTTTTGTATTTCTATATTCAATCTCATTACACTTTACAAACTTCATTTTCACAACATCTCTGGGATGTTGTGAAAACTCACCAGTCACAGCTGGTGAGTTGGAAGTACACAAGATTAAGCAATTTGCCAAATGCCACGCAAAGAGTCAATGGTAGAGCCAGAGACAAGTTCTGGGTTTCTCAGTCCTCCCTTCTTGGTACCTTAAAAAAACATTCCTTCTCTGCCACAGAAATACAGACAGTATATGAGATATGAATATCATCAAATTTGATCTATTTCTGAGCTTTCATACATACCACACACTTGAGGCTTCGGAGAAAGCCAAAAGGAAAACAACCCTATATACATGGTTAACTCTCAAATGCTTTAAATAGAGGGAGGTTCTTCCTCACCCAGCTGTTGGCTTAAGATTCAATTACTCTTATCATAACAAGGATAGCTACAAATGTAATTAGTAATAAAATTATCCAGACCCTCAAATTATTCCAGCTGCTGCATTTGACTCCCTGATTCTTGCAATGATGAATTCTCCAGACTGGTTACATTGGCTAAAATAATATTTCTTTTTATTTATTGGGAAGTTGCCTGCCATTACCTTACACCTTGTTTATATCTGCTGTAGAGCTATAATTGCAACCTTACTATTTTTATTAGGACTATTGTCTAGATAACACTTAAACCTGCTAAGCCCTTATTTTACTTAATAGTAAATGTCATAGAAGACACCTATTCAAGGCTTCTAGGAACCTTTATCAAAACCAGAAAACATGTCATTATGCAGACAGTTTGTGCAGTATGTGTTCTTGAAAGGCTCCATATGAGGTCTTACAGACTCACTGTAATTTCTGGTACTGTGATAAACATATTTATAAAAAGTCAAAAATCTAGGAAAAAAAAGAGAAAGGGACGATGGATTTTTTTTTACTAGAGTATGTAATTTACACTAATTCTCTTCTAAGTTGTCTTCTTTCCAAACTGAGTGTAATTCTTTCCTCACAGTCTCTTCCTGAATGTAATTCCACTGTCTTGCTAACCATATCTGTTGCCTTTTTAATATTACTACTTCCTCAAATGACAATAAGGAAAACAGAGAATTACAGTGCTCTCTATAGGAGGGAATACATTGTACAAAAGAAGACCATTGCAATGTGTATTTTCACTGTAATGTGTATTTGCTCTGTGTGCTCAATGTCTCTCAGATGGATTAGCGTAAGCATTTGGCACATCTTACTAATGGTGAATGAATTTTATTAGTTTTCTTTGCTGGCCTCCCTTAAGGGAAGCAAAGCAGTAACTGCATAATTTAAAGACACGGAAACAACTTCTTGTAGGACAGACATGCTAGCTAAATTTAAGGAAAGCAAATATTTTGGGAGTACTCTGAACACACAACACTGGTTTAGAGGGCAACAAACCAGCATTTGGAGAAATGAAAGCTTGCTTCTTTTCCAAGAAAAGGAGACAGGGACTTTTGTTTCTCTAAGGAGTTTCTCCACTTCTGAAGAATGCCCCCTTCTCAGATCCATCAACAGCAGGTTCCTTCAGATTATGAAAGTGTAATTTTTAAGGAAAAAAGATATTGAGTTCCATTGTTCTAAAGTCTGTCTTAGGTACTATAGGGTGCAAACAGACTTCGAAATAAGTCCATGTGCAAATCTCACAGCTTCACCTATAGAATTAGGATGACAGTATTTAAACTTCCTTTTCTGGAGCAAACTCTGGACTATCTCATATTCCTCTAACTCACTAGTGCCTCAGTGGATACTATTTACAAAGGTAGGTTTCAAGAAAACCTCAGCTTTAAGAAGCAACAATCAGTGGGAGATAGTATCTTGGCCTCCTCAGAGACATTTCCCGTGTTGGTGCTAGGGGTCTCTACCGTTTTTATGAACTGATTATAAAATCAATGCCACTTAATTATCTGTAACCAACAAGTCTGAAACTATGAAACATAAGTCTGAAAGAACTAAAGATTATTACAAACTTCATCTGTGCTCAGCTCCCAGATTTTGATCTTTTATCATGATGACACTAAGACACAAAACAGTGCCTAAATCAAAGCACTAGGCAGAGTACTTCATCAAGAGACGAGACATGGAAAGAATATTACATGTAGCAGACATTAATCATGACACTTAATGCATTACTGAAAGATAGTAAGACTATTTCTGTATTTAAACATAGCCAGACAAGTCCAGCTTCCTCTTGTCACCTTGTATGGATGCAGACTCTCAAGCATGAAAGGAGAAAATTGTCCCTATAGATTGCACTGGCCTCTGATGCAGAACAGAACATGCTGCTATGTGTAGCATGGACAGACCAGGCATAGGCATGACAGGTCCCTTTTTACTACCATCTATCACATGGCACCTCTGTAAAAGCCACAAGGTTAAGGGCAGACAAGTTAGCTTGACACATGCAAGCCTTGAGGTGAACCCATACATTCAGCAGGGCACATGGCTGTTGAGCTACAAGCATCTTCACCCTAGCTACGCAAACAAATACTCTGTGCTTCATCTTGCTCTCAGACCGATAGTCGACCATGTAGGACATACCTACCTTAAACTGCCACAGACAGAAATGTGTTGTAAGATCCTGTGAAGAACAGAATAGTTTTATCCCTTTGGGAATAAGACAAGCTGCAGCCCCAACAGCTGTATCACACTAGGCAGCTTATTCTTAACCTATCTTAAAATAATTATTCCAAAAAAAATTTCCTTGTTTTCATAAGGTAAGTTACCCCTCTTGCTCTGTCCTGCAGCCAAACACCATTTAAGACCTAAGCCACCCATGTGGTAGAATCTAAATATAGAAAACAGACACACTAGAAGGCCGTATCAGGCCACTATGGAACAAGGGATTAGGAAGAGACAGACAGAAACATGCAGTACGAATCCCTGCATGGGCTGGAGAGAGGATTGTGGAAAGCAGTAGGAATTGCGATAGCACAAAGAAACTAAAGAAGAGGTTTCAGTGGAATAGGAATTTCGTACAGCACTAGGGATCAGCAAGGCCACTGGCCAGCACCTAGGGCAAACACTGCACTGGTGTTGCCAAGCAGAAGCAGAGTCACAGCTTCAATTGTGACAATTTCATAGATAGAAGAGCTTAGTTTTGGAGGTGGGGATTGAACTGGCTCATGTCAGCCATTCAGTTCTTTTTCTAGATCACCAGTCATGGCTGGGCTCTGCAGCAGCATCAGAAAAAGCACCTTGTCAATTCATCTGGGAATTTTAAAAAAAAAAAAAAAAAAAAGATACTACACACCTGCAAATACCAAATATTTTCCAGAGGAACTGATACATTTAGCTATCCTTTCATAACTGCATTCATTTGCACCCAGACAAGGTGAGAGACCTGGTATCTTCATTCAGTTCCACAGTTATACAGAACTAGATGCTTTGGTACAAGGCACGAAGTTGAGAGCAACCACTACTCCTCCCTCTTCCTATGAATGAACCATATTCCTAGGGAATTGGGCCACTGGCAGTAACCAACCGCTGCCCAGGACAGAAAGCAACTCTTTCGTCACAATGTCTCTATAAAGCAACATCCTGGAAGGACTGTAGAGGAAAACAACAGCGGGGGACAACAGTACAATCAACCTCCTTATGAAGATGTCATCTCAAACAGGAAACTGTCAGCACTTGCACCATACTGCATTTCTTACATGTATGGTATCAAAGTGCCACCACCTACAGAGTTCAGGGTTGGCACATTCCTGGGCCCAAGCCAGTCACATATTGTAAATGGTAGCTGAAATGCAAGGGCTTTTTCCTGGGGGTCCTCAAAGAAAGGAGGACTCATGCCTAGTAAACAGCAAGAAATCAGATTATGGGCCATTCAAAGGACAAATTTCGTCCAGAAGAAGGAATCAAAATAATATGATGCACTGTTATGAAGTCGTGCCGACAATTTAACCTGACATCAGTGCTCGTCCCTGGTTTGTCCCCCAGGAAAAGGGCCAGAGGGGTGACCACTGGAGAAGGCAGCACCCACGCAAGCTCTGGGAAATAAAGGGGCATCCCACAACATCACTGGGGGTAGTCGGCAACTGTATAAAAGCCATGGAGAATCTCTTGCTGCTGCAAGATCTGGTAGCAATCTACTCTCTGCTGGCTGATCTCTAAACCCATCCTGTGCACTAAAGGTGTATCAGGAAATAGTGGCACAACCAGAAGGTGAATGGACTCTTGATCCACTGCCAGGTCCCTGAGGGCTGTCATAAAAACAGGACAGTTCAGGGTCTGCTTAAGATTCAGGGATTAAACTGGGGGGGTTCTGACCACTCTAAAACCTTGACCTTTCCATCATAGTCTTGACTCAATACCTCTTTTTAATTCAATATCAAAATTATGGGGTTGATCTGGAAGTAAAAATAAAAGCAAGACCCAGATGATGAGTGTATATATCTATTCCTCTTACTCACCTGCTAAAATTTCAAGCTAAAAATATTATACACATACACCCCTACTTATACATATGAATATACACATATATATATTTACCCGTAACAAACTCATGTTATTTGTATGACCATGCAGGATGCACAAGAGAATCAGGTCCTCCAAAACACAGGCAAATATCTCAGCTCCTGTAGAACAGGTCGTTTCTAGAGGATGATAGATGAAATTCAATTAAAGGAACAGCTTTGAAGCACTGTCTTTAGTTCAGAGTTCCTGTCTCCCACAAATCCTTAATTTAGCAGCTGGCCTTTTAGTTTTGTTACATGCCAAAATCTTTGTGCCTTGTAAAGAAAGACGCAGCATAAAGAATTTTAAGTCTTTTTTTACAGTAGCCAGTTGTCAGAGGAGGTGGGAGAAAACAAACCACATAGTAAACAATTGCCAATTTGTGGGCTTGACCATTCAAAAATGGATCCCAAAATAATCTGCTAAATTGTTTCACCCGGAGATATATGCATGCACACAAAAACAGCGTCTCTTGACGCAGTGCTGATGGTGACTGCAGTCAAGGAAGAAGCGTTATTGCATTCCACGTTGTGAAAAGAGCACAATGCATAATTATTCTGAAAGGTTTTCACAAAGCACAATTATTAAGCTAACATTATCCCATTATTGTTTGTTGCTATGGAGATAACATAATCAATATCTTTTCTGGATTGATTCTTTTAATACTACCAGCACATAGCACGATATAGGAAGATTTAACTCAATGCATTAGCCGATTTTAGTTTATGATTGGCAAAGTCTTGAGGCAATAGATTGCAATCCATCTCGCGCCTATTATTCTATCAAGACACTTAATGTCAAAATCTCTGATAAAAAAGCAAGTTTTCCTTGTTGGAAATGAGAAAACAGATAACAAATTTCTCTGAAGAGAGGCAACCTTTTAAGCATGAATTTAACACTTACCCCTACCTAAGCCAAACAAAAATTACCAGACTGACTACAGAAGTAGTAGAAAAGCAAGTTTTGTTTGAACACTTGGCTTAAGATGCTTATTTATTCCAGTGAAGAAGTTTTGAGGCATTATTCTACTCTATGTAACATAAACTCAATCTGCAGCAACAGAAGGCGCTAAGAAGGTGGCAACAATTGTGGCACTGAACAAGCTTGGAGGACTCGCTGGCTACTTGCTTCCATACCCCGTGAAGACAGCGGGCGCTCAGCCATTGGTCTCAATGGATGGTGAATCAAAATTGTTACAGCCGCAGCCCTTAGTTTCTTTGTCCATAAAATGGCAAGAACACTTCCTTTCTTAGAGGTCTGTCTCTGCAGACAATAGGCTTTTAGCAAATCAGGTGACTGTTCCTATGTTAGGACAGTGGTAGTCTGCACAAACCTGAGTCTCATTTAGACCTCTGTGATGAAGTAACGTAATATTTAAAGAGGCTTCAATGCTGGCAATGTCATTTCAGCCTGTTACCTCCCCTAGAAAGAAATGGGCTTGTCATTGTGTGATGTCCTAAAGCCTTTTAATGTATATTTGCCAGTATTGTCCATAGAAGGACTTTAACAGATTTGCTCCACCCCTATGTCCATACTGTGTAAATTGCCTTCACCTCAGTCCCAGAGGTGACCATAATTTGCGAGCATGGTTTACAGTCAGGCCAAAATTTACAAGTGCAGCACGCTAGATCTTGCATAACTAAACAAAAGGAAAGGTATTAGAGCAACATTTGAAAGTTACAAAACGTGTTAACTCTGTGAGAATCATACGGTGTCACTTTTAAGTGCCACAGTGTGGCTTTAGCTGCCTTGGGTCAGACATCAGTATATAAGCACTTTGGCCACCAAGTGTACAACTGCTCGGTAAAATGTGAAATTATTCATCCTAGTAGTCTCCATAATTCCACCTTCTCCCTTCCCTAAAGGGACCAGATTGGGTGGTCTTGTCTTTCTACGCGGAGTGGGCTGTGGACCAGGATTTTAACTTTTGGACTGGCTGCAGGGGACCCATCAGAAATAATCATTCACAGATGAAATATGTTGCCAATGCAACATATATATCTGGCCCTTCTGGCCCAGGGGATAAGTAATAGAGTTTGGAATCCGCATTCATAACCCACCCCCTGTAAGAGCAGAGCTAGGGTTAGTTTACAAGCCACATCTGCCCTCCTTGCTCCACATGACAGGGGTCATTCTCTTCCATCATATTTCTCAATGATGCCACTTTTATCAAAATGTCTCTGAATTGCTGTGTGGGCATTTGGCACAGTGTAACACATACGTAGGGTTGCCTGTCTTCCTGCCTTGCCTACCTTTATGTTATTTTATAAAGGATTTTTCTGCTGGACAGGACTTAGACAAGCAGGTACGATATTCATTCAAACAGGCTACTGTCACATGTGTGGCCTTAAAGGATGCCTTCTGCTAGTTCATCAGCAAAGTAAATAATTGCTTAACATACATCACTGTTTCAAATACGAAGAAAAACTTCATTTGTTTCAAACCACTGACTGCATGCTGTCTATCGCAGTGCCTTATCATCCAACAGCCCAGAAATTCTGTAGAAATAAAAACTCATTTAGCTGCAGTCAGTCAGGGGATATCAGTTTTGTAACAAGAATGATACAATTACATTCCTAAGCAATTGGTCTCAATAACAGACAGACAGCACCTCTAAAGAATTGACTACAGGCCTGATTTTACCACTCTCATTCATAGGGAATAGAGTCTACAGCAAGACCCCCTTCATTTCAGTGCTAAAGGACTAAGACACTACTAATCAGTGTCCTGCTGCAAAGGTTGAGGCTAATCATACTTTGCTTAGTTGCATTCTGTAATTGCTGCGTATCTTATTTTAGTCAAAGATTACAATTTCTTTTCTTTTTTTTAAATTAATCAAGTCATAAAAAAAAACCCACTACTTCACTACGCAGAAATTGAACTATTGAACTTTATTCCTGGAGGTTGAGCTCACACATAGCAGTCACGTAGCATCATGAGGCGTGGCACAAAGGCCTCTGTCTAGGGGGAATTTCTGGAGCTCAGCTTTGCCAGCCTGGCTTTCCCTGGCCAGTACATTGACCCAGGCTGCTTTAGAAAGTTACTGAGCCTCACTTTCCTGACTTTTCATCAGATATATAACACAACTTTAGCAGGAACAGCAAAAGGACAGGCCTCACATAAGTCACACTATGGTGCAAAAGGCTCCCACAAACCTCCTCTCTCTGCTAAATATCAATTAGCTTGAAGTACTTTGCCCACAATTCTTCAAAAAGATGGATGCAAAATGGGAGGTTGGAGGGGAAGCCGGCATCGCACATCACAGAGCTCCCTTTGCAAGCTCCGCAACAGTGCTGTGCTCCGGAAGATGGGAGCTGTTCAAATGTTTTGACAGAACATGCCGATTCCTCAGGAATGTTTTTATTCTAGTTGATGTGCCAATTCCACACAGATTTCCAGTGGAAAGCAGGCAGACAGTCTGGGTCTGCTGAAATAAAGCAACTTCACTCAGAAAGAAGAAAAAGTTGTGTTTTCAGACTATTTTTACTTGATTCATGATTGTATTTGTTTTAGTCAGTTTGTTGGATTGTTTTTAATTGTACCTGAAAACTCAATTTGCCAGCAGGCTCTAAAGACCAAAAGGCACCAAAACACTGCAGAAAATTAAACTCAAGCCAAAGCCCTCAGAGGATTTTCAAAATACAGGTTTGTAAGTAAACAGTGCACAAAGATACACAGGAAAACACAAAAAAACCCCCTTTAGACTAAATTAATGATGTCCTAACTAGGACTGCTTAGTCTGGTTCGGCAAAAACCCAGACATCTCCGATTTTGCATTTGTGATTGTCTTTCAAAGGCTTTACTTTTTCCCTTTTGCTGTAAGGAGTTATTTATAGTATTATTATAATTTGAGGTCTGGTCTTCTTGTGGCAGGTTCTCCATCCAGGAAATGAAATAGCATTAGAAAATGAAATCTCACATTTATGAGGTCTTCGAGATGGCTCCCTGGGGCATTGGAGGGGAAAAATGGTAGTGAAAAATATAAACACAAATATAACTACATGATACTTGTATGGTCCCTAATCCTATCTGTCACGAACTATATTAGACTCTTTATTAAAATAGAGGTCTCTGGTATAAGGTCACCAAGCACAGCTATTTTTTTCCCCAAGCTCTCCCATTTACCCCTTGTGTGTGATCAAGCACCTTTTCCATACCATGCTGGCTGCAAGGTGCTCCTGTCCAAGACCATCCCCAGATGTGGAACACAAATAAAGATAACTGAAACGCCACCATTCCTCTGGCTGCCTCGCCACATGCTTTTGACTACACATTCTATGTTGCAGTGTATTAGGAGATCAAGGTAGATTTGTTCATCCCTTTGCAAGCTGAAACCTTTGCAAAAACCATGTATCGGTCACTGATTTCTTATCCATACTTCTTCGTACTTCTTTCCTAGACTGTTCTCTAGAGCCACAAGGTGCTATATCCTATCCAGGGTTTATCATCTGCTGTTTCATAAAAGCAAGTGGAGGCAAATTAGTGAAGACTCTGGGGTTGTCATCCCTTTTTTCTGCATGTCCAAAGGGACAGTTTCCCCCAACCCCTGCTCTTGCCATGTGTCTTTTTCCCTTGTCTTGAGTGGAACATAATCACCGTGTTTAAAATCCCAGCCAATTTCCCAGAGAATAGAATCATAGAATGGTTTGGGTTGGAAAGGACCTTAAAGATTATCTAGTTCCAATCCCCTGCTGTGAGCAGGGACACATTCTCTCTCTCTTCCTTTGCCCTTGTAAAAATTCCCTCTCCAGCTTTCTTTTAGCCCCCTTCAGGCACTGGAAAGCCAGTATAAGGTCTCACCAGAGCCTTCTCTTCTCCAGGCTGAACAACGCCAACTCTCTCAGCCTGTCCTCATAGCAGAAGTGCTCCAGCCCTCTGATCATCTTCCTAGCCCATTCCAATAGTTCCATATTCTTCTTATGTTGTGATTCCAGAACTAGACACAATACTCCAGGTGGAGTCTCATGAGAGTAGAGTAGAGGGGAAGAATGACCTTGCTCACCCTGCTTGCCATGCTTCTTCTGATGCAGCCCAGGACACAGTTGGCCTTCTGGGCTGCGAGTGCACATCGCGAGCTCGTGTTGAGCTTCTTGTCAATGGGCATCCCTGTGTCCTTCTCTTCAGGGCTGCTCTCAATCACATCACCCCCCACCCTGCATTGAAACTGCAGACTGCCCTGTCTCAGGTGTAGGACCTTGCACTTGTCCTTGTTGAACCTTATGAGGTTCACACATGCCCACTTCTCCAGCGTGTCCAGGTCCCTCTGGATGACATCCCATCCCTCTGGTATGACAACTGCCCTACTGAGCTTGGTGACATCTGCAAACCTGCTGAGGGTGCGCTTGATCCCGCTGTCTATATCATTAATGAAAATATTACACAGCGCTGGTCCCAGTACGGACCCCTCCGGGACACCACTTGTCACGGGTCTCCATCTGGACATTGAGCCGTTGACCACTACTCTCTGAATGCAACCTTTTAACCAATTTCTTATCCACTGAACAGTCCACCTATCAAATCCATATCTCTCCAATTTAGAGGAAAGGATGTTGTGGGGGACAGTACTTAAACTCATCATCATATGTGACTTCTTATGGCTGCTGCAGCCCAGATTTCACTAATCTTACCTAAATCTCCTCTGGCATCATGCTATCTATGAAAAGTTAATAGCTTTGTATACTCCCAGAACTGAAAAAAGTCACCACATACAAACTATGAAAGTTCATAAAATAGTGAAGGCTAATTGCAATTATTTTAATGTTTGTTTCTTGCATTGCTTATTATGAAAATATATATTTGAGAATATTTTTCAACACATATCTAGGTTTCACTTTCTTTTTCTCTTGTCATAGGGTAACAGAAAAAATAACCAATACTCATTGAGTTGTTTTTCTATCTCAATATTTAAAAGTTCCCCAGTGCAACTGTCCCAAAAACATGTCACTTTTCCCTCTACCTTATTAGAAATCATCTAAAATTCATGGAAAATTTAAAAATTACAAAATGGAAACAGGGAAGGTCAACAGCAAAGAAATAAAATGAAAAGTTAAAAAGTACAAGGGCAACCCAAGATTGTATCATCCATTTCACCATTTGCATGGTGAAAACAGAAAGAAAACCAGCAATTTGAAATACATGTTTTTAAAACATAGAGGTTTGTTAAGAATTCCTATAGAAATTATTTTTCTTTTCTTTAAAAAAAACCTCAACCCCCCAAAAATACAACAAACAAACCCTTAGTCAGTTCTCAAACAAACCTGATTAGAATCCAGCTCTGGTTGATTTTGGTTTCCCTTTATTGCCTACATTTAGACATGTGCTGAGGCCTCTGAGGACATGGAGAATTAGATTAACTTTTGAACTTTATACTTCTTGAATGAGATTGGTCTTTTCTTACATTTCCATGTCCTTCTAGGCAACTTGCATTTCTGGATCAATTGCATGAATACTCCAGAAAATGTCACATTCATTCCTGACAAATTAAGAGAATTCCAAGAAAGCAACAGCTGCTTTACATTATGTCCGCAGCTACTGAAGCCCTCACAGCCCCACTTCACCCTGAAACCCATCCTGTCCTTCCTGGTACTGCATTCATTTGACTACAGGCCATGACTAAGATGCAATTTCACACTCAGCCCCTCTTAGGGAAAGTTGTATTTCGTCTTTATGTCCTGCTTGGGGAGGGGAGGAAGTGGGGAGAACCAGGAGGTAAAGATACCAGGAGGCAGTGCCACCCAAGGCACTGTAGGCAGCCAGAAGACAGCACACAACGAATACGAGGGATTTAATGGCACATGTTTGAACAGGAAGTTCTCCAAAAGCTTCTTTTACTAATTTATTACCAAGTCTTGCAGAAACCAAGTCCAGCTAGCCGCCATGGGTCAGGCCCACAGCAGCTGTACTTTCCTACTCTCGAGGGTGAGTAAAGTTCCTTGCTTGCCATCCTTTCAGGATAACTTGCTGTACAGAAGGCCAGCTTCTTATTTGAGGACACATGTCATGCTGTAAACATTTCTAGAGGAGCTTGGGTTAGCAGCACTTGTAAGAAAACCGTAATGAAAATAAATTATTATGTATTTACCCATATGCTGAAGAGCATATGGCTAATGCGTTTAGACACTGCTAATGAAGTTAAGACTCAGCTAAATTTGTTGGCTCAAGGATAACAACTGATCTCAACAACCAATCCGAGCCTGCTATAATTTTAGCATTACAATTGATACCTGGCCATTGCTATACATACTGAACTTGCTGACATAGAATTGGTTTTCTGAATATGAATTTCTGCACATCACAATAAGGTGAACAGCGTATGATGCTACTAGACTCCAGATTTACAGGTAATGTGAGCAAATTATAACTTCTAGAGATCGCTCTTATTCATTGTAGCCCAGAATCTATTGCTTTATTTTTCTTTAATTTCAAGGACCAAAGAGTTTCTTTAGTCCAATCCCATTCCCTCTAGGTCAGTGCCCACACCCATGTGACTACAGCCAAAACTGAACAGAAGAGAATCACACCTAAGAAATACTCCCGCTTCTCTAAGTCCATGTGTAGAAGCCCATTAAGTTTACTACAACACCTATAGGACTCCTCCTATTCCATCAAATCACTATTGTGCTCTTTAAGGTGAAGGTCCCTGCTTCTTGTGGGAATCCTGCTCCTTGTGCATGATCACAGGGAATCTGAAGTCCAAGGTAAATTCCAATTTAAGTGGAACCAGAGCCTAGTGGCCCCCCACTGGTTCTACCGATATGCTACTACCATTGCAACTATAGATTATCTCCATCCTCTTAACCCAGGTACTGCATAGATGGCTGTTTTGCGTTCACTGTTGCAGCATGTCATGACAGAGCTGGCTTTAATTTAGCAGTACACACTTCTTAAAGAGCAGGCTGCACAGCAGCTTCCAGATGGTTATGTGATGAACACGCAAATACAGTCTCCAAAAGGCACAACACATGACGAACTCCCCCTACATGATGTAGACTACTGCTCTGATGGATATTGAGTAGCTGTTTCTCAGTTGACCCCAAAAAGCCATCAAAAAGCCACAGTTTCGGTCAAGGATGGAACGGAAGAGCAGAGAAATGTCCTTCAGCACTGTTATCTTGGGGACCCACCTTACTCAGACAACTTCATTTATAGATCAGAGCTCAGTACTACTTGCTCTGTGACTATTGACAAATCATTTAGTCTTCCTCCAGCCTTCAAGTAGCCCAGTCCATTAAAGACAGCAGTGATATCAGCCTCCCCAAATCTACCAGAGAAAGTCCCCAGAGAAGATGCTCAAAGTGTTTCACCATAGTCTGATGAAAAAACAGACCTATCTTTTCCAGAACAACATCTATGCCATTTTGCAGATGGGTAGAGAGAGACTCAAGGTGAAGCAAAAGAAAGATTTGCTCACCCAAAAAATAAGAAAGCTTTGCCCAAGTCAGACTTGCCCAAAATCACAACAGGAGTCTGGGGAAATCCAGGAGCCTGATCAAAGAGTCTCTTTTCTCACTCATTGTGCTGCCATAGAGAACATCATCCCCTTTCCACTTAACAGGTAAAGCCCTCCACATACAGCTAGCAATTGTCTCAGTCATTGCCTCCTCATCTCATGCAGTGTTTAATAAATCACTTTTTTAATAAGTAGCCCAAACACAGTTTAAAGAATACCAAAACCATGATGATGTTCATTAACAAAGTCCACATCTCCTTCTAGGGTCAAATGCTGAGGTCTACAGGGAACACTCACTCAGCTCTCCACAGCATATATATGTGGGAGCTGCTCTAGTCAGAAGCCACACAGTCAACATACCATTCCCTAGAATATGAAAGGCATCTGTTTCTTCCATCAAAGGAAAAACAGCGTAGTCCAGAGGAGCAAAAGCATGTCTTGACCACTACTACATTCATTGATTCAGTCACCATTATTCATCAGCAAAGCAGCAATGATTCACCCCTCTCTTTCTGTCACATAAAGCTAGCCAGTTGCTTTGTGCATCCTAATAGCGTCTCCAGCTTCTATAAACATTGTTTAAAGTTGACATCGCATTCAGGGGTACTTTGCAAACACAGCTATTGGAAACATCGAGTGCAAAAAATCTGAGAATATCACACCTCTACAGAAGGCTTTCTAAGGTGCACACACTGCTCCCACAGGGGCAGGCCCACCCTGCTGAGATACCGCAAAGTCAGGGAGAAGCTGGAGTAAGCCACAGCACAGTTCTGCCCCACGCTCTTCTGAGAAACTGGAGGTCCAGCTCTCACTGGGGGGTTCAAATAGCATCTAGTTAAGTGGGAGAAAGCTAATTGTGATGTCTTGATTTCCTGCAATAGGTTCCCACATGCTGCACTAACTTTGTCAGGGTATCTGACATCTGATCAAAGGAGGTAGCACCGAGCATCAGCTGAAACTAGGAATATACATGTATTTGAAGGGGAGAGAGACTGGCTTTATAGGCATATGAATATACACAAAAAAACATCCCAGGTTTTCTGTCATATTGCAGACTGTGACATTGCTAGGTTTAGATCTGCACCACATGCATTCATGTCACATGAAACGTGTACATAAACAGGCCTCCCAATCAAGGCAGTGTTTCCCAGGAAGTAGGAGAAGACCTGAGGCTCCCCATGATGCCTGTTCAGGCAGTCAGTAGCTCACAGTGGATGTGCATAGCCAACTGGAGGAGAAGCCAGGTTGATAGGTGATGCCACGGATGCACTTTCTGGTTCCACACAGATAGCTATCAAGTGGTAAAAACACACTCCCTATCCCATTCCTCTCATTTATCTGCACAAACAACACAAAAACTATTTATAAGCTTTCACTGTCAGTGTAAGACATATTATTGTTGTAATTAAATCCAGGTCCACAGTCTATCTGAGAGCTCCTCTTCTTCCCTTTCCTCTTCCCCCCCTCTTTGCTCCTCTCATTATTTGCATCTCTCCAGCCTTGTTTGGGTTTACATGCTGTGTCATTAAATTCCAGCACAGTAAATGCTGCAGCCTCTCTCTCTAGGCACTGACGCGCTGCTTTCTAGGCTGAAAATTAGACATGGGGTTAATTTCATTCCTGCAAGGACCCTGTCTTTTATTTTTCTTTATGTCCAACTGAAAGGAGGCTTTTGGTAGATGCGTAGCGGAAAAAGATCATGTTTGCTCTCTGCTTCCTCCCTGCACTATCCCCTTCTCCACTCCCACCCATTAGCCATAAAATAACACAGCCCAGCCAGATCCCAAACTGAAAGCAAAACAAAGCACCCTCACAGCCCCCACTTCCATTCAGCAGAAATGGGCCATTCTGGGGTAGACCAGGATCTACAAGTAGGCCAGACAGAAATAAACAGAGTAAACAAAGAGTATCCTGTCCAAGCAGAGACAGGCTAAAGAGAGTGATGTCTTTCATTAAAATGCAAGGCTGGAATACAAGCACTCAGCCAGTCACAAGCATCACTGGAGCTTGCTAGGAGTAACAGGAGGAAAGCAGCACATGATCACACCATTATAAGGACCCAAAGCAAGCACATCATGCAACTCTACACAAGGTACAACTGCATATCCCACCTAACCAGCACAAAACCAAGGTAACCAACCACACACCTACCACCACCCCAAACCACCAGATGTCAGCCCCAAGACTGCAGCAGCACAGGTCTGCTCTCCAGAAGGCTGAGTAGGTACAGTACTAGGTGACCAGAGCCGTGCAAATGTCAGAGCCAATGACATTTAAAACCAGCATAGCTGCCTTTTTAGAAAAGGGATAGGAAAGGGGGAGAAAAGCACAACATGGCTAGCGATAGCAACAGGTCAAGTGCTTGCTGCAGTTCTTTGGGAGGAAGGGTAATATGGCGTGTGTGCCTTCTTGGTTTTCAGAGCACTTGTCACATAATAAAATCATTACCCTGGGAATTAATAGGAGAGTTTTGTCTAGTTTTTCTGCAACCTGCTGCTCCAAAGCCCATGCAGATCCATCTGTAAATGTCCATGCTGTGTATACCATTGTATCTCCCATTATGTGGCTTTTGCAAACAAACCTCATGTTTTTCCACTGACTGGTAGGAAAAATGCAGTATGCGGAGAAGTGGGGGAATAGTCGGGAGCTTCTAGCAAAATGATGGTCTGTCTGCTGCAAGTCTGCTCAGTTATTTGGAATATTGAACATGCTGCTTTCTTTTTAAAACAGCCTAATCATATTTACTATTACATCAGACTTACCCACCACAAGTTGCTCTCATGCAACGGAAGAATTTTTAATCTAATATCTTGGACTCAGATAATTTCCCAGTTGCAGAACTGCAATAATTTCCTATCTTCTTATTTTTGAGATAAGCTGATTAACTTGGGTATGCTTTAGTTTCAGGGTGCGATTATCTCCCTTTATTGTACTTGAGATAGAAGGGGTGACTTACAGTAAAATAATTTTGTTTTCCCCATGTCAGCTGTTGAAGTCTGCTCCTCTGTGATGGAGATAGGTCTTTCCTGTTGTGTTTCCCTTAGCCCCTTAACTTTCAGTACTTCCTCTTCCTCTTTCAGAGACACTATATTAATAGCAGCTCTTATTCTACTCCAAGAAAATACACTGTTCAAGAAATCCCTGAAATAACTTTAAAAAAACTCTCATGGAGAAAACATTTTTTGTTGTTTAAAATACATCTGAAAGTGTATTCAGAACCCTAGAATGCAGCACTAGTGGACAAATCCTGTTTGCATTGTTCATTTGTTTTCAGGCACACTTACAGAAGAAGAATAATAGCAAAAAAAAGGGACCATAAAGCCTGATGCTCTTCTCACATATACAGTAGAGCAAAACAGGAACCTCCATTCACTTCAGATTTACACCCAAACATATCCTTGAATTTACACCATTACAAATTGAAAAACACTGCTCACTTCCACAATTTTGTTGAGAGCTCTTGATAGTTAATGTTTTTTCTTAAATCCCCAGGTCCTATATTTACTTGATTATGTCCACAGGGACTCCTTCTCGTCCTTTATTTTTCCCTTAAGTTTCTAGCAATCATATTCTAGGAGGAAAGCCTGAAAGCACAAGATGAGGACATTTTTTGGACTGGAAGGCTGTATATGTTGAAGAATTTTGATTTTCCTTTCTCTTTCAGATCTCACTGTTGTGCAAGGTTCTTCAATCTATGTTGATTTGCACACCAAATTTGACACTGGAAACGTATGAATACACACATGCAGATTCCCATATCGAACACACCAACTCACTCTTCTTAGTCACCATTCATAAAATTCCTGTGAAATAAATGTGCATGGACTGAATTCTGTAAGTCTAATAGTTTAGTGGGAGCATGGCTTGTGTGCTTTCCCTGCACAACATTAGCAATATCAACAAGGAGCTGGCCTATTTAAAAGGGAGACTCTAAAAAGCCAGCTGTGCCTCTTGCAGCAAAGCCTCTGAAACCAACACCATCCACAAAACACTGACCGGCAACCTCTAGTTCTCCCCTGCTGGAGAGGAGGAAGTGGAAGTTGTCCTCTGCTGAGTGCAGTGAGAGCACTCGTGTCCCTGAAAACACCCTAACAGAGAACAGCCTGCAGTATAAAAGCAGCCCTCCTATTACCGGCACGTTGCTAAGGGCACTATTTCTAAGAAAGCAGCCACAGGAGCAGATCCAGAAAACACAGCAAAATATATAAGAAAAGAAAGAAAAATTAGAAGGAGAAAAATTACTCATCCCTGCCTGTTTCTACCAGCAGCCATAGACTGTAGGGAAGATGGGCAGTGAAATGTAGCATTGGCCATAAAGTCTGGTGGGGCTTATGGTTTTGCATTACTCAACTCTGTTTCAAAACCCTGCCTGGATTATAATTGCTTGGTACTCCAAGTAATTTTTAAGATACCTTTAATTTATTTTGTTCCTAAAAGTTAATAAAACCAAGTTTATCTTTTCTTTACTAGCCCGCTTTAAGTGAATTTAATGAACACAATTCTGGTAATGAAATTTGCCCAGCAGATCACAGATCACAGTCTGCAAAAACTTTCCACTTGTACTCTGGTACAGAGGAGGCCTATCTACAAAATATCAAAAAAACTTATTCTCTAGCACTTTTTCCTATAGCAAGTGTTAGCAGGTGACTAATGATAATGGATTTTGTCACCAAAGAGCTACAGAACAAGTAGCTTCATTCCATCCAGCTGAACTGAAATCAGAAGAGTGAGGGTGAAATGACTGTATTTCACATCACCAGCGTCTCCTGTATGTTAGACTCACCTTGTCAATTCCAGTTCAAATTAATCAAGACTAGATCAAGTCTACTTTATATGCTATTTTCTAAATGAAATCAGATGTGCATGTAAAACTGGTATTTAAATGGGTTTTACCTAATAATGAGTCAGATATTGACAGAACAATCACCATGAAGACCAAGGTAAGAGGCACTATATTCTCATTAATAATTCAAATCTCAGCATGGATATTGATGACTATGCACTTAAAAGAGGAAATTGGGCAGCAGCTGGAGTTAGCCCAGATTTTCTGAAAAGTTCCTGTGCTGCAGCAGACACGCTAGAGAGATTTTACTCTAAAATTCAACCAGAGAAATGGCGGGTTCTCATTATTAAGAGATCTTATACCCTCAAAAGTAGCATTGAATTTGAGCAAGGAACAAAAAACACAGCATTAGGAGACTAATGAAGAGGGATGGGCAAGAAAAATAAGGGAACAAAATTTGGATGCAGAATCTCAGTACTTCCTCTTCCTTCCTCCTCCCAGTGTCAATATTTGGGGTACAGAGCAACCGTGTTCAGTGGTACCTAATTCCGGTTACTGGTGAGAAGCAAGCAATGCTACAAGCTTTAAAATTAATGTCTACAATCAGTAAAAGCACAAACAAACAGAAAGGTCAGAGGAGCCAAAACTACTCAGAGAAAACCAGTTGAGGCTAGTCAACATAATCTTCTCTGTCCACATAACTAAGTTTGTTTCACTGAGGGCATGAACTTTCTTGGAAAAGCTCAAGTAATTAACTGCAGGAGCTTACACATTTTCTTTCCCTCGAGTTTATTTTACCCTGAAACTAGAGCTGCTTGCACACAACTGCTTCTACCAATTCCCTCAAAGGCTTGTTTTGTTTGTTCTTTCCAGAAGGACATACCTGACCATTGAAGTACAGGATTCACTTTAATTCCTCCTACCTCCTATGCACTATTCCCATAACTTTGGGTGAATACAAAGAAAACCATATCTTACCTCATGGAAAAAGAGCAGGTTTCCAATGAAAGGAAGAGGTGGAGGATGTCGGATCCCTATTTTGCTTAGTCTAGAGAATGCAGATGTGGAGTACCTGGAAAAAATAAGGCAGTAAGTTAATTTTGGATCTTGTCATGATAAGACTTTCCATAATAATTAGCTCAGTTGACTTTCCTGGAGTAAGAGAGGGAGAAGATGCTTTCTGTGTTGGCCAAACAGAACTGCCAATGTGGTGACATTGTTCACTA
The DNA here is from genome assembly GCA_033558185.1 of Dromococcyx pavoninus. NCBI lineage: Eukaryota > Metazoa > Chordata > Aves > Cuculiformes > Neomorphidae > Dromococcyx > Dromococcyx pavoninus. The sequence continues at coordinate 868,695 of JAUMJL010000654.1, read as the reverse complement.
GCTCCTCAGGTCACAGAAATGAATGCAATACATTGGTGCTTCTTAGAGGGCAAAAGAATGGACTCAAACACAGGGCTGCAAGTTCAGCAATAGAAATAGAGAGCTGTTCCTCTTTCCACAGAGGGTCTTGTAAGTTAGAAGTGACTCTCCAAAGATACATGAGGTTACAAAGGAGGTTAAAACAGGCATTAGTGGTTTGACAACCGTGGCACAACTGGGAAAGGAACAAGACATATCTTCAGACTATTGTTTTCTTCTTCTTCATCACCACTACCTACAAAGATCACAAAACAAGAAACTAGTTTCACTTGTGTGTGAGCCAAGACACTGTCAGTATGTTCCAGTCAAGCCTAGTATTTGGGACAGATATGCTGATTAAGTCATTTTACAGCTGCCATCAGCAAAATAAACAAAGATAAAAAATACAGTACACGGAAACAAAGCCCAGACTGAAAAGCTTCATGATGCATCCCTTGTTTTGGATGAAACTGTGGTATGTTGACAGGGACAATACTGGAAAAAAAAGAAGAAAGAAAAACTCAACCCTAAGGTCTTTTTTTTTCTGCCTTCCCCCTTTTTTAATACAAACGATGGCTTTAAGTCAGTGGACTTCAATTAGTGAAACCTGAAAGCGCAGGAGCTAACAGCAGCTAACAGCAGCTTTAATTAGACAAAGACACAATAATACAGAATACTATCATGCTGAAGGACCAAAGCAAAAAATCTTTAAAATTAATAAAGGCTGTGCCTATATTAACACCTTAGCTCAAAGCAACAGTATAGTTTCAAAGGTCACCTCCTACATGATGGTTCCATGTCTGGGACAGTTTTGGCCATGTGCAGGAACACTTTTTTTTGAGAGGAAACTGAACTTTAAGCTCTGCTCCAATCCTTCAGCTTTTACCAGGGCAGATCCGAACTAATAAGCAGTCCTTCAGCTTTGATACCGAAGCACAGTGAGACTGTTTAGTCCTGGGGAGCAAATTAAATACAGCCCAAATAAAAACTTTTCACTGTATATAGTAGGGTTTTCAATATCAACTGCTTTAGTCCATCAAGTCTGCAAGTTAACTCAACATCATAACAGAGAGACAGCAGAAGCAGTGCCCTCAGATCTCGACAGGCTGACTCCCTTTTAATCCCAGTGTACTGTTGACAGATATGTTGACTCTGAAGACTCCAGTAGCCCATTCCTATGACTTGGACCTCTCTGCCTTCAGGTTCAATAATCAACACATGCCTCATTTGATATACCATACATGATGCAGGCAGGGATATTCTTGTTAAACCTAAAAGACAAACAGTACACAATTCTTTGGGGTCAGGGAGGATGGGGGAGAGAATAATTGATATTAGAAAATGATCCTTTCCTCCAGCTGGAGAGAAAGGAAAGAAAGACGCTGTGAAATGAAATATATAAATTTAAGAGAACAAGATTTAAGTATCAAGATAGTGGCTTTTTCTACCTCCATTTCCAGAGAAGATTCCCTGCCCACAGTACGTATTCTCTTAATTGGTCATCTTTTGTGAAGGCATTATACAGAAATCATAATCAGATGATACAGATTTGATCATTTTTAAGTAGCAACAATGTTCTTTTTAAAGAGCAGTACAAACCTCCACAAACACAAACCCTCTCAATAGAAATGATATGTCTTCAGTCTGTGCAATGGCACTGTTTCAGAACGACAGGATACCATGGAGTGAAGGCATAGAAGTTGACATTTATTACATATTTTATACATATTACTTACTTTTTGACTACTTAACCACTTTAAAAAATACAATTTTTCTTTATTGAAACAGCTAATACTCTTGGGGAAAAAATGTTTTCACTTCAAAACTACAAACAGCCTACACGATACATTTAGTTCCACAAAGAGAAGATTTTTTTTTGCTGCTGCTGCTGCTGCTGTTTGAAATATTCCTTTAGTGTCTTTCTGTTACAGCAAATTTCTCATCTTCTCTATGTAAACGGTGAAAAATATAAAAATCTCTAAGTGGAAACCCATCATTTTTGCAGCACTTTATCCCGGATGTTTGCACTGTAAAATACATGGCAGATGACAAAACATCAGGCTGGGCTACAGTTAACTGCTAATTTCACTGTAGATTGGATACTCTATAAACTCCTCATCTTCATGTACTGCAAAGTAAAACACGACTTTATCAGAGCCTTACACTACGCAAAGTAAATGATGTGATCACCAAATACTTAAAAAGAAACAAAACTAATGAGTACAGTGCCCCCAGTTTCACAAGAAAAGAAACACACAGATTCTGAAGACTATTTATGCTTAGATGAGTAGTTTATCTTTGTCAGCTTCTGAACATTACTGGCAGTTTCACACAGCTGAGGATTCACTTTCCTTTGCCCCCTCCTAACATGGTTTTCTTTGTTGCTTTTTATTGAGTTACATTTGAAGTAGGTTTTCAAAAGGTAAAGAAACATGGTTTCCAATTAGATGGGAAACAGAAGAGCCATAGTCAAGATACACATTGAAAAATAACAACTAAAGGTAGGGTCACTAGGAAAAAAAAAAAGAAATCTCAACAATAAACACATCTAGCTCTACCCTATGTATTCACAGTATTTCTGGTATTGTTGCAATATCTGCAGTTTTGCAGGAAAAAACAGTATTCAAGTGCTTAGAGACTGATGACACTGCACGCCAAAAGAAGGAAGATCTAACATTGCACAGGTAATCTTGACTTTGACCATTTCTAATGTAACAGCTTATGTTCTGCAACCTTAAATGCCTTCCCCCCCCTCTGCAATATCTCAGCTCATTCCCATAATTTTGGGCGGGGAGAGAAAGGAAGGAGTGGCTTGGGGGCTTTTTAAAAATAAATAAATAAAAATTTTCCTTAACACATAATGAACACCAGGAATGCATGAATCTGACAGCTTCATGGCACAAACCTTTGCCTTTTCAGCCAGAAGCAACTGATAACTCAAACAGGCTAATTTATGTGTTTCGGCTACTCAATGCACCCACAACACACACTTGGCCAGAGACTTGGTGAGCTGTGTGCTAAGCACAGGGGGGAAACAGTGCCTGGGTTTTGTTGCAGGGAAGGGGAGGTGGGCTAGAAGGTGGAAGAGTGCAAACAGGCAGGGTTGGCTTGTAGGCAGTCACAACACATTCATCTGAAGAAGCTGCACAGCTAAATGAAACAGTCCTGAGCCTGCCTTATCACCATCAGGAAGTCTTCTTTCTCACTCTGCCACTTAACCTCACTTCTGTGTTAATTTACCACAAAAATTAATCTAATATCAAGCAACCTCCTCCTGCTGCTGTGTGTGCACGCTATGGGTAAATGACCAACCAATGAACGCTTCAAATGTAACATCTAGAAATAGAAGAGATACTGAGAGGTGACCAAGATGACCAAAGATATGGAACAACAACTATACAAGGAATAAACAGAAAGGCTATAATCTTAATCCTAGAAAAAGAAGCAACTGATGCAGGATATGACAAATACATTTAAAATACTGCATGATTTAAAGAAAGTAAGTAAATAACTACTACTCACTATTAAAAAAAATAAACCCCACAAATTAATATTGAGGTGGTAGAATTAGGAATTACACACTTTTCCAAGTAGTCAATATACTAATTATGGAAGTCCTTGCCATGGGATGTTGTTTACTCCAGAAGCTTAAAAAGCTTCAAAAAGTGATTAAATAAACTAATGAAAAAAAAAAATCAGCAGACACTTTTAATTTCTGAATTTAACAAATGTAAGAGAGACACATGGAAAAGATTAAAGGGAATGAGGGAAAATTAATCAAATTTATTTCCTAAGCAGGGAACTAGTCTGTAAGCTTCCAAAGGCAGAATAAGAGATTAGACTGCTATAAAACCTAAAAGATAAAACCTCAGACACTTCAGTTTTCTTAAGAGGAAGAGAGGAAAGAGTCTTTGTGCAAAGAGAGTGGCATGAAAAAGGATAAAACTGTGATGGCAGCAATATTTACTGGACAACCTAGCAATTCTCACTCGAAGAGAAACATACCCTAACATGATTCCTGCACAACTATTAATTTAGAACCCTGGCATTGTATTTTGAGCAAATATAATGACAAGGCATCAAAAGGAACCAGAGGAACAGCAGTAATGACGTAGGTCAATAAACAATCCAGTAACTCTTTGAAAGCCATCAAATGGCCTCTCAGAGCTAGATGCTCTCTGTATGCATTAAATGTAGCTGTTAAAAGAAAGTTAACATGCTAAGTACATTCCTGTAGGCCAGCGTGGCAAATTTAAGCTCTCTGAAATAGGTACTTCTCTCCACAAAACACCATGCAAAAAAATAAAGAGAAAGCATTAAAATCAACAGATAACTAACATAAGCTGTGATGCACATATAATCAACAGAACTAGACATCTTCCCAGCCAGGTCAGTACTGATCAGTACTGGAAGAAAAAGTATTATACAGTCTACCATTAAGTGCAATCAATTTGTGTAGCAGATAGCATTACAGAATTGCCAATTCTGCATCATAGAGTTCAACATACCATTGAAATTACCCCAAATATCTCTCAAGAGAGAAAGAGCATCATTCCTTCTATATCTAAATAATGTGCAACCTAATAATATCTAAAAGCTACAAACTAGGACGCTCAGAGATAAAAAAGTGATGTTTTTTAATCTCATTGTTGGTAGCTGGAAGGTGTGTTATTTTGGAAGACTGAGTGGGAAAACAAAGTATTTTTCTGAGATAATGGAAATCATTCCTTCCAAAAAAAGATATAATCAACATGCATTTTCACCTATTTGCGTCTATTTACCTAAACCCATACCAGATTCCAGTTAACACTGGGATGTATTTTGCTCACAAAGTAGTGATAATATTCAAAATAACAGTAGCCTCCCCAGTATTACAGTGATTGCTCATGTAAAAATATACAAGCATTCCTGGGAGCATTGCCTAGACAGCATAGTCTCACCAAAACATTGATATCATCCATGGGCTGGCTACTTTCTGCTCTTAGCCTTCTCAGGGAAATTTTGCATTATGAATAGTGCAGCAGGGTCACTGGAGAGCTGCCATCACACAAGTCTTTCCTCTGGTTTGATGCTCAGGATATTTGAGATTGAAAATCATTATCTGATCCCATTCTGACAGAGGAACATGCAGAACACAGGTGAGTATTGCAGCCAAAGTGAATACCACCTCAGACAGACAAAACCATCTCTGGTTATGACCTCTGGATAGTGTACTCACTAAAAGAAAAACAAAACACAAACTTAAATCAGCTGTCCAGTCCCGACGGGCAGGTCCTGAAGCAGTCTCACAAACCAGAGGAAAGAAAAATAGTGAAAAAATAAATCCCCCTTATAACTTGTCAACAAAGGTTACCAAATTGCCCTTTATTGCTACCTAGCAGTACCCCTGGTGAAAATGGAGGGGTTTGTTGAACAGAAATACATTTGGTTGCATAGAATACCAGGCTCAGAGTAAGGAATTGCTACTGTTCTGCCAAAAAAAAAGAGATACAGAATATCCACAAGTGTAATTTCAGTACATTCTACAGGTAAGGTCCAAAAGAGACTTTAGTCAGTCTGGGATAAGGCTATTTGAGTACTACAAATTAACTTTCAAGCTCAACAGATCTATAATTTTTTACTGTGAATTTGTAGGGCTGTAATACCAGTTTCAAAGCTAATGAGAAATTCCATGTAATACTTGCTCTCCTTAATCACTTGCATGAATTCCCAGTATTTTAATTTTGACATAATTGCACAAGAAAAAGACAGACATTACACACATTTGCACCATCTGCCTCCACAGGGGCAGATGTTTTCCAGCTGCAAAACCTAAATGACCATACGATTATTATTTCATTGAAACATTTGCAGGAAAAATGTGCAGAAAAGGCCAAATTATGTGCCCAGTATTAAATTTATACCCAAGTTATCTGTTAACAATCATTTTTTAATCCATACTGTTCTGGTCTGCTGAACAAGTATTTTAATGTCTCTTATCTTAAGAGAATTGACAGACTCAAGGCACTGGATATAATAAGGCTGCAGGTTGTCACAGTGTGTTTAAAATCTTGGGGGTTACTTTGATATAAAAAATAAAAAAAATAGCAGTGAGTCAAAGCCAATTAAATTAAAAAGCCCATGCAGAAAAGCAACACGCTTCACCATACTCCAGAGTAGCCCTAGGAGAGACAGATGGTCTGTACAGCAGGCCAATGACAATATTTCATCACCTCTCTCAGAGTGCAGCCCCTTCACACTGGGCGGCGACTTTTCCAAATAAAGAGCAAAAGAACAAGAGTTATAAATCCACAGCTTCAGGCCTTCATTGTTGGCTCACCACCTTTAAACATAATGATGGAGGTCAACAGTAGGAGAGTCTATATCCTTTGGGAAAGGAGCTTGGCCCTCCACCCCAGATGGATGTAGAGGCTGGTCACCTGACCAAGAGGATTGTCCACAGCAGATCTGAAGTCTGGTGCATATGTGAGGCCATATACCATGTCTGCAGGAAGCCTGGGTCAGAACTGACTGCTAAGGTAGGCTCTCATGTCACAGCCCCACTGTCTTAACCACAGGCCAAGCCTTCCTTTCGCTCCCAGGACCACTGGTACCAGACCTTTCTTAAGGACCGATTTCCTCTTCCCCCTTTTTATTCACACAGATATTGCAAGGCACACAGAAGAAAACGGTGCCACTTCAAGGCCATAAACATTCTTGCTTCAGCCAAGACAACTGAAGTTTATGCAAACAGAGAACTGGTTTTTGAGTTCAGGTCTTGTTCCACATTCCTCAACAGCAACACTACATACAGAGCCTCTCAGTGTTATTAAGAACTAGCTGGCACAAGGGCTGCATGGAGTCACAATCCTGCCAGGGAAAGCCCTGGGAAAGACAAAATTGCTTCAAAAGGCTCGACACCTCCCAGGGCTTTTGGGGCCTGAGACGCCTTCCTTGACTGAAGGTGAGTTGTAGAACACAGTGCTTCCTTCCCTTTTTGAGACCGGTCTGTCAGCGTACATGTGGCAGGATGGCAGGCACCAAAGCATAGACAAAAAGAGTTACTGAAACAAGGCAACTTCCCCACTTGTAGACTCAAATGAGCAGCTCTGACAGACTGCAGGGACAATTCACCTCCCTTTAGACAGTTCTGGATAGATCCAGAAAGAGCTCATGATTAGATGGCATATGAAATAATTATTTTACTTATTGATTTTTAAGTTAACATCAAGGGGCCACCATCCATCCAGTGCACTGAACTGGCAGAGACGGATGTAGTCAGAGCACTGAAGATCACTTCACTGTGTACAAAGAGCCTGAATTAACGGTCCACAGGCCAACTTTGCTCTGGCACTTCCTAACTAGTGTATGCTTGACTTTACAACCTCAATAATGTGCCTTTAATGCAATTTTCTGTGCAAGTTCTCAGGTTTTTTTAAAGCTCATTAAAAATCCATCACATTGCATCATTTTACATCCCCAGGCGTCATCAAAAGGCCCTAGAACTATGGCAGAGACCTTTGCCAAGTGAGCTAATGGTGGAGCTGACAGAATAAGCAGGTTATCTTTCACACAAGGGAGCTGCAAGGTACAGCCCGCCATAGAGTCTCTCTAATACTTCCTCACAGAGAAAGAAAAGTAAAATTGAGGAGTTCCTAAACCAAAATGATAGGTTCCTTGCTGGGTGCTGACATATCACCAATAAGCCCTCATATGTTTTTCTGGCAACCCTGCCATATTCCCACACTTCCTCATCCACGGTCCTACCACCACTCCAAGTCCCAATCTCTGCTTCTCACTTGAGCAGACCTGCGCTGCTCTCCTCACCCAGCCTCTGCCTCACCTCTCATTATGAAGCCCCAAACTGATCCCTTCCCAAAATAGTCCCATACTGTTTGGTATCAGCCATTCACCATCCTCCATGCAGTGATTTATCCCAGGACTGCTTGCACAATTGCCTTCCTTTCTTATTTAAACCTTTCTCTTCTACCCAGCAGCGCTGCACACAGGTGGTAGATGAGTCGAGAGGAAGAGGGCTGGTGGAGAGGTAAGACAAGATCCCAAGCCTCACTGATGCTATCACATGGGAGATCCATTAGAGAAATGCTTTTCTCAGTCCCTGTAATCGGAGCAAGCTGAACTTCTCTTAGGGACTTGCTGCGTGGTCAGTCCTCAGCACAGACAAAGGGCAAGAATATGCTGAGCAAAGACAAATAGAAATATTATCTTAAAACTATATATAAACTTAAGAGATTCCAGTGAATGTGTGCTAACCACAATTTTTCAAAGACTTACAATTTGCCCACATTTGCATGAGAAAGGCAGAAAGTACATCCACTGACAAAAAAAGCCTCTCACCAAATACAGAAACCCTGTGTCAAAGCAAGTATAAATATCAAACACCACCCCTAAAGAATAATAAAAAGAAAACAACACAGAAAGATGCCCAAAATAAATCAAAATATTTTTCTTTACTATTTGTCTCAGAAATTACAGCTCTCATTTTTTAATAACTCCATCTAAGGCAGACAGTAGCACTGGAAAACTTCAAGCCCAAGTGCTTAGAGTTTGATAAAGCAATCAGCAATTGAAATAGATTTGTGTAATGAGAGCATCACACAACTTAATTTGTGGTGTTCTCAGACCCACATATAATTAAGTATGCCAGATTAAAAATAAAGGAAGCGCTGGCTCTCAGTCTGAGAGCACACATAAAATCTCAGCTCATAGCTAGTCATTTTATGCAAGTTCTAATCTATTATAGTAGTGGGGTGACAATGACAATGCTGTCTGACCCATAATTACAGGAAAGACACTTTAATGCTGTACATACCAGACAGTCTGCGATAAACTTGAAATTAATACTGGAGACTCTGCCTGCTCCCCATAACTTGAAAACTGGGAGTACTCTCATGCCATGAGATGAAAGGATGCTTCTTTCCTCGGTCAGATTTTCATCCCGTTTCTCTTAATTTCCATCATTCCCCCAAACAAACCAACCCACTACAAATGATTAAATTACACTTCACACACACATTTTAATTTCACACCATTTAGGTAAAAAAGAGGCACAAACACCTCCGGAGGAGTGCTCCCATGTCCTGACAGGTGGCTGAACCAGCCACATGAAGCAGCATAGAAGGACCCAGTGGAAGTATGAATGCTTCAGGGAACAAATGACAATCTGCTACACCATGAAATAGCACTAGTGAGGGCTGCAAAAAGACAGAATTAAACAAGAAAAGCTACCATACATGAATCTAAGCAGTGCGAGTCCAAAGCTCTGTTTTGCTGCATGATTTAATAACACCAGAATTAAAGTGAAGAGTATTCAGAGAGCTTCCTTCATGAAAAGCAGCAAAGCACTATGGTCACCAAGGAATAACATTCCTGAAGGGAAGAAGAGACAATCCTTCCAACCCCAAAGCTCCTGCACGCATGAACAATGAGTGGAAGTACAGAACTAGAGTTCAAAGGCTTGTGGAAATGCAGAAAATAAACTCAACCCCCCTCTTTTCCTTTGCACCTTATTCATGACTTCTTGACTACCTATGGCCTGACTAAAGTTAAGCCCATGGGAAAGAGGAGTAAGTCAGTCCTTTTCATAAAGTGAATTCATCTTGTAAGAGACAAAGCAGACAGAGCAAGGAATATGCATAACTTATTCCCTACCCCAGCACCAGCAGAATACCCTTTAGCAACCATAGACATGAGACAGGGAAAGCAGTGAAATTATTTCAACTACCTTTCAGTGTGCTTGAGCAGTCAGTCACCATCACCAGCCTAAGAAACCCATCAGTGTAGACCACTAACAAAAGGCTGATACCTACTACAAAACAGAAGGTAGTTGGATAGATGCCAAACAAAGCCAACGGAAAAGCAGAATTTCAAACAGACTAGATGAAAGGATTGCAGGAAGCAAACTTAAGGGAGAATCTCTGAACTTCAAAAACTGCCTAAAAAAAAGTGGGCTCAAGGGTTGCTCCCAAATGCTATTCAGATTAAAAGCAAAACAAAAGCAATTGGGGTTTCCTGGAGCTCCAAATCACTCATTCAAGCCATAAGGAGACTGAGAAACCAACTGCATGCAGGAATAGCAACACTAGGTATGCACAAAGTGTCAGATCCAGAGCAGAATGGTCTGAAAGGTATTTTCCTTCTTTAATCACTGAAAAATGCAGTAACACTGCGCATTACTTGTAAAACAGCAGGTTGGACTGTTCAGACAGAAATACATTTTTTAAGCTGACATGTTCCTCTCTGGGTTGCTGGTTCAAACAAAATGCTTGTTGCACATTATCTCATCTTCAAACTGCACTTTGAAGTCCATTCTGTCCATTTCTCCATGATAAAAACAAATTCCAATCCTTCAGAATAATTCTCTTAACTTTATAATGAAACCCTTGTTCAAGTCAAATAATTTTCATGTAGAGGCTGACATGGAAATGGCTTTCCTGGAACAGAGTTGATTTGCATTACTCGGTGTCATAGCACATGACAGCTTACTCTGCAGCCTGCTTGTCTGGATCTTCCATAATCCACACAGCCACAGCCCTGCTCTCTGTGAAGCAGTTGCACACATGACAGGAAGAGCTAATTTTAATGAAGCGTCTTTGCTCTTTATCAGTCATGTTCTCTCTCAAACTGTTTATCTGACTGACTCCTGGACACAATTTGAAATCATTGCTCCCTGCTCACAAAGGAAAGTCCATTACTGTTGCCTGTTCCTTTAACTCCCAGGTTTTTAGCATCTGACATAGTGTTGCACGAGTAATGTACTGTATGAACCCGTTAAAGACCTGCCTTACGGTGTGTCTCAGAGGTCCTGCTATTGCACCCCTGTCCCAGCTCATCCTCTCTCCTTCGGTTAAACAGTCTCAAATGCTCCTGGCATATGAAGGCAAAACGTTTCAATGCCCCAATGGCAAATTCATTAGGACAGTGACCATGTTTCCATTACATTACACAGCCTTCATGTGCACAGTGGAGCCCTGATCTTTGACAGGGTTTCATAGCTCCTGCTGAAAAGAAAACTATAAATAAATCATAATCATGGAGTCCCCTAAAGTGGGGGGAAGTCCGTGCACTGTCATTTGATTACTTTTTAACTACCACAATGAACTAAAATTCCACAGGGAGGTAACGATAGTGAGTCATTACCATGAACGATTCACCTTCAGTGAGGAATAAGACAGCTGAAGTCCAGAGAAGCCAGTTTTCTTCACCCTCTCTGCAAGCACTTGGGTGCAGATCAGTAATATTTTCCACAGGCAGAACAAAGAAACTAAGTGCTGATACACAGAGGCTTTGAAAGAGATTAAGAAGTTGTTAAAATAAAAGGACTGACAACAGAATTGGGACGGAGAGCAGAAGAAAATAAGAGCGAGGTATGATACAAATTACAGAAATCCCATCAGGAAGAGAGAGGTTTGTTGAGAGAAAGGAAAGGGATGCTCAGCCAAAGTCTCAGAGAAGTCACATACTGGAGAAGGAATGCAGGATCCTCAAGACTACTTTGAACCATACATAAAGAAGAGATTTTGAAGCAATTAAATAGGTTCATTACAGTTGGATTTGTGTATTTCTTGTGCTAAAACAATGACAAATTTTGTTAAGGTTCACTACAGATATTTCCAGCTTTAGTTTGTCCCCAAGGAGGTAACCATAAGATGGGAACCTGGAGGCCTGAAGACAAATACTTTTATTTACCACTAGAGAGTTTCAGTTTAGTGCATGTCCTAAGTGAAGCTAGACTAGAAGATCTAATCATGGCAAAAAGAAAAAGCAATGGATAGAAATCTTTGAATTGGAGGAATACAAATAAGATACTCACAAAATTAGCACAATCTACTCAAAGCTAATCTATCATGTGCCAAACCTGGCAACCTGGAAAAAGGTGACCCTCATTGGCCAGTACCAAGGCTCTGAAGATAAGATTTAATTTTAATGACTCTCCCAAGTAGTAAGTGAAACAGTGGCTGTGGTGCTTTGGGACATGAGTTTTAGTAGTGAACTTGGCAGTGTTACATTTACAGTTGGGCCTGATGATCTGAAAGGTCTTTTCATATCTATATGATTCTATGAGTGTAAAGGCCCAGGTAAGGTGATGCATTCCCATACTGGCTGCTTTATTTACTTACTCTTTCACTACACTAGGAATAGCTAACTCCAACTAAAGCACTTTCAAATTCTTTAGGAAACCATACTTATATATTTATGTATGCATCCCAATAAGTACATTCATGTGCATATATATACACACATTCATGTTCATACACACACACTAAATCTGTTCATTTCCCTGCAGAACAAAATTAACATCTAACACGTTTGCATGTTTTGGATACTGTTAGTTTTCCACAAGGGGTTTGTACATCATGCATTTAATCACACTGAGCATCCATCTTTCATTTGCATCTATCCCTTGAAGATGTATCTGCAGCAGAGGTGAGTTAGGATGACACTCTGTTATCGAGCATTCACACCGGCCCCCTTCAGAAAGAGCTGTTTGCCTCCTCCTTGGGAAGCTCCTCTACTGAACAACACTCAAGGAAAGCCTAACGTGCAAGGCAGAAGATTTTCTATGCTACAGTCCCACATGTTAGTTTTGTCCTCCTCTGTTGCTTGGGCTGTCTGTTGGAAAACCTAGCTCTTCTCAACTGCTTTTACTTCAGCTCCACGCAAAGGGCCAGAACCTACCCGTGACAACCACATTAACTTAAGGACCTGCAAGCTGGTGTAAAGTCAATCTTTTGTGGTAATTTCTCTGTCCTCAGAATAAAACAGAAAAAAGATAACAAACCTCAAGGACTCTTGGGAGAAGAAAGGGGAAAATGGAAGTTATGTGAGGAAGGAATTGGGTGGCTGCCTACTTGAAGCAGTCTAGGAGACTGACTAGGTTTGCTTTCGCATCCATAGGTATCAGTATGAAGACAAAAATATTTTAAAAAAGCATTCCTTAAATTTATGTAATAGAAATGGTGCAATCTAAGGAAAAGATGAGATAGCATCCTGCTGAAGGTTTTCAAAATTAAGTAGCATCACATAACATGTCTAGCAAAATGGCTAAGATGCTCTGTACTAACACAACACTGATTTTCAACAAAAGCTGGAACACTAGTACTACCCAGAGCATTTAAAGGATTCCCAGGATAATCTCAAAATATAAAGGGACAAGAGCAAACCAAAAGTAATGATAAGTCAATTAGTGTGACATCATCCTTATATTAAAAAAATGGAACTATCAATTTGGGATGCTATCAAAAAAGAGTTTAAGGAGAGGCTACAAATGTAATTAGTGCCTTTCAGTATTGTCAAATAACCTTTTCATCTTGGGATGGGTGTTTTTGGCAGGGTATGGTTGATAAATAGCATATACTTGGGATAGTCCAATGTGCTAGAGCCAGTAGACCTTGGAACTTCCTGTCTAAAAGACCTCAAACTACATGAAGAGTTAAAGTGACACAAAACTGAGGTATTAATTAGAAACACTCTTACTAGAAGGACTTACAGGGATAGTTTCTTTTTCACTAATAAAGGAATCATGAGTTATAGTCACTTTAATCTGACCCCAGATTTTCTGTGCTAAGGAATACGTCCACAGGTCTCTCTCTGGCATCCTGCTGCCATAGATCTGTTGGAGCGGCCATAAGACTTGATACTTGGAAATCTGTCCTGGCAGCTGTTTGATAGCCCTTGGACATCACACACCACCAGTAATGGTCCTGCTCACCTGAACTGGGACAAAGCCAACCTGGACATGGCATTTATAGGAGTACAATCCAGGCAGCAGGTCATCTATTGAAGCAGGTCTGCAGGAGGCAGCTAAAACAATATGAGAGCTCACTGTTGCTGATAAAAAAGTGGTTCCTTTCTCCCTACCACCCACCTCTACATATTCCCTGTTGCTACTTTCCCTATGCTCATCTGATCCCTGCCCAAGCTGATGCAGCTCCTAAACCAGTAAACTAGCCCAGCAGAAATGAATTTATTTTGCTGATGGTTTTCTGTCTACAAGGAGTGAGAAGGCCATCCACATTGTTAGCTGGATAGGTTTGCTGAGGGGCCAAATGAGTGCCACAGTCAGCACCAGCAAGTGGGGAAAACATCCCTTTTGAAAGCTGTGAGCTAACAGGTGAGCTCAGTCACTATGTGAAATGTTTCCCTTAGACACAGTGGCTCTAAAGCTCTTTCCTGGAAAAGTTAACCACTGACACAAAGATGGTTAGGATAACACAGAGCAAAAAGGACAAGCTGCAGCTACAGAACAGGGAACTGAAGTCATCTGGCAGCCTAATGGTACATCTAGGAAGCAGAAACACGGATCATACCTCCATGATGGCAGACTCTGCTTGGAAAGGTCATAGACACATCCTCAGTCACCACTTCGATTAAAGCTGAAAGCATTGCTGGTGGGAATAAGAGCACCAATATATTCCCCAGAAGTATAAAAATAGGCTACCAGGCAGAAGTGAGGAAACAAGGTGTAGAGCACAGGTAAGTCAGCTGCACAACTGTTATGCACTGTCCTGTCCCACTACAGTTCAGGAAAGGCATAGGAGTACTGGGTGGAGCTCAAAGAACGCCTGTAGAAAAAGAGCTAAGGATGTGGAAAAAAATAAAACAAACTTTTAAGTGGGAAGCTGAAGGAGCTCAGTTAGTGCAGCATATTAAATAGAAAGTTGAGAAGTGCCTTGACAGCTACCTACACGGGGACGAGGTCTGACAGAGAGCCGCTTTCCATCCTCCCTGCCAAAACCAAAACACTCACAGAGCTGGATATAGACATTACAGAAATGTAACCGTGAATTCAGATGCCATTTCTTGTAAAAGTGGATATGTAAAGATTAAAATAGTTTACTAGAGAAGCTAGTGGACCTACTATAGTTTTCAGAAGATAGCTCCCCCCCCTTTTTTTTTTCTCAAGGGAAAAAAAGAAGACAATGAAATTAAAGCCCACAGCTTATCTGAAAAGACAAACGCTTGCCTCTTTAAATGCCTAAGCAAAGATACCAAGCCAGCTAACAATTAGCCAAACAGTCCCAGACATGTTTTAGAGCATGAAGCCTTCTATCTAAAGACACCACAAAGACCTCTGTGAAGAAAGATATGTCCCTTCTTCATACCAAATAAAGCCTATTTGGGAAACCAATAATCCACAAGTCTTTTATTTAAAAAAAAATAAAAACCAATCATCATAATAAAAAAGTAGGCAGCTATCATGAACAGTGATTATTTGAAGGAAATGTGGGAAAACAGCAAAGAAACTCTTCTACATATGCATGGGAGAACACCTATTATTATAACACAATCACAGATAGAGATGTAAGATGGCGACACAACATAGTCAACATTTTGAACCTTACAACTACAGCAAAACGTTACAGGATTTTGTGCAGCTCTGGATGTACAGAGGGATGAGGACGTGTGGATGCATGAACAGCTGCAAAGAACAGTTTCCAACTTACAGTAACTTAAAGCATCTTTTAAGGAAGGAGAAAAAAGATGCAAAACCTACCATTTCAAAGTCAGTGAAGCCAAACATTCTCAAATAAGCAGAGCACTTTTTAAAAAAATATTAATATAGTGAACTTCTAACCAAGTCTCCTCTTCAACATAAATTGAGAAACAACTCATTCTTCTCACCTCCTAAATACTAGACCTCATAAGCTAAACTTCAAAACTTGAATATCTAGAGGAGACCACATACCCTTCAGCAGCCCTGCCTGCACTGGTTTATCACTGTAAGAGAGGCAGGCAGGCAGGATTAAGTATTCCATCAACAAAGCACCTGAGACTTAATACTATGGACAAGCCACCTGTAGGCTTAAACCTCTTGAAAATTAAAGTTGTGCTATTACTTTTCTCTCCTTACAGATCAGAGCTAGAAGACCCATTGCCTTTTTGATCCTGAAACAACTTTATCTGGATGGAGCTGTATTTTAAAGCAGAGCATAACACTTTTTCGTGTGTGCACTGTTTGCCTCCTTTTGCTTGACCACTGGCACAGGTTTTCACATGCACCTTATCAAAGCTTTTCTTCCTATGGAGCAAAGCAATGAAAGACTGACCTGTGATGTTAGAAAGCAGCATTTAAAGGGGAAGGGGGGAGGGGAGGGGAGGGGAGGGGAGGGGAGGGGAGGGGAGGGGAGGGAAGGGAAGGGAAGGGAAGGGAAGGGAAGGGAAGGGAAGGGAAGGGAAGGGAAGGGAAGGGAAGGGAAGGGAAGGGAAGGGAAGGGAAGGGAAGGGAAGGGAAGGGAAGGGAAGGGAAGGGAAGGGAAGGGAAGGGAAGGGAAGGGAAGGGAAGGGAAGGGAAGGGAAGGGAAGGGAAGGGAAGGGAAGTTTTATGGCAGTACATGGTGATGGGACATAATTTGGGGACTAGGTTATCTAAGGGCTTGTGACTGATGTTAGACAAAGAGGGTTTTACAGTTGTAGCTGCTGGCATGTTGGCATAAAGGGCAGAAGAATCTCTTACTTGCCTGCACCTGGTTGCTGAAAATGAATAGACAGAAGATGACTCACAGACCTTATGAAACATCCTCAGACCAGTCATCCGAGGCTATGGTAGTTCCTATTGTTCCAATAGCAAGTTGTGGCTGGTGATAAAATAGGTTGTGCGTCTCTAAAATGGTGCAAGCATGTGGTAGTTTTTGTTTGTTTTTAAAGATAGTTCAGTGCTTATGCAAGCTGGTATGAGTTCAAGCAGCCAGGGCACCCAGAGTATGCAGTAATTACAGCGCCCATGTTAGCTGCTCAGGCTTATGAACTTTGCCAGTGAATTGGCTGTGGTTTTCTTTCTGCTCAAGAAGCAAGACAGCAGTTCTGCACACAACTCTCTCACCTTACAAAGCTCGTAAACCAAACAAACTTTCCTGGATTTAACTAAAGAAAACAACAAGAAGTATCCTACTGGCTGCAAATTCCATGTCACATTATCCTCAGTTATTAGAAATGTGTTTCAGTGTTTCTCTCATCATAATGGAGGAAGCTTTTGTAGTTTGTGTCACTGCCTGCAGCCACATTTTTGAAACTTGGTTGTCAAAGACGAAACTTGGTTGTCAAAGGCAAAACTCCTAAATCTACATTAGCTACTCAAATAAAGGGGCTCTATCTTAACTTGCCATCGCCTACAAATTCACCAGAAACAAAGGAAAGTGTCAGCCACTCAACTTTTTCTAAGGAAAAAAAGAAATCATCACATAATGTACATGCAAGTGTCCAACTACAGACAGCAAAGGACAATAGAGGAAAGAAGTTTTAACTACAAAGAGTTAAGGTGACAGAAATGTCCAGCTGAAAATGTTTGCAGCTATACCAGTAACGCAAGGAAGAAATAACAGGCGTGAAAAACAGAAGAGAGGAAGGATGAGATAAACAATGATGAATTTGTTAAGTGTGCATCTTAGAAAGGGGGCCAGGGCTTCGAGAGAGCACAGGGAATAGGGTGCTCTATCTCACCAATGGGCAGACCCATAAGTCAGCCCCCCAAAACACCAAGTCGGCAAGAAGCAGACTGCTGCATGTCTGCTGACTGTCTTGCAAGGAAACAAAAAACTGTTTGGTTTGCATCTACTTCTTCTGTGCATAAAATTCCTTTAGCTCTCAAAACTGTAATTTGAAGAGTGGAGACACAATTTTCACACTGCTGAGACACACAACTGTCTGTACATTTTTACCAAGTGTGTGCCTACATGAACACCTACTTATCTGCACTGTCATGTGCAATTGCTCAACCTGAACATGTAGTATTTGGAAACATGTGAATGTTACGCACACAATAGCATCATGTGTTTGTACACAGGAAACTCTCAGTAAGTATAACTAAGATCATACCCTGAAAGAGGCAAGCAAAATAAACAAGGGATTTAGATATATCATTTATCCTGAGGCCTTTCATGAAAAGAGAAAATTCCTTTCTAAAAAATATAATAGAGTGTTTTCTGCATTTTCTCTTTTAAATAATTGGACACAGAGCTTCCATGGCCTGCACTAATGACAGAAATTGAAGCTCATTAGTCAAGCCTGCTGTGATCAATAAATACAGAGAAAACACGAGGACAGTCATGAGCGGGCACACAATTTTTAGCACACAATTTTTAAGGTCAGTGAAAGTTATTGTGTGATTAATTTGTAAAACAGAATCAGAGAAATATAAACATGGAAATGGAGGAAGGATGCAGTCAAGAAATATCACTGTGCACACCTCAGCACA
This sequence comes from Dromococcyx pavoninus, assembly GCA_033558185.1. Classification (NCBI taxonomy): domain Eukaryota; kingdom Metazoa; phylum Chordata; class Aves; order Cuculiformes; family Neomorphidae; genus Dromococcyx; species Dromococcyx pavoninus. The sequence continues at coordinate 850,484 of JAUMJL010000654.1, read as the reverse complement.
CCTAAACAGACTTTCACATAGTTGAACCTCACATTTGCAAAAATCTGGAATTACTCAAACATGAAACTCAGCATATAAACCAGGGTTAACTTAACCCAAGCATGAAAAGGCTGTTTAAATCTACAACAGCCAGATCTCATCCATCTCTTTCTCATATTCTGGATATCAGAAAGATTGAAGTGTTAATAGCTGTCTTATTGAATCATTACTTTACAGGCTTTGAAATCTGCATAAAAATAGATTTCAAAAAATCTTTTATTCAAATCGAGCACATTTGACTGCAACTACATCAAACAGAGTCCCAGTTTTATCAGAGATATGCTGCTTCATGTCAGTTAGTTGACACAACCACGCGTCTGCCTCTGTGCTAAATACATGTGCATTCAGGATGGAGGGGGAGAGAAAGGAGGAGAGCGCAAGCCCGTAGGCAAACATGCTGTTATATATTTTTTTCCAGTTGGAAAAAATTGTTAGCAGAGCTCAATCAAATCTATTGAAAAGAGCTAGGGACTCACTCAACCACCCTATTTCCACAAGCTCTTTATCCTGGACTTCATCCCAAATGTGCTGAAGACCATGGGAGTTCCTCAGCTGACCTCAGTGGGTTTTGGATCAGACCCAATCTGCAAGTAATCACATTTGATAAGGTTGTGTTAATTGGCTTTACTGCTGGAATAAAAAGTATTGCAGAGCATGAGAAGAGTTGACAAAATCTGACTTAGGGAAAGTAGCAGTAAAGCTTGAGCATGATAAAGGCAATATAAATAATTTGCCCTTGCTATATATGCACTAGTGTGATTGAAGGTGAAGCACATAAATAATTAAGGCAACTCAAAGGTTACTTCTTAACCACCCAATAAATGATTTAACCTATTTCTTAAATTTACTATGACAACACTGATCTTGTTTCCAACACCTCTCCTTTGTAAATGCTTTAGCCAGATGTAGAAATGGGCAACAGTGACACTCCAGCCTTACTGCTGTCTTGCCTTGAGCTGAAGTAGAATCAGTCTTCTAAATTTTCAGCTAAGCCTCATCTAAGTAATTTCATTTTCTGAAAACTAACTGCGTGTTTTTGGACAGTATCTGTCTCTAGAATTGATAACACTTAAAATTTATGAATATCAGCAAAGTAGTGGGGATTATCTCGCACATCCCTTTGGTGCCATAGAGGACCACTCTATAGAAGTGTCACCGAGGACTCATATATGTCCCTTTCCCCACTTCCAATGATATTTCAAAGTCTTACCTATATACACGCAGACCCTGGCCTTTTCTTCAGGCAAGAAGCTGGCTTGTGAGTGCTGAGCAGCAAAACAGATGTTTGCTTTCTGCATCTGATAGCTGTCACTGTATCATAGAACCACTCATAGAACCACTTCTGCTTAGTGCTCAGCTTTTATAAGGCTGTCCCTGAATTTCCAATTGTAATCAGTGAATTAAAGACCCTCCCCTTTAAAACAATATTTATATTCTGCAAACAGAATTAAAAATTTAAATCTCCTCATCTTTGTTTTTGTGGACTGAAAAATCATACACTATTTTCCTACATCTTTCACTTATTCTCTTTTTGCGTCTCCCCTCCTTTTCACCCTACTGAAGTTATCAGTATTCCTAGCTTTCCTTTTTTCCTGTTTTCATAGATATGAGCAACCCATGCACCTATCTGGCCCTTTGCAAATGTTTTCCCAAAACCTGGCCACCAAATTGATTTTTTTGGCTCCTTTAACTCTTCTCCCACAATATCTCTTACTGGTCTCCTAAAAAATTTCATCAAATCAATGGGTTCTGAGGTATGAAGACAAGGACATATGTTACTGAGCTTATTCACATAGGGGAGCCAAAATCACCTAATAAGATAGAGCTTTAAAGCTTTATCAGTTTATGAAAAGGCTTAGGGTATAATACAGGTGCCTGTCATCGCAGGGGATTGGGTTCAGCGTCTCAGGAGCCCCCTTTCCAATCTTAGCCTGTCATCCACATTTGCCTTGCTTACTGCTGTTTATTGCAGGACTACCCAATAGGCAGTGGAAAGCAGAAAACATGCCTTCATTTATTTTTTGACAAGCTTACCTATTCCTATATTTCAAAAGCTATACAAAAGCCATGTCAAACAGAGCACCACACCTATTACAGTTCCCAGTCAAAAGTTCCCACTCTTCACGCTGACTGCTTTCCCTGTTTAACATCCCTTTATTAACATCAATTGCAAATCAAACTGTAGCAGTGAAATTCATCACTTTGCAAAGAGTCAGCAGGTATCCTACTTCAGCCCATCAAAACAGGGCTTACATTAAACTCTAAGTAGCGCTTAGGTCTTATATTAAGCCTTCTTAGAGGGTGCAATGCACTTTTTCTGAGTTACATTTCATGCAAACCATAACACCGGGAAAATGCACTTCAGCACTTAGGCACTATGCAAGTAGATATTACCAGGTAAGAAAAAACTTCAACAGATAGCCTAAGGGGTTCTATATTAGGAAACACTTGAATGTTTTCTTCAATGCCATTTGATTGTAAGAAATTGATCACTTTTCTGAAAAAATTATGAGTGATGCGATCTGACAATCTGCAATAAACACATTATAAAACCAGACCTTATCAAGTGGAAAACATCTTTAAAGCTTTTCAAATTACATGAGATTCCAAATGCATGTCTTTGTTACTGACATATCAACAGGAAAACAACCATGGAGTCACAGAACCACAGAATCACAGAACGACCTGAGTTGGAAGGGACCCATAAGGATCATCAAGTCCAGCTCCTGTCATTGCACAGGACAATCCCAACATTCACACCGTGAGTCTGAGGGCATTGTCCAAATGCTTACTGAATACTGTCAGGCTTCCCTGCTTCCCTGGGGAGCTGTTCCAGTGCTCCACCACCCTCTGAGTGAAGAATCTTTTCCTAATTCCAATCTAAACCTTCCCTGGCACATCTTCCTGCCACTCCCTCGAGTCAATCTTAGGGAAGACGCAAACAATCCCACTAAATACAGAAGCTAGTGTTTAGGTACGATTCTTCTTCACAGGCTTTTATAGCAACATAGTTCCACGGACTTCTATGGAAAAAATAACCTAATTTGTGTTTAAGGGAAAACAAAACCGTAACTGCTTCTTGAGAAACTCTACAACCCTTATATTAGCTATCTAACTCACTGTCTTGACCAGTGCCCCTTCTTCTGCTGAAGGTTTAACCCAGAATTACAACCGGCCAGAGCCTGAGATAGGAAGGGAGGCACCACAGGGCTTTGAAAACTGTCACATCCAAAAGACTGAATCCACACTGTTCTTCTGTTCTCCTTCACACACCTATAGGGAAACAATGACTGTAGTACAAAATCCATACTGTTCCAGGACTACAAGTACATCGTATCGTTCACACCCCCCACAATAGCAAAGTCATGCTCTGCTGCAGCGCAGCAAAGCCACTGCGCCCAGGCCAAGTAGAACTCTTCCAGGGAATCAGAGCACTCAAGCCTCTGCTGCCAGCAGAGCTGTATCCATCAAGGACCACACTTCTGTATACTCCCTGCACATCATCATCTTGTAGTACAGAATCATACATTAAGACCAGTTCATAAGAGCAAGGAAGAAGGATTGCTATAGAAAGGTGGGACACATCCTATCCTGGCCAGATGGTACTTCTCTTCTGGCAGAGAGGAGGAAAAAAACACAGCTCTTTTAATCACTTCACCTCAAATAAAAGTACTCCTCCATCAAAGTTTGAACTCACACTACAAGAATGGCACATCACTGCAGAGTTTCAGATTACTGCCTGGTTTGCAGTTGGTGTAGCCAACATCTATTTCTATGTAGGGTCTTGGGGATTTCACCACTATGAACTCTCACCACCCCTTCCAGAAACAGATTCTGCTGCCCAACAGCACCAGCACAGGCTCTTTGGTAGAAGGAGAAATGCCCATGATAGTGATACAGAGGATACATAAGCAGGCTGTTTCATCTGGGCTACTAACACATTGCACTGTTTACTGATTACAAAATTACTACCCCTCGGTTAATATATCCTGTTGTCTGCAAGGAAGAGAATCTCACTGATTTTAAAATTACCTGCATGTAAATTAGGAGAATGGAGCAGAACACAGGAGGAGGATGTTGAGCATTTAATTTCAGTAGATGTTGTTCTTCACATAAATTTTCCACTCATTAAATTCATCGCAGACAACATAGTGTGAACACCTTTACACTAGTTCAAACAATTTATACCACTTTGGCTTTCTTTAAAGGGATTGACAAAGAAATTGCAACAACATCTCTCAAAATTAAAAAACTTGCATTTATTTTATTAATTCAGTATAAAGTATGTTAAACTTCCAGAGAAAACTGTGCAGGTGTGTGTGCATACCTGAAGGAACAGAAAGCTTCCATGAACTACTTTCCCTGTTTACATGATCCTCTGCTCATGTGCCAAAAAAAGAAAGAACAAACCACAACAAATATTACTGTCCTGTTTGACTGCCGATGCACAAGCGTGACTGTGTGCACAGAGTCAGAAACTGCATTCCACTCCCTCAAGCACGCGCGGCGGCAGGACAGCCTCTTCCCAGAAGGCACAGGTAAGAGCTGACGTCTGCATTTGCCCTTTATGTGCACATCGAGAGAGGAGCATGATCTATAGGCAAAAATGTGCGCAAATGTGGGAATGAGTTGTGGGTGGTGACCGGGGTGAGTGGTTGCCTTCATCAATCAGTAGAAAGTACAAAATAGAGGCCTCAACTCACAAAATTCCCTCACTCTACCTCCTGCACTCCTTGCAGTTTCTCCCATAAGCACGCATTCAGTATTTCCTCCAGCTCCCTTTGTATGTATTTCTCATCTCAGTGCCGAGCGCTGCGTAAGCCCATCATATGAATAAGACCTTTATAAAGCTCACAGGTGCTGTTGTGCATTGCTGTTCATTTAATAAACACAGCAGTAGGCCGGGAAAGCCAAATGATTATATATGCCTTTAACGGGCTTCAGAAGGATGGAAGGGTGTGGGAGACCGGGAAGGAGGGAGGGATATAAGTTTAACACTAAAGCATTGTTTTCATGGATATTTTTGTTTTTTTAAAAACCCCCACACTGACGTGTACATACAACAGAGCAAATGAAAACAAGGCAGGTTTCTGGATTTTTTCTGCATGCAATACGCCAGGTGAGAGTTGACACCAGGCATACAATGAAAGAAACGCACAAAAGGATTAATCGCGAAGCCAATTGCAAACCGCAGCTCCCACAGCTGAATGAGAGTAAAGACTAAAATGAGTTGTAGCAAAAATATGTTAAATCAATATTAACCACAGACATCAGAAGCAAATCTTTATTTGGAGACAGTTTAAACAACCCTCCCCGCTCTCCCCCTCAGCCTCATCCACCCCATCCCCTCCCATACATACATTGTTTCTTAAAAGTCTCTCAGTACTGTGACGTATGGCTGGAAGTGCAGCACCAGATCCTACAAAGGGACAGGTAAAGCAGGATTTGTGGTGAGGTGGCAGTCACACCATGGTACCGAGGGACAGGAGCAGAACAAAGGACATTTTGGAGGGTCTCTGGTGGCTGCACTGGGCACTCGCATGGGTGAGAAAACAAAAAATGTAGCAGCAAGCCTCAGGTCACAGCCTTCCCCTTTTCACAGTATCACAGTATCACAGTATCACAGTATCACAGTATCACAGTGTCACAAGGTTGGAAAGGACCTCTGAGATCAAGTCCAACCTATAACCCAACACAACACCAATCCATCAACTAAACCATGGCACTCAGTGCCTCATGCAGTCTCCCCTTAAACACCTCCAGGGTCAGCGACTCCACCACCTCCCTGGGCAGCGCATTCCAACGGTCAATCACCCTTTCAGTGAAGAACTTTTTCCTAAGATCAAGCCTAAACCTCCCCTTTCCCATCATGGTTCCAGACCACCTATTTTGGATACCTGCCCCAGTCTGCACGGGCAAATAACTGTTATTCAGCATGGGGACCCTCATGGTAAAACAAGCTACATGGAGCAGCAGCAGACAGACAGACAATGAAATATGAGAAGAACCTATGGCTTCTCTAACAGTACAGACTAACAGCAGCCATCCAACACTGCAGACTTGTCTTATCAAAAACAGCCCTGGATGGGCATGAAGTTGAGATGAACGCTGCATATTCTTCCTTGCAGTCAAAGTCATTTATGTAGGAGATCATGTGTGCATCAAACTCACTAGGAACTTGGTGATGCCACACGATGCCAGGCAGAAAAGGCACAGACAAGGCACGTCAGCTTTCAGACAGTGACAAGGCATTCATTGCTACTACAACTTTCTCTCCTTGTTCTGTAATCACTGTCTGCAGAACAATTGAAGTAAGGTTCCAGGAACTTATTACAGATGATTCCTTTTGTTATCAATATGCAGGAACACTGCAGCTCCACTGGGGAGGAGAGATAGTTTCATGGTTCTCATTTTTCACACAAGCACAATATAATGCATAAAAGCTAGCACACTTTCAGAAAAGCCTGATATTTCAGGACCACTCTTAACTCCGACTTGGACTTGCGCACCAGTGGCAAATCATTTCTCTGTGTTCAAACTCTCTAAAGGTGGGGAAAACAATGCTCTTGCAAAAATTCCTGGTTTGTTTACGGAAGAGTTGAAGTCTTAAAGCAAAAGGTTCTGCAGAAACCAGTATAGCAAGTACAACTCAGTGCTAAAGTTGTGTTAGACTAACTCCTCTTCTATAAAGGACAGTCACTTCTCTCCTCTTTCTCAATGACCACACTTTCAAATCTAAACACTGCTCAGTAGTCAATTTAGTTTTTAGGATCAATAACTTGGAACTGTGGATCAAACTGGTAAAGCATCTTCTATGATTCTTCCATGGATACTTTTCTTAAGCACTTGGCACTTGTCATAAGTATCTATTTATCAAGTGTTATTTAAATGTATTCTTCTGGTTGGGCAAGACAGACTGCAAGCCAGAATGACATCCAGGCAATGCCTTGCAAAGTTTATGCTACATAGACCAGCGTACTTGAATTTGGACTTGGTAAAAAGTGGTTTCTTTCTCGTGGTGGGGTTTTCCTGGAAGGGGAGAAAGGGTAGGCAGGGAAAGAGATTAATAAAGGTATTTATAAATATACAGGGACGCCAGCTTCAATAGTTAAATTCAGGACAATACTACAACCAGCAAATCTAGATGACACATATCTGAGCTAATGGATAGAGCTTTTCACATGGTATTAGTGCTTCAGCTCCTAAAAGCAAACTTGAACAGGTTGGATTAGCTTTGCTGGCAAAATAAAAGGTAAGTGGGAACCTGATTTACTTTTTGGGAAACAGAATTAACTTCAGCACATCTCTCCTCATTTGTCAGTGCTTACTAGCTAGTGGTATCCCCCATCCACTCCAGCAGTTCCCTTCCAAGTTGTGTTTCTAGGAAGGCTTCACTGAGGAATGTGGAGGGTACAGATGGATTGCTTCCATGTTTATTCTTTTATTAGGAATTTGTTTCAGTGAGCAACTCTATCAAAACACGGTCTGATTTATGCTAACCTTGTGACGGGGAAGACAAATGCACTAAACTTTCCACAGAACCAGGTGATGTCATGCTTTTAAAATAATTTTTTTCAAGGATTTTTTTTAAGGGACAAGACTTTGCCCTTAACAGCAAGCTGCAACCCAGAACCCTTGTTAGTCCAAGTGACTCAATACATTACATTACAATCTAGTGACAAATTCTTATTTTGAAGCTCTTCATTTAAAGAATGACCTTCATGGTTTGTATATTCCTTGGGGGAAAGCTAGTCACTTCTTCTGAGGCACTGGCAATCTTCATTCCAACAGAACCAAGGTGGTGATTACACTTAATTAAGAGGTGGGATACAAAAAGAATGCAAGAACTTTTCATTTACCTTTGCATGAGCTCCAAGCAGAGGTTTCTGCACTTTCCTTGCAGCAATTGAATTTTAGAGGAGAAATAGATGAGGAAAGGAACCTGGACTGGACTGGTGGATCTAAGTTTCACTGGGGGTTCTCAGAGTTGCTTTGGAGAAAAGATCTTCGTAGCTAGTAGGCTGACAGTGAAAGACTGAAATGGAAAATTTAGATCAGCTCCACTGACTGACGGAATGAATTCTTCCCTCCACCTCTCTACGTGCAGAGATAAAGGTTTGACCCTTGATGCTTAGCAGAAGTCTGACTTTTGAGTCAAAACAGTACCGTGTCATCTGGCTGTCTGGGCTACACTGTACATGTGGCATTTGCTTGATCTTCTCAGACTGAAGAAATACTGGAGATAATGTACATACAAATAAAAATAGTTTAAAGAAGAACACTGGTGATAACGCCCAGTAGCACCCTGTGGCTTCATGCTTCCAAATGTTCTTAAAGAGCTGCTCATGCCTCACCGGGAAATAGGCAGCACTTTAAGCTTACAAAAATAACTGACACTCCAAATTTCCTCCTCCTTAATGCTGTTAGGGGAGATACTGACATATAAACAGGATGCACACAGCCAAGAGGTTTTTTAATCAGTAACAGACCCTGATCCCAAGGACATTGATAGCCCTCCTGCTCCCCTTGTATCCCAGAGAGTGAAGAAAAGGGTCAAAATGGGCAAAACAACTGTCATGATTATAAGTAGCCAAGATGATTGTAAGGTCTGAGGGCATAGATTTAAGATGGGAAAATGAGAAGTACACAACCCACAAAATCCTCCAGCAGTCCAATTTTTATTTTAAAGAGTGAAGGAGAATACACGCTGTGAAGAGACACCTGAAAACTGAAAAGAGATGCAGTCGGACCCACCTTTCAAGAAAAACAAGAGCTGTGTTGCATCACGTGCAAAATAATGCCTTGCCTGTACAGCCTCTAACACCATGAAGCAACAGAAAGGGGAAAAAAGAAACTATACAGATACCCCAGTGGAGAAAAATATTGAATTATTCTTTTTAGAGTCTCCAAACACCAAAAGAACTCAGGTAGGTCAACAGCAATAAAAAATAAATATATGAGAGAGAGAGAGAGAATCATATGAACCCCTCTGATGACGTGCTTTTCTAAAAATAACAACGGGCACTTATTTTGCCCCCAAACCAGAAAGCTGAATAAGATTGTGTTACAGCTGCACATTCACATTGCAAGATAATACGGGAAGCAAGCCAGATTCTCATCTCTCTTAAATCAGCACAGTAGTGGAGTCACTGCAGTTATTTTGAACAGCCCCACTGGAGGATCTAGCCTCACATTTTTATGTGATATACAAGCAGCACAACCAGCTTTATTAAAGTTCATCTTTTTCCAATTGTGAATGTCTCACATGCTTCATTACTCAAATTTTATATAAAAAAAATCATTAAGATCTCAAGGCACCCTGAGGACCAAACACACTTTAAAGGAAAGCAGTTAGAAGTAAGGCAATGGGTATTTAAAGTTGGGGTTTGTTTGCTTTTTTCCTGCTTGTTCTATTTCATGGGTCAGGAGAGCTAGCAGGTTAAGAGGAGCGTTACGAAGAGGCCCACTGAAACTGTCCTCTCTGTTTCTTCCTGGTTAGATCAGAGGGAATCAGGTATGGGTTTTTTCCTGTTGTAACATAGGTCAAAATATTAAGAAGCCTGAGAATCAACAACCTCTTGCTTATAGTCTTCGGGCTCACACATGTGACAAGTCTGGGCAGAAAAGGTTAAGTTCAAAGCAGCTTGGACCTCTAGGGACGCTTTGAAGTACTTTAGCATAATCTAAATTCATAAGGACCCCTTTAATGTCTAAGTAAACTAACAAATGCTTTTGGAACAGTCTAGCATCCCCTAAGGAAAAAGAGCGGTGCAGTAATAATCACTGAATTACCCAAATAGTTTGAAAAAAAAAGTCTGATAAAAAAATCCTATTAGAGCTGCTCCCTTCCTCTGGTAAAGGTAATTGCATTTTTTGCTTTCTAAAAACAGCAGCCACCATCTTCCTCCCAAAGAGAGTTAGACTTCAAAGAGAAGTGCCATTCCTGATAACTGGTGACAGATAACCGCAAGAAAGTTAACTGTTTAGGACTGGACTGTATTCCTGCCACCGGATGGGGACAATGCTGTGCTGCCCTGGTCTAGCCATCAGAGAACTACAAAGAATAAAAACTCCTCATGCAGGTTGCATGACCAAAATGCTGCACCCTGGCTTTGGACAAAAATGTACTTGAAGAGGAGTTGGATAAGCACTTCCTTTGCAAGATGAGCTCCTTCAGAGCTCCACTGCTGTGTGCTTTGTACTTACACATGAACGTTTCTTGAGGGAAATCTGTTGTATCTCTAGAAGAGAAACAACAGAATATTTCTATGACCAAATTACCCAAGACACATTACAATTGAAAATGATGCTTCCCCCTCAAAACAAACTCCTCTTGTGTTATCAGTAATTACTCCTAGTTTCCATAAATAAACAGAGCATGTTCCCAATAACTTGGTACTGCATGTCTTGAAAAAGGACATTACTTCAGGTAAGGAAGCGAAAACAGAGTATCTTATGCTACCATAGGGACATTATTCTACACCCTTAATTCTGTGTCATTTCAGAAGGGATCTACTGACTCACCAATGTATGGTCAGGAAGGAAAATCTACTCTATCATTATGTACAAGTAGAAAGCATAGAGAGACTTGGTTTTTCTCCATTTTTTACAGCAGTGTTAATTCACTCACAAGGCAAAGAAGTCATATATCACAGGCTGTTTCTGGGACATCAGTGTGACATTTTCTCACTGCCTCTCTCCAGCTTAAGCCAGTATTTATCCAAATTGGATGGATGTCAGTACAGCAAGCAAAGCCCTCCTCCAGGACACTGGCCAACAGCTATTAACTGATAATGAATACAGCAGTACCAGCAGTCCTCTGATTTAGACCCTAGAATCTGCATAGCAGAAAAGTCTTGTGAGATCAGTCACAGGGGTCTGAGAAGGTCCTGATTACTTCCAGGAGGAGCTGGAGCTAGTCCTGTCGCCAGGGGCTTCCACCTGACACACAGGACCTCCAAGAGGAGGAAAATACAACGAACAGCCAGCCTGTGACTAGATCACTGTGAAGTGGTAACTAGACAATGAAACCAGTACACTGATCCCCTACGTGGTGCAGCCCAGTAGTGGTGCAGGAAGAGCACATAATGGAGCCTTGAGGTGTTTGTGAAACAGAGACATGGCAGTTTTGCTGCTCTTCTCCCCTAGGTAACATCAATGCTTCCACTCCTTCAACTGCAGGCAAAAGCAAAAGGGGTTGGTAATAATGGCCTGGCTCAAGTTCCCATTTAAAGTGGCCTCTAGAGAAGTATGAGTGTTTAACATCAATGACCAAAGCAGCTGTGGAACTAATTGTAACATTTTGCCCATCATTTCATCAAGTACAGTAAAGACCGTGTATCCATATGCCATTAATAAAAAGCAAAAAGGGTCAACAATTAGTACTCAAGGAAGTTAATAGCTGGAGCAGAGGTTCTTATTTATTATTTTTGCAGTGGACAGGCTCCTGGTAAATTCAAGGGACGGCTTGTAAGTAATTAAATGATGTGAAGAAGAGGGATCTCTGATTTAGCCAGAGACAGTGGGTAAATCAGTAGAAGGACTACTAAGTGTACCAGGCTGGTGTGCTTGTGCAGTAGCAGTTCCTCTGTGCATGAACTGTTCAAAGCAGAAAGCACAAACTCTGCCAGATGTCCCATCCATCCTATGGCCTAGCGTGGACCAGCAATGTCATGTATCCACAACAGTTGTGCAACTCACACATAGTATCAGTGCTGGAATTATGCCCAGATTCAGGCCTTGTCATTCATAAATATGGACAGAACCCAAGTCCTTGATTATAAACACTTTTACACGCAGTTATGCAAATGACTGAATAATTCAGGCTTTTTTTCCCAGATACGGCATAATATTGAGCTACGTAAGAACACAACTCTCTTCTGGCACAGTCTGACATGTCTGTACATCAGCCCTTCTCTCCAGCACATCTTGTAAAATGTGGACAAGCAAAGCTTACAAAAAAGCTTCCAGAAATTTGACCTTTCATGGCAGTACCCTCTCCTTCCTGAGCAATCCCCCATGCCCAACTCGCATCATGTGTTTTGCCCTTTGCCTTAACTCCAGGATCCCCCAAAAAAGAGAAACTATTCAGACAGACTGCTAGGGTGACACACACTCCACAGCCGGCAGTGTAATGCCAGTAAGACTGTGGCATTTTGAACTCCAGGGAAAGTTTGAGCAGAGAATGCCCCTGGCCAGGTACAGCTGTACAGGGGGCAAAAACACAGCATAGAGCATGAGGATCACTGTGGGAAAGTGAACTCTAATCCCACAGTCTCCATCACAATCCATCTAATCCATTTCAATATCACATACACGCTTCACAGGGTTGCTATAAGAACTGGATAGTTGAAAGTTAGAGAAGGGTTTAAATTTAACAAAGTGTTTCCATCTTTGGTAAAGCAGAAAATACTGCCAGCATTTCCTGCAGTTACCTAACACCCTCTACTGAAACAGCTTTTTCTCAGTGACTTGCTCTTGCACCTCAGTATTAACAGACTTTCTTCCCCCTCATTTTTCCTTTGACTACATAATTTTTGAAATCCATTTCCTTGACTTGTATTGGGCCACGATACCATGTGTTACATGCAAAGGTACCTCACTCCATGAACACTCCCATTGACACCAGTGAGAAGTCTCCTGGGCAGACTGGTCTCACCTTGTACTGCATGAGGATCCAGCTTCAATTTCCTGCATTGCAGCAATTCAAGGTGCTGGATGATTTAACACCTCAAGAATCGCATGTGAAAATGCTCTGGCCATACTTCTCCTGCTATACACGTCTGTATGTTTTCAATTGGCATAAAAGTAACAAAGCAAGTAAACATGAATTGCTCATCATTTTGCAAGGTGACTTTCTGGTTCCCTTCGAATTTTCTTTGAGAAGTACTCTATTATCTGCACGCATCATATTAGAACAGTCAACAGCTTTTTGCAGGTTTAGTAATTTGATCCTTGCAGCAACACGCTCCTGACACAGTTTTATAGCGCTCTGTGGAGTTTTCTAGCAATTCTTCTTCCATCTCTTCAACAGACAGTGGAATTGGAGCACATCTCTCATATGGGTCTAAGTGTGCTTCCAGTCTTTACAGCCAGCTCACAGCTGCACAGCATTAAACATAAAATTATCATTCCCTATCGCATTATATGAAAGGGCAGAACACAGCGAGCTATTTAAGCCTCTGCATAATACTTTTAACCTAGAACAGAGAGAAAGTGCATGCATTGAAAGCTATTTTTCTTTGAAATGTTCAACTAGGTCTTCTGTTCTAGGTGAGTATTTCATACAGATAATGCTAAGCCACAGATATAATTCGTTCCACACTCATTCATTATACAAATTCTGATATAAATCTGCATTAGAAATAAAGGCTCAGACAGGTACAAATGTTCATCTGATTCCTCAGATATCCACAATAAGAAAAAAAATATACTTGTTGCTTGCTATGAATCTGGACCATGTTTGTCAGCTTTGCTTCAGTGTTGTACTATGTTTAGCAATTTGGTTTGGTGGTTAATGGGTAAACACTTCAAGATACAAAAATAAGCAAAAGAAGAAGACCAAAGCTTAATTCTACCATCAAACATCTACACTTTCATGCAAAAAGAAAAACATCCTATCTTAAAGTAATTTTGTGGGACATTTTGTGGCAGGAGGTAAGATACTCTCAAAACTGCTTCTTTCGGACCTTTGTGCATTCTGTGAAAATCTGCCTGTGCCTAGACTGTTCTGCTCACCTTTAATGCATGCACTGTGCAAATGTTACATACAAAGTAATAGAGACAGTGTTTTTAAAAAACAAGCAGAGTAATCATATAAAGAAGGTACTTCAATACTTCAGTGTGTACGAAAGTTTGAAGTATTGCCTGTCTTCCTCATGAGAAAACCGTCTCCCTACTAAATACAAAATATACTTTAAGAATCTGAACCTTATTGCCGACTGCACACACGAAAAAAACTATGAACTACCACATATTGAAGATGATTAGGCCAGTAACCATCTTTTCATCTTTTTTTCAGAGTTCTCTACTGTGGGGTCAGGTTTCCATATGCCATGCCAGTCTCTGTGGAATTGTATGTGTGGGGAGAGAAATCATCATGAGATTATTTTCGCTTGACTTCACAGGGAGCTGTGATGCCTCTCTGGATGCACTTTGTATTTCCAATGCCAGTCCATATGTCTAATCATCTATAAACTTCCCCAGTGCATACTTTTGAACCATGCTCAGAGGGACACATAGGCTGCTTTCCTATTTATTTTTAAAACTATCTATTCTTATGCCTGTGGGGAAAGAAGACCAGTCAGCATGCCTGCAGAGACAGTGCTGCGGGCTCCCAGCTCCTGTCAAGCTCTGCAGCAGCCTGGCTCTTTAGCCTGGCTCTGGCTGAGCTCTCACCATTCACTCTCTTTGAGCACTGCCTGCTACCCCTTAGTTCACACAGATCCTCAAATGAAGAGTTAAAAGCTGCGCAGGAAAGTTGGAGCAAGCCTGCAAAAACATTTTGATAAGCTTGTGTGCAAGTGGAAAGACAACAGTACACAATTGCCAGAAGCCCACATGCTCTGCCCTGGGCTAGACATAAATTCTCCATCCCAGTCCTCTGCTCTAAGTGATTCCAGATCACATCCATACATCACGAAACTTTACTATTGTGCTCAAGGTGTTTAAACTTGGGGCAGGAAGCAGCTGGGCTCCAATGTGTGACCTCATATGGTTCTGGGTAGCTATTTCCATGGGAGCATGGTACAGCTTTCAGCAGGCTTAATTTCTGCCACATACCTGTGTTTTCCTGCCTGGGGAAGGAAATACCATGTGGACTCTGGCCCAGGCAATGGAGAGTTGATGGGAGAGTATCTCCAGAGGGAACCATTGCATTGCAGAGATATCAAAAACCAAACAGCTATTCAAAAGCGAGAAAAACATAAAGATTGACAAAGAATAGTAAAGCACAGGTTCATCCCCGAACAGATCTATATCATGGGCGGTTTCACGCAGAGGCAAAGCCCAAGGCAGACACATGTTCTGCAGTGGAGGCTTCACCCTGCCTGCTGAACACCAGTAAGATGAACTGTGTTGTGCAGAGATGTGCAGGGGAAAGCAGACACCAAGAAATCAGCACCGAACCTGAGAATGGGGCATTCATGAGTCTCTTCACGCAACGCCTGTAAACCAGAGGGTCCTCTGCCAGTGCACACTGCCCAAGTCACAGCAACCTGAAGCCACCTGTCTGTTAGAAGGGACTTTGATTCAGGATTAGTCCTTAGGCTAAGCTGCCAACATTAAGGACAGTAGTAATTTCTACTTTAACATATTTCTAGAAGACTGCAGAGATTAAGTCTTGCTTCCTGCCTCATTCAGGAGGGGTTTTTTCTACCTCCCTCCTTCGCCCCCAGGTCAGATGGGGAATCTCTTTAAGGAGTATCTGGCAGACACTGTGTGACTGACTTCTTGCTAGTTACACTAACTGAGAGCAGAACAGGGCTCTCAGTAACAGATAAGGTTGGGCAGGTGGATGATACTCATTTTTATAATCGAACCCCAGAATAATTGAAGTAAATGTCATGAAAAGTTACCCTAACGCCTACATGCACACTAACATGTGATATCCAGTAAGCAGCTGTGTTTTCACATAGTTAGATCAAAGAGGCTGCAGAACAAGAAGGTCACGGTTTGGTTACAGTGTCTAAACAACTAAATCAGTGGGTACCACTGGGCCCGTCACTTGATCTCATTACCCTGACCTCACCAGCTCTGGAATTTAGTGACCTTCCCAGATCAATATTTTAGAAATGACTGAAGTTTTATAGTATGCAGAGATTCTCTCAGCATTGGCTAAATAGTTATATCAAAAGTCCAGAAAAGGAGAAAAATTGTCCCCTCTTTCAGGTTAACATGCATTTCTCAATTGCTCTGGAATACTGTACACACCCAGGGGATGAACAGTGAATTTCCTTTGCTATTTGCATCACAGTATTTTTTTTTTCATTAGAGCATTTTGGAGATCCTGAATGGTTTTTGTTTACATCAGATTTCTATTACAGCCTTTCTTACATCTTTTCAGTTTATATTTTCCAGGACTATGCAAAAACACATAGGAAGCTTTACTCCTCAACTTTTTGTCACTTTCACCTCTGTATGCAGAAAGCCAGGCTCCTTGGCTCTCAACATTTAATCACATGCAATTGTATTTCCTTTTGCCAGCTCTCATCATAACACCGCGCATGTAAGGAGGAGGAAGCAGGCTCAGTTCATAGCTAAGATACTGATATTGCTTTGTTTTCTATGCACCTGGCACCTGTTTGTCTAGTTCCAGCTTACCAAAAAAGCCTCCACTGGCAACATGAATTAAATTAACTTGAGTTTCAATCTCCAAGTTTTGGGGTTTTTTTGAATTTTGTTTTTCACAATAAAAAATAACATACTTTTAAAATCTTGGCTAAGGCTTCTTCCTTAAAGTTTTATTAGTTCTGCTCTGCAAGAATGAACCTGGCAGCAATATCTCACAGCTTTATCATGAATCCCTCATTACTTGGATTTTTCTGAAAGCATCAGTATTAAAGCTGTTCTATTGCATAAGGAAGTGGAGCTGGGGCACGGATAAAGGGCTCCAACTAAAACTTATTTCTAGACTTTTGGTTGCTAGGTAGAACCAAAAGCAATCTCAAAGTCCTGAAAGCTATGAGCAAGTCAAGACTTGTTTATGGTTTAAATAGTAAAAGTGAAAGCATCAGGGTTAGGGTTCCCACCCCCCAAAAAAATAATTGCACAATACTTTGGAGCTAGACTAATGAATTTAAGCATTCAAAATACTGCAATTGTGCATTCAGCCTATGGCAATAGCATGCAAGTACATGAAGCTTTCCTAGCCACCCGAAAAGATAACACCCACGCCCAGCAGCCAGGTACCACAAACCACTGACCTTCGGAGATGGCCAGGTGGTTGTCTCAGCAGAGAGACAGGTTCCCTAAAAGTAAGGACCTGATCCAGTGGAAAGCCTCCTGTTCTCCAAGAGACACATTCTTCTGCCAGAACTGTGAAAGATTTCCCCCAGCACTTCTGTACCCAGCATTCACACGCTGAACAGTAAGGATGATGATTATTTAGGAGGTTTGGCTGTTACTGAAGCTTTCTGTGGAAGAGTAAGCGACATTTCTACTGCAAAATATGCCTCCCAAGCCTACCTACAATGCTGGGATATGCAAGCCCCAAAACTGATTGAATGCTGGTAATCCTGATGGGTCTGCCACAAAGACTTGTTTTCTCCAAGTATATAAACTGAATTTATTCTGCTCTCTATTTCAGAGCTCACACTTCAATTTAGAGCAACTCCATGCAGTTCAGCGGTGCTGCTCTAGCTTTACAGCAAGGTAATAAAGATCAGAATCAAGCCTTCTATGCTTATAAGATATTTCTTACTTGGTTTTGTTACGAAAGCTTTATTCCTCTCATCACAAAGGCATGCATAGTTAGATAGCACATTGTCAGCTGGTTCTGACTTGAACTGGGGCATTTGAGCACCCTTACAGACTTAATATGAACGAGAAAATATTGTTCATAGATGAAAACTGATTTAAAAGCATCTATTTAACTTGCATTTGGCAGTTAGAAGAATGCTGGCTGTTTGCTTGCTTTTGGATAGTGAGGTTAATGGCCCTTCAAAACCAACTCCAAAATCCGCTGTGGTGACAGATCGTAAATAACGAGGGCTGGGAGTTCCTTTTTAATTCCATTTTGGTAGTCAACAGTAAAGGAAATGGAGGTCTCAGGAATTTATCTCTTCTTCCTCCTCTGGCATGCACATGCAAATGTCACACTTCATATATTAAAGCAAAGCCAGAGGTGTGCCCATATTTATCTATAGCACTGCTGAACTCCATGTTCTGCCCAGAGATTCCTCACCCAAATCACAAATATCTAGTGGTTAAAAAAAACCCCATAGGCTTGCATATCTAAGCTTGTGAACTCAAAATTATTCTGCAAATAATCTCTAAAAGTATGAAGTCAATGAAATTAAGCTATAAATGAAGAGCACAACTAACTAGTGAGAAGCTATGCCATTCATAAGTGATCCTTGTAATACTGAAAGAAAAAAGTGGGCAAACAACCATTTGTTAGAAACATGTCTGTTAAGACACACATTTGCAAGAATTAGTGTCTTACATAACCTTATAAGGCCAAATTTCAAGTTTCATTTTACACGGTCCTTTGCCAGGATAAAACTTCAACCAATCTTCCAAACCCTAAATGAGTTTATGCCTTATCCTGAAACACTGTTGAGATTAAACATAAAATAAACAACCAGACCAAAAATGATGAATCAGCCGGGACACTGGCTGAGGACAATCCCAATTCGTTCTTCACTTCTCCAAAGAAATTAACTCAATGCTGAATGCACGGCCCTAATCAGTGGCCCTCTAATTTGATTTACTTTTAGACACAGCATGCACAAAAATGTTTAAAAGAGAGAGAGAGAAATAGATTTGCTCATAGGAAATGTTAACAACAGCCAGATATTAACTGTAAGGAAATCATTTCCCATTCTCTCTGACATGCAAACCTTAGATTTAAAACGAAATTGCAAAAACACAGATTATGCAAGACATGGTTTCCATCTAAGAAAAATAAGTCAGTTCCTCTGATCGTTGCAGTTTCAGACTTGAATGCATCCATCTCGGGACAAGTTGCTAGCCAAGTTGGACTACATGTATTTCCATTAATTTTTGAGTACTGCTAAAGATGCATTTGATCTTCACCCAACTGGTAGCCACTGTTTTGTCTGAATAGTCATACAACGCACGGATTTGATATTAAGTATATTACCCAACTTGAAATCCCCACTATTCTGTGAGATACTACCTTGTAGTTTCAACTGAATAAGGTTTCATAAGGTTTCAGGGAGAGGAAGGCTAGTGTGAAACTAGTTTAAAGGGAATAAATCCTCTGAAAATAATTAATTACACAATGTACTACCAAAATCCCCTAAAAAAACATGGCAATCAGAACATGTCAACTGGCTGGAACAAAGTGGCCAGCAGATATCTCAGGGAAGAGATCTGGCCCAAGGAACTGTGGCCTGGTTGCCCACTAGGAAAGTACTTTGGGCATGCTGGGAGCTGTGCAAGAGGACAGGCAGGCATCATCAGGCTTGGCAAGATCAGATCAAGAGAAACACCACATAAACACGATTGCATAAATCACATCACTGACAATCATCTCCATCAATTTATCGTCAGCCTGAGCATTCAGTTTTACTACACTTACACAGAAACCCAGTTGAACAAATAGGCATGGCCTACTGAGATCCGGTCCTGCGGCTCTAACAGTGCCTGTGTTACCTGCAGCCACTTAGTGAAATGCTTTTCCTAGGTGAAGAGAATACAGCCTAGCACCTACCTTGGATCCTACCTGGATCAGCAGCACAGGCCCTAGGTCCCTCCATCAGGGAGGAAAATACCACCACAGCCTGAGGTTTGGCTTTGATGGGTTGAAGCTCATTGCCTGTCTCTGCAAATGGAAGCACTTAGCTCTGCGCTTAAGCTGTTTAAAAAAAACTCTTGCTCAAGCACGGACTCCTAGTTCTCCCAGGTCAGTAGTGACCTGAAGTTTCTCTCATTCAACAGTTTTAATAGTTTGTACAAAAAAAAAATCCCACCAGCAAGCAATCGTCTTAGCCCACCATTTAGCACCTGGTTACACTTTAGCTCAGTTCCAGGCAGAAACTGCTGGAGTCCAAGGTTCAAGACAGAGCAGGGGGAAAGCTGTCATTGACTAATTGGCCCTTCATAGGTCTTTTAATATCCCCAGAAATTCTGCAATACTCAGGAGCTGCTGTCTAGATTCAGTGTGACAAGACTCAGTGATGTGCTTTTGTCCATAAGCACATACATACTTCATGCTTATTTGCTTTACTTAAAGTATAAATCACAAATAGTTGTATGTGACAAATTCCCCAGTATTGAACCTTCATGGCTGCCAAGCAGTATGCTGCAGAACAGAACAAGGAGAGCTATAATTTTCTTTTCTTCATTTTGTTATTTGACCTTCAGTTTTTCAGTTGTCCTTGGATCAGTCTGGAACTAAATATAGTCCTTCCAGCATTATTTATATGTTTAACCCAAAGCTACCCACGTGTGTCAAGGGACTATCAGAACACTGTTCGAAATTATTTTAACAGCTTATTTTAAATTGGAAAATGTGTTTTGGTGAAAAAACATTGTCAACCAATTATGATTCCATAAACTCCTACCAGCTCTCCTGTGTTTTGTATCAATTTGCTCACAGACTACAAGACAAAGACTCCAACTTGCTCAGAGAAAGCTCTTGAAACTGCCCAGCCTTTGAAAATGCTGACTGATCTTTAAATTAACACATTGATAATGATTTTCGCCACCAGCTATTTACAAATGCAATGCAATTTACAAATAAAATGAAAAAAAGCCCAAAATATAGATGGATCAGCTGCATCCTTGGGGATCAACAGTCATCAGGGCTAGAACGTCCCTTAGTGCAGTATATCTCTACAAACCATTTGGAATGGGAACCCAAACCCACCATATTCAACTGAAAATCATTATTGTTTGACTACGTACAGTGAATCTTCCTGAACTGAGCGATATATTTTTTAGTTAAAAGCAAGAAAAGCCAAGCAAGGAAAAGACAAAACAGCCATTGTAATAATCCTCCATGAAATCTGGAGAAAGGATATTTTCCACTCCAGGTAGTGGTTCTGTGGTGTGTATGGTAGCTACCGTGCTAACCAAAATAACAAAGAGCTGGGTGGGTGGATAAATAGATGGGCACACACACGTGCACACAATTTCTATCACGTAAAAGCAATTTCCCCTATATCATCACAATTCTGCAAACAACATAAATTTTATTTTATTTACATAACCAGTGTGAGCAACTTCAGAGAAGGATTTATGGTGCAGGTTGGTTTTCTTTGTGGGTTACTGTTTTACTGTATCAATATTATGTTGAACAACATTTTTCAGCCAGAAGAAGGTCTATGTGAAAGTTGAAAGGTGAGAGAATTATTTCTGACTGTCCTTAGGTAAGAAATAAAAAAAGCCCCAACGCTTTTATCACTGGTCTAAGCAATGCAAGCCACATTCATCCTATGAATTTAAAGAGCTTGCACTGCTCAATCAGCTTAGAGTAGTTATTTAAGAGTTCAGAATTTCTTGGATAATGAATAAGATGTCGTCCATGTAAACTTTACCAAAAAGGTTTTAAATTTTACAGTCAGCTCTATAACTTGACACAAAATAGCGTCACCCAGAAAAACAACCAGCCATTGCCACCAACAACCAGTACAAGATTTCTGACTGTTAACTGTCCCCATTTAGAGCCAAATTTTCAAAAGAACTGAACACCTAAAATATTTTGCTTCTTTGAAAAAAAAAAAAAGTCAGCTACGTTACAACGCTTACCTTTTCTTACCTTAAAGCTCTGAATTCCAGCTCCATAATGCTACAAGCCTAAATGTTCAGACATAAGCAAATCACCAATCACCTCGGGAATCACATTCAGAAACACAAGTTTTAAAGAATTGATTCCTGTGCATTTGGCAGTCAGAGAAATTTCTACTGACTTTTTGTTACTGCTCCCTAAATTCACCAGGGCAATCACGCAAAGTAAATGGAACTGACTTTTCAAGCAGGTTCGAGGCCCTTTTTTAACAACACTATAAATCCAGGTTTAGGGCAAGAAGCATCTGATCAAAACCGTCCTAGCCACACCACCAAAAGCATTTATGTAGTAGAAACAAGCTCAAATTTGTTAACATGGAAAAGTAAACTTTGAACTAGATCAGGTACAGCCTATCTTCTCCCAGAAGCATAGCAAAAATGGTATAAATTACTTGTCTTGCACTCCAATTAATTAAAGAAAAATTACTTTACATGCCTATCCCAATCCAGATCAGGTCTGCCTTAGAGAAAGATCCAGTGCTGCAGACTGTGAATGTGCAGCCTGGGTGCTGCAATGACAGATACTGGAGTTGTGGGTAGAGACTGCAGTTTTTTAAAAACGCAGAACAACATATCAACCACAGAATGAAGATATACAAGGCAAACCCAAGGTGGTGTCATAAAATACATTCAGGGTCAATAGCTAACGTCCCTGTTATAAAAGTTCTATTGGTTTTGCCCAAGGTTATTTCCTTAGCTGCCAGAAGTCATTTGGCTAGAGATGGGATAAGGGAGTTGCTTTGGGCACTGAGTAATACTATCCAAGGATCAGACTAGTTATGTTCTGCTGCTTTTTCAGAGCAGCAGTGTTTGTTCCAAGCCACTTGCTATATATTTATATATAAATATAAATGTATACATATATGTGTACATGTGTGTATACTTACAGGGTGTTTTCATAAAAGCTCTTGGGAGCTTTTTGGATGAGAAACCACAGTATGTTCCTCCAGTTCTAAACCATGCTTTATCTAGATGACCAGAAAAAGTGTAGCCAAATTTTACTGCCCTCTTGCCCCCCCACTAGCTCTAAGTTCCTGCATGTCTCGGAAGCTACTGACTATTTATGGCAAAAAGATAGTCCACTAACCCAGCAATGCTCAAACTTTTATCACCTCCCCCCAGGCCCCAGAAAGAAACATTTGGCTTAGCCACCCTCTTCCTATACAGAAGCACATCTCAGGACGGGGAGATAAGCAGAAAGATGCTGCTGAGATAGAGACACCTGCAGTTGCTCCTCTGCCAAGGGCAGACCTGCAACTATTCCCAAGCATGTGCACTTTATCTATTAGCTCCTTATCCCGCACTCTCTGCTCTTTCTCACGCATGTTGTCCTTCCACAATGCTGGCTGGGTCTCACCCTCCATCCGCTGCAGCTTTTGGGCATTCACCTGAGCCTCTGAACTGTTCACCACAGCCAAACAAAAGCAGGAAAGCAAGATATGCCACCAAACAAATTCTTTCAAAAGGCTAGAGAGGTCACTTCTCATTGTCTTCCACCAGGCTTGTTCCTGCAACAAGTTTATGCCCAGCCACAAAACCACAGCAGCACCAGAGAGGAACTCCTCACCAACACATACATAGTCCTCACCGAACAACACACACAAGCACACACAAGGCAGCAAACTCTGACCAAGCATTCTGACTGTACCCTCACATCCCATGTTATGACACACTCAGACTCGCTCAGATAATTTCTGCCCCTCATCTTCCCATGGACAATAGTCCAAACCCATTCAGAGGGAAGAGGCAGCAGCTCTGACTGCAGAGGTCCTCCAGTATAACCTCCAGCATTGCTATCTATACACTATTAAGAAACCAAACATCTCAACTCTATTAGTAATCTTATTATTACAGCAGTGTAAAATAAAAAAGTGAGGTTTTTAACATGGAGTTGCCACTGTCTAGAGGAAACCTGTGTTTTGCACACACAGAAAGGTGCACGCATATTTCGTATGGTGCATTGCAAGCTGCACAGAATAGAAAGCAGCTGGAGCAAAATGGCTATAGAGAAATGGTTCTCCTGGGCATCATCTGTTGATTTGTTTTGTTTATAGAAGGAATGAGATTTTTATCTCTGCTCAAAATATAAAATGCTTCTATGATACTGAGCTCACTGCTTGGCTATGCTCTCACTCAGGAATGTAAATAAAAAGGGGATGAGGGAGAAAAGCCTTTACTAGACAGAATCCTTAGCAATGTCAAAAAAAAAAATAGAAAAATGTCCATCAATTACACAGCAAATGAGTGCAAGTGGAACTGAGTCACCAGCTATCATGGAAATGAGAGCCTCATTACCATGCTTGTTAATAGCTTGCTTCTACTAAAGCTGAAGAGGCAGGTTAAGGTACCAACTACTCAAATCCCAAGCCTCAGATTCCAGCCTGAGTCCTGGCAGGATGAACATCCTTATACTGTAAACACACCAGTCCTTACGAGGTGCATGGCTTGCAAAGGCACAGATTTTTACGGTACTTCCACCATCTTGTGCCCACAGTTGATATTCCATGCTCCCTATGCAACCTTGCTATGGGGAGATTCGTCACTCTTCTGTGCCTGACAACCCAAATCTGGTGGTCTCTTTCTTTCAATAACAGGGCTCTGTGTCCTAGGAGAACATCAGACAGCTGGTTTTCCACTTAAGTTTATAGCACTGCCACTTATATTAAGCAAAAGTCAGATTTCAAGAAAGAAAATAAATTGTGAAACCACTAAATACTTAACTACTAATAATAATTTTAACTTTTCAAAGTTTAAAAACATAACTGCTGAGGACGGTGTCCAAACTGTGAGAAATGACCTGAAGCCTAAAACTTTCTGGTAGACAAAGTTTAAAATACAATTCTGAGATCTGAAAGGCTCAAGGTTTGTTGCAATAGCTAGGAATATTTATCACAAAACGAAGGGTCCTTTATCTTTGCACCACCTATTCTTAGCTCTTAAGAGGAGATGAAAGACAGAAATGAAGGCTGCTGAAGAACACAACAGCCACAGTTTATTAACTACAGCATAGACCTGAAGTCTTTCCAGAAACACCAAGAGGTGTTTGCTCTTCTTAAAGCTGTGTTGCCTCTCACTAGGCCAGAGCCCTGACCCAACTGGCTACTGAGGAAATATTTGGGCAACACAGAGTCCCATGCTGGGTACAATACATCATAGTTTCAGAGACATGAAACAATCCAGAATATTAGTGGGTTAGTCATTGAAATCTATTATTAAAAAACCCTACAGCTTCTCGGGTTTTGTTCCATGAAGCCTATAATGAGGTCTCTCTTGGAGAGAGTGTGGTATCTCAACCCATGACGAGTATTTCAGAAAACTGAGATTTGTTAAAGTCTTCAGAGGGCAAACAGAGTACGATGATATTTTAAGAGTTGGAGGAAGGCCCTTGCGTTCTTGACCTCCATAACTCCCTGCCCCTCCTGCTAGCATGCAACACGTTGAAGATCCTTTAGCTGCTCCTTCCTCTCCCAGTTTGGCTATATTTCATGTCTTTCCCACATTTCAAACCACGTGCCTCAATGACCTCTTCGTCTTGTTATAGCTCTACTGAGAGGGTGTTTACATAAAAGCTCTCTGGAGCTTTTTGGATTAGAAACCACAAAGACGCATGCACAGATTACATCAGATTTATTGCTACTGCATAAGTTAAAGGAATACTTAGGGTTACAGGTTGAAAACTCTGCTGGTAGTTCTCATCTAAGAGCACTCATACAGCAGGACCTTGTGATCATACAGTTACTAATTACCCATCTCCTCTGAAGTGCACTGCCTTTTCATCCTTCCTGGACCCCTCAACTCTTAAGTAACACAAGGTTTCTATTGGCTGAAAGGAACTATTCTTTCCAAGGAAGGAGACTTCACTTTGTCAACACAAGCATACAGCCACTGCCCCATGCTGTACTCCAAATGTGTATCTCAGTTCAGCTCCATTCCTCCAGCCCCAACTTTCCCACACATACTCGACCTCAACCTGTAACAACCCACTTCAAATTCATATAGACACATATCTTTCTGTTCCCACTCATTCTTCCCAGTCCTTCTCCAGCCATTGCTGGGCATCCAGCTTCTTTTCCTATCCAAGAAACAAATCAACATAACAGATTTTTCCCTTTCTCTTGTTTATTGCTTCCTTAATAAACTCTCACAACAACCCCACATTTCCTTCAGAACCAGGAAAGAAGGGACTGTCCAGGGAAGAAACTACCAGAGGAATGAATATGGACAATCTACCCCTGCATTAAATCTATTGCACCCCTATTGACCTGCGCAGTTACTTCAGCTACAGAAAATATATGTAAAATAAATGAGCAGAACTTAAAAGAAATTGTCACCAGTGCAAGTAATGGCACATAAAGGGAATTAAGAGACAGACATTGAACATCATTTTCTCAAGCTCCTCCACTATTCCTGTGAAACTGAAATAAATGCATTTCCAAACTCAACCCAGAAAATACTTCAGTTGTTTCTCAGCAGTTAGCACACACTGAGCTCATGGAAGAGTAAACTTCATTTTCAATGGGGAAAAAAGCCAAAAACAAACCTAGGGAGATAACAGATAGAAAAATCCATCTAAAGGTTTCGGGTATGTCAAGGAGAACTGATAAAAGACAATCTCTCGATAAAATGTCAATATTTTATTTTAAAGTAGTTTTCAGACAGCTCCATTAAATACTGTATAAAACTTCACCAAAGAACAAGGCATGGCAATCAAAGGCATTAATAACTGGCAAGCCAGAAATGAGGACAAAACACATCAGATACTGTTACTGACCAAGTCTAGTGTAAAGACAAAACAGAGTGAATAAGAATATATGCAACTTTCTTTGAAGTATGAGAGCAGTGTTGAAGAAGGCAAGAGAAGGGAAAAACACAGATTTACTTTTCAGCACTCTGATGAAGTCTCACCTGTCAAAATGGCATTGGATTAACTTTCCATTTAAGAATCATAGAATCTTCCGGAAAAGACCTTTGAGATCATCAAGTCCAACTGCACCCATCATCCTCTAAACCATATCCCTCAAAAACACCTCCAAGGATGGTGACTCAACCACCTCCCTGGGCAGCTGTTCCAGTGCCTGACCACCCTTTCGGTAAAGAAATTCTTCCTAATATCCAGTCCGAGCCTCCCCTGGCGCAACTTATGGCCATTTCCCCTCGTCCTATCACCTGTCACTTGAGAGAAGAGATCAACACTCGCTCTCCCACAGCCTCCTTTCAGGCAGCCGTAGACAGCAATCAGGTCTCCCCGCGGCCTCCTCTTCTCCAAGCTAAGCAACCTCAGTTCCCTCAGCCGTTCCTCGTAGGACTTGTTTTCCAGCCCCTTCACCAGCCTGGTCACCCTTCTCTGGATGCGCTCCAACATCTCAATGTCCTTCTTGTACTGAGGGGCCCAGAACTGCACACACTGCTCAAGGTGTGGCCTCACCAGTGCCGAGTACAGGGGGACAATCACTTCCCTTGTCCTGCTGGCCATACTGTTTCTGATACAGGCCAAGATGCCATTGGCCCTTTTGGCCCCCTGGACACACTGCTGGCTCATATTCAGCCGGCTGTCAAACAACACCCCCAGGTCCTTCTTCTCCAGGCAGCTTTCCAGCCATTCTTCCCCAAGACTGTAACGCTGCATGGGGTTGTTGTGCCCCAGGTGCAGGACTCAGAAGGAGCACAGGCAGGCAGGCAGGACACTTGGTCTGCTATCTGAAAGAGGCTGACTGACAAATCCACACCCTTTGGAGCACATGAGGATGCAAAACTAGCCACCTCAGTGCAAGGCAGCCAAAAGAACTGCTACTATGCTCCCCTGGGGTTCAGGGGAAAGCAGAGTTCATGGCACTGTTTGGAGGAATTGAAGGAGTCCTAAGAGGTCCCTCTGAGTCTGGCAATTAAATGCACAGACACAGCAAGAGACAACCCCTGCACAATGGGATGGAGTGCTCACGCAGCAGAGCCTTCTCTCTAAGGAGGTTGTTTACATTGCCTTTTTTCATCATCTAATTTCAGTTCTATTTAGTGCACCAAGAGCAGGGTGTGAAGTTCCTCAGGTTCCTAATCCAGTCAGTAGATGGGTGCAGGAGCCCCTGAAAGCTAATTCAGATAGATACCCAAAATTAACTTGCCAGGTGCCTGAATATCCCCGAGATAAACAAAGCAACCTGCCCCAAGGCAAACAGTAGGTCACAAGTTAAAACCCAAGTGCTAGTCTAGAAGAGCTAAATAAGAGTTGAGAGAAGACTCTCAGGCAGAAACTGTCTGATGGAGAAGCCAGAGTAATTTCCCCTCCATTGCCAGCCTCTCCTGCCTGTGCAACCCAGTCCAGACACAGCCCAGTCCACTCCAAGCCATGAAGGAAGGGAAAGCAGAAATGGGATTCCTCAAGAGCTGCACCCAGGTCCTGTTGGCCCAGTGGCACTTGTGAACCTCAGCCAGCTTTGCAGCATGTTCCACTAAACACTAGATCTGGAGACGATGCCATAAGATAGGTAAATACACTTCTTTCATGAAAGGAAGCTAACCTAATCATGTAGGACTACTTTAACACACTATTAACACTATAATCTTCAAGCACTAAAAACAAATCGTGTTCGAGGGATTTTATGGGGAGAGGCACGAAGAGGTTTAGCGAAAACCAAACACAACCAGGAATGAATAGGCTGGAGATTTACTCCTTTACACAGAGTTGTTAGGTTAAAATGTACTTTCACAAAAAATAATACAACAGGAAGAATCACAGGGTCTTCAAATAAACATGGCTGGCCCATGTAATCTCTAAATTTAAACATAAAACAAAACAAAACTTGAACACAAGAGGCCCGAGAGTTTTGCAGTGAAGTTCAAGCAAGCAAAACAAAAGTTGCAAAACACTAAAGGCTGAGCTACCTTCAACAAGATAACTGAGGACATCCCAGAGAATTTAACTCTGAAGCTGCAAAAAGCAACGATGGAAAATCAGGGCACTGAGTGACCTTCATTCTGGATGATCAAATCTACCTTGTTTTCAGAGAAAGAAAATATTGAGTCATTTACGGTGTGGCACTTTTCCAAATTATAATTCAGTATCTTATTCTGCTCCTTCTCAGGCTCACCTAGAGATGCTTGATTTAGCTCAAAAAGGAGACCATATATTGCGCAGGTGTGGAATCAAATTACATTTGACACATTAGTGGGAATTCCAGATTTGCCTGATGTAAAGCTGCATGACAAAGACAATTCAGAATCTGTTTATTTCTTCTGTCATCAACAGCAGTTTATTGACGTTTCCTGTTGAGTCAGATCCTTCTTGCTTTTATAAGCCATTTGAATGAAGGGGAGGAAAGCAGAATGACTTCCAGTGACTGAATGGCCATTTCTGGAAAAATACAGTTGGGGTTAACAGAATATAAAAAACCAAAACTTCCCTGCCACCTGACCCTGTAAACCTGATGAGCCCTTCACAGCAAACTGAGAAGCTACAAGGTTGCAATAGAGGACGACTCATTAGGGACCTTGATATCAGAGCCCAGCTCTGAGGTCAGCCACTGCTGTGGGAGGGATGTGCAAAATCAAGGAGCACCAACCCCGAAGCACTCGCCATCTGCAAAACCGTGTTTTCTGCCAGCGGGGAAACAAGCGTGTTTAACATCCAAGGATTAGGATGCCTCTCTGAACCTCTCAGCTCAATGACCCTGATATGAGAGCAGAGTTGTACATCTTTATGTTGATGTTGATACATGTCAATGCTCCGTAACCAGGCTTGTTTCTAGCCATGGAGGTTCTTGCAGTCCTGTGCCTTTGATGGCAGCTGTGGCAGCTGGAAAAGTTTAGGCCTACCCAGCCGCAGCTGGTGCTTCTTTCGGAAAGGATCCAAGTTTTGTTTTGCTTGATACTGGATTTGTCAGGAAGTAGTATCTGCATGTGTTAAGGCAAATAACCTGCTTAACCCATACCTGCACTCAAACCATAAGTCTAGAGCTCAAGCAATCAAACATCTTTTGTAAATACTTGATTTTTTGAGGAGAAAAATCGGTGCAAGATGTAGTTTTAGGTGGCATATAGTTAGGGAAAAAAATGAAGGAAATATGTGAGAGCTATTTGATCTCAGTTTTGCCTAACTCAAGCCCAAATAGTAAGGTTCTGCAAAACCAGAACGAAGTTTCGTTTGGAGACAGATTATGTCTAAATTTTCTCTGTCAGAGCCCTTTCCAAAGCCACAAATGTAAAGTAACTCCAAATAACCAATAGTATTAAAAGCACCTGTTTCAAAATACTACCTGTCCTAAGATTTATTTCTGATGTGGTCTTGTATGGGTATGGTATCAACGGATGAACTCTAGCACATGTTGTCCCATGCTACTAAGCATATGCAAATGTCCAGGCTTAAGGCCAGAGGGAAGAAAAATATTGTTTAGTTTTCATTCTTTTTGCTCAGAGACTGCAAATGCTTTTGGTAAGGATTGACTTGTTACGTGATGACTGGATAGTATCTAGCTCCAGTGGAACCCAAATCTCTCAATCTCACTATACTTTTCTGTAACACAAGTCATCATTAATATTACTTCAATGTAAAAATGGCATCTTTCTGAATGATTTAGCTTTTCAGAAACAGACAAGAACACCCCTAGCATATATTTCGCTATGTTTGAAAGCATGCAATTAGATGTGTATCTTACAAACATAAACAAACACCTCCCATCCAACCTCCATGTTTCTAAAATAACCCAGGTTTGTTTAGACAAGAAGTTGAAAATCCAGTTTGAAACACAGGTATCTGAATGCTGTGACAGCGTCTTCATAATGCTAATCTTATGGTACATTAAACTTTAAAGCAAGCTAAACTCCTGCTTTCATTTTATCAAACCTCTTCCCAGACAGCAAAAAGAAAAACACAAAGCAATGTTTTCAGCTACAACCAGGTATGGGATACCCAACTCAGTTTATGTTTGAAATTAAAATTAACAATACATTGCACAGATATACTACTGTATTTTTCAGCAGAGAATATCACTGCGATTTGTAAATGTTAACCTCATTCCTCCCTTCAGCATTTGCTTTTATTTCATGCCTAAAAAAAACCCTGAAATTCACAGAGATTAAGCAAATAGAGACAGGAATCCTTGGAAATGAGAAAGTGCTCTTAAAATATTCTGATAATCAGTTTGGCTAGTATAAATCACAGTGGGTGGGAGGGACATGGGCAAGAGATTTTTTAAGAATGCCCACTGTTGTGCCACTGGTATTACTGAAATGTATGTATTTAGCCATATTATGCCCTTTTGTGGTTGGTAAAGCAGTAATTTCACTGTCTATGACAATGGTAACGAGGGAGCAACAGCCATCAGAGAATCCATGATATGAGGCCTATGAGAAGTGACTTCAACCTACTGCAGGCAAGTAGTAAGGATGGGGAGGGTAGAAGAAAAGTCCTTCAGGAATAGAGGACAGCAAGCAGGTTTGAGCTGCCTTGTTAATAGATTACCAAAAAAAAAGCAACTTCAGGTTTGTTATTCCCATTTCAAATCTCAAGAGACTATGTACCCAAAACCCTCTCTGTTCTTTCTACTCCCAATAATAAACTAATTACCTTAAAAAGCCTCTCATTATAGCTGATTTAAGGTCACATGGAAGACAAACACTGAGAGATTATAGTTGCTAAATTTTCCACTGTTTTAAAATTGACACGATACAGTACAAGCATCACCTTCATATTATACTGACAACAACACCTGAGAAACCAGAGATGCACTGTTAGAGGGTTTGTTATGAAGAGTTATTGATGATCTTCATTGTACCATAAATAACAGTCTAAAAAATTATTAAACCATCCAAGGTTCCTCCTAAGACCTGTATCTTGTCTGTAAGTTTATTTTTATGCAGCTATAGCCTCGCCTCCCTTTCCCAATCAAACCTTGCTTCTCTCCTGTTTTATATGACCTCACCTTTCCCAAAAATGTGAGGAGATTGGTCTTATCGCAACTTAGCAAGATACCACCTGCCAGCTGAACAGTGATAAATCACAGCTGGCCTTGCAATAGACATGCTAACAGCAACTGAGGCTGAGCCAACGAGGAGCAGCTCAAGGTTGTCATTTAAACCACTGAGTACCCCATCCACAAAAATCATGCTAAGGAAATAGCTCAATAACACGACAGTTGCCATCACCATGTTGCTATTCCAGTGTGCATTAGATCTATTGACTCTCTTCTCTACCTGCAACTGCCTTTAGCCTGTAAGCCTTTTACAGTCAACAAGGTGGACAAACAGTCTATTCTTTGTGCTCACACAACAGCTGACACAATGTGACCCTGATCAATCAAAAGCTTCTACCATAACAAAATTTACAACAGCAAATATTCATTCCTCCCTTCCCCCACGAGTGTCCTTCTGAAAAGATACAACACTGGCAGAAAAAGAAGCTAGAAAAAAAGAATTCAGAAGTTATTTAAAAAATTAGAATAAGGCTTAGAATGAAAACATCAAAGGAACTTGAAGAATTATTACTATATTATTATCCTGCCATACATAATACTTGTGTTTTCTGGCTCCCAGAAGAACCAGACAAGTGGGTATGCAACATGTTTGTAATAATAACATTTTCTAGAATTAGGAACCTGCAATACTATTAGCAACCCTTTATGTATTCTTTAAATAATTCCTTGAACCCAAGGTTTCAGCCATGAATGAAGGAAGCTGTGAGCGAGCATTTCTTTTTACTCATTTGTTTTAAACAGACATGCAGTATAAAAAAGCTTTGTAAAAAAACAGACTCTCAAATGAATAGGTTGACAGATTGGAACAACAACCACCACACTTACATACGTGCTTCAAGCCGTTAACTTTACAGGTTCAGTCACTGCATTTTACTGAAATAAATGGAACTGAACAGTTTAGCCAGCAGGCAAACCTACCAATAGCCCAAAAATGTTGCCCAGTATATTTCATTGCAAATTTAAGAAATTTGCTTCTCACTGGAAGAGTGACCTACAGGCACCTCTATTTATTAAGATACTTAAAATTAACCTGTATCTGTAAATCAACAACATTAGTTAGTAATAACTATTGGCAGGTAAGAGCATAAAACACTTTCCCATATAAAACACCATTTGCCTTTACTTGATGCCTTCACAAGAACTCACCTTCAGCCAGGAAAGGAGAAACACTGAATGGTGTTCTGTAAGGCAATTTCCTGGACTTTTTGAAACTTATATGGTAGGCACTCAATTCAGCATCTGACTGTTCACATCCGGGAGCCTCATTCAGCCTTGACTTCTGTTTGCAATTAAAGCTACGTTTGTTTATAGTAAGACCGAATTCTGCATTAAACTGCCAGGTCCACTTCAAGAGGAGGAACAGCCTTCCTTAAATTGAACCAGAAAGCGAAGCTCTGGAGAAGGATATACCAGAACATACCCTACATTTACACGGAGCAGTGCTGTGTCTTCAGAGACCTAAGCACATCTTGACACATATTACATGGAAGTATCGGGATCTTTCAGCTGTCTCACAGACAGCCAGATCTCACCAGGGAATCTGCTGCATTTCTGAACTGTGGATGCACCTCTGCCCTCCCTCTCATCCCCTTAAGCTTACAGGAGTCCACAGGCCAGCAGCTAAACAGCATGTTTTTACTGAAAGATCTAGTGCTGCCATTCCTTTTCCCAGTAAAATTCAAAGGAAGTAGGATTTAGACATTTGTGATGATTTGGGCAGAACTGGTTAAGAAAGTAGGCTCACCCACCTACTTTATATGGCAATGCACATCAGATATGGGCTTGACTGAAAAAGAGTATTTTTCAGTCTCTCTAGACCCTCTTTTGACATACAAGGAAGCTGAACAAAGTTCAAAAGGGTCAAAGAATGAAGAAATGATATATCATTTACACTATGACAATAATTGTGCTAAACTCATGATGCCATCAGCATTCACTTCTAGATTAGATTCGGGGTTTCATCAGAGGTTCTTTTTCTACCACTGTCCCTAAAACTTTTTCTTGAACACACAGAAAAAACATTGATTGACTGGGAAGCAGGATTTGAAGAGGTATTCAAGTAAAAGCAGTTAGAAAACACTCTCTGTTCAGTCAGTTTAATTCCTGAAATAAATTATCAGGACAGAATCTTGTTTGTTTTTTTTATTCCAGCACAGCTCACTCCAATACCTACTGTGCTTACCATTAGGGCAGCTGTTTTTCTGATTTGTATCCACTACTCAGCATGGAAAGAACAAGAGAGGAAATTCAAGTAGTAGTTAAAGTGTCTGTACACTTAAGCCAAGAAACCTGGCAAGAGATGAGTGTGCAGCACAGTGCAAAGAAGAGGTCAAACAAGACCCTGCAACAAGTAATTGGTTTCTTTCTGACCAGCAACAATGTTACTTCTGCCTACATAAATCAATAAGAATCCAACAATAAGTTCTTAATTTTGACAATAATTTTTGTTGGTAAAGCATTTAAGAGAAAATATTGCAAGGAGGGAATTCTCTAAAAAGCATTATGAGATTTGTGAGTATTTATTTCAACATCTGCATCCAAAACAACTCCCCTTTCGTGTCCCTTCTAGCCAGTTATCTTCCTGTTTCACCTTAATAATAAAAGACTCTATAGATGTTGGAGGAGTGTCAGCAGGCTTTGTGTCTGATACGCAGCCCATATCATCGTTATCACTTACCAATATAGCAGGGCCAGGAAGATCGCCAGCAAAGCCAGGGTGACCATCGTACTATTCATTTCTGTGGAGATAAATGCCAGGAGATCTACAGGCTCCATTTTCCTTCACTGCAGTTCCAGCCTTGAGTGGTGTGAGTGTGCGTGCAGGGGAAAATGCCCTCAAGAGCTGATAAAGCCTTCCACAGCTATATGAATGACATCTGCAACAAAACAGGAACCAAGAGAGCAAAACCACACCAAGTCAAGAACAAACTGCAAACCTTTCCTGTTCTCATCGACTGCATACTCTGAGAGAGAACTTGAAGACTCCCTGAATGGTTGAATGTAGCAATTTTTCCCCTCCCACTGTTGTTGACTGTCATGCCAGTAAATATTTACATACCCACCACTTGAGACATCAGTACTGTTGAATAGGTGTTTAGATACTAAGTATGGGAAACGGGAAAATGTGGGGAAAAAAAGAGGGGGAGAGAGTCTGACCATGGTACAGATGGTACAGGTCACAAAGGAAGAGTATAAAGACCCTTCAGGAGTGCCCTGGCATACAAACAGTGGCATTCTCAGAAGTGACCAAAACAGAGCATTTTTGCAACATAAGACTTCATTAGCGCTTAATCTCTGAACCGGTTACACTTTAAAACAATGGAACAAAGTAACTTTAAATTATAACTAAAAGGAGGAATTAGGAGTAAACTCTTCTAGTGTGACTACTAGAACACATATATAGAAAGAAAAACTAATGAGCAGAAAAACCCATCTGTAGTACCAGGGTCTGTAAGTCAGCATCTGTCGCACTGGTTAGACCACACAGATAGTACTGTCTGGCTGTGTCATCTCAGGTTCACAAATACCACAGCACATTTTCCTGGCTCAGTGCAGTGCTCCCCTTGGAGGCACCATTAACCTGCATCTCTGGAGACACTTTAGCTACCCTTGCACTGCATTTCTAGTATAAGGGCTAACATCTACTATCTCTGCATTGTGGCACAGTCAAGTTGTCACACTCACTTGAACAACCTGCACACAAACAGTCAATCATTGACATGCAGTTCAAGAAATTTTGTCTCCGTAATATATGAACTCCTCCACTTTCTTCCATATTTTCCTGCCTGCAAACCTCGATCATGTTTCAAGCATCTGATTCAGTCCAACTAGAAAGGTCATCCAGAAAGCGAACCTTTAAGCACTTCTATAAGGCCACCAATCTGTTAAACACAGTTACCAAATGCCATTATAAAACACAGCTTCAGGATGACAACAGCAGCAGCACCAGCTTGCAAGTGAACACTATTGCCCATGAAAAAATCTCCAAAGAGTCCATTATGGTTTGTTACTTATGAAACTAGAAAAAATCCATAGATGTACTGCCACCTTCTCACCCATTCCAAACAACCTGTTTGAAAGTTAAGAAAATCAAAGCTACCCCAAAAATTAAGTTTTTTAATTATACAGTAACCTTGAGTAACAGAAAATCTGAAACATCTGATTCCCATAATACATCAGATGAAGAGTGGTTTCTTCTCATACAATTCCAAGATAATAGATTAGATTTAATGTGCAAGGCTTCTCCAATATCACTGTATTACATTTCCTGCTCTTATCAGGGAAGTTAATAATATAGATATCAAAAAAGTAAAGTCTCTAACACAATGGAGTTTAATTTTAAGAAGATTTGGCTCTACTCTAACCGAATCACTCCTATTTTGGTTCTCTATGCTTCACAACTGCATTAATTCCCTTCCAGCCTCAGATTTCTGCAAAATAAATAAAAGGTGTTAACCAGCTCATCAGCTCCACAGAACAGCACAGTAGTTCACAGAAAACCTTGCTTCTTGTATTAACAATGCTATTTCTATTCTGGGTCAATAACAGCTCTGCTGGTTTGCTGCTGCTGCCAAGTTCTCCAAGAGCAACTGCATCAAGATTCAGGATCAGTGACTCAAGGAATTAATCATTAGGCTTGAGCCAATCCCAAAGAGCAACTGATACTGTGGGACTTCAAAAAAAAAAAAAAAAAATCCAAAATATTAAACTAAGCCAGTTACCAAAAGTGAGAAGGTTTAGAAGTAACTTTCCAGTTTCACTGTGCTTTCATTTACTTGGCTTTTTCATTAAAGGTCATATTTTTCTGCACATAGAGGACTGATGCCCTCCTAGTAGAGTCAGTAGCAAAACTACAATCAGTAAATACAGAGTCCAGTACTGACCACTTACTTTTTAAGAAGCACTGGAGCCTTCTCCCAGTCACACTGGGAGGAAGGTGGGATAAATAGTCCTTAAACACATGAATTATGAAAGAAAATTGGTTCTCACATCAGCATCTAATTTGGAAGAGAACACATAATCAAGCTCCCAACAACAACCATCCTTTTCTGTTGTTGATACTGGGATTTGCTTTTTCTTTTGTTTTTTAAGCTTCGGCACCTGTTTCTTGCTGAAGGGTTTTAACTCAACACCTCCAACCATTAGGAAGGGTGGCACGCAGCACGGACTCTAAAACCCACCTGGAGCACTCCTCACTGCTGACCACACACTCACAGTTATCATCCCAGAGTTAAGAATATCAGCTCTGTAAAGAGTCACAAAAATTCGCATGAAGCTTTGTAGGGCAGGGGGGAAGGAGTAAGGGATGCAGACAGCAGTGAAAACAAGCTGTTTATCAGTCCTGCATCTCTATTTACAGTTCCTTCACATGAGAAATGCCATCCTAATTAACTAGTTAATAGCACAGATATTTTTCAACAACCTCACAGGTTTTTTTGTGGAGCCATGCCAATCAGGCTGATTATGATAATGGTATCAAAGCACTATAGAAACAAAGTTCGCACTAACCACATGCTGGAGGAAGCTAGACACAAGCAGAAGAGAAGCGTTTTCCTGTCAGACTGCTATGAGTCAGCCGCACTGCCTGCATTTGCCTCCACAAGGATTCACTCAAGATTGCATCTACCAAGGTTCACAGCTCCTTGATGCGGTGCCATCCAAGCTCTTCTCTTCCGTAGCAAGTAAAATCCACAGATCACCACCTTGTTCAACACAAACTTCAACAAGGAAAACATATTCAACACATACTTACACTCAAAACACCCATCTCACCCTTCCTTCCCCAGCACTGCCATAACCGCAGCCTCAGAGATCCCCAACAAATTGCAGACCTGCAAGACAGAAGCAGCTTAATCTCAAACAGCCAGAACTTCATAGCAGTAAATACTAAAAAAGGGAAGTACATCATAGCATTTAAAGTGTGAGAAGTTGAAGCATTCCTCCACTGAAAAAGACTCAGCACTCAGAAAATCCAAGTTTTCCAGGAAACCTTCACTCCTCAAAGCCTTGTCTGCTACGATTCCAGGGATATTTTCTGTAAAAGCTCTTCCAAAAAAATGCATTTCAAGTAAGTGGTCAGTACTGGACTCTGTATTTACTGATCGTAGTTTTGCTACTGACTTTAGTAGGAGGGCATCAGTCCTCTATGTGCAGAAAAATATGACCTTTAATGAAAATTAATACAAGTGGAGCAGTGAGCTTCAGCAATGCTTAACATAAACAAGTATCATTCGGACATGAAACATAGATCTTATTAAAAAGTAGGATTATGAAACTCCTCAGAGGGCTTAAACCACATTAAGGATTTTGACCTGTCTTCAAAGCATATCAAATGGAAAATGTAGTCTCCTGTATTTCGGAGGCTAATGATCAACCATATGATAGACTAACAAACTCCTGCTAATGACCAAATTCAACTCCTCTCATGCTATTTTAGGTCTATAATAATCTAATTAAGGCTGAACCACACCAACTTTAAGATAGATGAAGGTAGTCTAGAAAGGTGTCAAGTTTTAATTTTATAGTAGTTCTACTTTATAGAAATTTGTAGCATAGACTTCAGATCAAGGTAATTCTGTTACACAGACAGCTTAGCGACAAAATACTGCAAATGAAATACCACTGAACAGCTTAAAAAACCCCATGAGATTAATCAGAGAGTAGTTTATGTATAAGCTTTAACAAAGCCCATGTACAAAACTGTGTAAGTATTTATGATATTAATTTATCTTAAAGACTAAAACCTTTCCAAAGCCAAAATGAATTTTTAACATCTTTAAGGTAGATTGGTCAAAAAAGACCAAAGGCACATTTCACAGGGATATTCTTTATATTTAAAACAACCTTAATAGCCAAAGTTCTGGGAATATTAATGTATCAGAACGGACGGATTTACAGTGGCAATCTATGACTTTATTATTACTATCCCTGATCAAGGATTGACCAAGCAGATTAATCACCAAGCAAGGTGATTTTGTACTCCTTCATGACAAACTATGATAAACTACTCAACAGACAGACAATTGAGGCATCGGACTCCACTTATGAGAATCGTGCTCTGCATTCAAAATGGACAGAAGCACCAAAAGGACACAATGGACTCACGGAAGATTCTTGAACCACCTTGAATAAAATCACTCCAATGAACTGGATCTCGAAAGGCAAACACAGTAACTGCGAAACCATCCCGAGGAAGCTACTTTCATGATGCTTCCTACTGAGAAAGACACACTATTATACTGAAATTGTTTCCCCAAGTCAGAAACTGGTTATATTAACTCAAATGTTTCTAAGAAAACAGGCATCCAGCTTAAAATTCTAGGAAAACTAAAATATTACACAAACCTGTAGTTCACTAACAAATTTAATCTTAGCTAACTAAAAGTTATGGTACTTCAAACTCAATGTATATCACAGGAGCTAAAATACTCATTAGGCTAACTAAATGTAGTGCTGCTGTACTAAGTCCCCTCTAAAGCAACAAGCTGTGAGATATCCTAGTTATTTCAAAGAACTCCACTTAGAAATAGCACAGATTTTGTGGTCAAAAGGAACGATAGTTTCTTCCTCTTGCTGTGAGAACTCGGAATGAATTTCTAAAATAAAGTTACCTTTGCTAACAGCAACATTAAGATCTTGCAGCCCTGGTGAAATTCCAGAGAAAGCGGAAATTAATATAACATCTGCTGCCCATGGCCAAGCATTTTTAAGCAAATTGACTTTATTAAACAATTGGCAACTTGTTTATATTTTTATAGCTTGCTTTAGAAACATTGATTGATTCAAGCAATCCTATAATTTCATTGTCCTATAAACTTGACTGGAGATAAGTAAGGATTTATGTTCATGGATCAATAGCTCCACATGGACAGCAAAAGCCAAAGAACCCTGCCTAGACTAGTCTTGTAGTTGCAGGGAGCTGTATAAATGTTTGCCTTTGTAACAATATCATGGTAAGAACCAGTAAGTTATAACTCCTTCTATGAAGTTCAGTTTTTAAACACCATGAAAAATATCTAAGCTTCTTCGTTTGATTGAAAGGCTACTCTATATAGGAAACTCAAGGCTTAATTTCTCCAAGCTGTGTTTCAGTGCTGGACCACAGGCCAAAAGAACTGTGAAAAACTTAGCAGAAGCACCTTGTTCTATAATTTAATTAACTAAACTGTCCTTATCAATTTCTCTTTCATCCCTTAACTCACGGGTTAACACCAAAGCATATAAAGCCCAGACCTTTTCTCCCCTTTGCAAACAGGAAGATGTAGAATGCTAGTTTTCCCCAATTAACAAAAATATTTTGAGAGCTCAATGTGCTGTCTCTAGCTATTGCCTTCCCCACCTTACCTCTCCAGTTTGCAGCTCAATAATTTTATTGTGGAATCCTTTCAATACAATACAAAAAGATTTCTTTAGAGAAAATTACACACAGCCTCCTTAAAAATGGTACAGACACCCCAGAAGCAATAAGCCACATCAATCAGTATTGCACAGAACAGTGCAATAGATCCTGGGCTGCCAGCTGGAGAAACCCTGGCCACTGCATCCTTCAAGTCACCTTAACTGGAGTGAAGATGTTTAAGAAGAAATAGACAGGACAAGGGGGAGAAGAGCAGCCAGGAGGCAGGTCTGAGCGTTCTGTCACAGGAGGTCAGCTGTGGCCATGCTTGTGAAAACGACAAGACAAAAGCTGGATGAACATGCTATCAATACCTCTTTCAAAAGCACTGGACTGCTGATACAGAACACCAGCAGCCTGCACGTGTCCTGGAGATGAGCTCCCAGGACAAGGAGGTGGGGCGGGATGGGAGCTGAGTGAAACCCCCAGTCAGACCAGCCCTCACCAAAGGGTGCAGTCCCACCAGGCTGAATGCAGGAGGCAGGTAACAGAGTCCATTGGCACAGCAAGGAGCGAGCCAGGACCAGAAGCCTAACCTTCAATGGGGTTCCTTGGGCCATGGGCAGAGTGTGTAGGTGGAGGGTCTCAAGTGAGGCTGATCAGGACAACTGGTGCCCTCAGGGACCTGACAGGCTCAGTACTAAGGCCTGGAACAGGTAAAAAGGTAATGACAGACAATAGGGTGATTGGAAGAGTAAATTCACTAATACAATGCATTTATCAATTCCCTGTCAAAACTCGAAATGACAAAAGGAGGAAGGCACCAAAAGTCACAAAACTCTTGAACCTGAGGTGATGTAAAGAAGCATTCTTCACCTGAGGACCACCACTGGTGTTTTTTTTTTTTAAATTGCATGTGTTTCCAGAAGAAGCCCCACAGATGTGAACAGAGAATGTTCCCATGGGTCACGGCCCCCAGGCTGACGAAGAGTGGTAGAACTGTATCCCATCTGGGAACCATGAGCAGTATCAGCTCTGCCTTTATGCTTTATCTCTAACTGTTTAAAAGGAAAAAGAAAGGGGAAAAGAATGTGCAATGGATTAGACAATAAAAACATGCCAAAACCAGGACAGGCATTACAATCAGGCACTACCACCATCTATTCTTAGCACCAAATAGGCGTTCATTGGCACAAAGGAAAAAGAAAGTTCAAAATCAAACACGTTGGACTAATGCTACTGCCACAGTAATGATTTTCATATATCAAGAAGCCCAGAAGCTATTAGTGTACGTCCACATATAGAAAGGCAATACAACTGCAGAGACTTAAGCTGGCAGTTCAAAGTAATCACTGAGGTCCAATTCTTTAGCGGCATCCACAGGTCTATTTTTTAGGCAGTAAAAACATCCCAGGACAAGTATTTATAGAAAATACAAGGCGCAGGATTTGGTAATGCTGCTCCAAATCCTGTAGTCAGGCAGGGGGAAGTTGGTGCCCTGTTGCCTCTCTTGCCTTTGTGAAGGTTCCTCATGGTAAATATTTCAAAATTCCAGTAACTACAGTGTGAACAATCATATCTGATGTTTTCAGACGGCAGTAAGAACATAAAAAATATGGTGCATTGGAGCACACAGCTGTGGCAGGAAGCATATAACACCTTCACACTATGGGGCAAATGCAGGGGCAATATAAAAGACATTGAAAAGTCTTATCTTCACTCATGTCCCTATCCAGGGAATATTTACTGCTTAAATTTTTGCAATACATGATGAACAATTTCCAATATTCCCAAAGGCCTTCTTACCCATATGAAAGGGAGCACAGATAACTAACTTGCAAATCAAAGCCCCTTATGCGCTGCAGAAAAGCACTTGTAACATATGGATGGCTTTGCTCTAGTTTAGCCTTTTATGCTCACCTTTTTTTTCGTTCATCACCTTTTCTGCTGACCTTGTACACTGATTCACCAAATCAGAAATCCCTTCAGCTCTCTCATTCTCAGCAGATATGTTGTAAAATGGATATGCATAACTGGCAAGAGGGCAGAAAAAAAGAAACAGTGAAAAATCAAACTTACACAATCACGAAACCAGCATTTCCAAATCTCAAGTTCTTACAGCAAGCCTTGGCTTAGTTCAGATTTTTGCTAAAACACTAGTTCTTCATTTATGCAATTGTGATAAATACAAGTTTTACTAGGGCAAAGATGGTCAAGCCTTCAAAGCAAGGAAAAAATGTTCCAAAGCTGTGAAACTCAAAGGATCAGGGCTAAAATATTAATTGAACTATTTTAATTGCTCAGTTTCAAAAATGCATGGTTTTCCTGCAGTCTCATGACTTTGAGAGTGAATTTGTGATTTCTGAATGCTTGAGGTTAGCAATACTTGCAGAAACGTGCGAACCCAATAAGCTGACCTGTTAGCCATGGGAACAGAGGTTAAGTGGAAGACTAAATAACATGATCTATCAGTTGAAAGGGCAAGAAGAACTTAGTTTCAACAAGATTTCGACAGTGCTGATGCTCATGTTAGCTTGCCATCTCAGACTGAAGTGTAGACAAGATCTGAGCCTAAGGTTCACAGGGAGTCCAGCCTCCTACCTCTTTCCTACCTTCTACGCCTCTACTAAGTGGCAGATAAACACAACCTTAAGCTGCAGCTAGGCTTCACAAAAAAAGAATCAGATATCCTTCTCAGTTATACTAAAAAAAAAAATTAAAATCCATACTATAAAACTTCTAGCCATCGTACTTTATCTTTTCAGTGGCTGCTGATCAGAGCTAAGGTTCATGGAAACCCGTGGCCCTGTGACAACCTGAGAGGACAGCTTTGCACCCTCCACAGAACCTAACGAAGCAAGTTCCAATAGTTTGGGGGGTAGGAGGATTTAAACAATTCTTAGAGGTTTGTTTTTACTTTGAACATGCTGCCACTTTCTTTACCTTCAGCCAATTAAGTCCAACAAGCTCAAGTGAGCAAGTGCAATGACAAATGAGCTCTAGTATGAGCATAACCAGCAGCCTTGGCAACTGTCCACTTTCAGCTTCAGCTCTTCTTCCTCACCACCCATTCTCAGGTATTCATTTTAACTCAGTACACCACTCTTGCAGACACTTCCCTCTTACCAGCTCTCACAGTTACACTCACACAGCAACCACACTGGCTCGGTGGGATCTCCAGCCCAGCACAGAGTCCTACAACCACTAATAAAAATTTGAACTAAGTGCATTGGAGCAGATGCAGCTTAGAGAGCCAGATCTGCCAGACAGGTACCCCAATGTATGGGGTACTGCCTCCTTGAGAGCCCCTGCTCTGTTCGGGCAGTTCAGGCTAACTGGGTAAGCCAGCAGCTACCCAGGTGTGTGGCAAAGACACTGGGAATACTTCAGACAGTCCAGGGACAGTGGGATATTATGGTGAACCATAATTCATTTACCTTATATTTGTAAGTGAAGTGACATATGAATACAAGATTCCAGATGCAGCAAACTGACTGGAAATGGAGAAGAGCTTGAAGCTTCAGATAGGACTTATATTTATGCAAGACTAAAAGCTGAGGGCAGAAACAACAGGGACACCATGCAGGACAAAAGCCTCATCATACAATTGGTAAAATATAGTTTCTTCCAGTCACCTTTACCTTGGTTTCCCTTGGCCAAGTCTGTAATGCAGTCAGGCATCAAAAGAGGGAAGAAGGTGCCTGAGAGAGGCCTTTGTAGATGTGCACAGGTGTAGTAAGGAATGGCATTTTTGTAAGGCTAGTGCAGGTAGATACACTCTGTCCCTGTGTGATGCTCTCAGTTCTCTGAATGGAGAGCACCAACTTCAAGGATAAAATATTGTTTTTCTCTTAGTATATCAAATTAACCTTATTTGAGCATTGTGAAAGGATTACACTCCTTAATGTGCAGTTACAGCTGTATTGTAAATGCAACATTACACGCTTTCTATTATAGTTCAAGACTGCTACACTCTTCAAGATTGTTATAAACCTCAGAAAACAGGGGTTTATAATGGAAACACTGGAACACAATTCTAAAAGCCCTGGCAGAGAGGAAGTATAGCTATAAATTCAGCTTCTGTTTTCCAGCATGTACATTGACAAGGTATGAATAATATGTATTTCTACACTTAGAACAGACAGATGTACACACTGCTCAGGAGGGTAACCTTT
Source organism: Dromococcyx pavoninus (assembly GCA_033558185.1). NCBI lineage: Eukaryota > Metazoa > Chordata > Aves > Cuculiformes > Neomorphidae > Dromococcyx > Dromococcyx pavoninus. The sequence continues at coordinate 806,499 of JAUMJL010000654.1, read as the reverse complement.
GCTGTAAAAGTGGAGGATCGAAACAGCTCAAAGTGGAAAGTAGAACCTTTTATCTTGTCATTTTTAGAGTAACTGAAATTGTAATAATGACGTAAAAACAGCAATTGAAATTTAGTAGCCTGTGCAGCAGGACTGGATTCTGAACTCACTTTTTTAAAAGGGTGGGTTATGTTCCAATGGTCAGCAAGAAAAAGACACAACCCCCTCAAACTCCTTCATCCTTCTTTTTTTTTTGAAAAAAAAAAAAGAGTTCTCTAAATGGATACTGTTCAAATGACATTGCAAATCAACTTGCTATCCCTTGAAAAATTGGATATTCTATATATATATTCTCTTCTATATATATTTTCTATATATAATCTTGTCCCTGACTTCTTAACACTACCAAGGAGCAAAATTTGGACTAGCACTTACTGGACTTGCTAATGCAAAAAGACCCCAAACTGTTTGGCAAGAGAAAGACAAGCAGGCAACTGTACTGTCATTGGGGCTGTGGCATTCGGGAAGTTCTTCAGATATTAATAGCAACGGCAGAGATGGGTCAATACAACTCCATTAGCCACATCACTCTGTTTCACTTCTGGTATGTATGAGGAAAGGAAAACAAAACTGATCCAATTGTTTTTTGGGAGGTACGCTGATGTTGTGTAAACAGGAAAATCCATGCCTGTTTGCAGCCTGACTGGCAGATAGGGAAAGGCAGAGTAGGGAAGTCCATGTGTTTTTCTGGCACAGCCCTAACCTCCAGGAGGGAACAGGGTGAGGCGCTCACCACTGGTGCTGCCCACAGGCTCAATGCAACAGGAGGTTCCACCACCACAATCCTTGTCATCAGGTATCTGCCCTGCCCTGGGGTTTCAGTGGCTTCCCTGACCGTAATGCTGCTTTAAAGACGGAGCTGCTAGTCCTGCAGTGGCTTTCATTGCCTGTGTTAAGCTGCTGTACATGATGCCAGCATACAGGGAAATACCCAGAACTCAGGGAGGCTTCATGCAGATATGGTCCTTATTTTTTATACTAGGTCTGCTCACATTTAGGTAAGATTCTTGAAGGCGTAGAGAATGTTGTTAGTTTCCGTGCCACTGCCCCATAAATTCTCTCCTATTCCCTACACATTAGCTGTGCCCTAATACCGTAAACAGGGAGAACATCAGATATGCCAGAAGTCCATGAGATGTATGAAAAACTTTACATGGAAAGCAGCCCACAAGACCTCCCCACTACAGCAGCCGGGTTTTTGGTAAAGTAATGGATTAGTTTACAGAAAGTTCAGCAATTCTTACCAACACCTCTAACATTAGCCATAACATCCTCATTTTAGATGTCCCCCCTTTGTGGGTAACAATTTGAGGCTACTGTGCATAACATTTCTGCCTGTTTTGTTTGCGAAGAACACCTTCTCATTAGCTTTCCATTTTCCATCTTTCTATACAACAGCAGCCCTGGTGCCCACGGTGCACAAACCCAACACATTCAAGAGCCGTACCTCCATGTTGAGCCAGAGGCAGTGAGTCTCCAAGCGGGACGGGAACTGCCTCATTGTCCAGACCTGTTCAGTATTTGGCAAGCTTCTGCACAGATTAACGTCAAAGCTACTTTATCACCATTAAAAGGGCAAGGCAATTCCCAGCAGAATTGAGAACTGCCTTTTGCGCCTTCTCTTGGGTGAGATCTTTACTAGGACTAACTCCTGTCTTTGCTTCCATTTTTTTGCATTTAAATATGATCTTACAGCAGTAGCCTTAGCTGAAAATTTCCATTCTGCTCCTGCAGTCTTCAGTGTACCCACTTCTTTCTGTTGCACCCAGAAGTAATAGCTGCGAACAAGTATCACTGGCTTCAAGTAGTACATACAGCAAATCTGAAGTCTTCAGCATAATTAGTAAACTATTTATAGGAAAGGACCAGCAGGCTACAACTGCATCATTGAATCCAGTCCTTGTATGTTGGCTATCCCCATGTCATGCATGTTCAGCCCTGGAAGGCCCACAGAGCATCCTTGTATAAAGTATTTTCCAAAACACTCTGGCAAATTTACACTCAGGTGTGAGGACCAAAAGCAAGGCTGCAATAGCTTCCCAGACACCTACTTGTCAGACGATCACAGCCAAAATGCTCAGCAGTGTTTTACCTGACATACTAAGTGCACAAGGCTGTTTCTCCTACCATTGCTATCCTGACCGCAGCTCTGTTTTATTAAGCAGCAGCATGAAACTGAAGCGTTTCCAAGGCTTTTCACTGTAGTGATCTGCACAGCCTGAGACTTTGAATTGCCTCCAGTTCAGCAAACAGCAGAAACACTGGAACAAGGAAATACATGTAGGCAAATACTATTGCAACAACTTCTGCAAAATTTGTATTTGGCTATTTCACTCTACTCAAAAACCTACATTCAACTTAAAAGAAACAAAGAAAAAAATAAAAAAGCAAGCTTAAATTCAGCAAGAAGCTGATATTATAAGACCCTTACTGACTACAGAAAGATTTCTATTCTCTATAAGGAGTGGGATTCCCTCCCTTACCTTCTTCTAAGATTGAATGATTATTCACTCCCCCTAACCTTCACATAGAGGAGCCAACAGCCACACTTCTAACTACAGCTGCAAGGGGGAATGACACCCCTGCACAGCAGGTCCCACGTGCTAACGCTGCAGACGTTACCACAAGACAACCGAAAACCAGATGACTTGCCCAGTGCTGTGTCAAGGGGACAACATGGTAAAACCTCCCAGCCAAAAGCACAGGGCAAGGTGAACCGGTGTGGGGTGGACAACAGGATTTACAGCCTCCCTCCTCTGCCAAGTCTGCAGCAAATACTATTAAGATTCTCACCTTTAAATTTGTCCCATGCTTCTTCCACCGGTTCCTGGTCGTGCTGCCAGGAGGCAGCTGCAATGCAACACCCCGAGGGGAGCGGCGGGGAGCGGAGTCATCCCTGCCTCCCACGAAACAGACAGGTGCTTGGAAAGCTGCCCTCGGCCAGCAGCGAAGCAGACGCAGGGAGACTACAACTCCCAGAAAGCTCCGTGCCTCGCTGCACATCTCCCCTCGGCTGTCCCTCGCCATGCACTCTGGGGGTTGTAGTTCTTTTCGGGCAGCACCCCTATTCTCCCCCTCTTCCCCACTGATATGCCCTTGCTGGAAAGGGAGTCTTTGCGTGACTGCAAAGGAAACAAGCACTCTGAAATCTATTGTTTTATAAAAGCAAACAAACAAAAAATCCGAACAAAACCAACTATATTTGTGTACATTTATTAAAAAAATAATCAAAAACTCTGCAAATATTTTTGTTTACAGTAAGGGGGAGATGAGAAGTTAATGTACTTGCAATGCCCTTTCTGATCCTAGTGGGGGGTTGGTTAGAATCTGAAAATCGCTTGGTTGGAAAAAATCTTTGAGATCATTGAGTCCAACTGCATCTGTCCACTACTAAACCATATCCCTAAACACTTCATCTACCTGTCTTTTAAACACCTCCAGGGATGGTGACTCAAACACCTACCTGGGCAGCCATTCCAGTGCGTGACAATTCTTTCGGTGAAGAAACTTTTCCTGATGTTTGCTGGGAAGGGGGGCAGGGGAAAGGATAAAAGACTCATAAGTATTGCCAAATAGCTTTGCAAAATCAGATGGGAAAAACTTAAATGTTCCCATACACTAATTAGTTAATGACTGGCCTCAAGCCTCTGAACGTGCCCATACTTAACTGTATCCTCCACTGAAGTGAATGCAATCGGATCTCATACTCCAGTTGTTTCAGAAACTGAAGGCCTCTAGAAATTATAAGCATGGCTTAGCAGTGGTGAGATTTCAGAAGTAATTAAGGGCTTATCCACATTGGCTGTTGCTGCAGCATAGCTTCACTTGTTTCACTCCCCTCCCTGTGCTGGACATGTATTTCACACCAATAGTGCTTTATTTGCTGAATTAGTTTGCACCATTCGAGCTTTCAGTTCACAAGCTACCCTTGCCTTAATTGATGGATATGTTCAAGGTGAGCCTAAACTGCTTGTTCTTTTTTTACTTTGCGTTTAAGCCTTTATTTGGGCATCTCTTCCCAAAAAAATGGGCTTTTCTTTTGAAAACTAGAGGTTTCTCATACAATCACTGCTGTCCTGAATTTGGGAGATCAATAGGAACACTAAATACCATGAGACCCACAAAAAACCCGTTTGGGAGCATGGCCCTATTTGCATAACTCTGAATGTTTGTCTTTCTAACACTGAGAGGAATGCTGTGCAGAAGAGAGAAAGCTCTCTTCTCAGAATAAAATCTCTTCTTAGTAATTAGTCCTTGTGGATAGCAAGTTTTAATGACACTTCATGGAGAATATAAAATTCATAATGTATCCAGAGTACAGTCACAGCTTTAAAGTTTTGCCCAAATTTTACTGATTGCATATGCATCTAAAATGTGAACAATGTTAAGACAGTGAGTCAGAGAAGTTCTTCCAAGACCAGTAGGTATTAAGCTTGTGGATATATAAACAGCTTCCCATTACCTGAGGCACAGAGGAGAAGAAGGGCAGGCCCTGGAAAACAATAATATACAAGTGATGCAGGAGGTTTGAGTGCACAGACAGGTGGCAACTATGAAGACTTCCTGGTTTCCACACAGTACCACACCACAGCTGACCCTGTGCAGTTGTATGGCCATGTTCCTAAACAAAGCAGACATCCCCGAGCTTGGGACGTGATGTGGAGGCAGGCACAGAATCCTGCCACAACAGCAACAGACTCACATTGATCCATGGCTTATAGCGCTGCGACACAGCCCAGCTTTGCACGGGACCAGTGGGCAGCTGCAAGACTTCTTCACTTGAGTCAAACCACTGAACTGCTTCTGGACTCTGTCTGGCCCAGGGAAGGGTTTAGCTGCTTTGCAACTCACTACAGCTCATCTTGTACTTCTAGAACAAGCTGGCAGCACATGAATAGCATACTTAAACCATAACCCGGATAAGCCTTCCAGAATAATTGAGATTCTACAGTACATGACTATTAAAAGTAAGTTTTCATAGACTTACTAGAAAAATGTGAGCTTTGACCTAGCACTTCTCATTCTGAATAATCTTTTTAAATGCAGGTTTAGAAATAAAGAAAGAGGAAAAGAAAAAAACAAAGAGTATGTTCTTTTGACTTCAGTTCAAGTTCAATTGATACAAGATCTATTAATCACCAGCATGCAATTTACATCAAGAATACCTGTATCAAAGCAGAAACATAGAAGAGCTGGAATGGATTGCTTCCCAAGATTTTGTGGCATTAAGAGTGGAGCTATGTCTGTTCTCTTTTTTTGGACTGAGCTCTGTACCATTTGGTTGACTGAGGCAGTATCTCTCACTAAAAATGAGCCATAAGAGAACTGCTTTTGTGAACATACAGGATTATTACTTATTCCAACAGGTATTTTGTTAGTTCTTGACTATGCAAAGACTTACATAACTAAACACACCATGAATAAGTCCATTGAAATTGCTAAGGTCCGTCTAATGTTGTCATCTTTTTATTTCCCAGAACAATAATAGTCTCAGTCATCTGTTATTTGCAAGAGTTCACAGATAAAATCTGAATAAAGAAGAAGCATCGATAATATTGCAGCAGACCCTCCTATTGTTTTGCTGGAGTAGGGAAATCCACTGGGGACTAAACTTTCTGTAAACATTGGTCTGACACTGGCTGTTCTTCTTCCCTTCTTGAGGGAACAGCTGATGTGGGGAACGTCAGCCCATCCCATTCACTTGACTGCCTCTAACACAGAGCTGAAAGAGTTGCCATCTGTAAGGACCACAGGAGGATGAATACAATGCTTTTCCCATATGGAAAAGAGAAGCAAAATCCAGGTGCAGGTGATTTCCCAACTGCAAAAGGCAAAAACTATTCAATGCCAACAGTGCTAGAGCTAAAAATCCCATTGCCTTTCATTGGGAAGCTTTCTTAAACCAGCCTGAGTCTCTTTACATAGAGAAAAATAAGTAAAGTTTGCAATGCCATTCAGCCTCAGACACAGCAAATGCCTTTTCCATGTTGCTTCCATATTTTGAAAAGACCAGAGCTTTCCTCAGCACATTCTCTTTAACACCTATTAGGCAAAGGGAAAACGGGGGTAAAGCCAAAACAATAACTTTTCAAAGTGCTGAGCAGCAAACCAGAGAGTCAAAGTGCTCATGTTTCCCCTGAATACCTCTCACAGCTGCACCCTGCTTTCCTGGGCACTGGCTGAGGCAGGAGCTAATGCTGCCATCTCACCCCGTCACTAGCAGGATCCCACTCGACCATGCAGCCTCGGGGGATTTGCAGGGCTTTTCCACTGTGGCTTGCCTGATCACATGCGAGCAGTGAAGTCAGGTTCCCAGCCAGCAGATCAGATGGTGAATACACAGTGTGCACCAATACTTGATTCGCTCCTTTGTAACTTTGAAGACCTGTTAGAAGCAAAAGCAGAGGGAGGTTCATGGGAGGGCAGCTCTCATCCTGTGGCCCAAGAGAAAGGGTTGTTCTCTCTTCTTGTACTGGGGAAGGCTCTGCATTTCCCACTGTTGGCTCTTGTGGCAGTTTAAATGAGGCCACGGAGGGAGTCTGGGCAAGACACAGGACGAGTTGAATCCCGGTGGGCAAACGTCGAAGGCTCCGCACCGTTCTTGCCAGCAGATGGAGTAGAGCTGTAGAGCTGGCACGGGAAGAGCCAGGTGCAGGACTAGGAGGCCCTCCTGCCTCCATCCACGCCTGTCCCTCTACCAGGAGGAGCTTCTCGTGCCCTGCCTGGCACTTCTCTTGCAGGTCTTTCTACTTCCCTCCTCTGGACAGAAGATCTATCCCAAAGCTGTCTAGAGATGACCTTTCCCGGGGCTGCCTTCTTGCACTGGTTCCTGCAGAAAGCTGAACACAGCTAGGAGGATTGATGAGTATTTAAGCATTTATCCCTCCTGTGTCTCTGCCGGTGCATGCATGTCCACGCCCACATGTCCATAGACACACACACACCCTTTTGCTGTTTGGTTGTAGACTACCTTGAGTAGCTGGAGATCATCCACATACCTGTGCCCACCTTCCATTTCTCATAAACTGGTTCTGTGTCATGTCTGTAGGGGCCAGCTAGGTTATTTCCCACTCTCATTTCTGTTTCTGCTTAGTTTAAGCCAGGATCAGCATGAAAGATGGATATGTTTATGTCAGGTCAGCAAATTAAACCTACTGAACTAAGAATGACCAGGTTCCCAAGGTGAAATATCAAGAGATGGGGGTGCAAGTGGAGATGAAGTATTCTTTTCTTGCCTAGCCCTGAACACAAGAATGAATGGAAAAATAACATGTAGCCTTCTCCCTCCCACCCTCTTGCCTTAAGGCCCCTCTCCAAGACTGATCCCCCCCGCAACACAAATTTCTTCATCCCTTCTAGTTGCTTTTTTGATAAGACTGCGAGACACATCCATCCTGTATGGGTCAAGCTTTGAAAGTCATAGATAATACTCCTCCCTTGATAAACACTCATCAGTGTGTTGCTCCCACCACACGATTGCTGCAGATAACTGACCACTGCATTTTTGTCTGCCAATCTGAAGAGGGACATGTTAGACCCCAGCACACTTTGTTGCCTCAGTGGGTCAGTTCTACAAAGGTAACTCCTCCACAGGTGGTAGCCTCTTCATGGCAAAGCTGTTCCTGAAATAAGGTGTTCAGGGCACAAGAAGGGACAGCAAGCTCTCATTCCTCCTCAGCGGGAAGCACTCAGTGTCATTACAGTCATACAGACAGCGGACAATACAGACACAGTGCTGCTAATGTGGATGTGGTTCAATGCAAATGTAAAGACAGCCAGGTTATCCTATGAGTAATCTGATGTGCTGTGCAGGATACAACTATACTGTACAGAATAAATAATGTCTTGTTTGCAGTCGGAGATGTTTGCAGGTAACTGCAATATTTATGCTGCATTCTTCCTTTGTTTCCCTTTTGGCTTTCATTGTTCTGCTTTTTGGAATTAGTTTGTTCTTCTTCCTCAAGGATGTGGGAACATTTTCTTTCTTCTTATTTTAAAAAGCAGCTCTTTTTTTTATGTCATATATATGATCTTCACCATCATTAATTAAGTCATCACCTGGTGTTATGCCCACAGGGGCAAATGCAAGCTTTGTAAATATTAAAGTACATCACTATCTCATTTGCTTAATAATAGCCTACACATTTGAAGCCAAAAGGTAGTTGCTTCTCCCTGGTATGTTCCAAAACTGCCATACTGGTGTCATTTATTCTAGTAGAAAAAGTAGAGATGATTGAAAATCCTAAAACTCACACCTGAGAAAGGACAACAAGAAATCAGCGCAATCTGTATTCTCTTACACTTTTTTTAGATCTTCCTGCAGAATGTGGCTTTGACATAGATGTTTGAGTGATCTGCTACATAGACAGTAAGGAATAATATTTTATAAGCTTTTTATGGGGTATTAAAAAATCCAAAGTTGCCAAATTTTCTAATGGAAAAAGTAAAATATTTCAGGGTTTGAACAGAGGCACCATCTGCATCCGAGTGACCCCAGACTAATTAAGTCTGTCTGTGCGTGTGTGTGCATGTGTGTGCGTGCAGGGGGATGTGTGTGTGCATATGTGTGCTCTTCAGAGGGACATTCTTTGCTTCAGTTCCATTATAATTCCTTTAAATATTTATTACTGGAATGTAAATTCAACTGAAAATTGAGGTCTTTGCTTTGGAAAAAACAGACTATCACCTACCACGGGTGTCATTGCTCATGGAATATCCAAGTCCCTTTTGGAGAAACAAAAGGATTTGGTTATATAAACAAGTCACTGCATTCAATTATAAAAGCAGGGGGCAGAACAAAAGCCTGTTGACTGCTGGTTGAACTACTCCTTGGCTACGTGTGAACTGAAGTTCTGCAGATCTAGCAAGAAGCAGGAGCAATATTAAAATGAATTGGTTACAAATAGTGGAAATAGTCCAGCAAGGACATTTAGAATATGCAGCCCTAATGATGGCTTTGTTTTCAGATTAGTTTGTCTTTATTTTGAGTGTAAAACATTAATAAGCTCCTTAAGGAGATTGGGGATGGGAGAAAACATCGGCTGATCACCTTAAAGCCTAGGAAAATAAAAAAAGTTCTCAAGTTGCTGGATGAAATAACAAACTAGAATGGGTTTATACTTCTTATACTGCTATGAAAGCTTTGCTTCTTGATCATTTCCAGACACCAGAAGGTTATTAAAAATCCACAAAGGGAAAAGCAATTCTACATTTATGTGATCTTTAAAACTTATTTTGGGACCTCAGCTTGTTACCAGTATAACGCAGAATAAACCTGTAACATGAAAAGTATTGCTCATCAAAAAGAGGGACCAAGGACCAGCCTAGCACTGCCAACTCTTGGGAAGGGATTTATTACATAATCTTTGAGGTTACACTTTATTCTGGAGGTTCAAAACCAGAGTAGGTTGGCGAGGATAATACCAGTGCTTAGGCTCAGGTATTTGTACCACTTTAAACCCCACTGTCATTTCAAGGATATAAATACTCTTGGAAAAAATCAGATTATTGAAAGGATTAAATTGAGATCAGTGTCAGCAATAATCTATTCCATTGTGTTGACACCAATTGAAAGAGAGAAAGTTTGGGGGAGGGGAAGAGTGCTGTAGAATACTGCCTATGGGTTGTGTGGGAATGGGGAATATAAATGAGGAGAAGGAGGGTGAAACAGCACAGCCCTCACGTGCCTGGCAGGCAGGGGAAACAAAAGGACAAGTAAATCCTCCTTAGAAATAGCACTGGCCAAAGATCCTGTCTCACCAACAGCTTGTTACTGTAATGGAGTGTCAAAATATGGCAATACTTCTAGTTTATTAAACTAATAAAGTTTGTGCTGGTGTTCCAATACTTCCAGCCCCATCACCCAGTGTACTCAAAGAGCCACAAAATCATAAAGGGGATTTTTTTTTCTTTACTTCTTTTTTTAAAAAGAATCACATTGCCTAAGTCTTCGCCTTCCAATACAACTCCTGTTACCTCTTAACTGGGCTGGAAAAAAGGCAACATATGCTTGGCTGCCATGTCTCTGGGGACTGTAGAGTGTCCCACGCTAAGGAACATAGTGTGATCTCCAGGTACAACCCCTCTGTCTCCAGCTCAGCTCATGGCACTGCAATTCCCCTGGCCAGCCCTCATGGAGCTCATCCACAACTGAAGACCATGCAGGTGTTGCCTACATAAGAGCTAAGGAAGAAGCAGCTGGTCCAGACTCTTTGTTATTGCCCAAAATATGTTTCTACAAGATGAAATTTATTTGTCTCTTTTGGATCCAGAATGATTTTGATAGAGGTGACTTTAATTTGGTGATAAATTGCCTGCTGAATTTTCTTTCAGCCAGAAACATGAGAGAGTAGAGTACAAAAGGTACCTTCTGATGTTGAGCAAATAAAGCACATAGAGAAATGTTTTCCATCTAGCCTTTTGGAAGAAAGTTAAAGGCTGTGTTTTCAGTTCAGGAGCTCTGTGAGATCCAGCTTCCTTGACAGGCCATTTTCTACTTACCTCCTTGCCCCAGTTTCACCCACCACCAGCTTTGCTGTTTAATCAGGTAGGACATCCCTCTAGAAAGGGTTTAGGAACCATCTTCTGTATCTGAGTTAAAGGGAGATTTGTTGTAGCAGCTGTTGGCTTTTGGGATGTGCCATAAGGCCTACTCTTTTTTTCAATTTTTCCTCAATAAGAGGAGAAGAGGCTGTAATGTGCATTCACAGCCCAACAGCCAGCTGTATCCTGGGCTATATCAAAAGAAGCTTGGCCAGCAAGTGGAGGAAGGTGATTCTGCTCCTCTATTCTGCTCTGATGAGATCCCAACTGAAGTATTGCATGCAGCTCTGGAGCCCTCAGCACAAGAAAAAAAAAAGGAGGTGTTGGAGCAAGTCCAAAGAAGGGTCACAAAAATGATCAGAGGGCTCGAACACCTCTCCTATGTAGAGAAGATGAGAGACTTGGGGTTGTCCAGCTTGGAGAAGAGAAGACTCTGAGAAGACCTTATTGCAGCCTTCCAGTACCTAAAGGGGACCTACAGGAAAGATGGGGACAAACTTTTTAGTAGGGCCTATAGCAATAAGACAAGGGGTAATGGTTTTAAACTAAAGGAGGGTAAATTTAGACTAGATATAAGGAAGAAATTTTTTATGATGAGGGTGGTAAATCAGCGGAACAGGTTGCCCAGAGAGATGGTAGATGCCCCATCCCTGGAAACATTCAAGGTCAGTTTGATCTAGTGGAAGATGTACCCACTCATTTCAGGGGGCAACCAGACAAGAAAACTTAAAGGTCTCTTCCAACCCAAACCATTCTATGATTCAACAGGGAAAAAGAGCATCTCACCAGACAGAAGTTTTTATCCTTCTGCTGGCCAGCTGAGTGGATGGTGCAGGGAGACTGGTGGTAGTGCAGCTCAGGGATTTCAGCACATTTCAATAAATATACCTGAAGACAAGCAAGCTAGTGGTGAGAAGACAGGAATGAAACCTTTCTTGGAATAAATTTCACTTCCACTGTAATAACTACCTCACTTACACTGCCCAATGACTGGAGCAAAAATAACAGGGTAAGCACTTCCCAGCACTGTCTTCAGGTGCTTTCCCAAAAGTTTACTTTCACTCTGTACTAAATGAATTATTATTTTACTGTTAAAGTAACAAAGGTTGATATTTGGATTTGTGCATTTAGAGCTTTGTTTTCTTCAGTGGCTTCTTCACAAAGCTCGTCATTCTTTTTGCATTTCCCATTTGATTTTTTTTCCTAAATATATATATAAATTTCTTCCCCTATTTCTTTAGATACAAAATGCAAACTTCTGCATTTACAAAGAAGCTCAGGCACTCTTCCTTCTGTCTTTCAGTCCTGCTTCTGCTTTCTGGTTTTACTTCTGCTCAGTTAATTAGTCATTTATAATTATTTCCCTCTATATTTACCCCGGTATGCATTTTGCCTGGGAAGCTGCTGCTGCCTGGTCCTTTAGAGTCAGTGTAACCTGACCCCCGCCTGCTTGTGCTTTGCAAACCTACTGACGTCACGGAGCAGTCCTCAGCAATCAAGGGGTATGATCGCTGGCTCTTCTGGCCCTGGGTGCCGGGCGCCCACTCGCTGTCTACCTGGTGCACCATAGCATCTGGCAATGCACCTTCATCCCAACAGAGCCTGCTCTGACATGAGTTGCGAGGCCAGAAACCCGCGCAGGGGCAGAGGCATGAGCAACCCAAGAGAGCAAGGAAGGAGAGGGAATCCCTGTATCGCAGGCTCCATCCCTTCACCTCCCTCCGCCGCAGCTCTTCTGCTGGGGAAACCAAGCTGGCAGCAACGACACTACCTGCTGCAAAGGGCTCCTGCCAAGCACGTCACTGCTATTTGTATAATGGGCTAAAAGTCTTGAGTGAACGGTGATACATCAAGGAAAAGCCATTGCATAATTACTGATACTTACAGCTTTTCATTCCAGAAAATTTGAGGGTAAGAAAATAGCTGTAAGGATAAGCAGGAGATAAATCTCTGTTTGTGGCACCTTCCTTATTTTTGCATTGTTCTTGTGTCCTGGGGTTGCTCTCCCACAGGCAGGGCTTGCCAAGGGTGCAGTCCCTTTCTTCTGCATTTTGTTGTCATCTCCAGCTTTCTCCTTGGACTCAATTTGAACCATCAGAACTGCTTAAAAAGCAGGGGGAAAAAAACATTTTCACAGATACTTAATTTCAATTTCCTTTCTTTTTTTTTTTAATTTCAGATGTTTAAAAAACGTGTTTCAAACACTTCTTTCTTGAGGTTGTGAGCAAATTTCCCTCCCATAATTAGGTAATAATAGCAACAACATATGTCCCCTTCTATACCCACATTAAAGAATTTTATGCCTGTCCTGCTTAGGAACTAGTTGCTACTGTGACCTGCATTTTTTTCATCTCATCTCCACTTTCTTGTGGGATTCTTTTAATTTCTCTGTAGTGGTAGAAAGGGAGTTCCAGGCATGTTTCTCTCCAAATCAGGCTGAGACTCAGTCTCTGGCCACAGCTGGCAGTCAAGTTGGTTAAGGGTTCTAGTTTGAGCAGCAAACTGTCTCTTTCATACCATTAGCCAGAAGAAATTTGTCATATTAATGCTAGCCAGGTTCCAGCAGCTCTCTGCTTGTTTCTAGGCAGCTCCTGGTTCAAAGAGTTCAAAATTTTCCATGTTCTCTGACCAGGACATCTCCTGTGACTGTGCACAGGCTGGAAAGCAGCACTTGGTTTGATTTCAGCTGTCCCAGTTGCCATAGTTTTCAGGGTTTCAGAAAACGTCCTACAGAAGACAATTTGCTAGCAGATGTCATGCAGTCTACAAACAAAGCAGACCTAGGCTGCTGCAGGCTCTGCTCCTGGTGTCACCAGTTACTACACCAGTGCCTTGGGTCACCCATCAGTGTGAGGGCCAGAAACTCACTATGCTCTGAGATGGAGTCACAGGCACCAGGTACCCCCCGCGGGATGAGCTCATAAACCAGTGGAGCACAAAACACACCTTTTCTCAGATGGCCCACAAATATGAAAAGAAGCAGGAGGGAGAGGACAAAGAAAAGTATTCAAGCGAAAGGGGCCAGGCACTAAGATGGGAAGAGCAGAGTCCACTTTCAATAACGTTTATGCTTATCTCAATATTGTACCTGGCACCCAGGTACTGTAGCAATAGGAACCTCATAAATACCAATGACAGATAGTAACCAGCACCCCATAAATACCATCAAAAGATAATCTTGCTGCTAGGAAGCAAGAACAAGTTTTTCATACCCAACTGGCCAAGCAAGCTTGAAGGTAAAAAGGAAAAAAATGCCATTTGAAAACAAAGGTCTTCCTCTGGAGTCATAATTTTTAATGGAAATAAAGCCTAAATCAGAAGTCTTATACTAGCCTTAGGCTCCAAAGTGCCCCAAGTCATTTTACATCTGGCCAATAAAAGGGTAGATGATTGATTCATTACAGCCAAAGGCTCAGCTCCTAGGAACGCATGATGCTTAATTTTTTTCTGGGATCCTTTGATCTTTGCTGTAAGTTGAGGAGCAGGCTCCAAATTACGAAGTATTTTTGGAATTATATTGAGACCATTTCACAGAAAAGTCACCTTCAAGTCTCCAGGACTTTCTTTGACTGTCTCTAGAGACACAGGAATGGTGGAAAGCATGACATTTTCATCTGAGAGAAAAGGGATAATGCAGACCTTAAAAGAATGGTAATCCAATCACATTTGAACCAACAAGTTTTCTACATGCTAAACTGAAAGCACAAGTTTCCGTGAGGGTATGTGGAAGCAATAACAGATTTACAGATCTCTGTAGGTCAGCTAGAGGAGGAAGATGGGTATCCTACACAAACATAAAAAACTAGGAATTGGCACATGAGAGAAACTCACCTTTCAGTTCAGTGGGTTGAGTTCCACAGGAGTATTTATTCCAGGATAACAAAAGGTAGTGAAGGTGTAGTGTCTACTACCTACCGTTCCCCCTCTACATGGAGACCTCCGTATCTCCCCAGGTACTTTAAAGCCCAGAGGGTCTTTTGCCTTGTCCTGCCTTTTGTCATCTTTGCTACCCTGCTGAAGAACTCCAGCAGCCCGAACAATGGTCAAGAGTCTACTGAAGTTTGAAGGTCTTCTCATCACAGCTAGTAATCAGCAGGACTGGAAACTGCAGCTCAGTATCTGACAAGCAGTTTGTCAAAGAAAGTCACATAACAAGGGAAACTCCTTCAGTGCAACTCTAATGACCTCCTCCATAGTAATACAGAAATACAGAAGAGTCTGTGTTCACTCTCTGTATTTACTTGAGTCTTGCAACATATTAAATAGCGTATTTAGCAAAACAAGACTTTTCAGTATTCTCTTTGGTATGCAATTGTCAAGGGCAGAGCTGCACATTGAGTTTGTATGTGTTGAAACCTTCACCGACTTAATTAGAGTAAAATGCATCAAATATAGTTATTATAATCTGCTCAGCAGCGACACAAACATATATAAGCCTTGTTCATGTGGCAGGAGTGTCTAGATTTTGCATCCAAGCCTTTCCCAAGATAAAACAATTTTGATGGGGGAAGAGGGAAAGACAGAAGGAAAGACCATAAGAATTGCTCAGCTGATATTGCTAAAACGCATGGAAACAGTTGCTACATCTTTTGCTACCTTCACCCTTCCCAGTAGTCTCATTATGGTAAATAATGATGCACTTGTTTGAAAACTCAGCTTTCATAAGGCTGGCTGTGCTGGGGGAGCCGGTAGAGCAAGCAGCGCTGAAGATCTCTGCTCCTAAATGCCAAATCCCGGTGCTTGTGCCCCTTTGGTTCCTAGGAGCACCTCTGTTTGCTTTCAGAGAGCGGCTTGAACTTCTACCTTAAAGTAAGAGCATATCGTGGCAGATACTCTAATCACAATGTCTAAATATAATGCAAGGGAAGACAATTTGAGAGAGCTCAGCTACACTTTTTTAAGCAACTGTCAGGAAAATGCTTCTGTGGCTTGCTGCTTTGGAGTAAGATTAAATGAATCAGTCTCACCATTTGAATGCGTGGGAAGTCAGAGACAGCAAAGTGACAACTAAGGACGGCTTATTTATAATTGGGCCCTCCTCCTATAGCTGTTTGTGCACAAGTGCTGCGCACTAAGTTCAAAAGTATCTGCCCTTTATGTAAAATTACTCACAAATGTTACGTGTAGGCCAGGTGGATGCCTGTGCTGGTTTGGCTGATTATAAAGTTCATGTAATTATTATTGAACCATCCAGTGATGTTTGGAAAAAAAATACAGCTTATTATGCAGCAGCTTCAAAAGGCTCTTACTGCCTGGTCCTTCAGCCAGGAGTCTTTCACAACAAGGAAGAGCCTAAGCTGGGCATCACTGCCAGAAGTCCTGGGTGATGGCATGAGGACTAGGACACCACCTGAGCAGCAGCTTGGCAGCCAGAACAGGTCTATGAGGGCTGCAGGGTGACATGGAGGCAGCATTGGTGGACATTTTACTAGCTTATACTTAAGTTGCAGCCCCCTACTCCTTGAGACAAAACACCTCTGACGTTACCTTGGAGGTTTAGGTGTAGCTGCAGCTGCAATCACAAGGTGGAGATAAATTCTGCAGTTCATAGTACTATCTGATTAATAAGCCCAACTGGAACAGCATTGCAGTGAGAAATGGCTTTTTCAAAGGAAAAATGTGAGTTTCTAACACCACCTCAGGACATGGCCCCAAACTTTTATAGTGTCCTTCCGAGTGAGGAAAGGCAATATCCACAAATCTGAGATAAAATTGTTGAGAGAAGGATCCAAGAGAGGCTGAGTCCCTTGAAAGAAGAGCAGGATTGCTCTTTGCCCAGCCTCCAGGTGGGTAACTCAGTGGAGTTCAGGAGACCTGATTGAATGAGCTTCCCTTCTTCCTTACTTTGGCAGCCTTGGCCTTTAGTTTATAGTACCAGTCTGCACCCCTAACTGGGAAATATTATTAAAATGGCATTAAATATTAAGAGAGACAACACAGCATCTCTCATAGTGGGGGAGCTCCTGACACAGCAGTACTTTTCTTAATAAACTGGCTTGACAAACAGTTTACTTATTTTCTTATTTCTATTAGATGAACTATCCTTCAGTGGTAAGGATGAGTGTGGCTGGGTGTTATTTTGAGAAAGAGTAAATATTTATTCAACTCTCAGCATGGAAGTGGGTGGGCGGCACGGTCTCAAGACAAGACCTCATCAGCACTATTTTTAAAGCCATAGTCACAGGATGCGGCAAACCAGCAAGGTACAACTCTGTTGTCTGAGCCCATCACCAATTTCTATCTCTGCTTTCTTGGAAACTTTACCTGCAATTTCAAGTATTTTCTGTTGACACTGTGAAAGTCATGGAAGTAAACATGCATGCTTGTCTTTGAAATACTGCTAGTCTTCTGGACATTTGGGGAGAGAGGATGAAAATTTTTTCCTCAGGAAAAACAGTTGTTTTCTGGAAGATCCCACAAGGCTCTCCACAGCATACAGGTTGGAAGCCCCAAGGTTCCTGTCAGCACATCCCTACTTATCCCTGAAGCTTCAGCAGAGCACTACAGAAAGTTTTATTACTTTAAAGACATCAAGTATGTTTTATAAGGCTTGATCACAATTTTACTTCAATCTGCATATTTTTTCCCTTTTCATAACTTCCAATTTAATAAAATAATTAACATTACTCTCCTGATACATTTCTTTGAAAAGGCAGTTTCAGAGATAGAAGATCAAGGGAACTCCCTTCCCTTGCTCCTGAAGCCATGTCTGAGATCAAACTTAGCTGTTGTGTGCTGGTGAGGCCATGGAATGGGTCCTTTTAAGATGGATAGTGAAGAATGGAATAAATAAAGCTGAGTGGCAAGGTGGGGTATTTGAGCGGGCCAGGCATGCACTGCCCAGTGGGAATTTGGCTGTAACTCAGCAAGTGAATAACTCTATAGAGTCTATAATGATAGGGGACCTCACCTAATGCCTCATCAAAAAACCAATGTGCTTTGCTGAATAGAGCATCCCTCAAACAATACAGGCACTTTACACAGTGCTACAATCACAACCTGCCTATATATGACTCTTTTTATATGTGTTTCTTTTTTAATCTGAAATTGTTTTCCCTTTCCCCTTTGACTGGTATTCAGGAATAGATTTTAAATGGGTGTTAAATCTAAAATTTCATATCCAGAAGCAGTGGATTTGGAGTGCAAGACAATTCCTCACATATATGCACTCCTATAGAAATTGTTCTGAGCCTGGAGCAGCTGATTTAAAAGGCTGGGCCGAATAACCCTTCCAAGTGGCTGTATTTAGAAATGGATATCTGTCCACGGGCATCATAGCATCACTGGTACCAGTAGAGCTGTGCTGGCTGGTAGCAGCTGAGGCTCTGCCCGTGGTACCCAGCTAATGCCATTGGCCACCAAAACAGTTGAGTTTATGCTGATGGAGACTGTGCCTCCCAGTTTGAGTAAAAGTGAGTGTGCAAGGTGGAGTTTGATGGATGCACTGATCATTTCACCAAAGGAAGCTGAGGAATTACAAAGTGAAATCAGGGCAAAATTTAGAAGAGAATCATTTGAAAAAGTTCTTCTCTGAAAACTGGGAAAATATTGGGGGGGAGGGGGAGGAATTTATGGGAATAACTTTTTTCCACCCTGGGTTATTTTCAGCAGGATATAGGGACTACATTTAATCTTTGTTGTGTAGAATGGGTTGGGTTGTTTTTCCCTTGCTCTAAGTGTGTCTCTTAATACAGCCTTACCAGCAGAATAATTAACAAAGCCTGCATCACAAATGCAGCACTCTCAGGAGCTATAGGTACTCATGTGCCCTTTCCCACTGCAGCGGACGTAGGAGGATTTCTAGCAAACTCTGGAAAGCAGGAGTCTCTCAGGAACTTCTGAACACAGAAAATGCACAACTAGGTGCTGTCGGAGGTATTCACCAGGAGGATTGTATTTAGTGAATTTTTCCAGCCAAGGACAAACCTCTGACACTAACCCACATCATTGTTTGAAGACAGATTGAAATCTCGTGATTCTGACATCGTTTTATTTTTAATTTCCACACTGCAAATGTCAGGGGAAAAAATACTCTAAAAATTATACTTCAGAAAAGACTATAATTACTTCCAATTAAATCATGGCCCTGGTTGTTTGAGAGACTTGACCACAGCTAGAATTTCATTATCTGATAAGCACTTTTTTTATATATATTTCAAAGTTTCTTTTTTAATAACAAGAAGAAAAGGATCCAAGACCCTGACAACAATACCTGAGCCAACTGCAGAAGCTCAATGATGGGAAATTGTGTTTAACCCCTCCAATGGAAAGGCCACACCATTTTTAGGGCATTTATTTCAGCGATACTCCTAACAGGGAAGCAAGGTTCAGAAATGCAATCAGATGTGGTGGTAGACATGGATGAGGTGACCCAGATCTCTGCTTTCCCTGGGGCACTAATCAGACTGTGAGCTTTCATCACACCTTTCTTCCATCCATGGTACCTAAAGCATTTTACCAACATCTGTCCTGTTTCTCATTGTCACAGTCCTGTCTATATTGGGGTACATCTCTTGAAGCCACTGAGGTTTTATCAGCATCATCTGGTTTCATAGCGGGGATTAAATCTCATCTCTCTGTATGTCTGCACTGTAAATCTAATTGTTACCCCCGAAAGAGGCATTTGCATCAGGCAAGCTGCATTGAGGATGTCACTGATGTTCAGATTGAGAAAAATATCTGAGTTCTTATAGAGTCTGGTACATGGGATAATTTTGCTGTAGGTGTTTGTGGTCTTATTTTGAACTTCATCCATACCAGGGTCACCGGTCCCCAACCCCACTCAAGTATGCAGCATATTTTCCATGTACATTCAAAGATAAGGGCCAAAGAACATTAAAAAATAAGCAGTCATGGTCCCAGACCAGAATGCTGACTGTTTTCTGACATGCTTAGGAGTCAGTCTGTGTCACTTGTCATGCTGAAGATGGAGGTGTGGGCTGAAGGGAAGGGGCAGGGGGGCTTCTGCAAAACATCTGCCTGCAAAATGTGTTGCCTGTTGAGGCAACTGAAAGGAGCGGGAGATGTTGAAAGAAGTTGAACCTAGCAACAGAGAATCAGCAGGCTGTGAAGTCAGTCTACACTGTAGCCCCTTTCCCTTAGCATCCTGGCTAGCAGTAAGCCCAAGTATTTCAGTTGCTAGCAGTGACTCAAAATCCCTACCACAACAGACAGGATTTTCACCAGGTGATGCCACACAGGCAGCTTGTAGCAAGTGTTTGCTAATGATTAGCTGAGATGTAAGGCTGGGAACGGACATAGCATAGCAGGCTGCCTGGGCACCCATGACCTGCACACAGAGGAGACATTTCTTCTATCCATGGAAAAATCCTCCCCGCAATATTCCACATCACAGTGACTAGTTTCTCAGCTGATTGTATTAGGAGGCAAGAAATTAAAAATTGCAGTTGACTCACCAGTAAAAACATGTGAGCGTACCCAGCAAATAAAGTAGATTCCCTCAGCACTTACCTAATAATTTTGCTTTTAATTAAACTGTCCATTCCCACACTGATTTGCATTTAAAAAGAAAACATCTGTCTGTATTTCACTGGGAAACCTTCCCCTGGTGTTTACAAAAATATTTTGCTTTGCTTAATGCAAAAGATTCAGGGCCTGATTCTTGTTAACAACATGTTGCCTTCCAGCTCCTTCATGAAGACTATCACTAAAGGGGACATTCTCAGCCTGTGTCCTTACAGCCGTCTTTTCTGGTATTATTTTTTAGTTGTTTGTTTTTCTTAGTGTACCTTGCAGTCTTCCATTAGTACATTTTTTTTAAATGTAGGGGATGGACAATGAATTGAGAAAAATGGGAGCCACAAAGCCCTCGGCTTTCTCTGGGAGAAAGAAATTGCACCTCAGCAGCAGGCACCTCTGGCATTGCCCCTGGCATGCTCTTGGCATAACCTGGATCTGGCAGAGGGAGCGTAGAAGAGAAGGTGGTGCCACTATAGCATTTTTGCCTCTAAAAGACCAAAGGGCACTTTGTATCCATTCTTACAATCCCCCTAAAATGGGAATGATGCCCAACAGCTCACTTGCCCTCCTTCTTGCACATCAAGCTCCAAAATCTGTATTAATTTCCAAGAGAAAAGAAAAAGAACTGCAAAATTTCACTATTTCCAGGAAGAATTTGTAACTCCTGACACACCTGCTGCAGTTGGGTATAGGCTTGGGCTGTTACCAGCAGCCTCCTGAGACACACCGGTCAAACACCATATGCCTTTCTGGAGAAGTGAGTGACATGACCAAGACCACCAAGATTTGCATACGTGGGGCAGAAATGGAAATAAGCCCCCTTGAGTGCCAGCCTAGCACTGTAAAAAAGCCACTCCTCTTTTCCCCAGTTTAGCCTCTGCCACCATCACCTGGGAGCCATTGGAGAAGTAGCTGAGGATGCTGCTGCCCTGGTAGTACAACATGGCTGAGCATGCCATGTACTTGCATCAAGAACACAGGTCTGCTTATGCTAGATCCAAATATGCAAATAGAGACATGAAAAATCATATGAGAAGACATGAAAATGTGCTTCTCCAATGCTGGTTCACGATCGTCTCCCAAGTGAAGGAGTCAAAGAACTACTCTGCTGGAGTGGGAAAGTCTCTCTGGATTCATAATTTGAGACACATCCTGTGGTCTCAAGCATGCAGAGAGTGGACCATGACCTCTCTCACAGAGATAAGGGCTTGCCTTGGGGCTGCTATGGCCTCACCACTGCGCCTGGTTCCCAAGAGGTACATTCACTCCATGGAG
Organism: Dromococcyx pavoninus; assembly: GCA_033558185.1. Lineage (NCBI taxonomy): Eukaryota > Metazoa > Chordata > Aves > Cuculiformes > Neomorphidae > Dromococcyx > Dromococcyx pavoninus. The sequence goes on along the minus strand of JAUMJL010000654.1, from coordinate 785,163 downwards.
AGGCCTGGATGCTCAATTTTGGGAAACCAGGAATCCAGTGGTAGACTCAAAGCTGGGTCACCTCTGTAGTGCATTCCCATTTGTGCACAGAAGTAGGAAAGCATAGCTTTACCCTCCCGGCTCCAAACCACATGCCCCAAGTCCCCACTAAAGGAGACTCTCACAAGGAGGCTCCATGTGAGCTGAGGAGGAAGGTGAACCCCTGCTCCCTCTGCTTGCCCATACACCACAAGCTTCTTCTGTGCACCGGGTTTTAGTGGTCAATCTTGACTGAGGTCAGGACCTGCTGGGGCTGTCTGCTTTTTACCAAATGGGCTGTGACCTCATTTGGCAGCAACATTTACAAATATGTAAGACCAGGACAGTCCAAGTTGGTGAAAATATCTCCATTTATTTTCCTAACTTTGGATGCATGATCAGCAGATAAGGATCTGTAATGTCGTTGGCATGACCAATCCTGAAAGGCAATCAGGCATTATCCTGTGCCAGCCAAGTAGCCCATCAAGTTCAGCGCCTTGTCCCTAAAACAGGCAGAATAGCCTGTGCTTTGAAGCCAGGCAGCTTTAGCCTTTGCTTAAGTATGTCACACACAGGTTTGGCTCCACTGGCCAGCCATAGGGCCAGGGTCACCATTGTCATTCCCATGCCACCATACACAGTAAATCCTGCAGACCCTTCTGCCAACGTTGTCCTCTTTTCTTCTGTTGGGGGAGTGAGTCTGGTTTGTATTTCAAGCTCCTGTGTCATGCAAGCCTTGATGGAAATGAAGTTAACGCAGGCCCGACAGCTAAGGGATAGCTCAGGGTGAAATGCAGAGGGAGAAGAACCCATTAGTGAAGCCTCATGCAGCAGAGACTGGTACCACTGCCTCCATTTCATAGCTGAGGAGAGCGAGGGTGATTTGGCTAACCTGGAGCCACGCTGAAGCAAAATGCAATGACAAGAAACAAAGTTGGTTTCTTTAGCTGCTTCTCCCCTCCGGTTTTGTCCTCTTCTCTTCTCCAATACTTCTCCACGTCTCATCCACGGCTCTGAGATGGGGCTCCATGGTTGCCACTCTGATTCAGGGAAAAGAAGGCAAGCTGAGATCATAAGCATTAGTAGCACCAGAAAGCACATAATGTCCTCCATCATAAAAGAAGAGGACAGTTCAGAATTACAGTGACCAGATACGTGTTTCAGGAAAACACAGTTATCAACTCGGTGCCTAGAGCCAAATTCTGAGTGTCGCCATGGCTAAATAAAAGAGGGAAGAGAAGCTAGCTGAAATACTGCACCTGCTGCTGTCCACACTGCTTGCTCTCCAATTCTGGCCTGGACTTCCTCAGTGGTTCAGCTGGAGGCGGCTCCTTTTCTTTCCAAGATTCGGTGGTGGTTGGTCTTGAGATACTCTCAAAAGGAAGCAGGGATGAGATGGCAGCAGATTTTGCTCCCTCTGCTGTACACAGTCCTTCAGCGCCATCCCAGCCGACTTTGCGTCTTCACCTACCTCCACCTGCCACTCCCTGACACATTCAACACGTATCCTCAGCTTCATGTCGTAAATAGAATGCTAACAGACCGTGAGACAGCCCTCTTGCTATTCCAGGCATTTTTCAGTGGGGAAAAAAAGCATGCAAAACACTGAAGATACCTTGCAAACAAGGGGGCCCACAGGAGCCTGAGGATCACGTCCTCTGCAGTGCAGATGCAGCCATCCTTCTCCATCGGCCGGTCAACACGAGTTGCTCCCTGGCCCACTTTTATCTGCCAGAGCAGGCATCCTCTGAGGATCCTGAGACTATGGGCCAGGCTGGCGGGAGCACTTGGCTCTCACTGAAATTCCCAAATGAAAGTTAACTCTTGCCTCCTCCTCTTCCTGGAGACATGAACAGGAGAGACCCTGCTGCGATTGAATCCTGCAGTGGGAGAGGTCTGGGCTGACATCAGCAATGGTATTTTTGGGGACCAGACATCACAGCAGGCATAAAGAAAGTACATCTTCACCGGTCTCATCCCAGACTGCTCGCCTGTAAGGAGCTCCAGGTGCACAGATCCAGACAGCAGTTAATGCAGGATCACAGCCCGAGGTTTTGTTTCCACCTTTGCCAGAGACTTTGCATGAGTCTCAGCTTCCTTGCCTGTGTAATGGGTACCTGGTGACTGACCTTCCTTTGCAAAGCAATAGGGGCTCCTGATAACGTGGCTTCACTTCCAGCTTTCCTGTATGCACTGACAAAAACGATGGTGGTTGAGTTGGTGTTCGTAACAGAAAGAGCTCAGTCAGAGAGATGGATCTTTTAAAATAAAAGAAAGGGGGAGGGGGGGAAGTAGTGGCTGTCAGTCTCAGTAAGTAAACACTTCTTTGATGTGGGCCCTTTTTTTTTTTGGAAACAAAACCACAACCCGAATCCTAAAAGCAACAACGTATGTTTATTTTAAATGCATCCGCTAAATATTTACACTGCAAGCAAGCTGAATGAAAAAAAAAAGATAAATTGGAACTATTGTTAGTGAACCAGATTGTGAAATGCCTTGAGGGAATAAAAGATTTATTTGGGGAGAGGGGGAGAGGTAGGAATTTTCCACGCTATTGTAAAACATGAGCTCAAATGCTATGATCCCCACAGCCAGTGAATTGCAAAGCTTCAATCAGCTGCCTTTTTATTTTTTTTCCTTCCTTTCCTCTCTTTTCTATAAGGGGGGGGAAGACAGAAGTGTTTCACCAACTTCTGTTGACTGTTCCTTTTTTCTCCTGATTGAAATGTGTTGTTAAACAAGATCCCACATAATCTCAGCAGAGGGTTTCTCTCGCTCGCTCCCTCTCCTTCTGGGAAACAGCGATCGGTGCCATCGGCGCTTGATTATTTGCAAACTCCCTCCGCTGGCTTTTTTTTTTTTGGCCCTTTTTTTTTTTTCCTTCCTCCTCTCCGTCTCGGTCTCCCCGGCTTCCTCCGTCTCTCCCTTTCTCTCACCCCCAGCGCAACTTTTGCAGGCGCCCCGGCACACGCAGCCATGCCGCGCTGAAAGCGGGGGCACCGCGCCAGCCCCCCCTCCCTCCTTTCCTCCCTCCCTCTCTCCCTCCTTCCCTCCCTCTCTCCCTTCCTCCCTCCCTCCCTCCCTCCCCAGCGCCGCCGTCCCGAGCCGGGGGGGCCCCGCCGCCCCTGCCCGGCCCCGCGCCTCGCCCCGGCCCCGGCGCTGGCCCGGCCCGGCGCCGCCGCCGCCCCCCGCCCGCCCCGGCCGCGTCGGAGGGCCGGCAGCGGGGCTGGATGTGCCCGGCTCCCCCCGCGCTGAGGCGGGCAGCGATGCAGAAGGCAGGCGGCAGCTTCGCCTCCGCCGAGAGACACCCGGTGCTCAAGATGGCAGATGTGTGTTGAGTTTGGGGGGGGGCTGCGATCTCGCGTCGTTCGTTCGTGGCGGCGTTGCCATGAATAACAGGCGTCCTTGCACCCATGGCCCCCATGTACGAAGGTAAGAACCGACGCGGGACCCCTCGCCCCGCTGCGGGAGGAGGCGGGGAGGGGGAGGATATCGGGGGTCCCCGGCTGCTCGCCGTGTCCCCCCCCGGCGTTGTTGCGAAGAGGGGCTCCGGGATAACGTGGCTTCAGTTCCAGCCTCCCTGTATGCACCGACAAAACCGATGCTGGCTGGGCTGGGGTTCCTACAGAACCCTTTTCCCAGCCCCGCGGTCCCGGTGGGAGGCGGTGGGTGAAGTCCGTGCCGGTGCCGAGCAGAACAATGAGGTGGACGGAGCTTGCCCTGCGCCTCTGTGTGTGTGTGTGCGCTTCTCTGCCTGCCCCTCGCTGCAGTTTTTCTTTCCAGAAACGGCCACCCTGTTCTCCTTTCGCCGGTTTTCCAAGAGTTCGCCTCCGCCGGGGCTCCGCTCCTCCGGGAAGCGGGGACCCCGCGGGGGACGGGAATGCCGGTAGTCGTTTGTCAGCTCCTCCGGCTTCTCCTCTAGCCCAGCCCGGGCTGCGGAGAGAAGCCCAAGTGCCCCAACTTTAGTTTTTTTCGGGTTGGGGGGGAAAAGATAATAATAATGGGAAGGGGGTGTAGGAGGTGTTACATCGGTGCGTATTTTGGGGTGGCTGTTTAAAAAAAAAGAATTAAATATATGGGGGTTAATTTAAATCCCCTGGCTCTGCATTTATCCTCCCTCGTCGTCCTCCCGGCTCGGGGAGCGTTACATAAAGCACAGGGACACCCATCCACCCGCCGGCAGCTCCATCCCGCCCGGGGCACCGGGCGCTTCGTGGCGGAGGAGACCTCGGCGCCCGGTGGTGTTGGGGTGGGGGGTTGTGTGGAACGAAACGGGACGGGGGACATGGGGACACAGTACTTCTTCTCCCTATGCCGAGGCCGGTAAAAACTTAATCAGAGGAGAAAATTGAGCCCCGTTCTACAGCGCCCTCCTCTCGGGCGCTGGGCGGGCGGTGTAAAGTTACCGGGTTATTTCTGGGCAGCCCCAGGCGGAGCGGGGCTCGGACCCCGCCAGAGGTGGGCGGCCAGGCAGACAAAGAGGAGCGTTTTCGGCAGCGCAGGGAGGGAGAACGGCTGGCTGTCCGTCCCTCCCGCTCTCCGCTGCCGAGCACCGGAGCACGGCGGGGTGGGGGTAGTGGTGACACCGGGAGATGCTCGGCGGGGGGCGGACGAGGTGGGACCGGTGTCGGTGCTGGCGGAGAGGACGCAGCGGGCCCGGGGTACCGGTGGGGGCTGGCCCGCGGGTGGCGCCCTCTGCTGGCCGCGCCCCAAGCTGCCTCGACTCCCGGGCTGCCTCGTCCCCCGCAACCCGGGTTACTTCGACCCCGGCGCCCTGAGCAGCCCCGACCGCCTCCAGCGATACCGGGTGCAGCGGGTATGGGGTGGCTGATGCTACCACCGCCGCCCCCCGGCTGGGGGGTCGCAGTTCTGGCCGCGTACCACCCCGTCCCTTGCCTGCACCCCCCACCGAGCCGGGTCCGCCCCCCTCCTAGTGTCCCCCCCCTCCCCCGGGCTCGGCGCGGTACCCCCTCGGCGGCTCCGCAGCGGCAGGGGGCGCGGAGAGAAGGCGGCTAGGCCTGCGGTCAGAGCGGCCGCGCTCCTCTCCCCGGAGCCGGGCAGGGCAGGGGAAGGGAGGGGAGAGACAGGAGGCCTCGGTTGCAGCCGGGGCAGGCAGGTCGCCGGGTTCTTCCCGGGGAGGAGGCGGCGGTGCCGCACCGGAGCGTGCGGTGGAAGTTTAGCGGTTCCTTAGAGCATCCCAACTTCAGCGGCGCCCATGCTTCTGCCTGCCTGGAAAAAGACTCATAGAATACTTATAGAATCCTCATAGCATACTCATAGAATCATCACAGAATCAACCTAGAAGCACAGAACCGTCATAGAATCCTTATAGGATTCTAGAATCATCATAGAATCCTCACAGAATCATGGAATCATCATAGAATTTTCATAGAATCATCACAGAATCATAGAATGGTTTGGGTTGGAAGGGACCTTAAAGATCATCCCGTTCCACAACCCCCTGCCAGAGCAGATAGAAGAAAATGCCCTGAAAAGCAACACATAAAAAACCAAATTCTCTGCGACTGATTCAGAAGGGTCCTCAGTCAGGCTCTGCAGCAAGGCTTAAGTAGGTGAACATCCCAAATCGCAGGAGCCAGGGTAAAGGCTGATAGGGATTGTGTTATCTGGTTTGTGTTGCAGTGTGTTTGCAGGTTAAATTGCTGCTGGATGGCTTCAAGGGAGGTGGAGGAAGGGTTAAAGAATGTTTTCGCCTCCTAGTTGCCATGAGAGGTCCTTAGAATTCCCTGCAATATCGCAGTGCATAGATAAAAACTTACTTATCACAGGAGATGCAATTTCCTCCTTCAAAGGAGGCAAGGACTGGCATCCTCCCTTATGAGCCTCATAATATATATATAACCAGTCTGGTTGGTAGCCCTCCTTTTGAGCATCAGGTACAGTCAGACCACTGAGGAGAGCACAGGAGCCAAGGGGTTGGATCAGCGCTGCGGCGGGCAGCTTCTCTGCTCCTGCCCTTGACTGAGCAGTCTCCGGTGGCACGCATGCACACCCACTGCCACCACCACAAGGCAGGCGAGGGTAGGTGTAAAGGTATCTCCACCAGAACATAGGCTCTTTGACAGAAAAGGCACCCCGGGAGGAAATGTGACACCTCAGAGGCCTTATGAAACTGTTCCAGTAAAAATTTAAGTGAGTGATAACATAGAGCACATGCACAAAGTCACCCACAATGAGGGGAGTGTGTGCCTGTGCTGAGCAGCTGGCTTAAATACTGCTTCTGGGAAGCAGAATGGTGCCTCACCTGATATTAATAGGTGGGGCATGATAAATAAATTAATATCTGGTATGAAATCCTCCCACACGCACTGTGCAAGAACAATTTTCCCATTTGTTTTAAGGATTTCAGAGTTTTTTCTGTCATCTCCTCTGCTGCATTTTTCTCATTCATTTTTTCAGTGTTGCAGAGCTGAGTGGTAAAATGAAGGACATAAAAGCCCATTAAGTAAAATAAAACATAAGCTACACTGCTGTGCAATGTCTGACCTGGATTTTAGTTCAGGCTGAGTACCACACAGGGAAAAGTGTTGGGCTTCTAAGCAGGCCTCATCAGGTGTAACCCTGCACTGCCTCTGCTCCAGAGTTAAGGCAAACTAATGGTGGCTGTCCTGCAGAGCACCTGAGATGCTGCTTTCTCAAGGGCAGCTGTAACGGCTTCAGAGGAGGTGAATGACTTGAGGCAGGTGACAGTCTGGTTCTTTGGAGTCTCCTCTATGCAATATTGCCCTTACAGTGCAAAATCATCATTGACGCACTTGTTGTGTGACATTTCCTCCTGTGCAGAGAAAGGAGCCAGGCTCTGTGCACCAGGGGAGACCCCGTGTTGATGGGGCTTACTGCTAGACATCACCAGGGCCTGGGCTGTGGGGTACATTTCTACCTTGGGCAGGTGTCTGCAGCGATTTCCTGGGTGCCTCATGCCTGGCATCCTTCAGAATCAGGTAAAAAGATATGCCTTAACCTTTATTTTCTAAACACTGATTTCTTCTGTTTTGGTTTGTTCCTCTTTGCTTTGCTTGTTCCTTATTCCTGACAACTTTGTTGGAACTCATGGTATATTTTTAGCAACCACGTCGGTAGTTTTCTATGTGGGTGGCTTATGGAATTAATCTGGGTAATATTTGTAAATTGCACCTCGCCACCGCTGCTGCTGCTGCTGGAGCTCAGCGCAGGCAGGGACATGCCTGTGCGCCATCCTTGTCACAGAAGGGGCTGGGAAGCCTGAAACTCTAACTCCGGGCACGTCACGGCTCAGGACCTGTTTAATGCCAGGAACAGACCAGCCCTGCTAGATTTTGAATGCGTCCTCAAATCTCATTGAAGTGCACAAACCTTGCTCATCTGGGAGGCACACCAGTGAGGCAGAGTAAAGGTCTTTACCCTAAAGTTCGTGCAGGGAGATGATAACTCAGAGGTGCTTCCTGTTTATGAAGTAATAACCAGAACTTCAGCTAAGTCAATGCTGGGACCAAAAGCGTAAGTTTTTATTAGCTCAGGATATGGCTATAGCCAAGATAACAGGAACCCCCCTCCAGTTATAATTATTGTTATTATCATGCTGTCGCATGTAGCAATTAAATGGGTTTGAGATGTAAGGGGGGAAAAATGCTATTTTATTTTCAGAAGCAGAAATAGCGCTGTCAGGACCAGGGACCAGGGTGACCAGAGAAACTAAATGCTTGGACAAAGAGGCAAGCACAGTTACTTGCCACTGTCATTGGCTCTTGTTCTCTGTGCAGCACGTTCCTCAGCAATGCAGCTGTAATAGAGTGGGGAAAACCCTCTTGGCTTCAGCTGGACACCTCAGCTGGTCTGGAAAATGAAGTTATTTTCATTTTCCCATGCCTCTTTTTCCCCATTTACCCAGTGACTGCTATTTACTGCCCACTTTTCGCATGATGCTTTGAAACCACTGGATGCGGATCTGTGCAGACGAGGTAAGAGCTGGCTATGTACCCTGATCGGTGTAGGTCTTCTACTGATAGGGAGCAGTGCAGATCCCTCCTTGATGCCTGTGAGGATTTTTAATTGCTATCAGCCCCTTGAAATTAGACCGTTTATTCAGAGGCAGATAACGAACATGGGTATCTAAATGAGTAAGCCTCAGTTGTGGCCACAACACAGCAATGATGTGTAAAGTATGTGGATATTTGATCAGGAGGGAAGTTATGGGAAGTCAAATCATGGAAGGATTGGTGACCTGGGCATGGAGGTTAATCCCTGTCCTGGTTTGTGGGCCTCACCAAGTGGGTTCCAGTTGATGGTGTTAGAGCAGTCCTGCCAGATGGTGAGATCAACAGCAAGTTCAGCCACCTTCTGCTTGGACTGAGCTGAGACATCAGTATGAGGCAGATTAGACCAGTTAGGTGCAGATGTTGAGGCAACTGGGATAGCATGTACCTTTAGGCAAGACTCCGGAGAAGGGGAGTTTGCAAAGGCATTCAGTGGTGGGCTGACAGCTATTATGGTGTCCCCATTCCTGTATCTGTAAAGGTCGGGTAGACTGAGACTGAATATTTTTGAAAGTTCCACCCTTTTCCTCTCTGTTCCAAATTTAAGAAGGTATTTTGAGGTCTGTGCCTAAATTTAAGCTCACAGACAGTGCTGCTGACTTCATTAGAATAGTTTATGTCTTTAAAGCTGGCCACACGCTGAAGTACCTTTCTGACTCATGGCCTCTATAGCTTAATCAGTTCATTTATAAAAATGAGGTTGTTTCCTCACCCTTACTAGGAAATCTCTGCCCTCTGAATGTGAAATATTATTTATAGAGCTTTTTCTTGCTTTTGGAAGGTTAACTGGTGGGTAACAAGAAGTGAGAATGAAATGCTATTTAGAGAAGAGGTTGTTTCTTCAGCTATTTACATACCCTACCGCGGACCTAGGTGTTTAACAGGAGACTTTCTCTTTTGACAATATTCCCTCTAGCAGTACAGAGTTCAGCTTGTGTTTTGAAAATAAACCCAGGTGATAATTTCACTCCAGATAGGGCATTTATCAATTTGTCTGTTTGTGGTGGGAGTAGAGGCACGTTACTGCTTCCACCTGTTTATAGCACAGAGAGCAACTCTGAATCCTCCTTCATTTGGTCACATCAGGAGCTAAGATCCTTCCTCTGGAAACCACAAATGCATGTATTTTGGGACTGTTCTTGAATTCAGATATCCTTCTGAGTTGGATAATTTATGTGGTAGAAATCATTCTTCTAAGACTTCCCTACGCAGGTGAATGGAGGAGCAGCTCCCATCTCCATAGGCTGGCAAGGGCATTGCCATGTCCCAAAACACCTTGGAGAGTCTAGAGTCAGAAAAGAACTAAAAATACATGTTATTAGAATTTATTTATTTAATGGAAACAGTATACACTGCTGTATATGTTCAAGGTGCTGTATAAAGAGTGGCTGTCTAATTAAGCCACTGGCAGAATGATGCCAAAGAACAGTCTAACACTTGTTTGCAGAGGATATGTAACGTAGCCAACGAGAGGCATGTGTCCTTGAGCCACTCGAGCTGTTCTTGGGCTCAATCCTGATTTTAGGGATCATGGTGTAGATCATCAACAGTGCTGCTGAAACCCAGGTAGTAACGTGGGGAGGAAGCACCATCTCCATGCAGTGAGCCTTAGCCCATTTGTGTTGCATTCTGGAGCAATATTATTATGGTGGGTGAAGGATGCCATAGTTTGCTCTCTTGGTTTTCTTCAGCGATTGCTGCTGAATGAGACATTTGCTTGGAGAAGTTGAAGCTTACTCTTTATTCACACCTCATTCTCTGTTCTGCTCACTGTCCAGGGCCTGTGCTAATATCTGTCTCTGGAAGGATGAAGTGAGATCAGTCGCTTACGGTTCCTACCCTGAAAAGCAGGAGAGGTGACCATGCAAGGCAGTGGTATTTGCCAGAGATACTTGGGAAACTCAGAAGGGCAGCTGTCTTCTCTGTTCATTATAACCTTTAATCCTTAAAGGCATTAGCAAGACTTGGAACAATGGTGTTACACAGCGGTATCCTGCAGATTAAGGTGTCCTGTGATTCTAAACACTGGCAGGTTTGTCTTGGTCTGTGGGCTATGCTGAAATGCCAGAAAAACTTCCCTCTCACCAAAATCATAGAAATCATAGGAAGTGGGGATAGGAAGTACTTCAGAAAGTTTTTTGAAAGCAAGGTGTGTGTTTACTCAGAATGTTCCCTGACAGGCTTGTTGAGCATATTCCACATTTCTGGGGGGTCCACAGCATGCCCAGGCTGTTATCATGCCCTTCGCTAGCTTTGTCACTGAAAATTGTTTTACTTCCTCTGTAACTCTGCTCTGCTTTGCGTGCTGTGGTCCCTTATCCTATTGACAATGAGAGTGGAAAAACCGTTCCTTCCTCTTTGTCATGTCTCTCCTTGACTTTGTGTTCCTTAGGCTAAATCCTGCCTCAAACACATCCTTCTTCATCTATTTCTCCCATGTCTTGTTTTGTGCAGCTTTGACCATCCTCCTGCAACTTTGCGTTCCCTTCAGCTAGTCCACCTCTGTCTTGAATGACACTACTAGAGCACAGTTCTGTACTCGAGGTCCTGCACTGGCCAAGCAAAGCATAAGTATTTCTTACTCTTACAGGCAGTGCTCCTGTTTGTTTTAACTTTTGCACCATGACGTAGTTGAACATCATTCATCTGTTCTTAGCTTGCGGTGGACTATGGCTCCCAGATCCTGTCTAAAAGGTCTGATGACTCGTGAGCTATTTTCTATCCTGTATGTCTGGACCTACCCCTTCCTACCTAATCATACAGTTTTTGTATTTCTCCTGTTTGAATTTCATCCTGTACCTTTCAATTTGTCAGGACTGTTTTGAATTCTAACCTCATTCCTCTGACTTTGCAGTCCCTTCCTGCTTGGTGTCACTTGTCAATTAAAAAAAAAAGAAAGGACAAGCTCTGTTTCTTCACCAATTCACCAAGACCAGTTTTGTTTTCCACTCCACAGTCCCAGATAGAAAGCACAGAAGAGAAGAAATTGTTTCATAAAAATTAGAAACAGAAGCTTTCCCCCAAAATATAAAATAAGTTGATAAGAACCACAAAGCACTTGGCATTGTTTTCAAGCTTCCTATTCTGTTACTCTTCTTTGGTGCTTTTTAAGCATTCCTAAGAGCAGTTGTGTTTGCTGTAGTAGCGCCAGTGCCAAACAAAAGCAGGACCTTACTGCACTAGGCATGACATTGCTGTGAAGGGGTAGGTAGTTCCCACCCTGAAGGATTTGCATTTTATATAGATGCAGACATCGGAGAGTGGATAATACAGACAGACTAGACTCTTTGGAGAGAGGAAATCACAATGAGTGCGTTTTCCTAAACTTTTGTGATAAGGGTTCATTTGAGGAGGAGAAGAGTGGGCTGGAGGGAGAGAAGTAGTAAAGAAATAGGTCAGGAACAAGAGGGAAGAGGATGAGACAGACAGATGGGGAAGAAAGATGAGGACAAGTGACTAACAGGAGAGAGGGAGGTGATCCCTGAGAAGTACAGGGGCTGAGGCTGTTGTAACCAAGGCCAGCAGGAACAGAAAGTTGGGTGAATTGCTGAAGGTCCCAGCTTGGACTGTTTTTACAACTGCCCCTACTGACTTCAGTCTCTCCCAGGATTTTTCCCTGCTTTGGAAAAGAAGGTGGGCGAGCACAGGAAATACCACCTATATCCTAATGCTTATAAATGGGATGGAGAGTCTGCCTGGGGATTCCGTGGCTGGAGCTGAGATTGGAGGCAAAACTGATGCTATAGCATTCCCTTAAGATCTCTGATCCTGCTCTCCATGCTTGGAAAATTCTGATGCAGCAGAGATTAGCCAAAATACCAGCACTTTTCCTTGATCTGAGATCCTTGTGGTTTCCTCCCTAGCTTCCATGACCAAGATGAAGGTGGCTATACAGGATGAATTTGATCTGCCATCTTCCCTACATCCTTCCTGACAGACCCTGCAAGCTGACTTTTCCTGCAGTCTGCGCATCATATCTTTAATGGCATGTGTGACTGTTTCACCCTCTGTCCCCGTGTCTGCCATTCTCTCACCATCAGTCCAGGTGACCAAACCAGATACGAGTGTGGAGGCACAGTCATCAGCAACTGCAACTAAGCTCATGGGCGAGAACCACATGTGCATCATGCTGCACACGGATGTACATGGCCCGAAGGCTGGCTGCGTTTCAAGTGCATCTGAGGCTCAACATACTGTTCTCTGGAGTAGCAGGTCAGGTGTCTCAGTAGTTTTGGCAGCAAGTCTGCAAGATTATGGTGTTTCTCTTGGGCGAAGAGAGCAAGAAAAGCTCAAAAAGCTCTTTTATTGCCTATAGTTTGGGGTCAGGGCGTTTATTTGCTACTGGATGTGATCCAGTGGATTCAGTGCGTCTCTGTTTATTTTTGATTGAAGACATGACTTTTTTGTCCTAGTTACAGATCGTAAAGGCACACAGGATGGTGCATAGCCAGCAAGCTGCCGAACTATTAGCTGCATTGGTGAGGTGCTACACTAACACTTCTGGAGGGAATGTTACAGCGGACGATGGAGTAGGTTGATGGAGACTTGAACTCTAGCAGCAAGGCTCAGAAAATATTCAGTCCTAGAAAACTTGCATAACATTTCAGGGAAAGTTTGAGTTTTTAGGAAGTCCTTTAGCTTTCCCAGAATATTTTTACTTGCAGGCAAAATTTGTAAGCGTTCTTAATATTTTTAAAATGTGGTTTATATTCTGCTCTTGTCTGCAGCAGTGCCAGCACCATTGATGCATTTATCTTCTGCCTGTTAACACTTGCTGTTCCTGGAACGTCTCCTGCTCAGCAGCTGTTTGTAGGTGTTTTTTTCCTCTCCCATCATCATGTACCTTTTCTTCCTGTTCAAGGCATCCATAAACCCCTCGTAGTGACATCATAGCTGTTTCCATAGCAACAGATTATGATACTAGAACAGAGGATAATATCAAACAGGAGGAGGAAGAGATAAATTATCGTGTTTGTGTATGTCTGAGTGCTTGATTATATTCCTACATCTCTTCCGAGGATGTTGTCTGCTTGGTTTCTCCTCTGTTTATCTCATGTGCCTTTTAAAGGTTAGGAAAAAGCAAAGGAAAAAAAAAGATCTGGAGGTCAGAACAATACAGATGCATATTTTTTTATGGTCTCTGTGTAAACTTGGTAGGCTGAGATTTGTTTTTTTACCTCAGTGGTAGCTCTCCTGTGTCTCCTGAGAGTAACCTAGTCTTCAAAAAACTCAGAGGCACATCAGTCCCCTGGTACAGCTTTTATTTTAATTACAAATTATTCATAGTCGCTAGCAGCTGGAATCTCAAGTCAAGGAACTCTGTGCTGCAGATTTTCCAGAAGATGGACAAACATGTCATGGCATTGCCCCTGAGAGCTCGCAACCTGTATTTGAGAAAGGATGCAACAGGTGCTCAAATCAGCCAGAGATGGCATGGGGAAAAGAGGGAGAAGTACCCAAAAGAAGGGTATCAACAGAAGTACAATCTCTTGACAATGCTTCAGCCTGCCCAGAGAGTGGTCGTGGCGCAGGTGGCCTGAGCCTTACCCCAGTGTTAGTTTTCACGGTGGTGTTCCTGGAAGAGCTGTGCCAGTACTGGGTCAGAAGTCTGTTTTGTGACCACATGCATGGTTCTTCCATGGCTTCAAGCTGTTACTCCAACAGGAGCTGATAGCAGCAGGATTGCAGAAGGATGAGTATCCATGTTGCTGCATGCTCTCATTGGTAGGAAGGCTATGTGTTTGCTTAAAGCATGATGTTGGAGGTGAAGCATGGACAGCTAAAATGCACGGGGTTTTATTTTCTTCTAGGAAGCATTTAGTGTTGACAAATTCTGAATAGTTTGGCAAGGATTTTCAGCAGGTCTCTGTTTTGCCTCCAAACAGCAGTAATTTCTGGCCATCATTTCTACTTTCCTATTTAGATGACTGACTTGAGAAGCTGGAGAAAAAATTCCAAGAAAACCCTCTTAAGTATCGTCATGACTCTGTGTGTGTGTGCAGTCTTTAATCTTCCTCTTGTGGCAAAATTTCTGGGAGTTAAGTGGCCATTGCTGGTCTTTAAAATATGCAGAATAAGGTTAACGCGAACATGGCAAGTCTCTGGAGATGCTCTTGAGCACCTTAACACTGCCAAACAGTGTTGATTCCATGCTTAGGCTCTCTGGTGGCCTGGGGAGGAGAGCAGGGCAGGAGTCTAAGCAGTTCAGTAATCCATAATGTGTCAGCTAGCTCTAGTGATGCAGTGGGGCAGAGAAGTATGGACCAGGGCTCTTGCCATTAAGGCAATTCCATGATGTGCCACAGGACGAGTCCTAGGTCAGCAGCAGAACAGTGCTGGGGTTTGTTCATGCCCAGCCTCCAGCTCCCAAGACATCAGTGCACAGGCTGTTGGGCAAAGAGGTTTCAGTTGAATACCACCGGGATGGAGAAAAGTGGGCAAGTAGGAGGAACTGCACATGTCACTCAAACTCAGCAATGCTGTCGGGGGTCAAAGTGCTTGGAAGGTAAATGAGCACAGAGCACATTGACAGGAACTAATAGTTAGGTCACCTTCATGGGAGTTTATTGGAAGCCAGTACAGACCACAGAGGACTGGTTGGGTGTTCTTCCTGTGCACAGTGCCAGGACAGCACACTGTTCCTAGTTTCTGAACATGCTTCTGCTGTCAGGCCATGGAACGGGGGAGAGGGAAGGTGGACGGAGCTCCTCTGTAGTGCAAAGAGAGCTCACTGCCTTTTCTCTGAAGCCAGATTAAAACAAAAGGACAACCCCTGGCTACAGCCGGTTTGTGTACACAGTGGAGAAGCCCAAGACCTCATAACTCCTCCAAGGCACGTGTCTACAAAGCAAGGGAAGATCACATTTAGTCATGAGAACAAATAGGAATTCCTTCATCTCTTCTAGCACTATCACTGGCACCACCAGAAATCTGCTTTCCCATCAAACTCCCCCTTTACATTCTCTCAACATCAGAATATGTATGTATTTAGCAAGTGGGAATAAGAAACGCATTGCAAACCTCATTTTTAAATAGTTGTACCACCTGACAAGGATATTTGAAACCCAGACACCAGCATATCCCATTGATGGTGACAATACTTTTCTTGTGGTGTCATTTTCTCATCACTTATTTGAGGTTGTGAACACCTGGATAATAAAAACACACATTTTAAATGCCTGTGCTGCCTGAAAGCACGTGGGAGTGAGAAGGGACAGTAGATGCTGTTATTGAGCTCCGTGTGTGAGAATACAGGTGGAAAGAGTCTATCTGTATATATATGTAACGTGTGGAACGTTTTCCATGTTTGCAGGCATGTGCAGGAGTGTGCACATGTGTTTACATGTGGCTTCATTCCCTTTGTCTACGTATGGCAACGTGGGCCTGATTCTCCGTAGAGCTATTACACCATTCACTCAGCAAATAGCATTTGTACGACAGCTCTTTTCCATTGTGGGGAATGAAGAAGGGAGATTTATTATAAATATAAATTGGGCTTTCTGCGTGTTTGTGAGCTGTCACAGCCTGTACAAGAGGAAATATAAACAAGGTGAATGCAGGGTGTTTATGTGGAGCAAAACTGACAGTGTATGTGTTGGCAGGAGTGCTGTCTGCAGTCTCTGCGTAAGGGGTTGTGTCGCTGGTGTGAGTGTGGAAGGCTGTAAATCACGGTGTGTTCAGGAGGGGACACTACCACTCTGCCTGTAAAAGGCAGGGAGAGATTTTTGAAGCAGTGATGTGACTCCTTTCAGGCTGAACAAAAGGGTTACTAGAAATCCAAACTTGAGAAAAATAACATCCACTGGAAGTGATCTGTAATCCACATCCACCGACTTGTCTCCATCCTGAGCCAGAACAGCTGCATGGCTGGCTTCTCTACCAGTGCCAGGTTTTGGTGGCCCTGCTGGACCGGTTCTTTGGTATCTCTGCAGCTTTGCTAATGTGTTTCAAGTCTGTCTTGCTGTATCCTCAGTTATTTCAGTCTTGACCAGGTCCTGTGATGTAACTGATGTCTGTATGCAAATGCAGTATCTCTTGGAGAATCTGTATCCATTTCATAGAATCATAAAGTTGGAAGAGACCTCTGAGATCATCAAGTCCAACCATGCCTGTCTCCCTACTAAACCATATCCCTAAGAAACTCATCTACTTTTCATTTAAACACCTCCAGCGATGGAGACTCCACCACCTCCCTGAGCAATTTAGATGCATTTACCATATGATTGGCAAGGTATCTAATATAGGTGAGACTGCCTCAGTAAAGTAGCTGTATATTTTTCAGCATCCCTGCAGGTAGACGCCTAAGGCCTGGTTTTGTTCTTGCTCAGCTGTGAACTTGAGATACAGACGGTGGAGTTGTTCTCTTTAGGACTGGGCTTGGCTCAAAAACTTTTTGTGTTCCTCCAAAATCATTGCTGTTTCCCAGAGGAGCACTTGAGTCATTATCAATCTCTGCATTTCCTCTCAGCCAAGAAAGTTGAGGGGTTTCAGGAAGAGGATGCTTTACGAAGAGATGTCTGCTTTCCCTTGCCATGCCCTGTCGCAGACAGACACTGAGACTCTTGCCAAAAAGCTGCTGCCTGCAGAAAATAACGTGCAAGGGAGGAGGAAGATGAGATGTGAGTGAATGGTAGGGCAGGGTTTCAGTTGGGGATGCCTGATGCTTTTGATACCAGGTGCTATGAAACACATGTTTGCAGCAGCATTGGGGGTGAGCTAGGAATTGGCATCACTGGAGCAAGATGCAGGTCATAGTTTTTCATTTGGATTTCATTGTGTCCTGCCCTCTGTCATTGTAGGGCTTGTGGAGGGGGTGAAGCTTTTAATTTTCTAGTGTATTTTATGTTCTTTCTGCTGTCCCCAGCAATCTCTTCCCCTCTGCTGCCCCCTCCCCAGAACAGACCTGTTATATTGAGTTGTGCTTGGTTGAAGATGATCAGCTCACCTGAGGTGTTCATGGCCGAGGACATAGCACTCCACATATTGAGAAGATGTTGATTTCCCATGGGGTCTGATTGCTGTGTGTCAGAGCATCGTGAGCTTTGCGCTGGTGAGCGCAGGGGCTCTGCCGTCACTGCTGGGGCTCAAGGTGAGCCTTCACAGGCCAGCGGACACGTGGGGGAGGAGAAGTGCAGGCACAGTCGCATGGGTAAAACAGTCTGTGGCTTCCGTAAAACACTTGCTGGAAAGGTAGATATTGAGAGGTCTTTGGCTAACTGAAGCAAGGGAGGCGGGAGCCTCTCCCAGTGGTCTCAGCCCTCCTGCCTCGCCCACTGAGGGGAGGGCTGCAGTGGGCAGGTGCTCCCCATCCCCTGCTGGAGGTGCCTGGGAGGATGGGCTGCTTGCCAGCCGGCCTGCAGGGCGGTCGTCCCCTTCTGGTTTGGAGGTGGCAATCCAGCAGCATGCAAGAACTGTGAAATCCAACCCTGTGTTGGGATGAGCTGCACTTAAGCCCCGTGTAAACCCTGATTTGAAGGCTTAAAGGGAAATGAAATGTGGCACCAAGTGCTGAGTCTGAACTTCACCCTTCCTGAGCTGTGACAGCCTGCCGGAAGGGGAACAGAGGAGCAGGACAGCTTCTGCCTTCCCAGCAGGGCCAGGAACCTCCAGCCGAACTTCTTGATCCTAACAGAAGCATTGGATTTGATTGGGATTTAAACTATAAGTGTGATAAATTGTGGCGGGCAGTTCTGACCTCTGTGGTTTTCACTGGATACCCAAAGAAGTTGTTGCAGTAATGGGCCCTTTCTGCCTGCAGCCCAGCTGGTCTCCATACGTCTAGTTACACATATTCATCCCTTCATAGGGATGTAGTTCTGCCCTTCATAACTGCTCTCCATCTCCCCAGCCTGGTCAGTGCTTCTCTTTGCAGGCTTGTGGCTTTGCTCAGCTTGTGGCTGGTAGCAGAGAACAACAGACCTGTGCCCGTCTCCTAAAGGCCACGTAGCCATTTCAGTGAGTCACTGTCACGGGAGCCCACCACTTCCCTCTTCTGCCTTTATCACCTCCTCCCAATACTTACTCTCTGCACAGCGACCCCTTTCATCCTTGGGGGCATGCTGGGCTCTGTGTGCCATAGGAGCAGTTGAGCCATCCAGCATACAGGTAGACACAGCAGGCTGAGGCTTACCATTTCTTCCTTTTCCTTTGTGACTGTGCTCCTTCTTTATTCATGTGTAACAATTGCTGTTGCATTTACTTAGAGTCACTTCAGCATTGGATGCTTTCATTTCTTCCAAAGCCTTATCACTGCGTAAAACACAGCTGTAGTTTTAGGAAAGCCACAGTGTGCCATACTATGCCTGGGCGTGGGATGGGGGATTCAAATAGGTCCTGAAGGTGCCACCCTGCCTCGTGCCTGCTTTATTGCTGGGAAGCACATATATGCACCTATGTGCCCATATGGACCTGTGTTTGCACATGTCCCTTGAGAGCATCCTTTAGCATCCTGCCCACCGTCCTGCCATAGTCAGGTCCATGGGACTTTGGCCAGTATGCTGGAGAAAGGATCACTAGTGTTTTTCAAACTTTACAAGGAAACAGATGGTTTGTAAACCAAGGTAAAGATTGTAGCACGTGCTAGAGACTGGAAGGTAACTAAATCCTAGGTCTCATTTGCACAAATATATTTGGTTCCAATCGTAAGGGCATTTTGTCTTCCTCTGCCTATACTTTCATTTCAGAAATGTGTAGATTTAGTTTGGATTCATTTCTTCAAAACACCACAAATGTGGCCAGGGGTGGAGGGCTTTTAAATTACATTTGGCAAAGAGGAGATAAGGAGGATTCTGGATGCTCCATCGGATAGGAATCCATGGGTGTTTGTCATTTACACACTATCAGAGGGGAACACTGAATAGACTGGATGCACCAGAAAAGCAGTAATGATATTTGCAGCCTCTTACTTGTAGGTCTGCTGCACAGATCAGACCTCTCAGCTTTCTTCTGGCCTAGCATATGAGACCCCACGTACTGGGTCATGTTTCAGGCATGAACCTTACGTGTAGGGTCATCTGGTGGATAAATATCCTGTCATGTGGAGGGCAATGGGCTCTGTGGGCAAGGTTGCCACAGGAGTGAGAGGTGATGCTGGCCAGTTAGGCTCCTTCCAGGGCAGAAACCTGCAAGATGCTCCTGCCTCTGAAGAGGCTGTCTGTTTTGCTGCAGAGTCTGTGTAACAAAGAAGAGGCCTTGGTTTGTTCCCTGAAGACCTGGGAGGTACAGACCTATGCGAGAGCTTGTGAGGACGCAGCCATGGCAGTGATTCTCAGGTTCACTGGAGGTCAAAAGTGATGGCGTATTTTTACCATTATACCCATAGTAAAGGTTTTGTTCATATTTAGCAGCTGTTTACAAGATCTCAAAATCATTACATATACTGACAAACCAGCTAAGACAGCCTGCGGGGCAGGAACAGGACCGTGCTACCCTGCTGTGGTTCCTTCCAGGAGGCAGGAGGAACATGCTGGCAAGGGTACATACTGGGAGCTCTGCACTGAGGGGTTGTGCGCTTAGTGCTTTGTTTCCAGAGCTGACAATTCAGAGTCTTTGAACTGCACCAGCACTCTAGGAGAAAGAAACCAAAGAGCTGGAAACTTGTCCACACAGAGACTGGGTGCTGAAGGATTCCCCCCACAGCTGTCCCGTTACTGTCTTCCTAGGAGAGGGAGAGGTTTTTGTCCTCTCCTGCCTTTCACCCAGAAGGAATGCATATGTGCTTGGGGACTTCCTGCAACGCTCTCTTGCCGTGCTGACAGGTTTCATGACACTACTTTTAGCACCTGAGGATAGGTGTGAAAAGGGAGGAGGAGGAGAAGGAGGTGGAGGTGGTGGTGGTGGTGATGTGAGTTAATACAAGACCCAGTGGGAAGCAGCAGCAGGCAGAATTATTTCAGTGGATTGAGCCAAAACTTCTCTCTCTCTCTCTCTCTCTCTCTCTCTCTCATTAAATTACAACTAATGCAAGTAGCATTGTGAAGGAGGAATTTGGGAACTGTTGTTCATCATCCAATCGCTTGTAACGAATGTGCTGCTCAGTGCCATAGCCTAGCTGAGAAGTAATTCACTTGGTATTTGCAGGCATGACATGCATGCTATAAGAATTCCACTGTTAGCATTATTCCAGCATTAGCGAGGGGATACAAAAATAAATGATGAGCTATTGTTTTTCATGATTAAGTCCAGGCTTTTCACTCCTCTGTCTTCTTCCCTTCCTCCATCTGTCAAAGGAGGGGCCTCTCCATTCCTTTCACTTTCGGAGCTGGCAGGTTGTGCCATCCTCATCCCAGGTCCCCCATCCCCCTTCCAGACCAGCACCCTTACGCTGCTCCCTCTGCCTGTCTCCTCCTGGGCCTGGAAACCAGCCACGGCAGTCCTTTAAATGTAGTAGGATATCACTGCAGAATCATAAAATGTTAGAGGGGATCTCAGCATTTTGTTATGCGTCTACAAAGCCATTTTGCATTCACCATGCCTCAAGAGGACCAAGCCCTGCTCTTCATGGTTGCACGAGCAAGCTCAGAGTTCAGTGGTGGATCAGCAATTTGGAAACTTGAGGTCATCCACAAGTCTTAAGTGACTCAAGAAAAAAGGAGAAGAGGAGAAGATGTTGAGACAGCTGTCAGTCTGGTTGTGCAGGAGCAGAGCTGAACAGCTTGTGCCGGGGTCTGCTGGCAGTGAACAGTGCTTAGAAGTCCACAGAAGGCCACAGAGTGAACAAGGGGGATCTGCAACCAATGGTTTTGAGGGGCATCCTTGTGTATTCCAGTGGGCTTTCCTGTGTTTCCTGCAGAGCTTTATAAATGTGAAGGAGTAAAACATTACAGATGAGTGAAGTTCTTCGTTATTATTTTTCCTCAATTTCTGCCATAGGCAACCAAAGAAGAAAACAGCAGTTTCAGATATGACTCCTCTTTCTGGGATCATCAGTTCATGGGACTGGTTAAGGTGGCAGGCGAACACCCACCTGCACAAAATAAGACTTCTCTGGAAAACCAGGCTTAAATATCCCCGTGGAATCCCTGGACTGAGTCAGTACCAGTGCTATACAGGATTCCTGCGCTCTTAATCTTATTCTTAATCAACTAACGCAGTCAGTCTTTCATGTCATTGAGTTGCTGCTCACTCCAGTGGCCCCAGCCCACGTTGGCTGTTCAGCAGAAGGCCTGGCTGAGCTGAAGGCAGATGGCAGGGCAGAAGCTTGTGTTGATCCTACTACTATTAACTCTACCCCTCCTCTGCACAGCAAGCTGCTCCCTTTCAACATCAGCAGAACCGTTTTTAAAAGCCCTGCGGCCCAGCCTTATGTGACAGAATAGCTCATTTTGTCAGGGAAAAAGATACCTTGACAAACTTTTGAGTGTGAGCTGTCAGGGTAACCTCAAGACTTTGGAAAAAGCAGCCATAGGCTCTGAGAAAAGAGCAGCAGCCAGCTGCAGGTGTCACGTTCCCACCTGAGAAGGGACACGTGAAAGCCGTTACTTCCCCCCCTCGGCCTCATGTTCTGTATGCGTTCTCTCACAGGAGCAAGTGTATGCAGTGGAGTGTTCTATGATGTTGCTTTGTACGTAATCACAGCTATGAAATCCAAAGCTGCTGGGTCACCGTACATGTCCCGTGCCATGCTGCCAGCATACCTCAGCACACAGTGACCTGCTGTACATTGTGTTTATTGTGGTGTAACCTTAACACACAGACCTCCTAAAATATCTCAGGCTGGGTATCTTTCTCTCTCCCACCACCTGCACTTGCTGACATGCACGCGCACAGATGTGTGCAATTCTTACCCATTCACTTCAGGGTAGTTGCGAAGTCCCACCGTCTCAGAAACAGGGAGGCCGTGCCTCTCTGCCTGAGCTCCTCCTTGCAGCCCTCTCACAGCCCTTGTGGTGATTGCCGAGGTCCTCTCCTCTTAGAAGCCATGCTTGCACTCTGTTCTTCTTGGATTTTGCAATATGCATAAATGGGGTGGTGGTGACACTGGGTGTGAAGCCATCAACTTCTATTTATTTGTGATCTTAGAAAGTGATTTTGGTTCAGACCTCAAAGGGCAAGCTGCTGTGTTATTTAAAATTATGTTACCAGCAGAAGTGTATGACCTCATGATATGAAAACAGCAGGAGGAGATTAGCAGAGAAGTAAGCACAAATGTCCATGGGAAAAAAAGAAAAATCTCATTAGAAGAGTCAGTTGTCTGCGTAAGAGAAGGCTGGGGGAATGACTAATTTGCTGGTTCTGTTATATCTACAGTTTGATTCAGTTGTTCCTTCTTTGATTCAGGCCCACTCCTTCTTTCTGTACCCCCTACCTCGCCTTGTCATTTTCTGCCTTTTAAGAGAGCATGCGAGGGAGGGTGGAAGGGCCCAGTGAGGAAGGAGTTAAGGGAATGCTCAGTGGGGATTATAAAACAGCCAGGCACTTGGAAACAGTTAAGAAGAGAGAAACAGATCTGCCAGGAGGGAGTGTGGCACTGGAGCCGGTGGTTTAATTTCATGCCTCCCTACACAGCGATGCAGAAGGCTCTCCTACAATGGGGACGGAGGTAACAGCGGCAAGAGTGGGGCTGGTGCTGGGGTGGGGGCGACAAGGTCAAACACGGAACAGACTTCTCTGGCACCAGGTTGGCAAACCTTCCCGCTGATCCTTACCGACGTGCTCTGCTCTGGATGTGGGTTGTTTCCATTAAGGGTGGCAGGAGTTAACATCTAACTGTGGCCTGAGGGCGTGGCCTTTTCTTGAGGGCAAGGTGTCCTCTTTGCGTGTTGGACATAGGGGAGAGTGGTCTGTGCACTCTTGGCACCACCTTAGAAAGGTGAATGCAACTTCAGTGTCTGCTTGAGCATGGTGTTGTGAGCAAAGTGTGGACAGGTCTGTGGGTATGCCTATGTGAGTTGCATGCAAGGTCCCCCGTGACCGTGGCTGTGGGTAGACATCTTGTGCAAGCCCACCTGGCCAAAAGGAGCCTTCAGTCATGCTTGGATGAGGCGGCCTTGAGTCACGAGGAGCTGTGTTTTTACTCACCCTGCACCCGTGCCTCAGAAGCCCAGCTGAGACCTTCTGTGTCCTGTGTTAGGTATCAGGTGCCTCAACAAGGGCAGAAACTCTCAATCCTAGGGAGGAAGGCTAACACAGGCACATGAAGGCCATGTGACCCAACAGACCAGGTTACTGTCAGGGCCATGAAGAGAAGCCAGGTTGCTTCAGGCTTCCTCCATTGTGTTATCCACATGCTTATTGCTTGGGACAGTAGCTAACCACTTCCCAGTTTGAGGGACACTGCTGGTGTGACAGTGAGTTAAGAAGTGACCTGAATGCAGACCCTGCTACCTCCTCCTGGCTCTTTAGCACTGTGCTTAAAAAATTGTGGTGTTTGCAGCCGCGTGGCAGCAGAAACGTATGTGGCAGTGACCACAAGGGAGTACTGCATGTGTGCAATGTGGAGACCCGGTTTTCTTGGGGAAAGAAACACATGCAACTCTTGGAACCAAAGGGTGTGGAGAGAAGGACTAGTCACTCCACAAGCGTCAAGGTCTTGCAGAGGAAATAGCATAAGTTTGCTGACTAATGTCGATAATGTTTAAGGAGTAAATGAGAAATACAAAGGGAAAACCCTCTATTTCTGAATTTGGAAGGGGAAAACAAGGAGGAAAAAAAAAAAAAAAGATGTACGGAGTTACTAATCAGCTCCCAAAGTCTTTGACCTATATCTCCCTCCTCTCCCTGGAGCCATTCTTGAAATGAAAAATTAATAGAGAACAGCCAGGTTTTACCTCCAGGGCACCCTTTCAGGCTGCCACGTACTGCAGGCTGAGACCAGCACGTAGGACTTTGGTGTCCCTCAGCACAATTTAGGAAACGGAGTGGTCTCAGTCCAGGGTGCTGGGAGGACATCCAGAGAGACTGAAAGCGAGAAGGTAATCTCCTCTCTGCGAAGGACGGTCTCTGGCTTCAGAAGGTTGGGAAAAGGATGTTGAGCTGACATGCTAGGTTAAAGTAGATCAGTAAAGAGGGATAGTCCTTGAAGTTACAATAACTTTATCAAGGGAAATGGAGGTGAGAAGGAAAAAAAGAAGTATATCAGATTAGCCCTCTGAGGGCCAAGTTCATTGTGTCTACAGAATATTCCTCCCCCTCTTCCCATTTTTAGTTTTTTAATGAGGAAGGAGAATCCTTATTTAAGAAGCTAAAACCTACAGTTGTGGGTCAGGAGGTTTCATTTCCCAGTTCTGCTGCTGTCTTGCTCTTTAAGCTTGAGCAAGTCACTTTACTTTCTTCTGTCTCCATCTTTTGTCTCTATAGAATGTGGTTTGTGATACTCTTTGAAAAGCATTTTCAAACCTGTAGAAGAAAGGAAGGGCTACGTTTTCCAAGGTGACCAGGCCTGGGCCATCTCAATGACAACTGTATGCAGTGCAGGAAGAGAAAGGCTGATGCTAGGGGGTTTCTGCCTGCACTGGAATAGGCCCTGCAACCGCACAATTGCC
Source organism: Dromococcyx pavoninus (assembly GCA_033558185.1). Classification (NCBI taxonomy): domain Eukaryota; kingdom Metazoa; phylum Chordata; class Aves; order Cuculiformes; family Neomorphidae; genus Dromococcyx; species Dromococcyx pavoninus. The sequence goes on along the minus strand of JAUMJL010000654.1, from coordinate 760,631 downwards.
CACAGCCATGGAGTGGTCTACACTGTGAGAAGGGATGCTGTCATTTGCCGTGGCAGCAGAGTTAGGAGTGGGCTTGCTTTGAGGGGATTTGAGCATATGTGAAAACTGGGTCTTTTCCCATCTCCTCATGTTGGATCACCTCAACTTAAGCTGCCCAAGATCACTAGCCATATTATATGTATAGGTCTGGATGCATCGTGTTGTCTTTGTTGTGCTCCTTCAGAGCCTAGCTGCTTAAATATTTGCAAAATACGTCAATTACTACTCTCTTTTGTGATAAATATACTCCATAACCCTGAAGAGTCAGAAGCTGAGGCGTCTGGACTGCCTTTGCATGGACTTTTGCCTCTCCAACAGTAGGATGCCTCATGCAGCTTGAGAAACTAGGTTATATAGCAGCTTTAATGGGGCTTTTTCCAGACACTGATTGACCTGATTCCTCGGACCAGCTGTTTTATTTATTAAGCAAAATAAGAGAAAAAAATTCATCTCCTACATAAATTTGATTAATTCTGGAGAACATGTAAACATTTTTTTTCTTTTTTCATAAATTGTGGAGCTCTTACTTCATATTGATTTTGGAGATATTAATTTATACACTAGAAATGAGGAAGATTTGCCTCTTCATCTAATCCTGTTTCTAGAGAGAGATTTACTTAGTATGCAGTGTAATTTGTTTAATGTGCAACTTTGTATGTAGAATGTACCCATATTCAGTAGAAACAGTGGGTTTAATAAAAAGAGAGCACTGTAGTGCAATGCTGTAAATCCCTCTGTAATTAAAAATACTAAATTAGTCAATGTTAGTGCAGTCAGGAGACAGCACTAGCTGAAAACCAGGGATATACAGTGATAATTTTAAGTGCGGGACACAGAAACTGGGTCTCTGTTCACCTCTGTGTGTGTGTGATATGTGTTTAGGGGAAGGAAAGTTTATATCATTCACCAGGAATACAGCTTGGGTGGCAAAGAGGAATCATCAGGAGTTAACCCAAGGTTGTCCTTGCATATTCACAAGGTGATGGAGGAATCAATTCTCCTGCCAATTACCATATTGTTTCACTCTGCTTCCCTCTGAGTCCTGTGTATGCTTGGTGGACAGTAGCAATGTTGGATTTTACATTTCTACAGAAGTGTCTCTGCAAATAATTTATTCCTCTGTGGAAGTCTGGCACCATGGGTTGGTTGATTTTTATATCTCCCCTCCACCCCTTCCCCCGTCTGTCTTTCTTTCCTGGTGTTGACACAGATAAATCACTGTCTGGAATTTTCAGATGGGTCCTTGTTTAGGATTTTGTGAATCACCCTGTATAGAAACAGGGAAAGGATCTGTTTATAGCAATAGTAAGAGTCACTACCTCTGAATACTGTCAATCTGTCCTATATCCAGCTTATGACCAGTGCTGCCTAACTAGCTTTCTCTTTCTAAGAGAAGAGGAGGAAAGGCAGGGTTCATGAAAAGTCACTGTTCAGAACCAAGTAACAAGAGTTTGCTGTGCATTAAGATTAAAAATAAATGAACCTTGTTTATCGGAACAGAACCAGGATATGAAATAAAGCTTTAGTTACAGTTTGCATTTGTTTGACATGATTCTGTTAGCATAACATCTGGCTTGTGTGGTTTCTTCAACAGCTGGATAATGAAATCCATGAGAAAGAAAAGTTTATGTCATGGCAACAACCTGCTGTTGAAGCTGTCCAATAGCTTCTCTGTTATCAGGTCCTCTTTTTGGTTGTTCACAAATTTACCAAGCTTAAACTCTCTGGGCTAAAATTTTCCATCCCAGCTACTTGCCTCGCCACGTGTATTTAGAAAACAGCTCTTTTATACCTTTATTGAAGTTCTTAATGAATGTTAAGTATAAACCATGTACAAATAAATGAGAAATCAACCCTTACCCTAACAACCCAGTAAAATATGCATGATATGTAAGATGTATATATGTCAGAGGTATCACTTTCACTGTCTTCAATAACATCAGCCCAAACCTGGTCAGGTTTTAAGCCTTATAAGAAATGGTTGTCCTCACATCCTCAACAGACAAAACATATCTCCAAAGAATTCAGACCAAAGAGTTTTAATTAGGCAGTTAAAATTAGTGGAAGCATCTCGTATTAATCTCTTTGTGCCTCAGTTCCCTGCCCATGACATATGGATAATACAGTGTGTTATTTTGTGAGGGCATTGTGAAAATACGTTCCTTTATGTTTGTGAAACATTCAGTTACTGTACTGATGTGTCCTGTAGGAAAGCTCATGAGTAAATTACTAATTCCATCTGCAGAGCAGAGTGTGGCTAGTACCTGGTAAACAAGGCTTGGGGCCACACCTCGAACAGTGAGGGGAAGACAAAATAGTGACTTGTTGCTCACACCCATGTATCCTGCTGTAGTGGGTGAGGCCAAGGTCCTATAGAAAAATAGCCTGTGATTATGTGATTAACACCTCTACCACCGTACACAGGCAAGAAAGGGCACCAAGGGTTTCCTAAGCCTTGCATTCTTAATTTGCAGCTTTAAATAGTCTTGGTTTCTCCTTTTTCTGTTTTCTGTGCAGTTGTCTTATCAAGCAGAGTGGGCATGAGGAATAATAAATAGCTGTTGCCCCTGGAAGATAAGACAGGGAAATCCCTGGCACCGCTGGTCATCAGAGAGAATTCTTGGTGAAGCTCTGCATCCAGGCATTGCGTGTAGGAGCATGTGTGACCCTTGAGACAGAGAGAAGTCAGGGACTGAGGAAAAAAGCAAACAGATGTCTTTTTTTCTCTTATGATAGATGTTCAGTTTATGCTTTTTTTCGATAATAATGCTGAGTGCCATTAAACATCAATGCCACAAACTAATGGACTCGCAAGTTATTTTAAAGAAGGATAAGATGATCCCATTGCTTTTTGCTATATGCGGCTTGTGGGAAGATGTTTCCTGGTTTTACCCTCCATAGTCACAATTGTGGTCACTCCCACTCCCGAGTCCTGCCCTGTGGAAATCCTAACTGGTACACACACAGGACTGTCATATTTAAGCCCTGTCTCACAGGCAGAATCACCCCCAAATTCCTATGCATTTGTTCACTTTCTTATATTTTGCTTTTCTACCCATATATGTTTCCTCAGGTAGAAGGAAGTAGCTCTGCCCGCAGCCCAGTTGCTCGTTCAGAGTTGTATGTGGGCAACAGAAGGGGAGGAGGAGGCTCTGGCTGAGGGTTTGAAGTAGAAATCGTGATCATGCGTCAAATGAGCAAGCTACTGGGTGGCTGGGATGCACACTTCAGCAGTAGTTTGCCTTGTGTCACAGTAGTATCGGCTGTTTCTTCTGCACTCTAACTCAGGATGAGAATGAGCCCACTGCTTTGATGCTGTGGAGGTAGTGGGAGTGGAGAGGTAAGACTGCCATGAGCCAGGAGCATGAGAGTTGTACAGATAAGCTGATTTTAAAGGGTTACAGTTCAGCATGGGAACATATTCAGCTGTACAAGTTGAGGGAACTTGCTCATTCTCTGCCTACATTATGAGTCAAACCAGGATACACATTTTCTGCAAATCCCTAAACCCTAAAGCCCGTGCACAAGATGCACTCTTCTTGATGTGGTTTTCATAATTGATGTTTGGCTATTTCACAGTTGATTTTCTCCATGGAAAAATGTCCTATATTTCTTTTTAATTTTGACTGTGCAAGGTAAGTTTATATTTGAGACAAAATATTCAAGCATCATTTTTTGTAAAGCTAGGATGCCATTAGGGTACTTCGGGGAGGGAACTGCTTGTTATTTGTGGTGTCCCCTGAGAAGCTGATAACTGAAGTCCTACCAATATTTCCCCTTCTTCTGCATGTGAATTTTCATAATAGTGTGTCGAGGCAGACACTGATCTGCTAGCACCGGCTGGTTATAGCAGTTGTTCAAGCATCAGCAATCATGTTTCAGCAAAAGGACAGTTTTTCTTTATCTTTCTCCTTTTTATATTTCTTTTTCTTTTAATAGCAAATGCCTTTCACATTCCCTGCTCATGACTCCTTGAAAAGAAGTCATGCCTTTTAACTGGCAGCTTTCAGTGTATAACTGTGAGCTGAGATCATTCAACCCTGTGAAACCCTGGAGAAGAAGCTGGGGTACAGTAGGAGGTCCTGCTCCAGCCGAGGGCCCTGTCAGAGAGGAATGAGGGGGCTGCAGTTCCTCAGTCTTGCTTCATGCAACACGCGCCTACATGTTGAGGTCAGCCACTGCTGTGAGCATCCTTGGTCACGTCCAGGTTGTACCTACACTCAGCATGGATCACCAGCAGTGTGTCATCTCCTGTAACCCTAGTGAGGGAAACAAAGTTGCTGTGGGGCAAGGATTTTGGAAAAAAAGGAGGCTATTAACTCTTCATCTCCTCTGAAAGTCAGTGTCAAGCCGCATAAGCAAAGGTCTCGGTCATGGCCTGCCTGGGAACCCACTGTGATACATCAGTATGTTGCCTCCACCTCCAGTGTTTCACACCTAAACTGCTGGGTGCTGACTTTATCACAGTATGCTGCTTTTTAAATAGCCCTTACTAAGGGGTGGAAAGTGTCTAATCAATGAAATGCCTGTGCTCTCCCTCCCACTCACCTCTGCGGAGCTCCTTGGGTGCCACAACTTGAAGATGTCGTAGGGCAGCAGTAGTGGAGATAGTGTCCCCCTCTTAAGATCTGGTACGTGTTAGGACATGGGATGCAGATGCGTTACTCCTTTCCTGACCTCTGAAAATGACCTCATTTTCATTTCTGACCTCATGAAAACCTGCTCTTTGCCCCTTTGCCTGCCAGCCAGTCCCATTCTGATTAGACAGAGCACATAAGGCAGGGTAGATGGGATCACCTTTCTTTCCAAAAAAGAGTATAAGGCCACACCAGCACTTATTCTAATTTATTCCTGCTCCTGGTGTAATTATAACCTCTGAGTTTCAGTGTAAAGGTGGAAGGAGATATGATTGAATGGGGTTAAATTTTTTTTTTTCCAAATTGCATTAATACATGACTTATATGAAAACCAAGCACCCTCACACAGGAATGCAGGCAGTATTTGCAAGCTGCCGGTGGATTTATGGAGCGTTTGGAAACACACCGTACATAACTTCCTGAGACCTATTTCTTGATACAGCGATGGTGATTGCTTATTCTGGGACAATAATGAGACAAAAAGGTATTAAAAACAAAATTAAAAAAAAAAGGATAGAAAATTTTTATTTCAGAAGCTAATGCGGGCCCCATTTTTTAACATAACAGAAACAAAATGACAAACCTTTAAGTACCTAGCTAGGACTTTGAGAGGTCTGCCTAGAGAAAACCCTATTTATACTTCTTTGAGAAAACTCCATTTATCATATATTTATAGATACTTCCCCCCCCCCCCCTTCTTTTCTGTGAAGGCTGTTTACACCAAAACAATATCTTTGTTTTCAGAGTTCGTCTGCTCCCGCTGCTCCTTATCCAGCTGAAGCCACAATACTCCGTCTGTGACATCAGTGTTGGCTGCAGTGACAGTGTGGTATTGCAAAGAGGAGTTTTCACTCCAGGTGGAGAACATGCAGCAGCAGATGAACTTTACTCAGAGCAGTAAGCATGTTTGACTGTGCATATTGCTAGTCATGAAGAAAGGGAAGAGAAAATCCGCAAGAAAACCCAGGAGAAGAGAACCCGCAGAACACCTAGGTTGTTGTTTTGAGAGTGTGCAGGTTCTGGGGTGGGCATGGGTGCTGGAGACTCTGCCTTCCACGGAATCTCTTTTGAAATCAGACCAAATACTTAACTGGTAGAAAAGTGCTTACTTTTTAAAAAAAAGATAGAGTGAGAGAGAGGAGTTTAATTCAGATTCATATATGAGTTGGATTCCTGAACTGTATCCACAAGTTTTGTGGTTTTTTTTCTTTTTTCCCAACATAAACCCCCTTGCAGAAAACAAGGGAAGATGACTAATGCCCTGATCCTGCTAACGCTTACACATGTGGTTAGCTTTCAATGTGTGAGTTGTCCTGCTGAAGTCAGTTGAGACAATTCATGTGCTTAAACTCAGACGTAGGCACACATGCCTGTAGCATGAAGGTCTAGCTGGCTGCCCTAGAGAACAGTTAAATAAAGAATTTATGGAATATTCTCTAATGCAGACGCTGTCTTGATCTGGAGAAGTTGAAGTCTTTGGCCTGAATCCTGCAGAAAAGGCAAACAAACTGGCCTTATGCCTTTCCCCTTTGCTTTTGTCTGTCTGATTCATCTGTTGGGTCATAGGCTTGCAGTTGCTGGTTAGAATGGGAGGTGCGTCTGAGTGTTTGAAGGACTGTGGCTTAAGAGGTGACACAGTGAGATCTCTAAAGAGCAAGGAAGAAAGAATGGTGAAGTGGTCAGTGTCCCTATTGACTGTATCGTAGTGGTACAAGTGAAAAATATATGTGCATCCAAAATCTAGTTATTAGTAACAGGTTCATTGTTGAAATGGTGTGTCCTTGTGGCCCAAAAGCATGGATAGAGTAGTCATCTCATCTGCTCTGAAGGCAGCCCCAAAGGTTAAAGGCAGCATGGGAACCCCTCAAATGCACGTGGAGCATAATTTCTGCATACATCAAGGACTATAGGAGAACCTTGAGCAGGAAAAGGCATTGCTGTTTTTCCAACATAACTTCCCTGCCAGTGTGAGAGGAGTAGCCCTCCAGCTGTCTAAGTGCACTTCTAAATGTGTTTTCCAAAAGACCCTGAGCAACCTCTGCAGCCACAGCCCTCAGTGACCGACAAGAAGCCTTTGCTACAAGTGTTTTCTCACACCTCCAGCATCCCAGATGTCTGTTTGGTTGGGGTCCAGGTTCCCAGCAAGAAGAGCCTGAGCGTTACTTCTGCTTTCCCGTTTCCCTGCTGCAGCCATGCAGAAGCATATCTGAAGTGTCACAGGTCAGGAGGGGATGTATTTTTCAGGCAAGCTCTGTAGCATAATTGTACTGGCAACCTCAGGAGAGTGGCTGTTTACCTACATCCTTCTGTGTTTTGGGATGTCATAGGAATTTTATTTGGTTTGTTTGGTGTTGGTTTTTTTTTAGCAGAGCTGCACACGCTTTGTTGGTGTTGTTGGCAATCCATATGATTCATGTCTTGCACAGTCTGACAAGTTTATTGGAGCTTGCATGTGCTGAGCTGCACACTGCATTTGTTGCACTGTTAATGTTTAGTACCAGGGCGGCCCATGTGGCCGGTGCTGGGTTGTTAGCAAGTGCCAGGACCCAGAGGTTATTTTCTGTGGGAGGGCCACTCAAGCAAACTCCTTTCATTGGCTTTGGGATGTGGAGAGAACATGAGAACACTTGCTTGGGCTTTATTTCTTAAAAACTCCTCCAAAAATAGTGTGTTCCTTGAAGCAGGCAGAGCAGAAAGCAGGAGGGTCAATTTGGAGATCTCCTGGTTCTGCAAGGATCCAGTTTCATATTTCTTCTCTGTCCTTGGAGACCGTGGAGTGAGTTATTATTTTATTTGACCAGCTCAGAGTCTTTACCACTGAGGCTTTAAAAGACTAGATGTTCAGTTACACCTGCTGCTGTTTGACATCTGTCTTCTCTAAGGCTCGAATGTTATACTGGATTCTTGGGTCCTTCATTCACTGATGGTCATCTGTACCTCTCAGCTCTTTCCTTTTCTTTTGGTGGGGACAGTAAAGGGAAAAAAGAGGGAAGATGCAGAGGGTGGGGAGCAGAGCAAAGGAGATGGATCGTGGCCTCAAGAAAACCCATGGATGAGCTGGAATGAAAGACCAACACAAAATGGGAGTGACTTCATTAGTTGGGAAATTTTAGAGCAGATTCATGAAAACCTGTTCAATGTCACCTCACATGCAGTCCCTCAGTGCCATTTGCTGCTGCTAGGGGTAGGTCAAAGGAGCGTGGTCATGAGCCTCAAGCCAGCAGGTTTTCTGGGTAAGCCACAGAGAGACCTGCGTGTTGTCCCCATATCTGCTCACTGCTTTGGAGTTGCCCATGCTTGGCTCGGTGGTAGCTTGTGGCATGAGGTTCACAGGGTGATGGCAAGCTGTGCTGAGATGGGTTTCCCTGAGCAGCTGTGCTCCAGCCCTTGCAAGTCAGTGTTGCTCTTCCATGACAGCGCAGGGAGAACCAGCGTTTACCCTAGAGGTCTACCAACTGTTCATTTTGCTCTGAAGTTATAGCTTCTCTCTTTTACTTGTCTCCTTTGTATCACACAGTATCACAGTATCACAGTATCACAAGGTTGGAAAGGATCTCTGAGATCATCAAGTCCAACCTATAACCCAACACTAACCCAACCATCATCTAAACCATGGCACTCAGTGCCACATCCAATCTCCCCTTGAACACCTCCAGGGTCGGCGACTCCACCACCTCCCTGGGCAACGCATTCCAATGGCCGATCATCCTTTCAGTAAAGAACTTCTTCCTCACATCAAGCCTAAACTTTCCCTGACGAAGCTTGAGTCCATGCCCTCTAGTTCTGTCACTGGTCACCTGAGAGAAGAGACCAACCCCTGCCCGACTACAACCTCCTTTTAGGTAGTTGTAGAGAGCAATGAGGTCTCCCCTGAGCCTCCTCTTCTTTAGACTAAACAGCCCCAACTCCCTCAGTCGCTCCTCATAGGGCTTATGCTCCAGCCCCTTCACCATCTTCGTTGCCCTCCTCTGAACACATTCCAGTATCCTAACATCTTTCCCAAACTGGGGGGCCCAGAACTGTACACAGTATTCCAGATGAGGCCTGACTAGTGCCTGACTTGTGAATGTATCTGTAACAGTTAACATTTGGCTTTCTGTGGCCGTCAGTGGTTTTATCACTCAGCTACATCTTGCTTTCTGTTTTTCCCAGTTTTCTGTAAAGGAGGACAGAGATCAAGATTGAGTTCTGTGTTGTGGGATTCTGATTTTTGTAGTTGCTGGTGTAAATGAGTGTGTTCTAAACTTAATGCCTGTGACTAATGTTCTTAGGACTGAGGTCCCACTCGGCACTTTTAGGCTGTTCAGGTGTATCAGAGATGACCCTGAAGAGCTGTGCTAACCAACAGCAGGTTTGGGACAGCTGGGCAACCGATCAGGATGAGCATTGTTTGCTTGGTGCCCAAATGCGAGTTTGTGATGTGCTGTCCAAGTGATGTCTGACACAAGGGAGCTTGCACTATATCTGCTCAGAGCATACCCAACTCCTCAGAACAGGTCTAACAGTCCCCGCTGTTCTGAATTCACTTGATAAACTTTTTCAATCACCATAAAACCCTGTTAGGTAAATACTTTTTCTGAACCCAAAAGCAATCGCCCCACTTCCTTTTATTCTGGAGATAATAGACATAAAAATGAAATACAGACCTGTGTTCTTAAAAGGTCGTAGTTATTTGTTCCTGAGAGAGATTGCATATTGAAACAGGTTTTGTTAAGATTTCTCTAAAGAAATGGAATGAATTAGGATTTCGGTTTGTAGAAGTTGGAAAATAGTCCAGAAATTGCCTGTGATCTGGAAGATGGAAATTGCTGTTTCTGAGATAAGGAAACCCTTTTTCTTGATGTGACTGGTATGGGAAAAATGAATGGAGAAGGGTTTTGTGTCAGATGCAGAACCAGCAGTCGGCGCTTGTATTGCCTTGTACTAGTTTCATTTAAGGCCTTCTTCTGTCTGGCTTAAAATAATGGCTTGTACTGGCAATAGTACTCTCCAGCCCTTGCTGCCTAATGCACAGTTGGTTGCTAGGAGGGCTGCTGTCATCCATGTTTTAGCTGTGGATGTGATGACCAGTTTTGCATCACTTTCCAGGCTTTGGCTGGATGACTCAGCTGGTCCTCTGGTGACTCATTTCAGTCTCCCATGAGTCTAGGAAGGACTAAAGAGGGAAGCACAGCTATTTTCATATATAAAAAAATGACCAAATCCAAGGAATGTGTCCAAAAAGGACTACTGCAAGCACAGAATGATTTGGCTATTTAGATAGAGTGTGAACTCGCCCCTTCCCACTCAAATTCTTTCCTCAGTTACTGTGCCTGTGCTGAATTGCCCTCTTCTTATTCTTCATCCATATGAATATTGGAACGCTCTCTGTGAGGTTTGGGTGCGTAAGGTCTGATGCAAGTTCACAGGACTTTTGGTTACTAAATTCCCCTAGCTGATTTTAGTTTGTTCTTTGCCATTTGCCCCCCCCTTATCATTTACTAGGATTCTCACTGTTGGTCTACCAACAGCCATTGGCCCACCCCAGGCCAGTTGTTTCCCAGTCATTCCTATGTTAGACAAAGCTAAGATGCCTAAAGTTCTCCCAGCTTTTGTGATTGACCACAGGATGTTACTAATTTGTTTTTTCTGGATCTTGTGGAAACAGCAGTGTATTTCCTCCTTGTGAGAAAATCATACAGAGCCTACTTTCCCAGAAACTGTACTTTGCCCATGACTCAATTTGGCCAGTTTTCCTTTTCATTGGTAGTTGAAACCTGTAGGTGTGACTGTGGACAGCTTGGCTGTGATATCACCAGCACATTGATGATTCTGAACTCGTTGTCCCATTGCATCTAGGCTGAATCCTCTAATTTCCTTGCAGTAGGAAAAGGAAAGAGTCGAGTGTTCGGGGTTGAAAGGACATGGCTGTAAAACAGCTGTAATAGTGCCAAAAAGGTGCTTATGGAAGAGATGGAGTGGAGTAAGTGCATAGCAACATGTCAGCTCACAACTGTAGGACCATGGATGAGAAGGAGGCCTGACAGCCCCTTTAGCTATTCTGTCATCCTATCCTTTCTAACGTGGATTTTTGATGCTGTATGTTTGGCTTGAGCAATTGTGCTGTACCTGTGAGTGTCGCATACCAGTGACTGGTAGCAAAGAGTGAGCACAGTCGTACGTGGTGTGAGGCATGCTCAGGTGCCCGTGTCTCTGCAGAGTGACCTTCAGGGTCTCAAAAGCACCAAGCAGTCTGGAGCAAAGTTACACCAAGGGTTGTCTTTTGCTGTACACCTAACAGAGGCTGTAGCCTACTTGCTCTTTTTTCGTTGAAGAGGACCGTGTACTCCCAGTCTGGCTGTAGGGCTATTTCTGTCTAGTGTCCGGTTTTGAAGCTTGGTCCCCCCTTCTAGCCTGTCACGGTGGTAGCATGCCTCAGGCATGAAGACTGCAGAAGGCATTTGTCATGTAGATCTCCAGGTTCAGCTTTGCTCCTCTTCTGTCATCCTTTAGTCTGTCTAGTCAGCACAAGAAGCCCAGCAGCCATGGCATTAAGCACTGTGGAGCTGAGTAAATGTCAATAAATAATCATATCCTGCACAAAAGAGAAACCCTGGGGGAGAGACTGATGGTAGCCAGGGGGTTCTGCTGGTACAGGTGGAGGGGTTTATTGTTTTTTTTCTCTTAATGACTTCCCTTCCTCTGATTTCTTTTAGAGCTCTGAAGGGTAGTAGGCAGTTACTGGTGTTCCTGAGCTGCTTCATCACACACAAGGGCCTTATACACTTCTTTCTCAAGTAGATATCCTTTCCTGAGCTCCTGGATATTTACTCTTCAAGGCTGTGAAGTTTATCCCCATGCCTAAATCAGGTTTTCTTTCTGTGTTAGCAAGAGCCTCCCTCATCACCTAGGCTGTCCCTCCTTGGCCAGACAAGCTGCTTCTCTGCACGCTGATCCTGGCCTCTGCCTTATTAGACCTTGCTTGAAAAGAAAGTTGCTGTGAAGGCAGTGGGAGGTCAGGCATGTATCACCAGCCTCAGCAGCCAGCCAGCAGTGGAGCAGGAAGGTGCCCAGAGGCACTTCACTTGGGCAGCATCACTCAATTTCTTTTGGGTTTTTTGGGTCTTTGGGGTAATTTTCTGGCTGTGGAAGCCCTTGCCCTGTGCCTGAGCACGGCCACGAGTTGCGCGAGACAGAGGTCAGTACCCCTTTAAATATCGCGAAGCAGGTGGTTGGCCCTTCCGAGCCGTTGCGTTCAGGGGGTTCCCTAGGTGACGCCCTCACTAACGTTCCACGGCCTTGTGGAGACAGCTGCAACTGCAGCTCCCTCTCATGGCGTTCTATGACCTACTTGCTATTTGGAAGGAGAAGGGATCGAGAGACAGTTAAGTGGCACTTTCGTACAGGGGTACTCGTCTCAGGTGCAGCCTGTGAATTGAAGAGGGTTTTTTGGGGGAGAAATGAGTCCGTCCACACTCAAACCCTAAACCCTGTGTGTCCCTGATGGCTGTTAGTTTGGGCCAGGTTGCTCATGAGGTCCCACTGTACCCATCCTGGTCCCACCTCATGGCTCCAGCCCTTTTCATGTCACATATTTCTGGGTTTATAGTTTTATAGGGAGCTGGAGTTGTTTAGCCTGGAGAAGAGGAGGCTCAGGGGAGACCTTATTGCTCTCTACAACTACCCAAAAGGAGGTTGTAGGCAGGCAGGGGTTGTTCTCTTCTCTCAGGCAATCAGTGACAGAACAAGAGGACATGGTCTCAAGCTTCGTCAGGGGAGGTTTAGGCTTGATATTAGGAAAAAAAAAATCACTGAAAGGGTAATTAGCCAATGGAATGCACTGCCCAGGGAGGTGGTGGAGTCATTGTCCCTGGAGGTGTTTAAAAGCAGATTGGATGAGGCACTTAGTGCCATGGTTTAAATGATGAATGGGCGCTAGTGTTGGGTCATAGGTTGGACTGGATGATCTCAGAAGTCTTTTCCAACCTTGTGATACTGTGATGCTTTGGAATGCAAACCAAAAGCCGTCGGTGACAGAAAAAAAAGGTTTCTGAGTGTTTGGCCATCACTTTGGGGATGTTTCTTGACCCGAAGCAATGAGGAAGATAAAGTCTGGAAGACAGGATCAAAAATTTGTGGTCAAGATTTGAGGAACTGAAGGGCTTTTGTCTGTGCGGGTGTGTGTTTGTGTGCCTGTGGGAGGACAGGTTATTTGCAGAATTGTTTTAACTAGTTGAAGGACAGGTTAGGTGGTAGACCTACAGTATCTTTTGTCTTAATTTCTGAAAGCACTCCATAGCCCTCGATATATGAGAGTACTGTAAATTCTGTGTTCTGTCATTCTTGTTTGAAAGGGAGATGTTGCTGCAGAAGTGATGAGGTGCAGTAAACCTGGGCTTTGGGATAGCTGAGAGATCATAAAATCAGTCTATCTCAGTTTTATGCTTTGGCAGAGCCCCGTGCCCAGCTTCCTCACATTTCTCCTTGTATCTTCATCTTCCTTTGCAGCTCAGATCCTTTGTATTTCATTCAGACCTCACCAGAGGCTTGTGTCTCTCCAACAGGTCTGTATCCTGATGGAAATGAAATTAAGGGAGGGACTTTAAGAACAGGCAAACTGACCTTTTCATCCCAGCTAGTGCTTGATCTGAGTTTCAGATTTTATAAACAAAGCAAGGGCTGAATGTCATGCAATGGCTTCTTTGCAAATTAAACGCTTGTGAAAAAATCCTGTGGGAGTGAGAGGCTCAGCCTGAGACTTCAGCAAGCCTTGCCCATGTCCTGCCTTCACAAGTAGGGTTGCTTCTAACAAGTGAGGTATGCGAAGTGCCAGCCATTCCCTGTGGTTTCACCACAATTGTGGGCCAGTTGGAGTCATTGACATTACAAAGCTAATATTTACAGGTGGGAAGTTATCCAGGTGGGGAGACAGCTGTGGTGGAAGAAGCCAAAATGTCCTTTCCACTAGGCATTTGTGGGAAGCCACGAGTGTGCCAGTGCTGTGTTGGTGAAGGGGGCACAGCTAGGGCACCAGAGGGAAACAGTGATTCATTTTGGTCACTCTTCCAGAGGCCCTGGCACCCTTTCCCGGGAACTAAGATCACAGAGGGCCAGGTAGTATGGCCAGTGGAACCTGAGTTCAGGAACTGGAGAAGTCTTCTGTTCCCCCTGTAAGATGGGAATACCGTTGTAAACCCCTATTTGGAAGATGGGCACTGAAGTGACCCAGCTGACTGAGTTGCCCCACGCTGCCTGGAAAGCAGAGGTGCGCTGACATCCTTCCTTTTATTCAGTTCTGCTTTCAGATTGCAACTCTGTCAGCAAGTGGCAATCAGAGATGGAGCTTGTGGGAACCTAGCGGTATTACAGATCTGTCTGGAGGTTAAACATATGGACCCACACGCATGCTAAGGACTGCAAGGCAAACCTTGGCTAGTTTTATATTCACTGCTGAGACTGTCTTGTATAGCTCTCCAAAGGGAGCTTTGCGTGCTGTAGAAATGCCATGGTTGCTGTTTGTTCCCCTTTGCCATCATGGAGAACATATGATAGGAGGGGAGAAGGTGGACAGAACACATACGCTGTTGCCGAACAGTCCTACCTGGCACATTGATCAGAGTAACTGTTTTTAGGCTTCTGGGCCCCTCTCTGAGAAAACAGGAGGAGGGATTTCTTTGGCAAAGCATTTTGTTAGAGATCCTTCAGTGTCCTCCAAAGATAAAGTTTCAAAGCAAGACTTCTGTCAATCCTGCCTGTCTGACTTTGTCTTGTTCTTTTTTCTCATCTCGTTTCTGACTTCAGAGCAGACTTTCTTCTTCTCCGAGGCCCTTGGGAGTACTGAGTGTTTGGTTGCAAAACTTGTTCCTGATTTCATTGACACCCACTTTCCTAAAATGTCTTTGCACTGAGATTGTGCATAAATTCCTTCACACTGTCATGCAGACCTTGAAGGCTTTCAGGTGCTGCTGCCGCCTCTGTCTTTATCATTCATTGCTTCATTTTGCTCTTGAGACTCCAGAAGCTGTGACAGTAGCTGGCGGTTTGGCTCCCTGGTTTGGGAGGACTGTTGCTCAGCGAGGTACATCCGGCAGGGCTATCCATCTGCCTTCTCAAGCTGCTGAGACCTGCCATGGGCACAGCAGACTCCCGAGTTTCTTACATTATGTCTGGAGAGCACTTTGATGTCTTGGTAGAGCATTTGCAGCATCTTTTCGTGATTTCTGTAGAGGTGACTGTCTTCCTGTCAGTTATGCTAAAGGGGGTTTACTTACTGGGGTCTGGCTTTGTTTTGTCAGGGTTGTAACCCATCAAACATATTAGCTTGCTACCTTCATTTGCTTGCAGCTCAGTGATGCTGAGGTATCCTGGAGAGTTGTTTTGCACTATTCCAGCTGTGCTGGGTTTTCCCTAGGAAGGTCTCTGTGGGCTATCTTCCAGTTCATGGGAGCACAGACTTAACTGATGGATCTTCTCACACCAAGATTTAGAAATTGGTGTCAGTGACTGCAACGTTTTGCTTCATGTGCCTAAAACCAGGAATATGTCAGAGGAGCCCACAGCTTGTAACTCAGGCTCGTGGGCACCTGAACTCACATCTAAAAGATGAATAAGAATTGCAGTGTTTCTAGATTATAGAAGATATATAACAGTAGGGATTTGTGGCTTTGTAGTGGGTATGGAAGTGTGGAGTTCTGTAGTGGTGAGATGTGAAATTGTGGTCGCTGAGCCCTGAAGGAAAGGCTTGATATTGGAGGGACCTTACTCCTTTGCTTATAGAGACAAAATGAAATAAAAGACAGAACAGGTGGTTCAAAAGGAGATCTGTGGCTAGCAATGCCTTGTATTCACTAATTCCTAAGAGTTTGGTGTTTCAGATGATTAACATGCTTATTGAAGTGGTTGCCCACAGTCCAAATCCAGCTCACATAACATTGTCTAGTTACCCACCAGATGTGATGAGTGTGGGCAGATGGGGCTGGAGCAGCCTAGGTTTTTCCAGGTTCCAGTGAAGGGTCTGGCCCGAGGTGGTGCTGCTTCATTCAGTCTGTGCGGAACATGCTAGCGTTTGGGGTAACCCATATGCTGCTGAGCTACTTATGACAGCTCTCACCTGGAATAGCAGGGATGCTTCTGGGAATGTTGGACCCAGTGCAGACAGCTCTGCCTATCTCACAGTCTTCGTCTATAGCCATGGGAAAAGAGATGCTGCCCCTGTAGGTTCTGCATACCAAAGAGCACTGATCTCCCACCAACCCCAGCACTGGAGGGCAAAGCAGGTGTGCATCATCCCACCAAACTTCAGCCTGCAGCAGTACATAGGCACTGAGTCTGGGATTGCTGACTGTCTTGCTCCCCACGCTGTACTCCCCTGGATTTCAGGGGTTAAAAGGGAGAGTGAAGAAAGGAATGAAGGTGGTTGGGAGGGGGAGGAGTGAGATAGCTGTACCCTGAGTCACATGCCAAAATAACCTGTTCAGGGCATGATAGGGAACAGCTGCCTACATCATCCCATGTCCAAGAGTGCCAGCTGAGGTCCTGGTTGCTGACTTTTATCCTATCTATAAAGGAGAGTCATGGTGTGTAGTATGAAATAGTATGTAGGGTTGCATTGTTGATGATACAAACGCAGGTGAGGGATGTGTAGGAGAGCAGATGGACTGGCAAGGGGGATACAGAGTGTGAAGATTACTCTGATCAGAGCTCCCTGGCCATCAGACTGCAGTGGGAGATATGCTTCTCAGGTCTGGGAGGGGTGGAAGGATGCTTAGCTTTGGTTACTTGGTTTTGTTTATGGCTGCTCTGTGAGTTGGAAAGGCTTACTTTTTCCTCTGGCCAAGGGATGTGGGTAAAACATGGCAACTTGGAGCCTGTGAAGTCAGGTCTGGAGCACTGCAGGGCACAGGCTTTGTCACATCTGTAAGAACTGGTGCGTGCTACATAAGCGTTTAGGAAGCTACTAATTAGAATGAGACAGTCTTACTAGCAGGACAGGAAAAGCAGAGCAGGAAGGCAGGGAGAGTTTCACCTGGAATGAAGGCTCTCTTGACATCCTCTGCTTACCAGGAACAGGAAGAAGCTGAGGCTGTTGAGGTCTGAACTCCACTTTGAGATTGTCTCCAAATATTTGGTAACATAAGAGAAGGAATTTGCATAGCCTACAGGGACATAAATTTTAAGGATTTTCCAAGAGCATAGTGATACTGGGAACAATGCCTCAAAAGGGGCCACACAGGCCACTGTGGAGAGTGCTGCGTTTGAGCCATGGCTATTTTGAAGGTGCAATACATTAGCCATACCTTGCAGTTCCCCTTTTCATTGCATGCATGTGAGTTTGCAGGCTTCTGCCTCTCTGGGGAGAAGTTGAAGATATTTATTTCAGGATTGTCTTGTGTGCATCATTTATATGCTGAACACATGCCATGTGCTTTCGATGGTATTTTTCAAGCAGGCACTGTTGTTCTGGCAGCAGTCAGCAAGCAGCCTCTGGTTACAGTGCACTGGCAGCTCTGCAGGTACTGCAAAAGGTCTTACTGCCTACTTAATACAGGGCAGGGGCTTGGTCTCTTGCCACTGCAAAGGCCACATTTATAAATCAGCACTAAGTGGTAGTAGTAAAGCAGAAAAAAACATCAGTGACTTTCAAACTGCTCCTTATTTAGCCCACGAAGTGTATCTTTTGCCCTTTGGGGTGGGGTGGGTGGATAGGGAACTTTACCTCATTTGCTTTCCTGAAACCTGTTGGAAGTAGAAGCGAGGCGGCTGTGTGATTTGTGTGTGCATGCAGAAGAGGGCCATCTGAATTGTAAATAGCACCTGCTAAATTGTTATTAAATGAAAGCTGACATGGGAGGAGTTCTCAGGAAGATAAAAAAGTTGTCTTTTAATAGAAGTCATTCAGAATGTCTTAACATTGTTCCCTGACTGCATGCTACATACTTCAGCTCATGTGGATGCTGCTGGGAGTTACGTGAATCGTATCAAGGACAGAGGAGGCTCCATTAAATCCAGTTACTGTCAATTGTGTGAGAGCTTTAAATGGCTACACTAAAACTCATTACTGAAGAAAGGAACTATCAATTTTATTTAATGCATAGTGCCCAACCTTGATTCTGCTCCCAGCCCAGAGACTCTCCATGCACAGGGGTGATATAAAAATTAGAACTGCATTCTTCACAGCTTGTATTTCACTGTTGTGGTGTCCTGGCTGAAGCCTGACCAGCTAACTGGGGCTACAGGAGGCTGTCTTGCACCTGCGAAGGCAGGAAGCCTGAGCCTAGGCAAGTTCAGTCCATGTCAGCAGCAGCCAAGGCTTTTGCTAGTGCAGGTGAGCTGCTGAGCCAGTCTTTGGGCAAGAAGGAGAGCTCAGTGGGCACAGCTTCTTGTCCTGAGCATCCTTACCCCCTCTACTCTTGACAGAGAGCGAAAAATCAAGGAGCTGGCGGATAACCTCAGGCCATCCTGTGCAAAACCTGGCAAGGTGTCTGTCAGAATCTTCCTTCAATGAAGGAGTGCAGCACGAGAGGCCCAGCCATACACAGGGAGGTTTCTTGGCAGCCCTGTGGGCAGGGGTTTAAGAGGACTTCACAAGTGGAACAGCCTGTTTTCCATCCCTCTTTTGTTTAAGGCCCCTCTGTCTTTCCAGGACTACAGGAGTGAAGATGCTCCGTGGGAGCATCCCCACTGGCTCTGGGAGATGCTTAGGGAACATCGCTGTCACATGGCTTGGCTGGTATGAAATGCCCCATTTCTGCCACCTTGTTTCTTCATGGACATCGTGGCAAGCTATTGTTGGCCTATGTAATAAAAAGGCTGAAGCTGTAAATCATATTACAGGCTGTAATGAGGAATTTGATCCCTGTAATAAACCGTCCAGCTTTTATTCACATTTATTACTATTTCTGCTATTGCCATGGAGTAAATATCCTTTTTTTTAAAAAAAAAAAAAAAGAACATGCCACCAGCACAATTTGATGATGTCCTTAGGAAATTTTTGGGTTGTGTTTTTCTCACATTAGCTGCACAGGCAAATTTGCAATAAAAATTACCTCACTGCAGAAGCTTTCTTTTCCCATCACCAGGCTGTCAATCAACCTGTAATTTCTTGTTATTGGACTATGCTGAAGAGCTGACCAAATTATTCTCCTTACAATGTGTGCCGCTAAAACCTCAAATATGAGAAAATCATTTTGGATGGAAGGAAGAGGATTTGATACTTCTTTTTTAAGGGGGGGTGGGGGATGGGTAATATTTCTCCTGCAATGAGACATAACCTCTGAGGAGGGTGGAAGTGGCAGCAGAGGAGTCTGAAGTCCTCCCTTTAGCCACAAGACAGACCTGCTCCCTCCACCCCTTTCATTGTCGGGGTACCAAAGTGGGTCAGCATTTGTATCCTGTCCCTGTCTCTATGCCCCTGCTGAGGCTGCCAGCAGTGTTGCAGGGAGAGCAAGGGGCTGGTTGTTGATGTGGAAGACAGACCCTAACAACAACTCATTTCACCAAGAGGCACAGGCAGCCATCTGACATTGACAACATTGAGTGACTGCTGACCTTGTCTTTAGCATCAGCTGATATGAACTGGAGCCCTGCCAGTTTGTACCAGTTGAAAGTCTGTCGCTTAATGGCGGTGATTATCCTGATCTTTACATCAGTGCTGAGAAAGTTGCAGCTGCTGCACTTCACATCCCTGACTTTAACTTGGGTTGCCTGCATCTTGTGGTGTTATCTTTAGAGGAGCATGTGAGAAGGGCCTCTCTCCTTGTTCTGTGTCAATCGTTTTTTTCCCTTTTTATTTTGTATGAAGAGATATTGCTCAAGCACACCATGGAATGAAAGCCATAAAACTGTAAATTGTACCTCTGCTAGGTCTGCAATATGTTACCAATTACATCTGCTTTATTATTTGCGTCCAGGGGGAAAACATAGATCAAACCAACCACACTCTCCAGGCAGGTTGTTACTGTACTAGAAGGAACACTGTGACTCTTCTTAATCAGTGGAAAAACAAACAGAGTTTCGGCTCACTCACATACAATATTTGTGTCTGGGATGACAAGTTGAGTAATAGTGCTGCGGTTCTCCAAGCCTGCTGCATGCCATGTAGAATCATAGAATCGTTTGGGAAAAGACCTTTGAGATGATAGAGTCCAACCAGCACCTCAATGTCCTTCGTGTAGTGAGGGGCCTAAAGCTGAATACAGTATTTGAGATGCCAAGTACGTAGGTACAATAATTTCCCTGGTCCTGCTGGCCACACCATTTCCAATACAGACCAGGGTGCCATTGGCCTTCTTGGCCACCTGGGCACACTGCTGGCTCGTGTTCAGCTGGTTGTCGACCAACACCCCCAGGTCCTTCTCCACTAGACAGCTCTCCAGCCGCTCTTCCCCAAGCCTGTAGCACTGCATGGAGTTGTGTCCCAAGTGCAGGACATGGCACTTGGCCTTGTTGAACCCCATAGCGCTGGTCTCAGCCCATTGATCCAGCCTGTCCAGATCCCTCTGCAGCGCCTCCCTACCCTCAAGCAGATCAACACTGCCAACCAGCTTAGTGTCATCCGCAAACTTACTGAGGGTGAACTCAAATCCCTTCATCCAGATCATTGATAAAGATATTGAAGAGGGCTGAACCCAGCACTGAGCCCTAGGGAACACCACTCATGACCAGCCTCCAACTGGATTTAACTCCATTTACCCACTCTTTGGGCCCAGCCATCCAGCCTGTTTTTTACCCAGCAGCTGCAGGCCATTGGCAGCCAGTTTCTCAAGAATACTGTGAGAAACCATGTCAAAGGCTTTAGTAAAGTCCAGGTATACTACACCCACAACCTTTCCCTCGCTCACTAAACTGGTAACCTTGTCATAGAAGGAAATTAGGTTAGTTTGACAGGACCTGCCTTTCATAGACCCACGTTGACTGAGCCTGATCAGCTGGTTGTCCCGTGTGTGCTGTGTGAAAGCACTCAAAATGATCTGCTCCATGACCTTTACTGGCACTGAGGTCAGAATGACAAGCCTGTAACTCCCCGGATCCTCTCTCCAGCCCTCCTTATAAATGGGCAAAAGATTTGCCAACCTCCAGTTAAGTGGAACTTCAGTCAGCCAGGACTGCTGGTAGGTGATGGAAAGGGGTTTGGTGAGAACCTCCGCCAGCTCCCTTAAATACCCTTGGATGGATCCCATCCAGCCCCGTAGACTTGTGAATGTCTAATTGGCCGAGTACCATGATATCTGCCTTATTGGGCATTCTGCTGTTTTTTACCTATAGACACTCAAACCGATCATCACTATCATTGAGTTCAAGGTAATCAAAACACTCTCTAAC
This sequence comes from Dromococcyx pavoninus, assembly GCA_033558185.1. Taxonomy (NCBI): domain Eukaryota; kingdom Metazoa; phylum Chordata; class Aves; order Cuculiformes; family Neomorphidae; genus Dromococcyx; species Dromococcyx pavoninus. The sequence continues at coordinate 739,656 of JAUMJL010000654.1, read as the reverse complement.
ATAGAGGGCGACCCCACCACCTCTCCTTCCTTGCCTGTCCTGGCTGAAGAATGTATAGCTAACCATGGCAGCACTCCAGTTCCGTGAGTCATCCCACCACGTTTCCATGATGGCAATTATATCGTAATTTTCTTGCTGTACACTGCCTTCTAATTCCTCCTGTTTGTTGCCCATGCTGCATGCATTGGTGTAGGTGCACTTCACTTGGGCTATTGATCCCACCACACTCCTGAGGGGAATAGTCTTAATTCCTAAATATCTGCTTGGTGTCTTTTCTAACCCAGCCTTTGCATCTTTGCTGCCACTTGGGAATACTGTCCCCCACTTCCTCTGAAATGGAAAACCAAAGGGTCTTGCTAGCACACCATCCCTCAGACACTGAAGTGCCATTCCTGGGCTTATTTCTAGCAAGTCTGGTTTTGTCCCTCTGCCCCTTCAGACCTAGTTTACAGCTCTTTTGATAAGTCCTGCTAACTTCTTGTTAAGTATCCTCTTGCCCCTTGGAGACAGGTGTACCCCATGATTTGCCAGCAGACCCAGTGTTGTGTAGTCCAACCTATGGCCAAAAAACCACAAACTTTTGCTCCTTACATCAGGCTCAGAGTCAGGTATTTATTCCCTCCCTCATCGTTCCCTGTAATAGGAATGACAGAGAGCACTACCGCTGCACTCAGTCCTTTCACCGTTCATCCCAAGGCCCTCAAGTCCCTCTTAATTGCCCCCAGGTTTTTTGTTGTGGTTTCAGTACAGCCTACTTGTAAAATCAATAATGGATAATAATACATAGGCATAACCATAGTTGGAGGGTTTGTACATGCTGTAGCATTCATGGCAGTATTATCACCCTGTGGAAAGTAGAGAGAAGTCACTTAGAGGGGCAGGAAGCTGGGGGGTCCTGAGGATCCAGTGTCAGGGACCTTGGAAACTGCTGCCAAGGAGATTGGAGGGGAGGGGTGTGCATACAAACTGCAGCAAACAGCATCAGAGATCACATTAAAACCATGGGTCATATCTGCAAAGGAAGGCACACAGGGCTTTTTTATTATTGCAGGGCTTCATTGCTAGAGCAGGGTTAGTGGGGTTTTGTGTTGCGTGCTCCAGCAGAGGTTGAGGGTTTCCCCATGTGCCCTGATAGGGGTTTTCTTCTGCATCTGCCCTGTCTTCAGAAATTCATCACTGTGGCAGGGATCACGGTGGGGGTGTTGAAGCAAACTGGAGTGACTGCTTTGCTAGTTATTTCTGTTTAGCTTCGTGTGGTGGTGTTTGGCTTATGCATCTCATGAGCAGTTTCCGGGCTTTAGGCTGCTGGGAATTAACTGGAAAATGGAAGGTGGGTGTGTTTAGTTATGTTTACTTGACCATGCTACTCGACATTGGAAGCGTGGAGTAATGTTCGTGTTTGTCCGTACAGGTGTGTATGTTTATGCATGCATAAACAGGTGTACACATGAGCTCCAGAAGATCTTCTGAAAAGCAACATGGACTAGTGGAGAATGGATTTCTTTTAGGAAAGGGAGCCGAGTATTAGATACTCTCAGGTCTCCACATGAAGAAGTCACCTGTGCGCTGTGGAGTTTGTTGTGGTTTTGTCACTGAAGCATTCATTCAGCTTTTAACTTTTTAAAGTTGAAAACAAGTCAAGGTTATGTTTGTGCTTAATAATTCAGCAACGGTGCCAGCTCAGCATATTCTCTTTTTCTTCCCTAGTCATTCTGGTTTATTAAAAAGGAACACTGACGACAGATAGAAGGGTGAAGGAGGGTGTGCCTTTCTGCTTTACCTCCTATCAGGCACTGACTCCTTCCCTAGGAATCCCTATATATTTGTGCCATTCACAATACCTTTGCCCCCATGGTACCATCCATGGACGGGGACACCTGGCAGCAAGTCAAGACTTAGATGTCCTCTTCTCTGTGGACCATGTCTTTTTTTCTGAATAGAAACGTTTTCTGTTTCAGTGGAATTTTACTCGAGTCCTTCAGTAATCTGTCTCAGTGATACTTTATTTTCGCTTTAGTAATGAGGTTGTGGGTTTCTTTTTTGTTTGTTCAGTGGGGTTTTTTTTAATAAAGATGTAGAAGACCATTAACTCTTCTAGTACCAAAGATGCTTACAGTAAAATAGATTTTTATCTTTTCTTAAAAAGGCAACATATATTAGGACCTAGTTCCTCCACATGCTAATTTACATTGCTTCATTAACAACGCTGTTCATTTCCAGGGGATCTGCTTTCCAGTGATGGTATTGTCACTGTGAATAAGAATAAATGACCACAATTTAATAAATCTGGGAGGACTGAGAACACATAGTGAAGATCATGTTGTGTAACTCCCATCTTCAGTATCTCTGAGCACAGGCCAGCATTGTGCACAATTCCCACATGCAGACTTGGCAAGCAACCTGAAACATCATCCACTGCTTCTGTCCTGACTCCTCAGCTTTGTCTGTGCACCTCCGTTTTGTCATGGTGTATCATCTCCTTGTCCCATCCTGGCTTTTCATGTGCCAGAAGCTATACAGTGGTATTATGGGAATAAATTGAGGGCTTAAGTCAGATCCACCAAACTTTTTAATGTAGAATGAGCCTGAGGGTTTGAGATTTGGCCTCCATAGGCACAATACTTTTCAGTATTTGATACCAGTTCTTCCTGAGAGTGAGATAAATTCTGGAGACAAATGGGAATAGGAGTCTCTTTAGACAGAGGAGTTAAAAATAACATTTACATTCCTGTTATTAAAAATGAGAAGTGAGAGAACAAGAGAGCAGGTATTTGGGTTGTTGTTAGTATAGTTCAATCAGGGGTAATGATTTATTTTAGAACATAATATTTTATTTGTGTTGAATATGTATTTCTGGAAGAACTTGATTTTTGTGTGTGTGCATGTGCTGTATCTGAAATCTGTACCTCATTTTCCCTTCCTGCTATTGAACAAATGAAAAAAGCTGGGGAAGGCATCTTGACACTCTTTTCATTCTGATGTACTGTTGCAGGTATGGCCTCGCATGTGCAAGTTTTCTCTCCTCACACCCTTCAGTCAAGTGCCTTCTGTAGTGTGAAGAAACTGAAAGTGGAGCCGAGTTCAAACTGGGATATGACTGGGTACGGCACACACAGTAAAGTCTACAGCCAGAGCAAGAACGTGCAGTCCTCCCAAGCAGCCGCCGCCGCAGCCGTCAACGCCTCCCTCCAGATCCCCAATCCGAGCATCCCTTACGAACAGACCATCATCTTCCCAGCAAGCACGGGGCACATCGTGGTGACGTCCGCCAACAGCACTTCTGGTGTGGTTGCAGTGTCTGGGCAAACACTGGGCGGGCCACATAACCTGATGCGTCGCAGCACTGTGAGCCTTCTGGACACCTACCAAAAATGTGGACTTAAGCGCAAGAGTGAGGAGATCGAGAACACAAGCAGCGTGCAGATCATCGAAGAGCATCCGCCAATGATTCAGAACAATGCCAGTGGGGCCACTGTAGCCACCGCCACCACCTCCACGGCCACCTCCAAAAACAGTGGCTCCAACAGCGAAGGAGATTACCAGCTGGTGCAACATGAGGTGCTCTGTTCCATGACCAACACATACGAAGTGTTAGAGTTTCTGGGCCGTGGAACCTTCGGACAAGTCGTCAAATGCTGGAAACGTGGCACTAATGAGATTGTAGCCATCAAGATCCTAAAGAACCATCCTTCCTATGCCCGGCAAGGCCAGATTGAAGTGAGCATCCTGGCTCGGCTGAGCACAGAAAGTGCGGATGACTATAACTTTGTCCGCGCGTACGAGTGCTTTCAGCACAAGAATCACACGTGCTTGGTCTTTGAAATGTTGGAGCAGAACCTCTATGATTTCCTAAAACAAAACAAATTCAGTCCCTTGCCCCTTAAGTATATTCGACCAATTCTCCAGCAGGTAGCAACTGCCCTAATGAAGCTGAAAAGCCTGGGACTGATTCATGCTGATCTCAAACCAGAGAACATCATGTTGGTAGACCCATCCCGACAGCCATATAGGGTCAAGGTCATAGACTTTGGTTCGGCTAGCCATGTGTCTAAAGCTGTGTGTTCTACCTACCTTCAATCCAGATATTACAGGTAAGAGACTGGCCTTATGTAACATTTACCAGGAAGTATTTTCATAAAATTTGAATGGTTTGGGTTGGAAGGGACCTTAAAGATCATCTAGTTCAAATACCCCTGCCATGGGCAGGGACACCTTCCACTAGATCAGGTTGCTCAAAGCCTCATCCAGCCAGGTCTTGAACACCTCCGGGGATGGGACTGCTCTGAGCAACTCGTTCCACCTCACCACCATAACAGTAAAAGATTTCTTCCTTGTATCTAATCTCAGTCTCCCCTCTTTCAGTTTAAAACTGTTACCCCTCGTCCTATCACTGCAATCCCGGATAAAGAGCCCTTCCCCAGCTTTCCTGTAGGCCTCCTTTAAGTACTGTAAGGCTGCTTATAAGGTCACCTTGGAACCTTCCCTTCTCCAGAATGAACAAGGCCAACCGTCTCAGCCTGTCCTAGTATGGGAGGTGTGCTAGCCCTCTAATCATTTTCATGGCCCTCCTCTGGACTGGTTCCACCAGCACCTTGTCCTTCCTGTGTTGGTGACTCTAGAGTTGAATGCAGTACTCCAGATGAGGTCTCATGAGAGCAGCGAGTCAGAATCATTTCATGGTCATTGCAGCCAAGGCTTCCCTTGAGCTTCACGTTCCCCACCAGGCCTTACTTGTTGGTGAGAACAAGGTCCAGCATAGCACTTCTCCTATTTTACGTATGGGAATTTTCCTGTATACCTATAAATGAATGAGTCATTCCTTAATGCGGAAGTGGGATGGCTCTTAGAATGACTTGTTGGTGATAGAAAAATGGAATCCTAACCTCATGGACTTGACTTGCATTGAAAACCATTGTAAATTTGTAGATAACCATAAAATGTAAAAACTAAGTTTGCCAGTTACAATTTAGAAAGCCTTTCACCTTTGTCAGTACTTTGTTCTTTCTGGGACTGTTTTCAGAACAGGGAATGGATCTGGAGAATCCGCATTTCCTTTCCAAGTCAATGCAAGTAAGTTCTTGGTTTTAGAAACACCTTAATCTAAACAATCAATTCATGTGTGTCTTACAGTCTTTATTCATATGTGAAACCAGGGACTTTACAAGAATAAGACTAGCCCACAGGGAAACTGTGTGGATACAAAAGATGCTTTGTCAAGGAGTAGTTTTCACACAGGCTATGCAGCTTGCTCGAGTCGATGGGAGTATTCTGGCTTACTCCTGTCACCTCCTGGCCAGGCTGGAAATATTTTTCTCCATGTGGAAAGCTGTTGGTAGGGGTAAATAACATCTTCAATAATTTGGTGTTGAACTGAGGATCTGTTGTGGATAGTCAATTCCCACACATAGTGGTTTTAACTACAGGTATGTTACGTGCTAGAATGGACTTACCTCTGTGTACACTTGCTTGAAGTGAAACACACGAACCAGCTATATCCTTCTTCGGTCTGTTGAACAGTTTCAGCAAAGCAGCCTCTTTACGTAACCTCTAGAAGGTCATCTTCTCCCTCTGTCTTGATTCCAAGACACAGAGTCTCTGTAGATGTTCTCCTCAGACCTTCTCTTTCATACCAAGCAGCTTGATCCGACATCCTGAGGACAAGTAAAGCAAGTGGAGGGAAACAGGGGAGATAAAAAAGGAATTTGTCTTTATAGACAGCTGAATTTAGAAAAGTTCAGGCCATGTTTTTGTTGTTGTAATTTTGTGAAACGGGCAGAGAGGGAAAATGTGATCCTTCTTGATGACTGATTTAATGAAAATCAGTCCTGACAGCATCCACAGCTCATTAGATGGGTTACAGAAAAGCAGGATAGTTGCTCTGTTTGAAAATAGAAATCTGTTTTACACATAAGGAGTACTGGGGCAAAAAACCAAAATGAGTTGATGGCAGACCCTTTTCCTACTTCATAAACATCACAGTGGCAGAGCTCACCTGAGCTCTGAGCTTGGGAAGAGTTAATTTTTGTAGGAACAGGAACTTTGACAAGTGTGGCACTGCAGCAGCTGATTTTTATCTGCTTGTCCTTTGCTCAGAAGGAAAATAAAAAATCCCAACCCTAGTTTATACATCAGAAGAGGCTTATTAAATGAAATATTCTACCTGATGACAGTCCCATCCTCCAGGAGAGAAATGTTTCTGTGTTAAATATGCAAAAGCTTTTAGGTTTGCAATTAATGGGCAGACTAGAAGGAAAAAACCCCAACATAATACAGGCATTTTGTTGTTGAGTTATCTGTGATTCTGCGTTACTAGCCTAGGTCCCTAGCTGAAAGACAGAAGGGGCAGCCAAAACGAAATGCGTGACAGAAAGCAGAAATGAAAGAGGAAAATGGTTCTTTCTCAGTGACAAACAAGGAATATTTTTGTGGCAGTCTCTGGGGAGAAAAAGGCTTGATAAAATTTGCTTTTTATATTTTAAATGTTACTCCTGCCTGGTCTGAAGTTGCAGCTTGTTAGATAAGTAGTTCTATCTGTCTAATTCCTCCCTTGTTTTCTATGCCTGACTTGATGGGAGGAAGGGAAAAGGGGCAGCAGCTCACCGGGAAAAAAATGAGAAAAAGAAAAATCTCGTTGGGTTGAATTACATCAGCAGGGAGCTGCTGATGAAGCTAAATTCAAGTCATGAGGAAAATTTATATTCTTCTTCATTTTCTGATGGGGAAAAATATTGCACAGAGTAAAGAAACATTCCATTCCAAAGAGAAGGAACTTTCATATTAGGGGAAATACGGAGCTTTATAAAGATTTCATGTGTCTTTCATTTAATTTACACTTGTTTTGCTTGCTAGAGTATAAAAGACAAGGGGATGACTTCAAAAAATGGCACATTTAAGCTGAAGGTGAAGGAAAAGCTTCCTTGGGGTAAAACCTCAGACTCAAAGCAGGCATGCCAAAGAAGTGACAGAAGTCCTGTGCCCCATGCATTTAAGGAAAGACAGGCAGAGAGCTGGGAAATATAGAGGTCAGCTCTCAGCTGGAGGGGTTTTATCATGGGCTTTTGGGAGCAAATTCACAGCTCGTCTCCATATTTTAGCAACTTGCTTTTGCTTTTTCTTTTTTGTTGTTTTTGTTTGTTTGTTTGTTTTTGTTTTTTGTTTACAATCACTTAAGAATGTGATGACCAAATGCTTTCTAGTGAGGAAAGTTGTATGGGAACTGTCTCATTCTCAAAGCAATATAAGGCATTCCTTTTCCTATAAACAACAGGCCTGTTTTCTTCTCCCAGAGGCAGAAGACAGAAGCATCTTTAAAAAACTCTGTGCTCTTTCTTGACCCATATCTGCATAGCTCAGCATAAGCTAAGACAGTTGCAGGGCTGCTTGAAAAATTTACTTGAGCAATTTGCTGTTGCTGCCATGTAACGTGGCCTGAAGGTGTACTGAATCCCTCAGCTTGGTTTCTTGTGAGAGGAACGGACCTGATATTGTGCTGCTGGTGCAGCTTGAGGGCCCTCGCTGACTGCCCCTATGTCAGGATCACTCTGTCCCACAAGGGGTATTTCTGTCAGGCTCTCCAGAAGGTTCTGGAGCACCTGACTGTAGAGAGGCCCAAGAGTAGCAGGACACACCAGGCTAAGGGAGGGCCTTGCACGAACTGCCCCTTACCACTGATAGTCCCCCTCCATGAGGGCAGCACCATCCCATCTCCAGTGCCTGCCCTGGGCCTGTGGCTCTGGTGAAGGGCAGAGGATGGGCGACAGGCACACCCCAGGCCCTGCCACTGGCTCTGCGCTGAAATGATAAAGGTTGTTACAGCTGTTGGGAGAGATTAAAGCTCCTGCTCCTGAGTCCTTTATTAAAGGGGAATGACCCCAGAGAAGACTGGAACCGGGGTTAGGGTCCTCTCACCCACATGGCCTGCACTGACACATGGTCATCTGCCCTGGCCCCAGTGGCTGCCCAGCTCTGGAGCTCCCTGCCAGTGCCGGTGGGCTGTTCAGCAGCTCTCCTGACCTTTCCCAATTTTGTTGGCTGCTTCTTGTGGTGCTGCTTCAGCCAAGTCAGAGATTTTTGTCAGCACTGTGGTCAGAGTTGTCATCTAAACGGAGGAATGCTGTGAAGAGGATCAGCCTCCTTTGTCCTGCCCATCTTCAGCCTCTGAACTCACTGTGATGCAAAGTGTTTCTCATGTAGTGTCCTTAGCCTGCACGGGTAGGACCTGGCTGGTGGCTGCTTGAGCATTCCCACTTATAAGGAACAGTGGTTCCAGCCTGCCCCCAGTCACTGTAGTTCTTCCTCTTGTCCCTTCTCACCGCCTGAGTCAGCATGGGTCTGATCAGTGACCCTTCATGGGGGTACCTAGTGACTCAGCCACGGTCTTGAGGGGCCCATGTGGGGAATCAAAGCTGCTGATGGAGCTCTGCCCAGCTCAGTGCAGGAGCAGCACTTTGCAGCTGGCAGTTTTAGCCAGACGTGCTTGGGCTAGAAATGAAGCCTGGTTCACAGAGCAACCGATCAGAAAGCTGCAACAGCCGCAGCATCACAGGGTGTCTTCATGGGATTTTACTTTTTCCTTTACTTTTTTTATGCTGCAGTTTGAAGGGGGGATCATTGAGCTAGGCTTTATGATCTCCGTTTTGCAGGAGTTCAAAAGGAGGAATGACCAGAGATATCCCTTCTGGGCTGATAATCCATATACAAACAGCTTCCTGGGAAAACCTACATCCTGAGAAATGAATGGCTCAGGCTGCAACAGATGCCCCTTCCATTAGAGCCCACATTCATGCACCCAGGTGGAAGATGGGATACTACCCTCTGGGAGAGGGGTGGGTAGAGCTGTGGTCCTCCGTTACTGGAACAAGAGCGGTTCTCTAGCATGGGGTGGCAGCGCTGAGATGCTCAGAGCAGAAGGACTTGTGGGAGCACTACCACCAAGCTATCTTGCCCTCTTGGCTCTTCTTTGCTCCTCAGCTGAAACAGCTGCTGTGTTGCACTCCAGGGATGAGTGTGTTTCACTAATTAATAGCATAATCAGCCTACAAGAATTAAATCTTTTAGAATTTTCAGAATATTTCAAATATAAAATAATGGCTGTCATCTCTGCACTATTTAAGGGATAAATGTAGTTCTGGTGTGTTGTTTTCAAAAGGCTTTGGTATGTGGCATGTCTGACCGTGGGCTGAGATGTCTGCTTTGTAGGTCAGTGTCTTTCGATTGAGTGCTTGGATAATAGAGAATGAAGCTGAGTATCAGTTTGAAGAAGTGTTCATCAGTCTAGTTTCAGACACTGCAAGGAAATATTCAGGCACAAAGCCCTACACACATATTGTTTGTGGCCCAGAGTGCTGGGCGGAATAAATAGTGGGGCTGTGTGCAGGATTATTTTTTAACTGGCTATACATACTTAGCTGGGTGAATGCCTGTCCTGGGGAATGCAGGGAACTAAACTGGATCTTGTCACATGTGGACATGATGCCATGACAGGTGTCAGTCCTCTAGCCATGCTTGACAAGGATCCAAAGCAAGGTAGATTCCCAGGCAGCATCACAACCTTTTCCCCATTGTGTGACTCAGAGCACATGTCATTCTGGCCAAAACTGCCCTTTAAACGAGACAGTACTTGTGGCAGCAGTGACAGGCTGTGCTCATTAGTTTACTCAGTGAATTGGTATCTCTTACATCCCTGTATAACAGTGTTAGTGCTCTTACATTTCAAAATCTTACGCCATTCCGGACTTGCAAAAACATCTCTATCTCAGACTTGACTGCTTTTGGAGCTGTGGGAGCCTCATTGCTCTGCCAGTCTGTTTCAATCCTACCTGCAACATTCATTGCTTTACTGCCTCTGCCTCTCCAAGGTAAAGAGCAGGATAACTAGATGGTTTGAGGACTAATGTTTCTTCTAGGGACTGGAGTGAAACCACCAAGTTTATTGCTGAAGTCTAAGCTTGGTTTCAGTTAGTGATGATCATTCCTGGTGGGACTGCAGGCTTTCAAAGCAGGCAATGCATCACAGAAGGCTTTGTGGAGGAAAGCAGACATCAAGCTGTACTATTTTAAGCCATTGTTCATTTATTTCCCAAGGACACTTATAGTTTGGAGTTGTGTTTTTCAGAACCAAAATTCAGCAGATTTTTTTTTGCAAAACCAACACCAGGACTGATTGAATGTCTGTTTCCATGTACCCAGACCACTGGATCTTGGAGGGGAACAGACATTTAACTGATAACTTTTGGGTTTGTCTCATCTCTGTGATAGTCAGGCCAGGTTGATTTTTGTTTTCAAAAAACTGAAGCAAAGATAGATCTTCTCCAAGTTCCTTTGTGTATAAATCACCCCAGAACAGGGATGGTAAACTGGTAAACCAGCCTGTGGTGCATGCGACAGAAGATACACATTGTCTATTCCAAAATAACTCCCTTTCCAGCATCTAATTAAAACAGAAAAGCCTATATTACAGCCTGAACAATCCCCTCAGACCGGAGTATCTCTAAGGTTTTCTGTACTGAAAGCTTCTTAACATTTCCTTAGGTGTTTTTTATTTTGCTGCGAGCAGACATGCCAGCTCCTCCCTTATCTTGTCAAAGTCAGTCATCTGACCCTTTTGCTGTGGTGTTGCAATATCTCCCTGCCTGGCTTCAGCACCTGATGCTGGTCTTGCCCCAGGAAGAGCCCTGCATCCCTGTGCAGAGTCAGAAAGGCCGTCCCAGGAGGACTTTATTTATCTATTAACCAGATGTATAAAATACGCTTAATTGGACCCACGAATATTTGGAACAAAGGGCTGTTTGCAAAGAACCTGACAAGGAGGCTTTCCCCAGCAAAGAGAATTTTTTGATGGCCTTAGGAGGTGGAGAAGTCTTAATGCTGCTTCCTTTTGGCTCATGGAAAAAGTGTTGCAAAATCAAGTATCTCAACTGAGTTCTAGGCCAGTCCCTTCTCTCCCTTCTGCTCTTTTCCGAAACAGCTTATATATTGCAAAGACAGGGGACTGACAGTGATTACTCCTTCTGCAGATCTCAGTTTTCTCTTGGTGGCTGGAAGGGCAGGAACCTGTGTGTGGACAGGCAGGGGCTTAATCCATTAGAGGTGTTGTAGATCAGAGACAAATATGTGAAAGGCAGCCAGAGGTGGGTACCAGAGTCAGGAGCACTGTCTTTGTATCACCTGATGCTGCCCCACAGGTGAGGGACTCTGGTCCTCACCAGTCAGCTGGAGTTGCAAAACCTCTGCCATAGTCCAGCAAGGTAAAACACCTCAGGAAACTGGTTGGCAAAGTTCCACTAAGCACAGATATATATTTTTTAAATATATTTTTGGCTGCCACACTCACCATTATGCGTTTGAACAACCAGAGACCCTAGGAGCACTCTGAAATGTGGGGTTTGGGCCTCGTGTTAGCCATACACTTTTGTTTCTGCATTGCTTTTTTGTTCATCTCTTTTGGAGACACGTGGCTGAAAAAGTCTTTATTTCTTAGGAGTTCCTAATATCCAGCAGTTTCTCTTTCCCGCTTTAATTTACAATGTTCTTTTAAATGTCGAAAGGGGATAGGATTGCCAGTGTGAGCAGGATGATGGCCTCAGGTGAGGGGATGAGTACTGGGAGCAGGTGAACAGCTAAACAAAGGTCTCTCTCTTTTAAGGAAGACGACAGTTGTGCAAAAAAATCCAACAAAACACAAGAAAAAGAACGTAATTGCAAATTTGGTTCTAAAAAAAATAATTTTCTCCAGGCTACCACAGGTTTTAAACATGTCAGTGATCGCTATAAGGGGAAAGGCAGCCCCCTGGGTGGGTCCAGCCCTATTTCCCTACAGTAGCACTGGCAGTGCTGTGCAGGCAGGGACCAGGAGCAGAGCTGCCACAGCAGGGCTGCTGACCGGGGCTCAGCAATCAACCACCAGTGCTGTCACAAGTGTCCTGCCCATGCTGGGGCAACTCACCTTATTCTTACCCACATCAACTTCAGAAGGGCAGTGATTTTGGAAAACAGCGCTCCTCTTTCCCCTTCCCCTTCACTCTCTTTCCCCCCTAACTTTCTCGTTTAAGCACACCTTCCCTCTGTGGGCATTCCCACCACTCAGTGCCAAGCAGTCACCTAAAGCAACTTTCTGGTTTGGAAATAAATACCCTGGCAGTGTGGCTGAGCTGGAATTCCCACGTGCTTTCAAGTGGGCTTGCAGAGAGGAGACAGCGTGCAAATACACTCCATTACCAGCCCGCGTAGTGCTACTTGAAGTCATCAGAGAGCTTCTTACATAAACATCCACGAACTTTTTTCTTTTAAAACCAGCACTGAATCCTAAACTAATCCTTACCCTCTCTACATTTGCTGTCAGAGTCCTTTCAGTAACACTGGGAGGAGCAGTGAAAGGCTCCTAAGTTCCGGTCTCCCCACTTGCAGGTTGGCCACAGGTGTCCTTGTGTTTAGAGTTTTTTGAGTGCTTTGTTTATCTGTTGCTATTATCTCTCTCACAAGATCAAACCAAGCCTGTCACAGGATTTCCTGCTGTCTATTCTCTCAAGCTTTATAAGCACAGTAAGTCCCTTTAAGGCTGCAGCCCAGTGAAATGATGTGAAAAATCAAGGTCACTCTTGTATTTACTGTACCAGGGCAGGTCTAAAGCAGGTACAAATGGCTAGCTTGTTTTACTTTAAAAGAGCTATTTACCTAAAGAAATCAAACCCCTGCTATTGCAGCTGTTGGCTGTATCACTTGAGAATTCATCTCTGTAGTGCATAAAAGACATACTGTCTTCTGGTAAAGATACCTGTGCTTAGAGCACAGTCTGGGAGAACACGTAGCTGAGTGAAGTGACAAGCAGTTCTGCAGTAATACTTGTGAGTGATGGTACAATTAGCTGGGCTAGAGTGAGGGCTGCCTGCTGTCAGAGTTCACTGTTTGCATGTATATGAGAGACATAAAGTTTGGTCGCTGCTGCTGGTTGCTTATTTCTGTGGGTTTGTGTTTACTCTCCTTACTCTCCTCCCACTCAAGTCTTGTCTTCACCAAGTGCAAAGGAAATGGAGCAGGGGAAAGGGTGCCCTTTTTTTTTAGCTCCAATGACAGAGCAGCAACTGCTGGTAGGAACAGCAGTGTGGCGACCCACGAACATTACTCCAGCAGTAGGTGGGCAGGGAAGGAGAAGGCACTGCCATCACACACTGGAGTGTGATTTTTATCATGTCCCTTTCTGCTTGTTTTAACAGTTGTTTGGGTCAGGGCAGTAGCTGGATAATGACAGTAGTGGCTGCTGAGAAACAGAACGAGGTGGGGGGCTGTTTGTGTAAGGTGGTGCTCCAAGTGTGAAAATAAGAATTACAAGTAGTGAGATTCATCATCTGCGCTCCTGAATATGAAAAAGCAGCATTAGCAACACAGTTTGCACAGGATTTCAGGGATGCTTTGCTCAAGTACCACATATTTAAATCCTATCAGGTTTTTGCCTTCCCCTGTATGTTTGCTCACTGCAGGCAAGAGATTAGGTGTAACATGGAGGAAGCTTACTGCGTGCATATGTCTGTGCATTCATTAGGTTCACAAGTTTTAGACCTCAGCACAGTGGGACTGAAAAGCTGTATTACACTGAAGAGCGTTTTCTGGTTTGAAAGTGTTTCTGCTCTGCTGCTTATTGGCAATGAGGTTAGAAAAGTGACTGACGTTGGTTTACACATGAATGAATCATTACCAGAAGAGAGAAATTACCTAAAGATGCTACAATTAGTTTGGATTCATACATTCCCCAGCTTCAGACCCCCAAATGCTGTTATTTAATCCCAAAAAGTTCCATCTTCTCAAGCCACTTGCTGCAGTGATGCTTCAAATTAGCCTAAGCTAATTTAAAGGCACCTAATTTTCAGGTAGGTGCTCAGTAGCTGCCTCTTTCTCCAGGTCACGCTGGGGAAAAGGAGCAACTCTCAAGCAGTTAAGAGTGGTTATCTTGCTTGAAAAACACTAATCTTGTGAACTGACTTAAGCTGAGTTAGAGCAACAGCTGTTACCTGTTCATGGAGGAAGGTCAAGGAAATGCCCTTTGCCTTTTAGGCCAGGTCATACAATGGTTTTTCTGTGGTGCCTTACAAGGAAAAGAATTAATGAAAAAAGAAAAAGGCATAAGAGAATCATGTGTGTATATACGGTGAGAATTTTTTGCTTCTTAGAGGAATAAACAGAAGTGAAGTGTCTCTAGGAAACTGGAGAGGGGAAGGGCAGAGGAAAGTCCTCTTACAGGCAGTGGTTACATGGAAGTCACTCTTCCCCCATAAAAGGAAGGATGTGGGAGGAAAGATGATATTTCGCCCTTCTCTCTGTCTAGAGACTTCAAAAACAGAGATACCTGTTTCCAAACAGGACAGCATGCTTCTCCTGCGATGGGCTGAATGGTAAACTGGGAGTCCCTGAGTGGCAGCTTGACCTCTGTCTTCTCTTTCTTAAAGGACAGAAGTAATCGCAGTTGTTGTTTTGCTGTTTTACTTGCACAGACACAAGTTATTCTGTGCTGACAGATTTTGCATTTATTTTGCTGTGACTGTATGGGTTCAGTGCCTTGGCACGCCTTCAGGTTCTGTCCCCACCTCTACTGGCTTGCATTAGCCAGGGAGTAGCAGACTTCTACCCACTACCAAGCCTACTGTCTGTCTCTAAAGACTCCCATTCCGGGGTAGAGGCAGGGCAGATGTGCAGGATTTGGCCTGAAACAGACTGAAATGACTCTGACTCAAAATCTCTAAGGTCCAAAGAGTTGTGTTAACTCTTTGTCATTATTTTCCTTTTTGCCAGCCACTGCCATTCCTAGGCAGTGTGAAGCAGAAGTTCTCAAATGTGAGCGTAGTACCTGTGGGCCTGGGGAGACATGAGAAGTGCCAAAAGTTTTGTGGTGTCATTATTGAACTTCTACCTTTATGGGAGGCTTGGGACGATTTTCAGGTAACTCTGGTGACCTGTGCAGCTCCCAGGCTCAGGAAGCTCAGCAGCTGAAGCCTTTAGAGAAAGAAAATTGTCTGTTCCAGCAGTTGATGCTCATGCTGATATAGAGGCAGACAAGGAAAAGTTAGCAGTGTTTCAGTTAAGTTGACAACAGGAGGAACAGTACTGTAATGAGTTGTGTTTTAACTGCAGATTGTACGGTTAGATCACTTCTGGTAATAGTGCTGAACACCACCATGTTTTCTCCCCATCCTCTCCACCCTAGCTGTAGGTGTCTGTTGCAGTTTACCTTAAACTGTTCTCCTAGGATGCCGTGTTTTCTGAAGCAGGACTGTGTTTACAGCACCTAATGCACAAGGATTTTTGTGGCTGAGGCCCTTAAACAAAAGGGTAATAGAGATACACATGACTCTGAGGGCTTGCAGGAATGTTAATGTGGCAGCTGGCACACAAAAGGAAAGCTGATGGCCTTTTTCAGATCCACCACGGCAAGAATTAGTGTTTCAACTAGTTGCTTCCATGAAGAGCCCTGCACTCAAAAGAAAGTCCAGGATGGTGGGGTGGAAGGAATATCTGATAACTTAAAATAAATTCTGATTTATTTAATCTAAGAGCATTTTGCTTGCTAATGGGAGACTGCAAACAGAGAGTAATCATCCAAGGGGAAAATGGAGTAGTTCTGTGAAGCTCACGACAGTATTGAGAGGGACAGATGAAATCTAAAAGGTAAACAGGTTCAGCTGAGGCTAGCTGAATTTGCTGGTTACTATGCTAAAATGTTAATGATGAAATAACTGCCAGTTGATTTCAGGAGGTAAAAGGAAGTATCAGGGCCTGTATCAAACCCAAAACCTATGCAATCTCATCCTAATAGTTTATCAAAAATACAGCACCTGCAATTGTTAGCCGCTTAAATTAGTAGACTGGAGGGTTACATGAGCAAAAGCAGAAGATAGCCATATTGCTGTTTCTGGAAACGGACTTCTGGAGGCACACTTGATAGCCTATCTCCTCTTGGCAGGTGCATGAGGGACCAGAGAAGGGAAAAGTAGAATGGGTTGTGTTCTACTTAGCAACGCTGATACGTGTACAGAGATGTGGTGGCTCCAAATGTATTCTTTTGTAAGTGAGGTCAAAATATAGGTTGATGTGTAAGATATATAATGAGCAACAGAAAGTAAAGCATGTTAACTGGGTTGGAAAATAACATTCTGTCTTTTGAATGGATTCTTGTTATTGTCACTGCTGTTACGTTCAGCACAAAAAAGAATATGTTGAAATTATTCTTTTCTCTCTATTGTTTAGCTCTTGTTCTCAGCTTCGTTATGGCCACAAAGAGATGATAAAAATGGATTGGCACAAAGAGTTGGGTTTCTTGTATCGTTTAGAGTTACGTTTTCAGCCCTTAGTACTTTGATAGGGTCTGTTCTTCATTTTGAAAACAGCAATAAAAGAGGAGAGAACATAAGAAAACATAATTCTTTTTTTTTAATTTTTTTTTAATGAAATTGTCAGTGCTAGTCTGAACTTTGCCTCTGATCTGTGTGAAGTCTCTGAACTGTGCAGCTGGAAGAAAGCAAATACAAAAGAGATAAAATATCCATGTGTCTGGCTACTTTAGAAGGTAATATAAAGCCCCCAAAGTGTTGCTTGTTTTTAATCTGTATATTTATGTCTATATAAATCCTTTGGGAATAAACTTTATTTTTGTTGGATGTAGAGAATTACCTTCCAGCATCTGTATCTATGATCTAGCAAAAGAAGCTAAGCCTAAGCTTAGGTGAATGGCCCTCTTGGCTTCCAGAGACATGGATAACATTAAAGCGTGTGCTGAATTGCTACACTAAAATGAAGAATGGTGGTAACGGGTGTGAAGTGTTGCTGCATATTTGCTGTTCCTGTGTGGTTATTGGAGGTGTTGGGCATGCACAGGGAGATAGCTCACATCCTGGAAAAGAGATCAACCTGCATCATTTGGCAGCTGATTATCAAGCCACTGTTGCAGCCCCCATGCTGGTGGGGAGTGTCCTGTTATGTGGAGCCCAAGTCTTCAGCCCTCTCATTAGAGCGAAGTGAAGAATCACCAACCTCTTCTCCCTGGCAGCTCGAGAAGCACAACAGCCCCTCTCTCACCTCTAAGTTGTCAGGGCATTTTCCTAGCACCTTGATGACCTTCTGAGGCCCTGAAGGGCAGCCAAAGTAGAAGTGGGAGAGAAAAGGCAGGTGCAAACGCAGAGCATGAGAGGTTGGTTCAGATGAAAGATGAGGGTGGCAAAGGACGGAGTTGCTCTGTATAGTTGATACAGCCACATGGATGGTTCCTCCCGGCCCAATTCTGCAGCGTGGTCTTAGGTGTGATTTGAAGAGCCTTATTTCCAGTTCAAGGTCTGCGCTTTTGAGCAACCCTGGAGATAGAGCTCCTAGACACACTTGCAGCTTTTACTATAGCCTGGGGCTACAGGATCTGATTACTGCCCATGAAATGGCTTTTTAAGTCGTTTGTAAGAATCCTATGTGCAGAATATAACTATAGTCAATATTTTCCTAAGGGGTATGTCATGGCAGCCCAATGGTAGGGTAGAAAGAAGGAGATGCTGCTTGGTTTTCTGCAGAAAATGCTCCTTACTTTCTGTATTGCACAGATGAAATTGCGTAATGAGTGAGGACTGGCAGAGTGGAGGTAGTTGAAAACTTTGACTTAAGTTTTCAGAGCCATTGGTAGGCTCAATTAGCTTGCAAAACAGCTACTTCCATTGTGTTTCCCCCATGCTTTTGCCTTCTGAGAGATCCAGATTTTCCGTGTTTCCCTTCTACACCAGTGCATTTGCTTGATACTGCATTGCCTTACTTAGCTTTTAGGTTATGCTTGAAGCTGTGCCACTGTATCGTATTTGCTGCTGTCACGGTTTTCATCAGCACTGGGGTACATTTTTCCATTATGCTCTGAAACGTCTGCTGTGCTCTCGTTGTGCATACCCATGTGCACACACCTCTCTGGCGAGCCAGGGTTTTTGCACGCTGGCCGGTGCGGTGGCCGGAGGGCTGGCAGCTCGCTGGCATTGGCAACAGCCAGAAGTGAGACAGGACTGAGGTGCTGCAGGAACAGTAGCGTGGTAGAAAGGGGGGGAGGTTGCTTTGACTACAGTCTGAGCTTGCTTTCTGTGAAGCTGGCACAGGATTTTCCAATGAAGCCTTGACTGACCAGAAGCTTAAAGGCTTTCTTATCTGCAGAGTGTGACATAGGCCAGTGGCAGCCCCTAATTAATAATGAGACTAACCCTCCTTATGCAACCAAGAGATGTCTGATGGCGTTAGTAGGTAGTTGCTCAACAGCAAGGCATGTTACAACTAACCAGCTGGGACCAATTATGAAAGCTTCACTAATACTAGCAAGCACTTGCCTGTTCACATCTTTGGGCTGAAGTTGAAGAGATGAATGACTGCACCGAAGACTGGTGGTCAGGCAGTACACGGTGTTAAGCTGAAGCACAGCCATTGCATTGAGCAAGGGGTGTCTATTCTCTGGGATTTGTTTGCTTGACACCTATGAGCTGTGGTGCTCTATGTTGGCACTGCCTGTAGCTCATGTTCCCAGATCTGGGATGAGAAGGCACCCCCAGGGTTGCAGCACCACCTCCCTCCCCCCTCTGCAGCTTCTCCTAGCCCCTCGTTTCTGCAGCAGCACCAATGTATGTCCAGTACCTACTTAGTTCCTCTCTATGGTTAGAAAAAGGAGGGGGAGCGGGGGCTCCTACTTATGGCTTTCTCATGAATTTTTAGTCACTACATGAAGATTTCAAGAGTGTGCGGATAAAACATAAAATGAAGCAAAAGACTAAGTGGCACTGCACAAAAGGAAGGAAAAAAACACTGAATCATTGTCCAAAAGGTGCAGCCTTTAGAGAATAATAATAGTTTCTGTGTGCAGTGCAGCTGGGGCCACAGTTGCAGAAGGAAGGTCCTCGATGACCTGTGCAATGGCTCTGTTTGTTTAATGTGTTAAACAAAGAGCTGAAAAGCAGAAAGGGCTTCTCTCTTGGTTACTGTGCCTGAGTCCTCTCTTGCTGTGTGCGTGTGTGTCTTCATGCTCCAAATGCAACTAATCACAGCTACATGCTCTTGGATGCCTTCCGTTGTGCATCCCTTGTCTCTGCGCCTAGGTGCTCCCTTGTTGTTGAACTGCTATTTTTGTAATTTAGAAACTACAACAAACAACATAAAGTCAAGCAGTTACTATTTTATTGCTTGTTTTTGTAATTCTCCGTCCTTCAGAATGAGCTCCGGGTAATGACATTATTCCCACCCCTCCACCCTGACCTCGGTCTTTTTCTATCCATTTAGCGAATACTGCAGCTTTGCTCTGTTCTTAATGGGTGGGAATCAATGTGGCTTTTTAAAATTGGATTCTCTCTGCCTGCACAAAGCAATGGTGTTATTGAGCATGTGCAGGGCTGTGTGAACGGGAGCGAGCCAGCAGGGTTTGCCACCTCAGCGAGGCAGAGGCAAAGCCTGTAACTCACACGGGGAGGATCACTCTTTATTCTTCTGTCATTTTCATCAAGGCTGATGAGCAACTTGGTTCTGTTTAGAAAGTAGGGCCTAGGGAGCACTTTTCATCAGGTTAATAAGATTTTTAAGGTGGTCAGCATGAGGCTGTAAAAATGGGCTAAAACCAGACTGGTTTGAGTGCCAGTAGGAGATTTGAAGATCACAGTAATAAAATGAGTTTTATACTGAACTGTGCTTTAGTTCTATATGACTTTACAGTTGGGTTTGCCCCATCTTGCAGGGCATTCTCACTGTAGCCTGGTCAGAGATGGTGGCTCTCAGAAGTGAGTTTCAGAGAGAACTATAGCAGCAAGGATGCAATTTTGCTTCATTCAGGCTAAGCATTCGTACACAAACAAATGGGATGGGGAATTTATGTAACCGTGTTTATCTTCATGGAGGAATGAGTTTACTAGCATTGAGCTGTCATGAGAAACTTGACTGGCAGAATTGGTCTTGGCCTTGGGAGATGAAGGGAAGGGCAGATTAGAGATGGGAGGGTGGTGTTCTGTTTTGTTTTGCTTGTATTTTTTGATTTCTTCTTCTGGGATCATCTTCAGTTTTAACATTAGCAGAATTTTATTGCATGATGTGGGAAGAATGGACTCTTCCAGCATGTTCTCTTGGAGACATCAGCATCATCCATAAGCCCAGGTTCAGAAGGCTGATTTGAGTGACTGTATGGAATAGTGATGTGGAGGATATTTTCACTTAAAACTTGGCTGTGGAGGGTGTATCATGATCAACAAAATGCCTTATATCTGCTTGAAGAGCCTACCAGTTAATCACCTCAGGCTGTGTTGGTGGGACAAACAAGCATACACGAAAAGAAGTTTGAATTTCATTCCTTTCTAAGTTTTGACCTCTGTATGCCAAGTATCCCAGACAGCTTATATATTTGGCTTCCAGGATTTAGAACAATGCTACCAACTCTATTAGTAAGATACCAGCAGTCTTCCAGCTGCGAGCAGTTTCAGACGACGCTGATATGGATTGGGTTCAAACCAATGACTTTAGTTTTATGGGAAAGATTCCAGAACCTTTTATCAACCTGCAGGGTCATTCAGTCATTTCACATAAATGCACATGCCAAGGCTTGTTTTGAGCACTGCTTTGTTAGGAGCACAGCAAGCTTGGTGTTTTGAGTGAGCAGACATTCTGGCCGTGCAACGGAAGGGATTTTCTAATGCTTCTGTTGGCTAAGGAGCTCTAGGTTCTGAGAGGGAAGGGGTAAAAAGAAGGAATCTTTCCTCCAGTGACTGCACCAAGAGAAGATGTGCTTGTTCGCTGCCCTGCGTTTCTGTGGCTAAATGGAGTTCCTTTTGCAGTGCTGTCAGCTCTGAGGAGGGAGTACTGATGAAAGGAAAGGAAGGGTTCTGTTTATGGTGGTTTTATGCCTCCATAGCCAAGAGGGAAACATGAGCTGGCATTTGATTCCTGACAGCAACTTCTGCTGGGGTGCCAACCCTGGGTTTTGGTGCATGACTTTCCAGTGAAATGCTCTGAGTTTGCTTTTCCTGACCCAATTCTGATTTCTTGATTTCTCTGTGCTGGAAATCCCCATTGCCCCTCGATTTCACTTAGAAATGTGCCCACAGCATTTACAACAAACAAGAAAACTAACCTTCTCCTGCTGCCTGTGGTTTGAGTAAGGATTTCTTTGTGGCTATCATTTAATTATGTGACTGTGACTGGCTTGGACAAACGAGTCAGTTTCAGTATCCTGTAGTCAGGATAACTTATCCATGCATGCATTATGAAGTATGTAGAGTAGCTATAAATGATGCAGGAATCGTTCCTCAGCACACGGCTCGGTATGTGTATGTGTGTACTGGTAGACACCCTTTTTCATTGTGCAGGCACAGTTCTAGCCATGCAAGAAACTTATGATCATCAAATATATTTTAAAATAACCTAAAAATTTGTCTTTATTGGCTTCTTTTCTTGCCACAGACAACAAAGGTTCTACTTAATTGTTTTCAAATGTTGGCAGCAGTGGGGTTTTCTGCAACTTGCAAATCAGTGCAAAAAGCTTCCTTTGGCTGAAATATCTTCAGCAAAGGGTCCAGTCAAGCACCAGTTCATTAACCACCTAATTTCCACATGTAATATAATTTTTAATCAATTGGGGGCGGGAGAGGGGTGTGTGTGTTCTGATTAGAGCTGTGCAAAAAAAGTTGGTATCCTGTACTATGTGCCAGGACAGGCTTTTACCTTTTGCTTTATGAAGTCCACAGGACTAGTAGGTCATTTTTTTATGGAGAGACCTCTGTGAACCTTGAAGGCAGGATACTTCTCTTGTCACTTTGATCCAGCCCTTCACTCCGCTGTCAGCTTTGTGCTCTGCTTGGTGGGCTGGATCTTTGCAGTGTTTGGTGGGGCCTGGGCAAAGACTTCCAAATGTCCAAGCAGGAATTCTGCTCCCTCCCAGGGGCTCCTGCTGTTCGTGCTGCCCCTGCGTGCTGCCCTGGGAATGGTTAAAAAACATTTGTCAAACTGCAGGAATAAAAATAACAGATTCTTCCTTATTTGGGGTTGGGATTTTTTTTTTAGGTTTTAGGGTTGATACTATAAAGATTTGGGTTGCAGCCTTGATGATTAGAAACTTAATTAAAACAAAAAGCTAATGTTCTTCATTGAATCCACAGCTGAGAAATTAAAAAAAAAAAAAGAGTATTGACTGAAAGAACCATCAGATAATAATGGTGTTTGGACTTCCCTGACTTGTTTTGATGTGGATAAGTGATCTAATTTAGGGCTGATCAGAACATGATTTCCCTCCACAATTCCACTTCTTCAAATTCTTAGTAAAAAATTCCCAACCTTTTTTCTATTCTAAATGAAAATCTGCCACTGTGAGATTTTGATTTTGGATTTTATTTTAATACTTTTGGTGGTTGAAAGATTAGTCCAGTTTTGCTTTACATAGAGGACAATTTTCATCTTTTTTTTCTAAAAAATCCCACAAAGCAAACCAAAACTCTGTCCCCTTACTATTGTCCCCTTACTATGTGCTAGACTTTATGCTTAAACATTCTTCAAAATTTTCCCTTCTTTTTTATTTTCAATTTTGTTTTTTACAGTGGAGTAAAAATAATAAGCTGCAGTCCGAAATAAAATTATTGCTCTTCAAATTTCCAAGGCAGTAAGGGAAAACAGATCACACAGCCAGTTTGAAAAATCAGCCGATGTGTGGGATATGCTACACTGAACCTCTTTTCAGAAAAGAACCGGATTGCAGCCTTTAGGAACTGTGTTTACTGTAAAAGAAACTGAATTTATACCGAGTAAAGGATGTGGGAAGCACTAGCTCGGTACTGCTGTGATGACTGTAAAGCAAAATTTAAAAACACAACAAAAAAAAGCACAGCCAAAATAGGGATTTTCCACTGTGTGGATAAATTACTGGAAATGTCTGAAATCCATTTGTTCTGGGAAGGTGCACTGCACAGTCATTTCTCCTCTCCGGCAATCTAGTGAAGGGTTAAAAGTTTGAGCAAGAATTGATTCAAGGAGAAGAGTGCTGCCACAACGCTAAAGATTCATTTATTGGGAGAGTAGCTACACTGCTTACTGTAATTGCAAGAAAATTAAAAGAAAGCAAATTAGCTGGGAGCTTTTCAGAACTCTTCCTCCTTTTGCTGACGTTAATGAGATTTTCCCCATACCAAAGCAGCGTTAATAACTTCCGCTGAGTGGCTTCTGTAAGCCTTTGCTTACAAAATGAAACAATCCTGAGGTGACAGCGAGAGTGGGTGTGCGGAGTGGGAAGGGTACCAAGCACAAGGGGTGGTGGGGCAGAGGATGAACCCTTTAGAATTAGGTTATGTTATGGTGTTGTATATCCACATGTGGAGTAGCTCCATGCCGAGGTGCATGCTGATGGTCTGCGTGCAGCTCGCCCGCTGCTACTCATGCCTCTTCTCCGGCGAAGCGCTGCTTTCCCTGGTTTATGTTCTGTGATGGCTTTCGTTGGGCTGAGTTCAGCAAGCGGAAAGTTTATGTAGTAAAGGGAAAAATATCACAAGCTGTTCTTAGGGCTGTATTTATAGCCAAGTCATTTCCAGGAAGGTGAATTTCCTAAACTGGGGTGGAGGTCGGGGCAGAAGGGAAAGGCTTGATCGGGTTCAGCTTCCTTAACAGGAATTCCTATCTTAAGCAATGATCTGCTGCTTTCCAAGAAACTGGGCTTTTCCGCAGCTAGCAGAAGGTATGCTTCACAGGCAGGGAAGAAGAGAGAAATTATCCGTGCATTTGGAGGCCCCTCTGTGGGGAAATGCTGAGTTGCAAGTGAGTTGCATTGCAGGGAAAAGCTTTCAGTGGGGCAGGACCCCTTTTTGCTCCTCCGTCTGCCCCAGGAGAGACGTGACCGAAAGGGCTGTGCTGAGCGTGGTCCGTTTGGAGCAGAGGCACTCCTAGTTTGGATCCCAAAGTGTGGCTGGAATGAGGGGGGTGGAAGAAAGCAGTGAGGCTGTAGCTCTTCCTCGCTTCGTATGCAGTACTTTCCTGTGAAGGGATGGAAAAATACCTTTGTTTTTCTGAAAGCTGATGGATGCAAATGTTTGTTTATGGTGGGCATCTCTATAGCTATGTACACACAAACCCAGTGTATACATGTACGAGTGCATATTGAGTGGGAGTAATATTTTGTAATTTCTAAGGCACTCCTACATGAGGAGACGTGGGTGCCTAAGAAAACACAGCTGAAAGCAAAATCAACATGACCTAGTAAACAACAGCTATCTAGCACATGTGTGCCTACTGTAAAGCAGATCCTGCCTGCGCAGGCTGTATGTGCTTCTCTGCACGGTGAGTTCACGTTTTTTGAACTGGGAGCTCACTCTAAGATTTTACTGAATTCAGATAATTATTCTGAGAATTTTCTTTTGCATTTAACACCCCACTGTCCAGGTGTAACGAAGTGACACCCAAGAGCTACAACGCCTGCTTTGTGGGAGATGGTACCTGCTCAGTGCAGCAAAACTGGAACTGTTTTTTGGCTGTTGCTGCTTGGCACAGGCACCTTCCTGGTGGTGCTGTCCTGTGGGTGACAGCACGATTTGCAAGTTATTAAAAGTTTAGGAGGATTCGGAACATCCTATTTCAGTGGTTTCTAAATATTTCATGCCTGTCATCTAAAGCAGTTTCAGTGCCTCAAAACAGCAGAAGAAAAAAAAATTATGCATTGTGTATTTATAATACATGATTGTTGATCTCTGCTGACATTTATCTTTACTCTAGAAAAGAGGCTGGATAACTCGCTTGTGACTGGGAAGGTAAATGTTATAACCAAGATAGCTTGTTACAGATGTGTATTAACCCTTTCAATTAATTTTCTTATCACTTTAACAGGCTTAAGAAAGGGTTATGTGAGACATCAGGCCCATTCTTTTGTCCTCCCATGTGAAGGGATGCAAGATGAAATTTGTGCTGTTCTAAGCATAGGTGCAGAGATGCAAACCGTAAAATGTTTCTTGATGGATGACAGCAAAGAACAAGCTGCCCATGCAGCAGCCGAGGAGATGGTAGCTCTGTGTGTCTTAGCAAGCAGTGTCACCTGGTGAGAGCCGGGCTGTGGTATAAATCAGTCAGTGCCAAGGATCTGATAGCCACGTTTGGGACTTTTGGGGAGTGGCTGGCTGTTTTGGATTTGGTCTTCTTCAGTTGGTGAATGCCTGTTCATGCACCCTAAGACCGCTCTGTAATGTGAGCACAGAACAAGTGGGAGCATCTGAAGGGTCCTTAAAAGGACCCAAATGAAATACTGGAATAGATGCCCTCAGTATTATTAGTTCCTTATGTTTTCTTCAAGTCTTATAATCCTTCCCCCCAACTCCCACATCCTACCTACCTAGGTTTTTAACTTAAATAAAGAGAGGGGAGGCATTTCTAGACCTCGGTGTTCTTGCAAAAAAAGAATTTAAAAACAAGCTTTATTTAAAACAGACTGAATACATTCTTTAAAAAAAAACAAACTGCTCTTGTGATTTTGGAGATTGGCAGTTGACTTTTTAGGTTGTTCTTTCCCGTGAGAAAACCTGCAGGAGCAGCCTGGGTGGGAGAAGAATACCTCTGTGGCTCTCCATGATACTGAAGATGGAGGATTTACTTCTTTCTTGATTTAGATCCTCACATCTCCAGTGCAACTGCTGTGGAGTTATTTGTGGTTCAGGTTCACTGCAGCGACAGCTCTTGGAAAATCTGCTTCCAGAATTTCCCCAAATTGTGAAGTCTAGGCTACATTATTTAATTTTTTTCCACACTTTTCTAATTTTTACAGGCCCAGCCTGCACTTTCCTATCTGGGACCAGCTCTCCTTCTACACCTCTTTCTTTGAGCAGCCCCTGGAGCAGCCCCCATACAAAGGGGTATGGGATGATTGGTGCTTGTGCGAGCCCCATCCTTGGCGAGTGGAGAGCCACCATGCCCAGATGGGTGTCTTTTTTCTGTGTATAGCCACCCAGAGCCTTTCAGCCCCTTGAAGCCCTCAGCACCCCGTAGGGGAAGGAATTGGAAGAACCAGGAGGAGGGTGATGGCCCCTGTGTCGGGAACCTCTCATGGTGGGCAGCCAGGTGCAAGAGGAAACCCTGGAGCAGAAGGGAAGCATGAGGCCATTCCTGTTCTGATCTTTCTCTCAAACCTCCTTCTTTTCAAATTCTGAGTACCAAACCCTCCACCACCTCCCTGCACCCCACGCTCACCCCCACACTTGCTCCTTCTCTCGGAAATATGTTTGTAGTAAGAGGGTGTTGAAGAGATCAAAGCAATAAAACACAGAACACACCGGTACTCAGGAGGGATGGCAAGTGCAAAACCACCCTGCAGTTGGCAAACTAGTTGAGAAGGAGGGGTTTG